>JANKKI010000372.1:0-663854 GCA_025175665.1 Cinchona pubescens
TATTTGGGTCCTTTGGAACTCCTTAGAGTCTGTCTCTTATATTTGTGATCATTAGATGCTGAATTCAGATTGTGCTCTTAGATGTTCTTATAGGTAGATGTGTATAAGATACACATCTATTGTAGAAGAGCAGTGATTATATACATGCAAACACACCTGTTCACAAAGTACATCTAGATGTGTTTCCTGTAGAAGTGATTGGTTAGATTGGAAAGATGGATTTTAACATTTGTGTGATTCTGTGGAGGAAACCATTAGAATGGCCTTTGCGAAGTACCCATGATACACTATAAGCAAGTTCAGTTTATTTCAAATCAAAATTCAAGGTCAAGGAATCAGTCTAATTCCTATGGTAATACCTAAAAACCATCTTGCCATAACAATCCAAATTTTTCTTGGAGTAATCAAAAAAATGTTTAAAATCCATCTTTCCAATCTAACCAATCACAACAAAATTTTTCCAGCCAAGCTTCATCATCTGTGCCATAGTTTCAACCATCTTACCAAAGAAATGTCTAAAATTCTCCGCCTCAATAAAATAACTCGTACCAACCAGCACTGCCAAGATCTCCACCTCAAAATTCCAATTATTCTTCACATGGAGCCCATGATCAATCTAATGAAAATTATTTGAGGAAAGAGTTGGAAGCTTTGTAGAGAGAGCATGAGAATTTGTGAGCTTCTATAAAGAACTTGGAACTTCAATAGAGATAATTAGCTTGGCAAAATAATGAGAGACCGATTGGGGCACTGCCAAGTGACACCATTCCAAAACCAAGAGATAACACCCATGGGAGAGAGCATGATCATGCAGTTACTTTGAGGATTGGAAAAAATGCGGAACCAAGGAGAGTTTAAGAGAACGATGCAAGAATTTTGAAGAAGAGTAGGGAAAAGAGAAAGGGAGAATCCTCCAATAGCAAGGATGACGAAGAAGAACCTACCAGAGCTCTTGACCGACAAGGTGAGAAGAAGGATCTCTTAGTTTCACCAGGTAAACTTGGCATCTGAAGGTTATAAGATTCCTTTCCCTCAAAGAATGAAAAAGGATGAGAAATTTTGCCTCGATGCCAAGTGTAGTGCCACTATTCAATGGAGATTACCCCCTAAGCTCAAGGATTCTGGTAGTTTCCTTATACCGGTCAATGTAGGAAGTAAAACAATGTATCATTCACTTTGTGATTTGGCGACGAGCATCAATATAATGCCAAAAACCATTTATCATAAGTTAGGGATCACCAATGCAAAACCAACCAATATTACACTCTAATTGGTGGATTTATCTAAGAGAAAACCATATGGCTTGTTGGAGGATGTGCTTGTTCAAGTAGAAAATTTGGTGTCTCCTATTGATTTCTTGGTATTGGACACCAGTAAAGATAATGAGATTCCGTTGATTCTAGGGAGGCCATTTTTATCAATTGCACATGCTTTAATTGACGTTAAGAAAGGAAAGTAGACCTTACAAGTTGAAAATGAATCGGTTGAAATTGATATTTTTAATTATTATGACAATTGTCCCAATATTTGAAGAAAAATGTGCTAATTAATCACTTGGTTCACTTGTTGATTGGTTTGAAGAAGAGAACACCAAAGTGGGTAAAAGCAATGTACTCAAAGAGGTTGTTGAACCAAATGAAGATTCATAAATTTGGAAAAAACCACTTGATGATGCAAGTGAGATGAAAAGGAATCAAGAAATGGTTTCACAAGAGCGAAAAAATAGGGATATGAGCAGAAAAAAAAAAAAAAAAAAGTGGTTCGAGAAGCAACTAGTAGCTATAATTGGTGCACTGGCTTTGGCAGATGCATCGAGAAAAAGGACAAGTTCAAGTTAGAGCCAAGAATCAAGCTTTAATTGTAGAGAATATGATGTCAGGCTTTTCCCGTAGAAGCCAAACGGAAAAAGATGACCGACCATCCTTAAGTGCTTGAAATAATCAAACATGCCAAAGCCGAGTCTAAGACTATAAACGATAACTTCTTGAGAAGCAACCCAAGCTTTAATTGCTTCTTATTGTTCTTTTCATTTAGTTACTTAAATATGTTAGATTGTGTTTGTTTTCTTTTTCTTAATTTCTTGAAGGGATTATCTTTTTGTTTTTGTTCCAGTGATTAAACTCCAAGTCGCCTGAAGGTTATTTATGACAGCATACACTGCATCAAACATTCTTCATTACTAGAGAAGCTTTTCTTTACCACTTTGTGAGTTTATTTTTTGCATTGAGGACAATGTTTATTTTTAAGTGTGGGGTGGGAGGATATCTAGCTTTATAGTTGTTGGTGTAGTTAGCTTTTCTTTTGATTTGAGAACTTTTCAAGATTTCTAAAAAATTTTGTTTGAATTAGCTAAAATTTTGAAATTTTTTAGAATTTTTCAATACATAGCATTTTTCTTTGATTTTCTGCGTGATAATTTTGGAGCTGAACCATCAGGATCTTATAGTTGATGTTAATATTTTCCTTGCATGATTTCTGAAAATTCTTGAACACTTAGCCCTAAAATATTTTATTTTTCACACTTATATACTTAATTATGTAGATTCACTTGTATTGCATCCTAGAAACTTGGTTTATTTCATTTTTGAGGCAAAATTTGTAGACAACTTGATTCGGTTTAAATATGAGGGTAGAGCCTTCTTTGGCCGTTAGAGCCTTCTTTAGTCGTTTGAGCCTTTCAAGCCAACTCTTATTGAAATTTTTATCCCTAGTACCCTATTTGAGCCTTAATTTGTAATGAATGGAGAGAACCACCATTTGCTTTGTTTCATTAAAACTCGTTTTACCTACCTTTATGAACTTAATAATTTCTTTATTTTTCTAACAAAATGTCCCTTAAGGGCTTTATTGAACACAATTATTTGTTAAGGTGATATGAGGGCGGACGGTACTTGAATGAGGGTGGTAAATTATATGAGCGAGTGGTGTTCATTTATGGGGCAAGAAAGGGTATTGAAAAGAATTACGGAAAAAATTTCTTGAACATTGCAAGTACTGGCTATCACTGGTACCTGTGTTGGTGTGTTTCCATGTAGTGCCTATCACTAATACCCATAATAGGAGCAGACATGAAAAAAAAAGATGCAAAGAAATATGAAAGAAATGTCTGAAAAAATGTCGGCATGTTGGGTTGAAATTGAAAAAAGAGGACTTTTTGTTGTTTGTTCTCTGAAATTCTTCTTGGATATTTGTTTATTAAGTGTGGGGTTCTTTCTCTTTAAAAGTAGGTGGTTAAATGCAAAGGAGAAGTTTTATTTTGTTGTGTGGCCAACATTAATTTAAAGCTCTTTCTTTTGTTTTGTATCCTTATCCCTTCCTTGATTAGCCAATACCCAAGCCTATTGTTACAAGCTAAAAAGTCCTACTGCAGTTGAATTGTGTCAGTTGTCTACATTATTGAAGAGGTGTAAGAAAAATAAGCTATCGGGTGCTATGAAAAGTTCTAAGGGTTTACATAATATGATCCAAGTGTCCTGAAAACTCAATTATTATTAAATGGCTATATTCATACACTCACCAGATTTCATGCCTTGGTTTTATAAATAGCATTTGAGCTCTTGAGTTCTTAGACTACTCCTAATGGTGGATTGGTTCTTAATTATTTATGTGGACAATTGTTGAGATGTGTTGGGTGTATTTTTTATGAGCTTCTCTATTTTAATTTTATTTTTGCGTGAGGACGATCAAAAGCTCAGTGTGGGGTAATTTCATAAACTCATAAATGTCTTATATTTTTTGTATCATTTACTGTGTTTTCATGTGATGCAAGTAGTGTTTGAGTTAATTATGAGCTTAATTGTTTTATTTTTAGTTTGTGTAGGTTTTGAATGAAAAAGAAGTCAGAAAGGATCAAAAGGTTTGAGGGACATCATAAGGATGGAAAACGTACACCGGCGAGGAGTGAATTTCGACACTATTTCGTATTTTGAGCATAACTTCCTTTTCCAAGCTCGAATTGAGTTAATTCAAGATGCGTTCAAAAGCTAAGAGAGAGAGCTACAATTTCATGTTTTGAGCTTTCCATATTCCATCAGCATCAATATCATTTCAAATCGAGGTGGATTAAAGCAAGGATTCTGGAAGTCACGCACATGTGCAAAATTCCTTACGCATGTGTGCAAAATGCAGAAAGGAAGTTGTTGTTTTTGTAAATCACACACATGTACGATTTTCCATGCGCACATGTACACGTTAATGATCTAGCGTTTACTCTTATTTAATGTGTATTGTCTACAGATCTGGACTAATTTTAATGGGCTTTCACGTCTCTGTCATTATAGAGGGGATTTATCCCTAATATCCCCTATTGTAGATAGCAGTTCAGAGTTAGACAATAGATTATTAGAGTAAATAGATCATTAGAATAGGGTTTTAATTTCTAGCCCAGATTTAAAGCTTCAGCAACCATTGTTTTGGCTACAATTACTAAATTTACTTTCTTTCAATTCAATTCTAGTTCTTTTTTGTTATCTCGTAGTTTACATTTAATCTTATAGCATATACTATTCTAGCTTATTAATGGAAGTTTGATTTCGTTATAGTTAATCGCTTTCTGAAGTAGATTTAATTAGTTTTCGTAATTGTCCTTATTTTTAATTTTCTTAGTGGCTAGAATTACATTGGTTAGATAGAGAACAAAATCCTTTAATTAGTTTGTCTATCTAGTAAATAGATTTGTGAATCTAGTAATTGTTCCGTAATCCTCGTGAGATTGAACCTTATTCACCCAATCTACAAATTTAACTCGTATCCTTGCGGGCGTGTAAGTATTGATTAGGGTTATTATAGCTTTATTTATTACTTGTTTGCGATCTAAAAGACCCAATCAATTATTTACCGAAACAATGAGCCAAGGAAATATCCCTCAACTGCAAGTTAATGCAAAATACAACCTGTGAAGACATCTTAGAAGTGCCCCTAAGTAAGACAAATTAAGTGCTTTCCAAATTTCCCAAGCTCATCAAAGCAGGCATAAGCACTACAGTCTCTGGAAGAAAGTGGGCTTTATAGGGGATTATCGACCAAGATTAAAAGTGAAAGGATTGAAATACCACACATTCAATTGGCAAGTTAAATATCTGAGCAAAGTAATCCCATACTGAGACTTCAAAGAGACGAGTAGTAAATACATGATCCAGATATTCAACTAAATGACAAAATTACTTAGAAACTAGATGATAGCCTAGTTTCATAAGCACTTCAATAGATGGAAGTACAGCATTTGTAGAGTTATAACTAACTTTACCCAAAAAAAGAAAAAAGAAAGACTATTGACCAATTGCATATAGTTGTAATAGGAGACGATATATACCTTATGTGTTTTGAAATTTTCCTTTTTGTGTGTTTTTTTGTGATTTGGACTCACTTTTAAAAATTTTAACAGGGAAACATTAAACATAATACTCACTATTCGATTTTGTGATCAAGGGGCAAAATAGGATAAAACAAAGTTGCAATCCCTTTATTTAACGGATATGTAATATTCAAGAAAAGTATATGTGAACATCGTTATGCATCTCCGAGATCTTGATTTATGTATGTGAATGTGTATTGGTCGTGCTGTCGTCGTGCACTCAAAAATAAAACTTATACTTCTAAAGATTAATGTAGTAGCAGAAGTACAGGATCGTCCCACAGAAAGTATAACTAATTGTGTTCCGATTGTAACAATTGGGGGGTTGTGAAGTAAATTGAATTAAAATGTGATATAATTAAAACAATCAAATTGAATTGAAGGAAATCAACAAAAGAAATATTCTTAGTCTTCATCCACATCCACCTGTATATTAGATAGTCGATTATTGACACATAAAGTGTAACAATTCTATCTAAAATACTAATGGAAGTGTTAATATGAATTCCAATTCACAGCTTATTCTTATATCTTTCCTTAAGTTTAGCCAATCTAACACGCGATCCAATTAGGGTTAACTACCAATTAATTCAAGACAAGTGCCAAAGATTAATCAAGTAGAGGCATTGAGATCTAAAAATATCAATTAGTCTGTAACAACATAAGCACATGCAATTATGCAAATTAGTTGGTCATTTTCCCTAGATTCAATAACCCTAGCAATCCAACAATTATTAAACCTATTTGACTCACGGATTAAATCGGATAACACATCCATTATTAATCTAGCTATGGATGGAATCCATTAATTAACTACTTGGCCTTCATGGCAATTAAAAGAAGCAATCATAAAAATAAATGCTGAAAAATAACCAATACTTGAAATAAGAATTGAATAATTAAAGCACAATAAGTCTCACAACGTTAAGGAATCCATTGCTTTAGTTCCCGTGACCAAGAATGAAACTTTTAGGCAGAAAAGACCATGGGAGAGCACACAAAATAAAGTTGCTAAAACAATGACTAAAGAACGATAAAAAACTTTGTGTCCTTTAACTGAACTATCAAAGAAGTACTCACAAGGGATTCCAGGGTTGAATTTCTTATCCTACAAGAAAAGCATAAAAACCCTCGAAAAAAAGTCCAACCTAATAAAGAAAGTCCTGAAAAATAATAATTTTTGCAAAGCCCCTCAGGCACAGACACACATGCACTGAGTTTTGGGCTCTTGGTTTTGTGTGCTGAAATAGGCTTCAAGACTCATCTTCGCTGGAAATGGCACACATGCTCTGGGTTTTGGGTGCACCTGTGGTGGTTTCTACACTACTGCCTCAATTTTAATCCCAATTTTGACCTCAATGCTGATTGAATTAGGAAAAGTAAAAAACATAAACGTTATTGCTCATCCTCTTAACTTTCGAACACAACTCGATTCAACTTAATCTGAACTCAGACATGAAAGTTATTCCCGAAATACTAATTGTGTCCGAATTACTCAATGCGTGTGAACACTTCGTTCTTCTGTATTTGCTTCACTTTATTCTGTCCTTTTAACTCCTTTTTCACTTCAAACCTACAAAAGCTAAGAATAAATCAATTAAATTCATAATTAATTCAAATATTTCTTACAATACATAAAAATAAGGTAAATGATATGTAAAACCGAATATATTTATGAGCTTAACAAATTACCCCACAATTAGCTTTTGATCATCCTTGATCAAATGCAGAATTAAAACAAATATTATGCACACACAAAAAATTTCACCCAACATATCTCAACAATTGCCCACATAAATAATCAAGGGCCATTCCATTATTAGTAGTCATCTAACAACTCAAGAGCCCAAATACTAATAAAACCCAAGACATGAAATCCAAAGTATGTGTGCATAGCCATTCAAGAAAACAATTTTTAAGTCACTTGGACAAAATCATGTAAACTTTTAGAATTTTTCTGAACATCCCATAGCTACTCTTCTTACACCTCTCTACTATTGTAGACAACCGACTCAATTTAAATTAGGTAGGACTTTTTAGCTTGTAATGTTAGGCTAGGGTATTGGCTAATCAAAGAAGGGATAAGGATATCAGAAAACAAAAGAAAGAGCTTCAAGATAACGTTACACACCATTAAAACAAAAATTCTCTTTAAACATTAAGCCACCTATCCTTATAGAGAATTAACCATACATTTAAAAACCAATAACTCTTATTGAATCTAATTCATATAACAAACAAAAAGAAGTAATTGGAGTTATCCCAATTTAGCCCACTTTAGCCAATATTTCCCAGACATTTCTTTCTTGCAGTTTTCTTCTAATTTTTCTTGTTCATTGTTTCGGTAAATAAATGACAGGTCATTACCCGCAAACATTACCAATATAAAGCTATGATAGGCACTACTTGCAATTTACAAGAATTTTTTTCTTTTTTTTTTTTCAATACAGCCTTCTTATTCCATAATTATATACCACTCACTCAATTACCTTTCACCATTATGTCCCCTTAGCAAATAATTGTGTGCAATAAAGCTCTTAAGGGACATTGCGAATAGAAAAAACTTATTAAGTTCATAAAGGTTAAAAAATGAGTTCCAATAAAAGAAAACGAATGGTGTTTCTCTCCATTCATTAAAAATTAAGGCTCAAATAGGGTATGAGAGACAAAAATTTCAAAATACAGGTTGCCTTGAAAGGCTCAAACGTCCAAAGAAAAGCTTTACCTTCATCTTTAAACCAAATCAAGTTGTCTACAAAATTTTGACATAAAAAATTTAATAAAGCAAGTTTCTAGGATGCAATACAGGTGAATTTACATAATTATCTCTAAGTATGAACAATAAAAATAATTTATGGCTGAATGCTCAAGAATTAGAAATCATGCAAGGGAAATATTAACGTTGACTACCTAACTCATGAATGATTCAGCTCAAGAATTTTGATGCAAAAAATCAAAGAGACATGCTAAGCATTGCAAAATTTCAAAAAATTTCAAAGATTTTCAACTAGCAAGAACAAAAGTTTTCAAAAATCTTGAAAAGCAACCAGATGAAAAGAAAAACTAAAAATATTGCAGGAAAAATGAGCAAACTATAAAATTGATCAACCAAACAATTTGTAAATCCAGATAACTCCCTACCCCACACTTAAAAATAAGCACTATCCTCAGTGCTAAAGAAAACAAAATCATAAACAGGAAAAAGAGAAGCTTCTCTAGTAATGAAGAATGCTTGGTGAAGTATATCACTAAATAAATACCAACGATGTGAGGTTGGAGCTCATTACTAAACACTAAAACAGAAATAAAACATTAAACTTTCCAAGAGACTAATAAAAACAAGAAAGTCAAGGAATAAAATTCCATGAAATTTAAGAAAAAACTTAATCACTTAAAGACAACACAGAACAAAATGAACATAAGAAATGAGTTAAAAATAAAACAAACATAAAGCATAACATTATTTGATAAAAATTCAGGAACTAGAGATAAAATCAACAACGAACACACGAAAACAAAAAACTAAAATCATGGATTGCCTCCTATGCAGCGCATTTGTTTACTGTAGTTGGTCGTGTTTTCGTTGTTGATTTTATCTCTAGATTCCTGAATTTTTATCAAATAATGTTATCTGATGTCTCTTATACACAAGAGTTATATGTACCCTAAACTTGATGATTTTGCTCCGAGATTTGAGTATTTTTAGTGTTTTCGTGTGTTTGTATCTATTTTTCTTTTATGTGTTAGAATGTGTTAGTATGTGTTTATTAAGTGTTTAAATTCCCTATTTAGGTGATAATTAGAATATTCTATTAGGTTTTTCCATTTAGAGTTGTGTCGTGTCTTTGACTTAACATCGTTGGGAGTTAAGTTTTCGTTCACCTTTGTTTGTCCTTCATTTTTTTGGCCTATTTTGTGGACATTTTATTTATATGTTTAGGTGTTGTTTATGTGTTTATTTTAGATAATAATGTTCTCCTATGTGTTAGGGTCACATGAAAAAAATTGGCGCATTAACCAGATGTCGGATGAAGATTTTGGAAGCAAAATTGTGAAGTGCTATGCTGTATTTCAGAAGTTTCAATCCATATCGTGATCTCAAATTTGAGATCGCGATCTGGAGGCAGCTAGAGCAAAAAATGACTTTGTTCGGGGCAGATTTTTGCCGCACAATTATCCCACTGCCCTAGCACTATATATACCTCTTTTAAACCTCATTTGAGAGAAGAACTTAGCTAGTAGAAGTAGGCTAGATTAGAGAGTAATTTTCTTCCTTTTTCTTCCACATTATATCTCTGGGGAGGGTTTTCTTAGATTAGATTAGAGTAGTATTTCTCTTTCTTGTAATCACAATTTCCAAGCTAAAGATTGAACCTTTTTAGTGGTAAGTTCCTTGTTTATGTTAAAACTCTTTTAGTTAAACTTTAATTTCATATGTCCTTAGTTAATTAGGCTAATTACTTTCATATATTTGCCCTCTTTGCATGATTTCTGACTGTAATTGTTAGATTAGTTAATGGGTTTCCTTCAATTATGATTCCTTAGTGGGAATTCGTAGTTTAGATTGGTTAATTAGGATCTAATTAGTTAATGGGCTTAAATGCAATTTGTTTTCTTTACTTTCTTTCTTAGTTTAATTGGTAGATTAGTTAAAACTTTTCCTTAATTAAGCTTTCTTAGTGTTAATTTGTATTTTATGTTAGTTAATTGCTTATTAAAAATACTTTCTTTTTACATGCTTTCTTAGAATAGATTAGGGGCTTTCTCTAAAGTGTACTTGCTTAGGGATAATGAACAGTATTATCTAATTTAGATTAACTAATTCCTTGCTTAATATGCTTTTCCTTTTAATTGTTCCCTTTATTTGCTTTCTAAAGATACTTCATTTTCAATTGCTTTCTTAGTGATTAATATTTACTTTAATTGCTTTTATAGTTCCATTAGTTCTAGTTTTAGTTAAATCTATTCTCTTAATCAATCGCTTCAACTTGAAATCTGACCAAATACCCAGTAATTATCGACCAATCCTTGTGGGAACGATCCTTACTTCCCTTTACTACTTGTTGACAACCGTATACTTACGGGATGCCACCTAGTTAGTAGTAGGATTTAGGTGTTCTATAGATTTATAACTAGGTATGTAAAGTATCAAATTTTTGGCACCGTTGCCGGGGATTGGTTTTCGGTAATATCAATCTAATTTGGTTGGAAGACTAGATTGAAGCCTTTTCTTTTCTTGTATAGTTGTTTCACCCATTTGAAAAACCAAAATGATTTTCATTTTGTATTTGTTTTCTTATTTTCAAAAATCCAAAAATAGATTTTCTTGGTTATGGATGTTTTGGACTACCTAGTAGTCTAAGCTTTCCTAATTTTCTTGTTTGTGTTGTTTTAGTTCTTTTTCTTGCTTTTATTTTTGTTTCTTTCTTTGTTCAAGAACATGCAAGGACCTAATTGGAATGATTAATACCAAGGAGATTATCATTTTTATGGTAATTGAGGTATGCCCAATGAGCATGATTCTTGTTATGGTTACTCTCCTTGCCCCTTAGATTATCAAGTGGGATGGTCTAGCCGTCAATACGCTTATAAGAGCCACCAAAATTATCAAATTGGATGATCTAGCCATCCATATCCTTATGAGAGCTATCAAGAAAATTCCTACTCTTTCCCTCCACCACAAGAGCCTTCATATGATCAGAAGGAGTCACATTTCCTTCACCAAACAACTCAAGAAAGTGAAGACATAAGAAGGATGGACAAGTGGATGCAAATTCAAGAACTTCGAGAAGAAATAGCCCAACTTCTAGACGAAAGGGCTTCAATTTCGAGAAATTGTGGCCAAAGAAAGGGAAAAACTTGCTCAACTTCAAAATTTAATAGATAGAATCCGTGGAGAGCAAGTCACATCCAAAAATCGGTTACAAAACCAACTCCCTGAGATTCAAGGAATAACAAATGGTGAAGAACAATCCATTCCAAAACCTCCACCAATGGGTGAAGAACCGGTTCAAGAAGAACAAATTGAAAATGTCTTGCAAGAAATCGGTTTCTCAAAAGCCTCATGAAGTTAAAGTTACAACAACTGAGACACTCAACGCTTATGTAGACGAATCACCAATTTTTTCTTTGCATGAGTGTGCGTTTGTCCCGGTTATAACAAAAGAGGTTCTATTTGGGGTGTTCATCGAGAAAGACCCGGTTCTTGGAGGAGTAGAAGAAGAACGATACATTCTAGAGGGGTCCAAGGAGACACAACCTACATATGCCGAAGTTCATATCCTTGGTGACTTCGGAGGAGCTAAGCAATGGTGCAAGTTCACCAAAGGATTACAATATCCTTGGTGTTGAGGGAGTTTTTCTTTCCTTTTTATTTATTATGCTTTATTTTAGTTTTCTTGCTTTAATTTAAGTACCCCATTGGTAATAAAGGCTTGTCGCCTTGTGTTTAGTTTAGCTTATGTTTTGTTGTTGGCAATTGAATTTGGATACACTTGGATGAATTTGGCCATTGATGAAAATGTTGATGACAATGTATGACTTATTGTGATTTGTGAATGATATACATACTTTATGGAATGACTTTTGACTTGATTTTTACTTTTTACTTGTGGACATTCTAGTTGTTGTACATTTCAAGTGCGAAATAGTTGAGCTCATTTTGTGGAAATTATTTGAATGATTGATTTGGATTGAGAGTAGTCTTGGTGGTTGATTGTTTCTTTGAAACCGATTATGTGTGAAACTAAGTTTTGGGGGATGAGTTGGGCATTTAGATAACCCATTTGTTGTCTTAAACCTTATTACCCTTATATGTGCTTTTCTTTTTCTTTAAATTGTTTGAACCCCGTGAAGCCCTGAGGACACTTCCTTAGTATAACCGTAATTGGTTGTTGAAGAAAAATCAATTTTTAGGATTCATGATTAATTGGAAATTGCATTTTTATGATCTACTTGAAATTTACTCATTGCTTAGTCTTAATTTGTGTTGTACTCAATGCTGGTGAAGTCCATAATTAAACGGTAGAACTCTTGTTTTTAAGTTCAATTTGTGCTTAACTGGTTGCATTTACATTCAATTGAAGTATGTTGTTCATCTTCTATTTTAGCTTTTTGATTGTTCAAGTGTAATTCCTAACACATAGCCTAGTATTATTGTTTTTAAACTTTCTAGCAGTATTATTATGCGTTTGTTCTATTTTGGGTGAGCGGTAGGATGAGTTGTACTCATCACTTAAATAATATGACAAGTTTGGGGTGTTATTTACTTGTGTTGGAATGGTTTCGTTTCATGAATGTAAATAATTGTGTGGTGAATTTTGGATGCAAAATTGATTGATTACTATGCTCTTATACTCATCTAGTGGTTAGTCATCATCATCATATGTTTGACTTATTTAAACTTGGCATTCCACAAATTTTGGTGTGTTGAGTAGTTCTTTTGCGACAAAAGAATTTCAAAAGCCATGTATTACTACGTTCAAAAAGTGAGGCATTCACATTTTTACAGTAGTTCATTTAAAACATTGTTTTTGACCAAATCAATAGGATTGCTTTGTTGGTCAATTCATCTTTTGAAAAAAAAAATTGTTTAAATGGAATAGAAGTGATTTAGGTCATTTTGTGTGTTTGCATAGGGAGTTTTCTTCTAACCTGTGAGTGATTGGTTTGAATATGATCTTGGGTACATTTTACTCATTTTCCTTGGTTTAGGGCCGCATAAAAAAAATTAAAAAAAAACTTTGCATTTATTAATAAGGCGAGTACGGGATTCCGGCATGTACTCATGTTGTTTCTCCGAAATAAGCCATTAAAGTAGTAATAAGCGAGTACGGGATTCTAACATAGTACCCATGTTGTTTTTTCGAATTAAGCCATTAGGAATTATGTTTTAGAATACCAACAAGTCGAGGAGGAAATGTTTATAATACCCATCATTGATACCATGCTACTCACTCCTTAATAGAGTAATACTCCCAATTGTGTGACACGTGCATATTAAGTACACTCCTAATGATCTTCTATTTTTGTGTAGCCTTGTCAAGATGGTTGAAAAATGTTGTAATCCTTTTGATTTGAGCAAAACAATGTTTTAGATGAATGGAACATGTTTTTCGAAAACCTTTTGATAATTGTTAATACTTGGTTATTTAAAATCTTTTGTTGGCATTTGAACTCGATTTATTTGGAAGAGTTAAAAAGCTTGGAATGACTAGTTAAAATAGTTCAATTGTCATATGGTATTTGAGGTCCCTTGAGAGGTATCCTAATTATTCAAAGTACATCATTATTCCTGTCATTTTAGTGGTATCTAGTGTGTTGTGTCTTGTGTTTTGTGTCATGTGTTTTGCATAACTTGTCCATTTTTGTTGTTCATTTTCTTGTCTTTTATTTTGCCCGGGATGAGCAAAAGCTTAAGTTTGGGGGTATGATAACTCTAGGAAACAAGAGTTATATGTACCCTAAACTTGATGATTTTGCTCCTAGTTTCGAGTATTTTTAGTGTTTTTGTCTGTGTTTGTATCTATTTTTCTTTTATGTGTTAGTTTGTGTTTATTAAGTGTTTGAGTATTAATTTAGGTGATAATTAGCATATTCTATTAGGTTTTTCCATTTAGAGTTGCGTCATGTCTTTGACTTAACTTCGTTGGGAGTTAAGTTTTTGTTCGTCTTTGTTTGTCCTTCATTTTTTTGGCCTATTTTGTGGGAATTTTATTTATATGTTTAGGTGTTACTTTATGTGTTTATTTTAGATAATAATGTTCTCCTATGTGTTAGGGTCACATGAAAAAAAATGGCGCATGAATCAGACATCGGATGAAGATTTTGGAAGCAAAATTGTGAAGTGCTGCATTTCAGAATGTACTCAAGTTTCAGTCCATATCGCGATCTCAAATTTGAGATCGCGATCTGGAGGCAGCTAGAGCAGAAAATGACATTGTTCGGGGCTGATTTTTTCTGCATAATTCTCGCACTACCCTAGCACTATATATACCCCTTTTAAACTTCATTTGAGGGGAGAACTTAGCTAGTAGAAGTAGCTAGATTAGAGAGTAATTTTCTTCCTTTTTCCTCCCCATTTGGGGAGGGTTTTCTTAGATTAGATTAGAGTAGGATTTCTCTTTCTTGTAATCACAATTTCCTAGCCAAAGATTGAACCTTTATAGTGGTAAGTTCCTTGTTTATGAGAAACTCTTTTAGTTAAACTTTAATTTCATATGTTCTTAGTTAATTAGTCTAATTACTTTCATATATTTACTCTCTTTGCATGTTTCTTAGTGTAATTGTTAGATTAGTTAATGGGTTTCCTTCAATTATGCTTCCTTAGTGGGAATTCATAGTTTAGATTGTTTAATTAGGATCAATTAGTTTACAGAGATTGGGCTTTTCATTTAATTGTTTTCTTTACTTGCTTTCTTAGTTTAATTGGTAGATTAGTTAATGGGTTTTCCTTAATTGTGCTTTCTTAGTGTTAATTTGTAGTTTATGTTAGTTAATTGCTTATTAAAAATACTTTCTTTTTACATGCTTTCTTAGAATAGATTAGGGGCTTTCTCTAAGTGTACTTGCTTAGGGATAATGAATGTTTAGATTAACTAATTCCTTGCTTAATATGCTTTTCCTTTTAATTGTTCCCTTTATTTGCTTTCTAAAGATACTTCCTTTTTAATTGCTTTCTTAGTGATTAATATTTACTTTAAATAGCTTTATTAGTTCCATTAGTTCTAGTTTTAGTTAAACCTTTTCTCTTAATCAATCGCTTCAACTTGAAATCTAACCAAATACACAGTAATTATCGACCAATCCTTGTGGGAACGATCCTTACTTCCCTTTACTACTAGTTGACAATCGTATACCTACGGGATGCCACCTAGTCAGTAGTAAGTAGGATTTAGGTGTTTTATAAATTTATAACTAGGTGTGTAAAGCATAACTTTCTCTTCACCATTCTCATGAAAGATGGACACACTTGAGCATGCTTTCAAACTTGCGACACATTAAGTTCACTTGAAATAATCATCTTTCCTTATCTATTAAAAACAAGTATTTTACGTGACCCGAAAGACAGTTATAATTCAGAATTTCTTCCTGCACAAAAAATAGTATAAACTTCTCATTAGTATTCGGTACAATGTTAGAATCTGCATTACTCATCTGCTGAGACATGGAAGAGCTTCCAACTACTACCACATGTAGTTGCAAATTTGATGTTTTCCAAACCTTATTTTGATGATGACATAAACACTTAACTTTGTAAACAAGTTTTTGTAGGTCTGTTATTTGTTTTGCTAGAGACAGGGTTTTCGGACGCACTGTACCGTCCTAACGGTAAATAATAAATGCACAAAAGTAGCCGTTGGGGTTTCGGTCACGTACCATGCGACCTGTCTCTTCACCAACTGTATGAAGATCGGACGCTGTGTCGGACGCATCCCATCTATCTCGGACGTCCGAAACCCCAACGGCTACTTTTGTGCATTTATTATTTAGCCGTTAGGAAGTAGTTGCAACCACAATTTATTGCTCTTATAAATAACTGCTTTGATATTCTATAAAAAATATCTAATACATTGAATACAAGACTGAGAGAAAAGCAATTTGAGTACAAATTGGCTATAGTGCTTTGTTGTATTAGTGTGCAGTTTAGAGTGCAATTCAACTTTGAGTGGAGTGATAATCTTGTACGAAAGTGAGGTTGTAAGTAAGATTCTTGGCTCAACTAAAAGAATTTTAGTGTGAGCAAGAATATCCCTACTTTGTAAAGATTATTGGCTCACCAAGTGTGTGAAGCATTTTAGTGATTTGATACTTCAAAGGGCAAAATAAAAGCTGTCTCTTACACAGTATCTAGATTCAATTATAGACAGTTATCATTTGGAAAATCTTAATATTTCTAAAAGCATTTTTAGAAACCTAATTCACCCCCCCCTCTTAGGTTGCTTTGGGACCAACAAAATTAACACTGGGAGACAAGTTCTCACCATTTTCCTCAAGATGTTCATTCAGGCTCCCTTGTACTTTATTATTGATGTTAGGATCAAAACTTTCCTGTATTAAAGGTCTAGGCATTTCAATTAATTTCACTAACATTCTCCCTTGGATTAACTACGGTTTGGTATGGTAGATTGCTTGAATTTTGAGCCTCCAACCAACTAATTGAAGTTGCCATTTGACCTATCTAGTTTGTCAATTGTTAGGTACTTGCCTTGGTTTCTTGTTGGAATTGTCTCATGTGCTGTTGAAATTGGAGAGAATAGCCAAGAAATCAACTATCTCTTCTAAGGACATACCAAATTTAGTAGTAACCGAAGCGAATTGTTTTCTTTGAGAAATTGGCGGCATGTATGGTACAAAATTCTGTTGATTTTGCTGAGGAAACTACCGCTGTACTTGATTTCCATAACTCAAATTTGGATGATCCCTCCATCCAGGATTATAGGTATCAAGAAAGGAATCATAATTTCTTGTTGATGACCCTTGACCTCTGCGCACTGCTCCTACTTGTTCCTGCTCACCAGATTCTTCTTCAAGAGTTGGATACATATTCGTAGAATGACCTATATTTGAACAAATTCCACATGCTTTAACTGTTGGCATTGTACCTGTAGCCATTTGACGAATAAGAGAGGTTAAACTAGCCATTTCTTAATCAGAGAAGAAACACAAACTTTATTAACACGATTGGGAATAGGATCACACCTTGTTCCAATTTTTTAGAACGAGCCGCCTATTTGATATCAATTCCTGAGCAACTTATATGGTAATGTCCAATGCTCCTCCACTTGTTGCATCGATCATGTTCCCTTTCACGAGTCAAAAGTCCCCCATAAAAATACTAACTCAATAAAGAATCACTTATTTGTTGATGACGGCAACTGACTCAGAACTTCTTCCATCTTTCCCAATAATCGTATAAGGATTCATTGTTGAACTATCTTATTCCATTTATCTCCTTCTTATATTCGTTGTTCTTTAGGTTGAGAAATACTTGGCTAAAAATAGCCTATTCTTCTGCTCCCGTGTAGTAATATTTCTTGGGAGTAGTTCAAATACCCAGTCTTTTGTCTCGTCCTTTAACGAGAATCGAAATGCTTTCAACTTGATATGATCTTTCGAGACCCTATTAGATTTCATGCTCATGAAGAACACATGGAATTCCTTTAAATGCTTATTAGGGTCTTCAACTGCCTATACATGGAAAAAAGGCAAAAGATTGATTAGTCCAGATTTCAATTCAAAAGTAACATCAGCATCTAAAGCATGATAAGTGGTGCTAAGCGGTTGTTGATATAAATTTGGAGCCGTCAACGGCCTTTAAGAGTTCAATTTCTGGCCATAATTTCTTCCTCTTGTAATCCTCGTCGAGTCTATTTTGTTAACCTATGCGAAGTTCTTTCAATTTTTGGGCCAAACTGTAAAGCAATTTTATTAGTACATCTTATTTTAGGCATGCACAGTTAAAATCGAAATAAAATAGTATAACAAAAATCAAATCAAAACACAATCAAAGCAAAACACTCCCTGGCAATGGTGCCAAAATTTTGGTCGTACTCTCGTCTATACCCAAAAATAAAACCTATATTTCTAAACACTAATGTAATAATAGAAGTACAGGACCATCCTACAGAGAGTGTAACTAATTGTGTTCCGATTGTTACAATGGGAGGCTGTGAAGAAAATTAAATTAAAATGTGATGCAATTAAAACAATGGAATTGAATCGTTAAGGAAATCAATAGAAGAAATATCTCTTGGTCTTAGTCCACATCCATAGAAAATTCATTAGTCGATCATTGACACAAAATATAACAATTCTATACTCGAGCACTAACTGAAGAACTTAGCATGAATTCCAATTCTCAGGTTATTCTTGTATCCTTCATTTACTTTAGTTAATCTTCAACACGCAATCCAATTAACCTTAACTACCAATTAATTCCGGACAAGTGCCAAAGATTAAACAAGTAAAAGCATTGAGAACTGGAAAGATCAATTAGTCTAACACAACATAAGCACACGCAATTATGTGAATTAGTTGGTTATTTTTCCTACATTCAATAACCCGAATCCAGTAATTATTAAACCTAGTAGGCTCAAAGATTAAATTGCACAACACAACCAATATTAATCTAGCTGTAGATTGAATCCCTTAAATAATTACTTGGCCTCCATGGAAATTTAAAGAAGCAATCATAAAAATAAATGAAGAAAAACAACCAATATTTGAAATAAGAATTGAATAATTGGAACACAATATGTCTCACAACATTCAAGAATCCATGGCTTCATTTTCCTTGACCAAGAATGAAGTTTTGAGGCTCAAGGAAGGCCACGAGAGAGCACACAAAATAAAGCTGCTAAAACTACAACTAAAGAATGATAAAACACTTCATATCCTTCAAATTAACTACAATACAGTATTTATAAGGGATTCTAGGGTCAAACTTTCTTATTCCACAAGAAAAGCACAAAAATGCTTGAAAAATAGTCCAACCGAACGAAGAGAGTAGTCAAAAATAATAATTTTCACAAACCTTGCAGGAACGGGCCCACATGCACTGAGTTTTGGGTGCACGTGCACTGCAACAAACTTCTGGACTCATCTTTGCTGGAATTGGCACAGATGCTCTGGGTCTTGAAGGCACGTGTGCTGGCTTCTACATTGTTGTTTATGCACTGCTGCTTCAACTTCAAACCCGATTTAAACCTCGATACTAACAAAATTTGGGAAAATGCAAAACATAAAACTTGTAGTTATTCCTGTTTGTTTTCCAACATATTTAAATAACCTCAATTAGAGCTCGAACAAGAATATCCAGTTCAAAAATACAAAATAATGTCCAAATTACTCAATGCTTGTGCACACTCCATTTTTTGAATTTTCTTCACTTTATTTCATCCTTTTAACTTCCTTTTCACTTCAAACCTACAAAAGTTAAGAATAAACCAATTAAATTAATAATTAATACAAATATTGCTTACAACACATAAAATAAGTTAAATGATACTTAAAATATAACATATTTAAGAGCTTATCAAGGATCTAGAATATTTCATGACATATTAGTATCTAAATAAAAATAAACAAAAATGTATTTGCCCTCTCAACATAAAGAAAAATTAAATAAAATATTGACTTGAAAATATTTGCATCATGCTTCCTTATTTCTAACAAAGACATATAAATTTTTGCTTGATATAAATTTAAACATTGACACAGCTTATTATTCCATCGATAAACTTAATCACATATGATCAATAAATTTGGCCTATATGTAGTTAAAATAAAATGTTCATAAAAGTGATTAAAGTTGTGATCCTTTTGCAAAAAATCATTGATTCACATTTAGAATACTAGACATTAAGCAAAGATCAATTTTTTTTAGATCATTTCACATGGGATAAATTACGAAGAACCCCCGCATAGTATGTCCAATTTTGAGAGTTTCCCCTTATGGTTTTTTAACTAACATTTTACCACATTGTAGTTTGGACTAAAATGTTACCATTACTTTTTCCATCCAATCCAACAATCAAAGGTCAAAAACTATCATTTTAAGGGTATCTTTGTCATTTGAAATTTTCTTGAAATAAATGTTTGAAAACTTTTTAACTAAACAATTTTGAAAGTAAAAATTTCTATAAAATAATAAAATAAAAATAATGTCTATTACCACCACCCTTCTCATCCCACCATTCCTCTGCCACCCCCTTCCTAGCCCCCATATCTTCCTCCCTCTATGTCCTTTCCCCTCGCCCAGCCTCCTCATCTACCAACACTCCCTCCTCCCTTGAATGTAAAGACAAAACACTTAAATTTAGAGATCATATAATGGTCTCTAGTTTTCTAAAGTTCTCTACAATCTAAGATCATCAATGTCTTGACATTTTAGATTCCAAAGTTTTATGATAGAGCCATGCTTACTCTTGCTTTCTTGTGTTAAATGTATCATTTGTTTTTATTAGGTTATTTTAAACATACTTTCATAAATAACAAAGTGTGTTTATATGTAGGGTCTGGAAGGAGAAAACAGCACGGTAATTGGACAAAAAATGAACAAAATCAACCCAATTCTACTCCATTTTCTGTACCCAATTCTACTTTTTTTTTGTCCATTAAAATTGGTTAGCTCTTTCACAGGTAAAGGAATCAAATCTAAAGCCATTATTGGATTAAAACCAAAAAAAATTTCAAATAGAGAAAAACTAGTGAAAGAATGAATTGCATGAGATATAATGTAAATTTCACAAATTCCAAACAATCTTCCGATGTTTTCAAATTTTTCTTTAAGACAGCACACAATAGAGTTCCTAACATTCTATTGACCACTTCGGTTTGGCCGTCTGTTTAAGAAGGCTGACATGAAATAGAAAATAGCAATGTGGTGCCCAATTTATCCCACAAAACATGCTAGAGGTGACTTACAAACTTGACATCTCTGTCATTAACTATGGTTTTAGGAATCCCATGCAAATGGACAACTTCCTAAAGTGCTATTCATCAACATGGATATATCATCAATTTTATTACAAGGTATAAAAATATGCCATTTTAGGAAACCTATCCACTACCACAAAAATTGAATCATGACCTTTTGGAGTTCTTGGTAACCCTAAGACAAAATCCATAGACACATCAAATCAATGGTCCCTCGAAATAGGCAAAGGCATATAAAGACCATTGGATTAACTTTGGACTTAGCTTTGTTAAAAGTTAGACACTTAGAATACACACGTTCCACATATTTGCGCATGTTAGCCCAAAAAGGTGATGTTTAAGCATATCTAACGTCTTAGCCATACGAAAATGACCCATTAGACCCCCATGTGCTTTCCTAACAAGTAATTCAAGTAAGAGAACAATTAGGAATGCCCTATCTTTTCTCACAAAAAAGATAACCTTCATGTTGATACAACTAATCAAAACTAGGCAACCAATATTCTCAAACACATTAGAGAAATCACAGCCTTTAGCATACAAATCCTTGATATGTTCAAACCCAAGAAACTGAATATTGAAAGCTAATATCAAAGCATATCAACGAGACAAAGCATCAGCAACTATATTATCCTTTCCTTTGCTTAAACTGCACAATATATGGAAACATTTCAATGAATTCTTACCATCGTTCATGACGTCGATTCAACATACCTTGGCCCTTCAAAAATTGCAATGATTCATGGTCTATCCAAATTACAAATTCTTTAGACCACAGATAATGTTGCAACTTTTACAATGCCCAAACCAATGTTAGAGCTCCTTATTGTATGTCGAGTATTTCAACATGGCTCCACACAGTTTCTCATGAAAGTACGCAATTGGATGTCTATATTACATCAAGACTACACCTATACCATGATAACAAAGACATCATATTCTATCTCAAAAGTTTTAGAAAAATATGGAAAAAATAAAATAGCAGCATCTGAAAAGCACACTCTTGTGCCTCACCCTACTTAAAACCTACTTCTTTCTTGATTATTTCAGTGAGAGGGGCAACTATTATTTTGAAATATTTCACAAACCTGTGATAAAAAATTGGCTAAACCATTAAATCTACGCACTTCAGACACATTAGCAGGAATTGGCTAATCATTAATGGCCTTAACCTTTTCTCTATCGACCTTAGTATCTTTAACACTAATAACAAAACCAAGAAAAACAACTTTACCCATCAACATGAGCATTTTTTCAAATTAGCATAAAGTTGTAATTTTCTTAAAGTTTCAAGTACTGGACAAAAGTGTATAAGGTGTTTATCCAAGGATGTCTCTTATAAATCTACATGTGTATAAGAGACACAACAAATTTCCCTATGAATGCACGTAAGATATGGTTCATTAATCTCGTGAAAGTACTTGGAGCATTTGTTAAACTAAAAGGCATGACTAACCACGCATAAAGACCAAATTTTCTTTTAAATGCAGTTTTCCTTTCATCTCCTTCTTCTGTGAGAATTTTGTGATATCCACTTTCTAAGTCAATTATAGTGAAAATCTTGGAACTAAATAATTCGTCTAGCTTGTCATCAGTCTAGGAATAGGGTAGTGATACTTTACCATAATATAGTTTACGGCACGACAATCTATGAACTTGCACCATCACCCATCCTGCATCAGCATTAAAATCACTGGCACAGCACACAAACTCATACTTCTAAATTTTCTTAGTCTACTCCAGATTGTCTGTAAAGGTGAATTTGTTAGGGATAATCACGCCGACGACAAAATTGATCTGGTGCTCAATACCCCTGATATGTGGCAAGCTTGAGGGAATCTCTTCGAGGAATACATCTTCGTACTCCTATAAAAGAGAGACAAAAGATCTTGGCAAGGCTGGATCAAGGTCAGATAACACAAGATAATTTTCTTTAAAAATAATCAAAAGCACAGGCAAATTTAAACTCATAGATGACCAAAGCTCTTTGAACCCTACAAAGAAATTATCTTCCTTTTTCAAATCATTATCGTTATAATTTCTAGACTTAACCAATTCACCTTTACAATTTTCGGATTGAATGGTTTCATCAGGGTTTTCTACTTGCTTACCCTTTTTCAATTTAGGTTTTTCCTTATAGTATTCATCAAATTAATTTTTAATGTACAATTGCTCCTTACTCACTTGATGAAGAGGCAATGGCTCAAGTACAATATTTTGGCCATATATAAAGAGTGTGCACTTGTTAGTATGTCCTTCATGGTTTGTTTGTTAATCAAATTGCCATGGTCTACCTTACAAGATCTGATACCCTTGCGTTGGCACATCATCACACAAATTTTCATCTTTATACTTTCTAATAGCTAATAAAATTACATCTTGCTTAGTCACTTTAACCTCACTTTATTCATTAAGCGATTGTAATTTATATCGGACATTGATGTTTTTTACGAGGGAAACTCAATTTGTTGACCATTAATTTACTCACAACATTAACACAACTACCACTATTTGTGATTAAACCATATGCATGACCTTAAATGACACATTTGGTATAGAAATATTCTCACATTGTACCTTATTTTGGTCATCCTTGGTCTGAGTGTGAAGTGCCCACAATACTACCAAAGCCTTTATCTGAGAAAGATCCTCTTGCTCCTAATCATCATCACTAGGCCCTCCATTGCTTGCAACGAATCATCTTCATCTTCACTGTCCTCACTTACTACATCACTTCCTTGCTTGAAAAGTGCGTGTTTATTTAGAAATTCTTTTGCATAGTGGCCTACACCCAAACAACGATAATTCTTAATATCACGAGTGCGTTTTGAAGTGTTAGAAAATGAACCTTTAACTTAAGAATCCATAGGATATTTAATAGTTTTGTGTTTGGATTCATTAGCTTTAGGGTTAACTTGTCTATTTTGAACTTGGACTAAATTAGGCCAAAAGAATTATTGTTAGGCCAATTCCCACGCCAGTTAATGCTAGACTCACCCTAGGTTTATCGACATTTTTAAGTTGTCTTTCCACTTTAATTGCTTTTTCAACCATATCATGCAATTCTTGAAATAATAAAACTCTACAATGCTGGCACTTTCCCTATTAAGATCACACAAAAATCAAGCCATAGTGGTGTCACGATCCACAACTACATTAGCTCTAATGAAACACTTTTGAAGCTCCCTATGATGCTCTTCCACAATTTAGTACCTTGCCTTAAAGTTTGCAATGTTTAAGGCACATCACGATGATATGCAGAACGCATAAATATTTTACTTAAGGCAACTTTTAAGGATGTCCAATCATTAATTGGTCATTCTCTACACCTGATTATACTAGTTTCAAATTGATCCCACCACTCTAAAGCCTAATCACTAAATGAAGCAATAGCTCATTGAGTTTTTATTCATGGCAGTTATGACAATAAAAAATAACCTCTAATCAACTTTCTTCCCCATTCAAGATAAACATTAGGATAGAGATTAATTTGAAATGTAGGAATAGTCAATTTATTGTCACCAGTATTATCATCAAACTTACCACTATCTCGCACATGTCATCGAGTCCTCGACCTCGTACCTGCATCATACAATTCATCATCAGATTCGTAGTCATTAGAATATTAATTAAGATACGTACATGATGAGCATGAGTGAATCCATGAGCATAAGCCTCAACTCAACCAGCTTGCGGAGGTGGCTCAATCCTCCCTTTAGTTAATTTCTCAAGATGTCATTGGATACTCTCAAGAGATATGGCCATTTCGACAACATGCGATTCCAAGGCATTAACCCTTGAACTATACCTTACTTGAGACATTTTAAACCTTCAAAATTAAACCAAAACACAAGGAATTTCAATAGTTTGGCTTAGTAAAAGTAAGAAGGACCTCACAGCACTCCCAAAGTGTTTACGCTCAAATTTGAAGATCTCACACAATTTTACTTTGTCATGTTTCACTCAAATTCAAGCTTTTATCCTCTAATGAATGCACCACTATTCTCTTTTCCCTCTTGTATAAATTCTCCTCAATGTCTTTCTTAGACTTGACAAGTACGAAGAAGAATGACACAAATAATTACCAACATATTAGAGCACAGCTGCTAATTATAGACTAAGGAAGCCAAGAAATAATAAAGTAACGGTGGATTCATTTAACAAAGAACGTACACAAAGCACTGTAGAAAGTCAAATAATGAGATGGTCAAACAAACCTAGGGTTTAGGGCTAGAAAGAATTAACCCAAGACGACTAGGGTTATTTCTGAAATTTCACAATTTTTTTCAAAACAATAGTTGCTATTAGATTTCAATACCCTTAAGATCAAAACGAGTCACAAAAAAAATTGAAATCACAAGAACAAGAACCTGCACAAAATAATCGATTTTGAAGGCCAAACCCTAACTGGCTAGGGTTTTCTTCTTGGTTGAGTTTTTGCTATTTTTTTCACACAGCGAGATTTTGCACGGATTCCAGCAAGTAATCAGGACAAGAATTGCACAAGATCGGCTAGAATTTTGAAGAACAAGATCAACACAAGAAAAACCCAAAAGGCTAGGGTTTTTGCACAATATTTTTCTGACCAGTGCCCAATGTCTTAAAAATATTACCAAAAAATTGCACAATAGGATCGAGTTGGACAACAAGAAGAAATGCGAAAAATAACCCTAAAATGGCTAGGGTTTTGAACGATTTTCTTTTTTGCTGGATTTTCTTTTTTATCAAAAGAATATGCACGAGTTCAATAGCCAATCCCAGCAAAATTACACAAAAATTGAAGGGCAGAATCAAGAACTAGATCGCCACACAAAGAATCTGTAAAACGACTAGGGTTTTCTTAAATCTGATAAATTTTTAATAAAAAATAACAATAAATAACACTTGAATATGGATAACATCATAGCAATAATTATTTCAAAACAAACATGAATAAAACTACAATTTTTTTGGAACAAAAGCAAATACAAGAACAATAACGAACAAGCTGATTTTTTTTCTGAATAAACTGAACAAAATCAGCAAGAAAAACATTATAGAAATGTTGGAATAAGAAACAAACATGTTTAGGAACCAAAGCTCCTAATACCACTCTAACACAAACCTCGCAGATAAACTGACAAGACCCGAAATTCATGCAGAACCCATGAATGCCTAAACAAATCCGACTTAACAGACTCAAACCCTTTGATTAAAAATCAAGAATTCAAAGTTTCTATTCTTGACTGTATGAGATATTTATCATTGTCTATAACGAGACATAACCAATAGTATTCAGGTTAGGCAATCACAAGAATCAATGTTAAAATACCCAAGTCTTTAGAAGACAAGTTGGAGAATAAATTCACAATATTTTTTTTATTGAAAATCTTTGTGTTACAATTGAGCCTTTTTAATGTTACAAGGAGCTGGCCAAAACCCTACAAAATATGCCTAGAAATATTAGGAAACAACTTGCATAATCCCAACAAGCTTAGGATTAGCTAACTCGACTAAAATCAGATTGGATAAAAATAATCCTAGTCTGGATTTTTGAACACCATTAAAAACATCAGCCAACCAACAACTTCTTAAAATAATTTCTAACACTAAATCCAAGAACAATTAGGATTGGAATGGCCGATTTAGGGTTTTAAAAACCCTTCTTGAAGCTCCTCAATCTATGGGCTTCTTGGACTTGAATGTTCTTGGGTTTGGACTTCTGAAACATGGACGGGCCTCTTAACTTGAGTTTGAATGAATTCTTGGCCTCCATTTGCAAGCAATAGTGCTTGTTGGTCCAAAATCTCCTTGACAAAGCCTAGCATGGCCTGATGCAACTTCTTGGCCCTCAATTTCGTGCTTGGCTTGACATGAACTTGAATTAGATCCATTCCATGAGCTTGAAACACAACCTCATCACTTGTTCCTTGGCTCACGTGTGCATCATATCCCTCCCCCTTTATACGATTCATTCTCAAATCACTTCCTACATACATGTCCTACAAAATCAAAAGGAGAAAGATCAATGACATTAAATGTTGCCCTAATGTTATACTTACCAGGAAGGTCAATTTTGTAGGCATTGTCATTAATCCTTTCAAGCACTTGAAAAGGTCCATCTCAATGAGGATCCAATTTAGATTTCCTTCTGTTCAAAAACCTTTCCTTTCAGAAATGTATCCAAACCTAATCTCCTGATTGGAAGACAACTTGTTTTCAACCATTAACAGGTCTTGTGGCTTTATGTTGGTTCATCTTGAGCATTTGCTACCTTGCTTTCTCATGGATGGACTTGATCAATTCTACTCATTTCTGTCTATTAAAACTAGATAGCTCCTTCACAGGTAAAGGGATCAAATCTAAAGCCGTTGGTGGATTAAAACAACAAAAAAACTTCAAATCTAGAAAAACCAGTGGAAAATAAAATGCACGATTGTAAGTAAATTCCACAAATGGCAAGTAATCTTCCCATGTTTCCAAATTATTCTTTATGACAACATGCAACAAGGTTGACCTAAAGTTCTATTGACCTATTTGGTAGAGCAATCAGTTTGAGGGTTACATGCAGTAAAAAAAATAGCAATTTATTACCCAATTTATCCCACAAAACATGCCAAAAGTGACTCAAAAACGTGACATTTTTGTCACAAACGATGGTTTTAGGAAACCGTGCAAACGAACAACTTCCCTGAAGAACAATTCAGTAACAAGCGCAACATCGTCAATTTCATTATATGGTATAAAAAGTGCCATTTTAGAAAACCTATCCATTACCACAAAAATTGAATCACGAACCTTTGGAGTTCTTGGTAACCCTAAGACAAAATCCATTGACACATCAAACCAAAAGTGACTCAGAACAGGCAATGGCATATAAAGACCATGTGGATTAACTTTGGACTTACCTTTCTTACAAGTTAGAAACTTAGCACACATACGTTCCACATACTTGCATATGTTAGGCCAGAAAAAAGTCTTCTTAAGCATATCTAATGTCTTAGCCACACCAAAATGACACACAGCCATTAGACCTCTCCCATATGCTTCCCTAACAAGTAATTCACGTAAAGAGCAATTAGGAATTCACAATGTATTCTCACAAAAAAGATAACCCTCATGCTGATAAAACTTATCAAACTAGTCAAGACAGGACTAAAACACATTAAAAATGTTAATCATGGTCTTTAACATACAAATCCTTGATATGTTCAAAACCAAGGAAGTTAGTGCTTAAAGCTGAAATCAAAGCATTTCGATGACACAATTGTCAAGAACCATATTATCCTTTCCTTTGCATACACTGCACGACTTAAGGAAACATTTCAATGAATTCTAACAAACATTCATGATGTTGATTCAACTTACCTTCTGCTATTCAAAAATTTCAATGACTCATGGTCTGTCCAAATTACAAATTCTTTAGACCACAAATAATGTTGCCAATTTTGTGAGGCCCAAACCAAAGTGTAGAGCTCCTTATCATATGTCGAGTACTTCAACATGGCTCCACTCAGCATCTTACTGGAAATACGAAATTGGATGCTAATCCTACATCAGAAAGTACATATACCAGTGCCGTAAGCATCGCATTCTATCTGAAAAGATTTACAAAAATATGTTAAAAGCAAAACAGGGTCAGTAGATACCTTAACCTTGAGCGTCTGGAAAGCATGCTCTTGTGTCTTACCAAACTTAAAACCCACATCTTTCTTGATTATTTTAGTGAGAGGGGAAGCTATAATCCTAAAGTCTTCACAAACCTTCTATCAAAACTGGCTAAACCACGAAAACTCCACACTTTGGACACATTGGTAGGAATTAGCCAATCATTAATGGCCGTAACCTGTTCTCTGTCGACCTCAATACATTTAACACTAACAACAAAACCAAGAAAAAAAACTTTATCCATGCAACATGAGAGAACTTTTTCAAATTAGCATAAAGTTGTTATTTCCCCAAAGTTTCAAGTACAAGACAAGCATGCACAAGGTGTTCACTAGTGATTTGATATAAATGAAAATATCATCAAAATAAACCACAAATTTCTCTATGAATGTATGTAAGATATGGTCCATTAATCTCATGAAAGTACATAGGGAAATTGTTAAGCCAAAGGGAATGACTAACCACTCATAAAGACCAAATTTGGTTTTAAATGCAATTTTCCATTCATCTCCTTCTTTCATGCAAATTTGGTGATATCCACCTTTTAAGTCAATTTTAGTGAAAATCTTATAACCAAATAATTCGTCTAGCATGTAATCAAGTCTAGGTATAGGGTGGCGATATTTATCCATAATGCAGTTAACTGCACAACAATCTACGCACATACGCATGACCCATCCCACTTTGGCACCAAAATCACCAACACAGCACACTGATTTATACTCTCTTGCATGCATCCTTGAACCATTAGCTCTTCTATTTCCTTTAAATTTCCTTCATCTCCTTCGAATTGGCTCTATAGGCAGGTTTGTTAGGGATGACCATGTCCGGGACAAAATCATCTAGTGCTCAATACCCTTGATACAGATGGCAAGCTCGGGAAAATATCTTCGAGGAATACATCTTTGAACTCCTACAAAGAGAGACAAAAGATCTCGGCAAGGCCAAATCAAGGTCAGACTGCACAAGATAATTTTCTTTAAAAATAAGCAAAAGCACAGGAAAATGTAAACTCATAGCTGACTGAAGCTCTTTCAACCTAATGAAGGAAGTATCTTTCTTTTTCAATTCCTTATTGTTATAATTTCCAGACTTAACCAATTCACCTTTAGGGTTTTCGGATTGAAGAGTTTTATTAGAGTTTTCTACTAGCTTACCCTTTTTCAATTTAGGTTTTTCCATATAGTATTCATCAAATGAGTTTTTCATGTACAATTGTTACTTACTCACTTTATGAGGAGGCAAAGGCTCAAGTACAACCTTTTGTCTATCTTTAAAGGTTGTGTACTTGTTAGTACGGCCACCATGGTTAGTGTGTTTATTAAATTGCCATGGTCTACCTAACAAGATGTGACTCGCTTGCATTGGCATCAACATCACACAAAATTTCATCTTCATACTTTGTAATACATAATGAAATTAAAGCTTGATTACTCACTTTAACGTCACTACATTCATTAAACCATTGTAATTTATATGGACGTGGATGTTTTAGTCAACACAAACTCAATATGTTGACTATTAACTAATAAGCTTGTAAATATCTTTAGTTTTATATATCATTTACCCCATTTTTGTGTGTTGTAAGAAATATTTGCGTTAATTATGAGTTTAGTTGGTTTATTCTTAGCTTTTGTAGGGTTGAAGAGCAAAAAGAGTTAAAATGACAGAATAAAATGAAGAAAAATCAAAAGAGCTAAGTGTGCTCAAGCATTGAGCAATTTGGATACTGTTTTGTACTTTCAGCATAACTTTCTCATCCAAGCTTTGATTAAGTTCATTTAAGATGTGTTGAAAAGATAAGAAAAAGGGGCTACAACTTTGATGTTTTTCATTTTCTCAAATTTTGTCAGCATCGAGGTCAAAATTGGACAGTTCAAGTTGAAGCAGTAGTTCTAGATTCAGCATACTTGCACCCAAAACCTAGCGCATGTATGTTCATTCCAAAGAGAGATTCCATGAGCCTGTTTCACAGCACGTGTGCCCAAAACCTAGAGCATGTGCGCCTGTGCCTACGAGGGTTTATGAAATATAGTATTTTTGACAGTTTTCTTTGTCTTGTTGGACTCTTTTTTGAGGGTTTTCATGCTGTTCTTGTGGGATAAGGAAATTTAATGCTAGAATCTATTATAAATACCCCTTTGATAGTTGATTTGAAGGAGAGTACTTTTATCATTCTTTTGCTTTAGAGAACAGCTTTACTTTCTGTGCTCTCCCATGCCCTTTGGTGCCTAAAAACTTCATTCTTGGTCAAGGGAACTGAAGACATGGATTTTTTAAATTTGTGAGACTTATTCTATTTAATTATTCAATTCTTGTTTCAAGTATTGGTTATTTTTCTACATTTTTTATGATTGCTTCTTTTAATTTCTATGAAAGCCTATAATTCGTTATTAACGGATTCAATCTATAGCAAGATTAATATTGGCTACGTTGTCCAATTTAATCTGTGAAGCGACTAGGTCTAATAATTGTTGGATTAGGGTTATTGAATCTGTGGAATATAACCAACTAATTGACATAACCGTGTGTGCTTATATTGTATTGATCTAATTCATCTTCTATTTCTCAATGCTTCTACTTGATTCGTTTTTGGCACTTGTCTGGAATTAATTGGTAGTTAGAGTTAATTAGATCGTGTGTTGAAGTTTAACTAAACTTAAGAAAAGATACAAGAATAAGCTTTGAATTGCAATTTAGGCTAAGTTCTTCAATTAGTTCTTGATATAAGAATTGTTATACATTTTGCGTCAATGGTTAACCATCAAATTTCCGTGGAGGATATGGACGAAGACCAAGAATATTTATTCTCCTAATTTCCTTCAATTCAATTCAATTCATTTGTTTTAAATATGTCGTGTTTTATTCAATTTTCTTCACAAGCCCCCCCATTGTTACAATCTAAACACAATTAGCTACACTCTCTGTGGGAGGATCTTGTACTTTCGCTACTACAGTTAATCTTTAGAAGTAAAGATTTGATTTTTTGATGCAGGCGATAGCACGACCAAAATTTTGGCACCATTGCCGGGGGATTGTTTTTCTTTCATTGTGTTTTGGTTTGATTTTTGTTATACTATTTTATTTTGTTTTTAACTTTGCATGTTGAAACAAAATGTAATAATATTGCGTTACAGTTGATCAAGAAAATGAAAGAACTTTGCACAAGGTAACAAAAGATGTGTATAAGATTACTTTATGACCCCAATAAGAAACCATGCTCGTGCAGAAATTGAACTTTTATGGTTTTGGCGGCTCAAAACTTAAATCAACAATCTATTTGCATTACTTTTCCTACTTTAGATGCTAACGTTACATTTTAGTTAAAATCCGGACTAATCCATCTTTTGCCTTCTTTTCATGGATTGCAAGGTAAAGATCGTAATAAGCATTTAAAGGAATTTCATCAGAAATGGTCTGCACGAGCATAAAACCTATTGGGGTCTCTATAGAGCATATAAAATTGAAAGCATTCCCTTTCTCGTTAAAGGACGAAACAAAGGATTAGCTATTTGACCTATCCCCGTGAAGTATTACTACATAGGAGTAGATGAATAGGGTATTCTTAACTCAGTATTTCCGAGCCTCAAGGATGGCAAATATAAGGAAGGAGATATGCAAAATAAGATAGAATAACAAGGAATCCTTATACGATTATTGGAAAAGATTCAAGAAGCTTTGTGCTAGTTGTCATCATCATCATATCAGTGATTCTCTATTAATTTAGTATTTTTCTGAGGGACTTTTGACTCATGAGAAGAACATGATCAACGCTGCAAGCGGAGAACTATTGGAGAATTTGATGATAGAAGCTGCTCGTGAATTGATATCAAATACGGTGGCTCATTCTAAAAAATTTTGGAACAAAGCATGATCCTATTCTCTACCGTGTTAATGCGGTTAGTGTTTCTTCTGGCTTCAACAACAAATGGCTAGTGTAACTTCTCTTGTTCATCGAATGACTGTAGGAACAAAGCCAACAGTCAAAGCATGTGAAATTTGTTCAAATATAGAGCATTCTACGAATATGTATCCAACTCTTACAGAAGAATCTGGCGAGCAGGAAAAAGTAGAGGTAGTGGGTGGATTTCAAAGGTCATCAACAGGAAATTATGATCCCTTTTCTGATACATATAACCTTGGATATATGGATCATCCAAATCTCAATTACGGAAATCAAATACAGTATCAATTTCCTCAGCAAAATTGACAAAATTTTCAATCATACAGGCTGTTAATTATCAAAGACAACAATTCACTTTGGTTACTCAATCTGCTAAATCTCTTGAAGAGATAGTTGAGTCCTTGGCTACTAATTCTCCCCAATTTCAACAGGAAATGAGACAATTCTAGCAAGAAACCAAGGCAAGTATTCAGCAATTTACAAACTAGATGGGTCAAATGGAAACTTCAATTAGTCAGTTGTGATAGAGGCTCAAAATTCAGGCAATCCATAATCTCAAACTTTAGTTAATCCAAGGACAACTTTAATGCAGTTGTCCAGGGAAGTGGTAAGGAAATTGAAGCACCAATGCAAGCTCCGATTAAGGAAGAGAAAGAGGCAAAGGTTGAACCCCCAAAGGAAGATGTTCAATCCAAAAAGGAAGAAGTAAAGGTAAGATAACTTATTGGCCTAATGAGAAATCCCAACTTCCATTCCTTCAAGCATTTAAGGAATGAAAGAAATATCCTGATATGGATATATATGAGACTTGTTGTAAGTGTGATCTAACATTCCTTTATTTGATGCAATTAAGCAAGTACCACGCTATGCCAAATTCCTTGAAGAGATGTACCCATAAAAGAATGCAAAAAGAGAAAAAGGTTAGCAAAGTAGAAATTGGAAGTAATGCTTCAATCAAAATTGAAAAATCCGTTCCTGAAAATTGCAAGGACCCGGGTATGTTTTCCATTCCTTGTAAGATAGGCAATACATGAATTGAAAAAGCCATGCTACACTTAGGTTCATCCATTAATGTAATGCCATATTCTATTTATGATGCATTAAAAATTAGACCTTTGAATAAGACTAGTACAGTAATTCAGTTAGGATAGATCTTTGGCCAATCCAAAGGGAATAGTGAAAGATATTTTAGTTCAAGTTGGGAGTTTGGTTTTTCCTGCTCTTATACACATGCTTGAAATGTATAGAAAGATGATTCAACTGTACCTATTTTGTTAGGAAGACCATTCTTAGCCACTTCTCAAACTGAGATAGAAGTTCTTAATGACAAACTTAGCATGGAATTTGATGAAACAAATGTTAAATTTAATATTTATGGTGATGTTGAATCTTCTAACGATATTAATCTTGTTTCTTCAATTGAAATGCTTATGCCCCCAGTACAGGAAATTTTTAAATCTAATAGCAATAATAGAGTGCAAGTGAGCCTGCAAAGCAAGCATCATTTAGGAAAATGATGAGAACTTGTCTTCCGGTGCTAATTTGCAACCTGTGGTAGCACTTGGAAGTTATTCCATGTCTCAGCAGACGGATAATGCACATTCTAACATTGTACCAACTATTAATGAGAAGTTTATGCTATGTGTTCTGCAGGAAGCAATTCTAGATTACACTGTCACATAGTCACCTAAAATACTTGTTTTGAGACGATAAGGAAAAGGTGATCATTTCCAGTCGACTTAATATGCCACAAGAAGAAAAGCTTGTTCAAGTCTTGAAAGAGCATAGGAGGTTGCATCCATCTTTCACGAGAATGGTGAAGAGAAAGATTCTCAGACTTCTCAACATAGGGGTTACCCGAGCAAAAATAGGGCTATGTGACGAGCAAACAACAATAAATAAAGTAGGAGGCAACCCATGATTTTTTATTATTGTTTTCGTGTGTTCATTATTGATTTTATCACTAGTTCCTCGTCATTTATCTTTGGATAATGTCGTACTTCTTAATTGTATTACTTTAACTTGTTTGTCTTATATTTTTCTCTTGTGTTTGTCTTTTCTATTCTATATGATCTTCAAGTGATTAAACTTTTTCCTGAATTTCATGGAATTTTGTTCTTTGATTTTTTATTGTTTTTCTTAGTTTCTTGGAGAGCTTAACGTTTTGTTTCTATTCTAGTGTTTAGTAATGAGCTCCAGCTCATATCATGGGTATTTATGCAGTGATATACTTCACCTAATGCTCTTCATTACCAGAGAAGCTTTCCTTTTCCTTTTTATGTTTTCATTTTCTTTAGCATTGAGGATAGTACTTATTTTTAAGTGTGGGGTGGGAAATTATCTAGATTTATAGTTGTTTGGTAGAACAATTGTGTAGTTTGCTCATTTTGCTGCAATATTTTTAACTTTTGTTTTAATTTGAGAGATTTTCAAGATTTTTGAAAATTTTTGTTCGAACTAGATGAAAATCTTTGAAACTTCTAAAAAATTTGCAATGCTTAGCATGTTTCTATGATTTTCTACAAGATAATTCCTGAGCTAAACTATTCTAATGAGTGGGGTAGTCAGTGTTAATATCTTCCTTGCATGACTTCTAAGAATTATTGAGCACGATAGCCAAGAGTTATTTTTATTTTTATAATTAAAGAAAATTATGCAAATTCACCTATATTGCATCCCAGAAACTTGTTTCATTACATTTTTTAGGCAAATTTTATTAGACAACTTGATTTGGCTCAAAGATGAGGGTAGAGCATTTCATTGGACGCTTGACCCTTTCAAGCCAACCCATATTTTGAAATTTTTATCCCTAGTACCCTGTTTGAGCCTTAGTCTATAATTAATGGAGAGAAACACCATTCGCTTTCTTTCTTTAAAACTCATTTTACCTACCTTTATGAGCTTAATACGTTTTATTTTTCTATCCAACATGTCCCATAAAAGCTTTATTCTATAACACAATTTTTTGTTGAGGAAATGTAAGGGATGACAGGTAGTTGAATGAAGGTGGTAAATTTTTTGCTGAGTGGTGTACATTTACGGTGCAAAAGGGGGTATTATATCAAGTATTTCTTGAAAATTACAGGTAGTGCCTATCACTGGTACCTGCATGGGTCTGTTTGCGGGTTGTGCCTATCACTAATACCTGTGTTCAAGATCAGACATGAAAAAAAGAAAATGAGAAGAAATATGAAGGAAATATTCAGAAAATATTGGCATCTTGGGCTAAATTGAGGAAGGATGACTTCTTTTTGTTTGTTGTATAAAATTCTTCCGAAGTGTTTGCTGATTAACTATGGGTTTATTTCTCCATAAGCATAGGTGTTTTAATGTTTAAAGAGAAGTTTTCTTTTGATGGTAGACAACATTATCTTAAAGCTCTTTCTTTTGTTCTGTGATATACTTATGCCTTCTTTGATTAGCCAACACCCTAGCCTAACATTACAAGCTGAAAAGTCCTACCGAATTTAAATTCAATCAATTGTCTACATTAGTGGGCAAGTGTAAGAAGGGTGAGTTGTGGGATGTTTAGAAAAATTCTAACAGTTATGTATGATTTGATGTCTGTAAAAAAAAATTTGTTGAATGGCTATGCACTTCTACACGTGATTTCATGTCTTGGGTTTTATTACCATTTGAGCTCTTGAGTTAGACTACTCCTAATGGTGGATTGACTCTTGATTATTTATGTGGGCAATTGTTGAAATATGTTGGGTGAATTTTTGATGAACTTATTGTTGGCCCCAAAAGCAACCTTAGAGGGGGGTGAATTAGGTTGTTTCAAAAACAAAACATTTTTAATGTGCTTAATGGAAATGCAACAAATAAACACTTAAGCACAACTGAATATAATAAATATTCAACAATTACAAATACAAAGATAGAGATAGAGAGTATCAAACCAAACTCCCAAACTTCTCAGGCTTGGAGTATTTCCGCTAGTAGTGCCTCTTCAGAGAAGGTGAGGCAATAACCTTCTTGTACACAAAGTAGGCTCACCCTTGCACCAACTAAGTCCCTCCAGTTGAGCCAAAAGGTTTTACAATACAACCTCACTTTTGTACACTGTTAAATCCCTCCACTCTTACACTAGATGATCACTCACTAGTCTACTCTTGCTCACACTAATTCCCTCTAGTTGAGCCAAGAGAACTAGATGTATCCAAACCAACACAACCTACTCTATTTTAGCCTATTTCTTCCCAAATAACTCTTACAAGTGTTTGTATTGAATGCAGCAGTTCTACTCTCCATTTTTTACATTTAAAGACTTGAGGGTATTTATAGAAACCCAAAAATTGCTTCGAACAGCTATCTAACGGCTATTTTCTATTTCTTGAGAAACTAGCTGTTTGGTCTTTCGGATGTCCAATGCTATGAATGTGCATCCGAATGAACTAGCCGTTGGACCTTTCGAACGTCCGATGCATGGCCTCTACGTCCGGTCTCTGAGGGTATTTGTTTGGACGTCCGAGGATGCGTCTGAACCTGGTCTGGTCCACGCAATGTCTTCTGAAAGTATGATCGGACGCAATTCTACGTCCGAGGCTTCAGGTCCTTTGTGTCAGATGATTATCATACATCTGAATTGTCTTCCTTATGGACAATCATCAACTTTCGTAGAGTTTTACTGGTTGTTTTCTTGATTGTGTTCGGACAATCATTTACGTCCGAAACTCCCTATTTTTTTGCACACTTGTTTTCAAACTGTTAGTGAGATTTGGTCATCATCAAAACATGATTATCATAAATGGGGTTCAACACTTATTTGGTTTAATTCTTTTTTTTTCTGGAGGACGATCAAAAGCTAAATGTTGGCTGGTTTGACAAGCTAATAAATATCTTCTGTTTTATGTATCATTGCCTCATTTTTATGTGTTGTGAGAAATATTTGAATTAAACTTGAGTTTAATTGGTTTATTCTTAGCTTTTGTAAGGTTGAAGTGCAAAAGGAGTGAAAAGGACAAGCATTGAGCAATTTGTATACTGTTTTGTATTTTGAACGAAGCTTTCTCGTCCGAGCTTCGATTATGTAGATTTAAGATTTTTTGGAAAGCTAAGAGAAAGAGATACAACTTTTCATATTTTTTATTTTACAAATTCTATCAGCATTGAGGTCAAAATTGAAGATGAAATTGAAGCAATAATCCTAGATTCAGCGCATCTGCACCCAAAACCCAGAGCATGTGCGCATGTGCCTATGAGGGTTTATGAAATTTATTATTTTTGACAGTTTTTTTTGTCTGGTTGGACTTTTTTTTTAGGGATTTCATGCATTTCTTGTTGGATAAGGAAATTAATGAATCCCTAGAATCCCTTGGTATACTCTTTTGAGAGTGAATAAGAGCTTGGTGTATTTGTCATTCTTTAGTTATAGTTTAGCAGCATTATTTTGTGTGTTCTCCCATGGCCTTTTATGCCAAAAAACTCAATTCTTGGTCAAGAGAACTTAAGGATGGATTCTTCAAAGTTGTGAGATTTATTGTGTTTAATTATTCAATTCGTATATCAAGTATTGGTTATTTTTCTGCACTGACTTTTATGATTGTGTTTAATTACTATGAAGGCCAAGTAGTTAAATAACGGATTCAATTTCATATAGCTAGATTAATATTGGCTACGTTGCCTGATTTAATCTGTGAAGTGACTATGTTTAATAATTATTGGATTTGGGTTATTGAATCTAGGAAAAATAATCAACTAATTGATATAACCGAGCACGTGTTTTATTCTAATTGATCTTTCTACTTTTCAATGCTTCTACTTGATTAATATTTGGCACTTGTCTAGAATTAATGGGTAGTTAGGGCTAACAGGATCGCATGACGAATATTAGCTAAACTTAAGGAAAGATACAAGAATAAGTTTTGAATTAGAATTCGGGCTAAGTTCTAAAATTAGTACTTGATATAAGAATAGATATCCTTTTTGCATCAATGATCAACAATCAAATTTCCATGGTGAATGTGGACCAAAACCAAGAATATTTTTTCTCTTGATTTTCAAATCAATTCCTTTGTTTTAATTATATCGTGTTTGATTCAATTTTCTTCGCAAACCTCCCATTGTTACAATTGAAACACAATTAGTTACACTCTCTTTATAGGATGATCCTGTACTTTCGCTACTACAGTTAATCTTTAGAAGTATAAACTTTATTTTTGGGTGCAAGCGACAGCACGAGATGCCCCTTAACAAACCAAGTTATACATCAATGAAACACCTAAATCCTACTACTAACTAGATGGCATCCCGCAACTATACGGTTGTCAACTAGTAGTAAAGAGAAGTAGGGATCGTTCCCATGAGGATTGTCGATAGTAATTACCAAGGTTTAAGGGTGCTTGTGTAGTTAAGCAAAATCAAGTGATAGATGATAAAACTATTCTAATGAATATACAGTATCTTGAATTTTAATTTATATTTGTTTGCAATTTGGTGTATAAATTTAGTTAAGATTTTTGTTTTTGAAACAACCTAATTCACCTTTGCAAAAAGGCTAAAGTCTTATACTTTGAATATTAGAAGCATTCATTTCTACTGTATAAATTGGATAGAGTTAAGCTAGAAATCTAAATATTTTTGGATTTTTTATTGAAATTAAGAAAGCCCACTAAGAATTAACTATTAGAAATTAAAGTTAGAAATTGAGAATTCTTAAATAGAAAGCAAGAAATTATCAAGAACCCTAATTTTCCTAAGAAACCCTAATTTGGAAGTAAAGAAAATTTACTAAATTGGAGAAGAAAGCAAATAAAAATTATATCTACGCGAAACTTGTGATTAACCCACTATAATTATCTAACAAAATTTGAACTTGACAAGAAATTAAAAGAAGATCTAAGATGAAAGTAAAGAGAAATTTCTTTTAGAAAAAGGAAACTTGTAGTTCAAGCTATCCTAATCTATCTAAAAACTAACTAAAACTATCTACTACTTTCTACTTACTAATTCTACTTAGCTTAAATAGTGCAGCATTACACAAGGCAAAATTAGGGATTTTTTGGCTGGAAGTTTACAAAATTTCCCTTACAACTTAACAATCAATGAGTTGAGATCACGGACTGGAACATTTGAGACCGCGATCTCAACTCAAATATAGCAAAACAAATTCCCGAGTCGAGATCGCGGTACCTGGAACACTCGAGAATGATCAATCTCGTCTCTCCTTCCAGCATTCTTCATTTCATCCATTTTGCAATCTGGTCCCTTGAGCTTTGTTTCTTCCAGCTTCTAACCTTTAATTTTTAACCTGCATAATATTAACACCATTAAGCACTTAATTAAACTAAAACTTTAACACAAAATTATCATAATTAATTGAAGAACGAAAATACAAATACATATGAAAGATATTAACTAAAATCTTCAATTACTTATCCAATTTGGGAATTTAAACTATCAAAATGCTATAATTTAGAGGAAAATAACTCTAGTTTACCAGAGTTATCACACCCCCAAACTTAGCGTTTTGCTAATCCCGAGCAAAACAAAGATTAACATTAAACGAAACCTACTAACATTCAAACATTTAAACACCTCCAAAGTTGAGGTGACACTTGATGAATTATGGATGTACTTAGAACAATTAAGCAATCCCTCAAGAAATGTTCAACACTACGTCATATGTAAAGAATATGATCTAAGTGCTGTAAATCAATCAAAAATTGAAATTTTGTTTTACAAAGAAGCACACATTCATTCACTGCACAAGATTTCATATCACCAAGCATTACCATTCTCGTAAAGAGTTACCAAAAGTTTTAGTTCTTTTCATTTGAAGCATCATTACTTCTCAAATCACAAATATTATAAAGTTAATCAACAATCATGACTAAGCATTACGAAAATAGAAGTTCAATTAGAAATCAACTTAAATGCAATTGTCACACATTTCAGGAATAAACCTCTAACAAGGAATAAGTAATATGAGAATAGTGATAAGTATTACAAACATTTACTCCTTAACTTATTGGTATACTAAAAACGCAATTGCTAATCTAGAATTCGTATAAGAGACAGGTATGTAGTCAGAATCCAGTACTCACCTTATTACACTCTAATGGCTTATCTCGGATAAACAACATGGGTACATGTTGGAATCTCGTACTCGCCATATTCCTAATAATTTTTTTTTCGGCCCTAACCAAGGTTCAAAAATGAGTGAAATGTACCAAAAATTAATCTCGAATATCAATTATTCACAAGTTAGAAGAACATTCCCTATGCAAACACACGAAATGTCCCAAAATTCCTTCTACTTCATTTAACTCATTTCTTTCCAAAAGATAGTTCATCAACCACATAATATAAGTGATTTGATAAGAAACAACATTTCAAATAAATTTTCCTATAATTTCAGCGCTTATGACACATAAATAGTAATGCTAAGTTTATGAATTCTTTATGTTGCAAATGAATTTCTCACTCGCACAAAAATTGTTGAAATGAATCAATTATACACTTCAATCACAAAGCATTGAACATCAAAATTTGTCATCATTGAGTACCTAATTGATCAATTTTCCATCCATTAATCATCAAGTAGCAACATAATGTACAAAATAACCATTTCCAACACAAAAAGATAAACACCCCCAAACTTGTCTCTTTTAGTCTAATTGATGAATAAATCATCGTTCCACTCAACCAAATTTAGATAAACATAAAGGCATACCCAAAATTGACAAAAACTACTCGAATCACAATATAGCTATAAACTAAGAACTAAAATTGGGTAGAAATGCTAAGAGTGATAAACTGTGCCATGCATCTCACCATTCAACCTTCAAACAAAATCAGCATTCAATTCAACTCATCAAATAATTCAGAGATGGCATCAGCTTAGAGCCCTTAGCCATGCTACTCTTATTTTTCAATAATCATAACTAAAGCTACACCAAGTAGCTGGCAAGAAATTTCACAAAGATTCAATCCATGAAGCATCAAATTAATTAGCTACTTGGCGTCAGCTTAAGGCCATTAGCCAGATTACTAAAAAGGAAAATCAAATTACTTCCAAATTAAAAGACAAAAAATAAAATAAATTCACGGTGGAAGTGATTTTTTTTTTCGAGACTGCGATCTTGCTTTTCCAGATAGCGATCTAGTCTATAGAGTTGAGATCGCGATATCAACTCGGCATGAAAAATGCCTTTGTAGAACTTAGATGTTTTGGATTTGAGAGCGCGATCTCAAATTTGAGATCGCGGTCTCGACCAAATGAAATTTTTGGCCTCCAGAAGTTTGAGGTTGAGACCGAGATCTCAAATTTTGAGATCGCGGTCTCAAGCTAAATTTCTGCGAAGTGAATTTTCACACTTAGCCAAAAATTGCTACACTCTTGACCACTTTTCTCCATTTGCAAGGGTAAGCTACAAACAAAAAATTCACAAGTTAGGATGACAATTTTCACTCATTCTTTAGCACCATTTATTCAACTCAAAAACTCAATATATGTATGTATATATATATATATATATAACAAAAATTCTAACCTAATTCAAACCAATTTACTCAAAATCAAGCCAATTAAAAAATTCACCCAAAGAAAGCAATAACAACTAAATTAAAGACTTGGGTTTGCCTCCCAAGAAGCGCTCTTTTATAGTCACTAGCTTGACTATGGCATGACCGTCATTCTGAGTAATTGAGGATGATTGATCCTCCTTTCCCTTTTACGTTCAGGTTTCCACGGAAAAAGTTTGATCCCCTTTTTCTTCATGATTAAAGCTTGATTTTCGGGTTTTCCATCCACAAGTCCTTTCTTTCTAGCCTTAGCCATCGCTAGTGCCCCAATTAACATCTCAAACCATTCTCTTTTCTTCTTGTGCCTTCTCAATTTCTTGATGTCACCATTGTTCTTATGCTTTGCAAAACTCTTTTCATCCTTCATCAACACACATCCCTTATCCGGTGGTTTTCCTTTCAATTCATTTCTCGAATTTTCCTTTATTTCCAACACTTGCTTGAGCGAATTGCCTTGGCTCACTTCATTTGACCTAGCAAGGATAGAATTAAGAGATTGATTAGCACATTTCTCTTCAACAATGGGAATATTGTCATTATATTCAAACACATCAAATTCAATTGATTCATTTTCAACTCGTAAGATCAACTTCCCTTTTTGCACAATAATTAATGCATGAACGGTCGACAAGAAAGGCCTCCCTAGAATCAATGGAATCTACACTTTCTTCACCCGTATCTAGCACAAGGAAATCAACGGGAAATACCAATTTTTCATCTTGTACAAGCACATCTTCCAACAAGCCATATGGTTTCCTTTCTGATAAATCTGCCAATTGGAGTGTGATATTAGTTGGCTTGACATTGTTGATCCCTAACTTGTCATAGATGGCCTTTGGTAAGATATTTATGCTTGCCCCCAAATCACAAAGTGATCGATGCCACGTTTTTCCTCCAACATTCACCGGTATCATGAAACTATCGTGATCCTTGAGTTTAGGGGGCAACCGCCTTTGAACAATGGCACTACATTGGGCATCAAGGCATACTTTCTCATCATCATCCCACTTTCCTGTTTCCTTGCCAAAAGATCCCTCATGAAATGAGCATAGTTGGGCATCTTGGTGAGGACATCAATCAAAGTAATGTTGACATTAATCTTTTTCAACATATCCAAGAAATTGGTGAATTGCTTCTCTTTTTCTTCCTTTCTTGGATCAATGAGTCTTTGAGGGTATGGCACTTTTATTGATGGATCTATCTTCAAAGGTTCCTCCACAAGCTTCTTCTTGGATACCTTGATCTCATTCTTTTTCTCATTCTTGGCTTCATCATCAACCACTTCCCTTTCATTTTCAACTACCTTGGACTTTTGTTCCTTGCTTCCTTCCTCCACCTTTTTCTTCTCTTAGATTCAACCAATTCTTTTCCAGTCCTTAAGGTTATGGCATAGCATTGCTCCTTGGGGTTTGGAATAGTATCACTCGAAAATGCCCCAATAGGTTTGTCATTATTCGACCTTGCCCATTGCCCCAATTGAATCTCCAAATTTCTTGTCGAAGCCTTCAAATTCTCATAATCTCTTTTATGCTCTTTCACTTTCCTATCCAATTCTCTTCTCAAATACTCGGCTCTTCTTTTCCAACCTTCGTCACCCAAATTCTCTATAGGAGCATATTGATCATGATACATGGGTTGGAAAGAATTTGCATAATGGAAAAGAGGTATTTGCGTTGTTGGTTTTGAAATGAAGGATTTAAGAAATTTTTATATGAGTTGGGTTGGACATTTCTTTGATGTGGCGGTTGATACGGTCTAGATGAGAAATTCGGGGTTTGAGTGTGTTGGAAATTTTGAGGTGGGGGATTTGGTTGGTAAGGAAGGTTGGATTGGTTGTTAGTGTTACTCCATGAGAAATTTAGGTGATTCCTCCAAGAAGGATAATAAGTGTTCTCATAAGCTCAGGATTGGTTCCTTGGAAATGAAGATTGATTAGCCACATAATTGATTTGCTCATTAGCTCCATATGGCATCTCACAATTCCCATTGGCATGGCCGTCTCCGCAAAAATCACATGTCATGCTTGGTTGAGTTGGAGAAGCAGTCATCGCATTCATACTACTAGGTTTCCCTAGATTCTCCAACACCTTTGCCATGTTATTCATCACATTCATGAACTTGCATGTTTAGATTCAACGTTCCACTACTTCCATTGGCTTGATTAGCTTGGTGTTAAGGAACCACCGGTCCATGACGGTAGTGGTTGTATGCCATCCTATTTAACAACTCTTGAGCTTCTTCTAGGGTCTTATATGAGATAGAACCATCGGCGGAGGCATCTATGATGGATTTTGTCTCTTGAAGTAAACCATTATAAAAAGTTTGGACTTGAAGCCACAAAGGAATGGCGTGATGCGGGCATTTTCTTAGCAACTCTTTGAATCTTTCCCAAGCTTCCCTAGGCTTTCACCAACATCTTGTTTGAACGATGAAATCTCATTCCTTAATTTAGTGGTTCTTGCGTGAGGAAAGTACTTCGCAAAGAACTATTGAACAAGTTGGTTCCATGTGGTGAATGTTGCTTGGGCATGGGATTGCAACCATGACTTTGCCCTATCATGAAGAGAAAAAAGAAACACCCTCATCCGAACACAATCCGGGTGTACTCCATTAAACTTAAATGTGTCCAAGACTTCATCAAAATTCATGAGGTGTGTGTAGGGGTCCTCATTTGGTCCACCTCCGAACATGGCATGGGCTTGGAGCATTTGGATTAGGGCGAGCTTGATTTCGAAATTGTTGGCTTGCACGGGCATCCGTGCAATGCTTGAGTTCGCCCCTTAAAAATTAGTTCGCCCATACTCCCTCTCCAAGGCCTGCCATTCCCAGGTTGATCATCTAAATTCCCATGGCCACCCATTCCATTATTTTCACCTACCTCTTCTTCTTCGTTCTCCATGTTCACATTCCCTTGATGAGCATTAGAATTTGCCATTTCTATCCTTTCTTTCTCTTGTTGTACCCTTCTTAATCTTTGAATATCTCTTAGCTCTTTCTCCTTTTCCTTGTCTAAGCAAATGAATGGCTCTTGAGCACCTCTTACCATTCACTACACAACCAAGGCAAATAGTCAATTGGAATTCCAAATCAATTCCACAAGACAACCAAATCAGACATAAAAATCAACAAAATTAAAAACTAAATTAAACTAATCTAAAGTACTTAATCTACACGACCCGTAAAGCGCTTGATATTGCCAAGAACCGAAGACAATCCCCAGCATTTTGACAATGCCAAAAACTTGATGTCCCTTTTACACATCTAGATATGTATAATGAAACACCTAAATCCCATTACTAACTAGTTGGCATCCTGCAAGTATACAGTTGTCAACTAGTAGTAAAGGGAAGTAGGGATCGTTCCCACGAGGATTGTCGATAGCAATTACCAAGGTATAAGGGTGCTTGTGTAGTTAAGGAAAATTAAGTGATAGATGATTGAACTATTCTAATGAAAACTATAATTTTAATTCTAACCTAATTTAATCAAATTAAGACAAATTTAAAACAAGTAAATCACCCAACTAAAAAGACTACAAAAGAGAAACTTTGAATATTAAAAGCATTCATTTCTAAACTATAAATTGGAAAGAGTTAAGCTAGAAATCTAATATTTTTTGATTTTTTAAAATTAAATTAAGAAAGCCCACTAAGAATTAACTAGAAATTAAAGCTAGAAATTGAGAATTCTTAAATAGGAAATCAAGAAATTAACATGAACCCTAATTTTCCTAAGAAACCCTTATTTGAAAGTAAAGAAATTCTTACTAAATTACTCAAAGAAATAAAAATTATATCTACGCGAAATTTGCGATTAACCCACTACAATTATCTAATCAAAATTTGAACTTGACAAGAAATTAAAAGAATATCTTAGATGAAAGTAAAGAGAAATTTCTATTTGAAAAAGTAAACTTATAGTTCAAGCTATCCTAATCTGTGTAAAAACTAACTAAAACTATCTACTACTCTCTACTTACTAATTCTACTTAGCTTAAATAGTGCAGCATTACACAAGGCAAAATTAGGGGTTTTTTGGCTTGAAGTTTACAAAATTGCCCTTACAACTCAACACTCAACGAGTTGAGATCGCGGTTTGGAAACATTTGAGACCGCGATCTTAGCTCAAATATAGCAAAATAAATTCCCGAGTCGAGATCGCGCCCTCGAACAGTCGAGACCGCGATCTCGACTCTCTTCTTCCAGCATTCTTCATTTCATCCATTTTGCAATCCGGTCCCCTGAGCTTTGTTTCTTCCAGAATCTAGTCTTTAATTTTTAACCTGCATAATATTAACACCATTAAGCACTTAATTAAACTTAAAAATTTAACACAAAATTATCGTAATTAATTCAATCGAAAATACAAATACATATTTTTGGTTAACTAAAATCTTCAATTACTTATCCAATTTCGGAATTTAAACTATCAAAATGCTATAATTTAGAGGAAAATAACTCTGGTTTACTAGAGTTATCACACGACCATTAACTGACTCACAACATTAACACGACTACCTCCATCTATGATTAAACCACATGCACGGCCTTGAACAACAAATTTGGTAAATAAAATATTCTCATGTGGTACCATATTTTTATCATCCTTGGTCTGAGTGTGAAGTGACCACAATGCTACTAGAGAAGGTACTTGAGGAAAATCCTCTTGCTCCTCATCATCATCATTTGGGCCCTTCATTGCTGTCATAGAATCATATTCATCTTCACTGCCCTACTTACCACTTCTTGTCCCTTGCAGAGAAAAGTACACATGTTATTTGGACATTCATTTACATACTGTCCTTATACCCATCTAATGATGACACTTAATATCAGGAGTTCATTTTCAAGCACTAGAACATGAACCTTTAGCCAAAGAATCCATAGGATGTTTAACAAGTTTGTGTTCAAATTCATTAGCTTTAGGGTTAACTGGTCTATCTTGAACTTGATTAGGCCTAGAAGAATTATTGTTAAACCAATTCCTACACCAATTAGTGCAAGACTCACCTTTTGGTTTACCAATAGTTTTAAGTCGCCTTACCACTTTATTTGCTTTTTCTACCATATCTTGCAATTTAATGAAATGATGCAGCTCTACAATTTTGGCAATTTCCTTACTAAGACCACACAAGAATAGAGCCATAGTTGCTTCACGATCCTCAACTACATTAGCTCTCATTAAACAACTTTGAAGCTCCCTATGATACGTCTTTTATAGATTTACTGCCTAGCTTTAAGGTTTGCAATGTTTGATGCACGTAACAATGACATGTAGAAGGCACAAATCTTTCACTTATAGGCAGTTTTTAAGGTTGTTCAATCATTGGTAGTTCTCTACATCTGATTCTACTATTTTAAATTGATCCTAGCACTCTAAATTATAATCACTAAATTAAGTAATAGCTAATTGAGCTTGGTTTTGTTCAGAGTAGTCATGACGATCAAAAATAACCTCGACCTTCTTTTCCCATTTGAGATAAACATTAGGATCAAGACTACCTTGAAATGAAGGAATAGTCAATTTAATGTTAGCAGTATCGTCGACAACCCTACCACCATCTCACACATGTCGTCAAGTCCTCGACCTTGCACCCGCATCATACAATTCGTCATCAGATTCATAGACATTAAAATCATAATTAAGATATATACCTATACAAGCGTGTGTGAATCTATGAGCATAAGGTTCAGCTTGACCAGCTTGCAAAGGTGGCATCTCAATCCTTCCTTTGATTAATGTCTGAAGAGAGCATTGAATACTCTCAAGACATAAGGCCATTTTGGCAACATGTGATTACAAGGCATCAACCTTTGAACTATCCCCTTCTTGAGACATTTTTAATCATCAAAATTCAACCAAAACACAAGTAATTTTAAGAATCAGGGTTAATAAAACTAAGAAAGACCTCACAGCACTCCCTAAGTGTTTACACTCAAATTTAAAGATCTCACACAATTTCACTCGTGTTTCACTCAAATTCAAGGCTTTTACCCTGAAATGAACTCACCATTCTTGACACTTCCCTTTTGTAGAAATTCTACTCAAAGTCTTTCGCAGACTTTGCAAGTACGAAGAAGAATGACATAAACAATTACCAACACTTTAGAGCACAATTGATGACTACAGACTAAGGAAGCAAAGAAATAACAAAGTAACGGTGGATTGATTTAACAAAGAGCGCACGCAAAGCACTTTAGAAAGTCAAACAATAAGGTGGTTCAAATAAAACTAAGGTTTCAGGCTAGAAAGAATTAGCCCGAGATGAATAGGGGTATTTTCAAATTTTCACAATTTTTTTTCAAAACAATAGTTGCTGTCCGATTTCAATACCCTCAAGATCAGAACAAGTCACAAACAAATTGTGATCACAAAAGCAAGAACTTATGCAAAATAAACGATTTTAAAGGCAGTGAGCTAGGGTCTTGGTCTTGGTTTTGTTTTTGCTACTTCTTTTTCACACAGCAAGATTTTGCATGGATACCAACACATCTTCAAGACAACACTTGCACAAGATCAACCAGAAATTTGAAGAACAAGACAATCACAAGAAAAACACAAACAGCTAGGATTTTAGATATGATTTTTTTTTATCTCAACTTTTTATTTTAACAGCATAATATGCATAAGACTAGCATCCAATCTCAAAAAAAAAATTACCAAAAAATTGCACAATAGGATCAAATTGGACAGCAAGAAGAAACACTAATAAAGACCCCTAAAAAAGCTATATGTGGGTTTTGAATGATTTTCCTTTTTCTGGATTTTCTTTTTTATCAGAAGAATATGCATGAATTCAGTAGCCAATCCTAGAAAAATTTGCACAAAAATTGAAGGACAAAATCAAGAGCCAATTTGCCACGCAAAGAAATTCTAAAAAGGCTAGGGTTTTCTTTACTCGGATATTTTTTTTATTCAAAAAGAACAATGAACAACACTTTAATATGGATAAAATCACAGCAATAATTAGTGGAATTTAGAACATGAATAAAACTGCAATTTTTAGGAACTAAAGCAAAATAAGAACAACAATGAACAAGAATACGAACAAGCTTAATTTTTAATGAACAAAAACAACAAGAAAATGATGCAGAAATTCATGGAACAAAAAATAAACATGTTCAGGAACCAAAGGTCTTGATATTGCTCTGATGTGAAACCCGCAAATAAATAGACAAGACTCAGAATAGTTGCAGAAACCAAGAATGCCTAAAGAAATCCAACTTGACAGTCTCAAATTAGGATTTTTATAGATTAAAAAATCAAGAATTCGAAGTGTCTATTCTCGACTACATGAGATATCGATAACGAGACAATAATCAATAGTATTCAGGCTAGGTAATGGCAAGAATCAATCTTGAAATACCCAAGTCTTTGGAAGACAAGTTGAAAATAAACTCATGATATTCTTTTATGGAAAATTTGAGTGTAACAATCAGCTAGAGGAGCCTCTTCAACGTGACAAAGTTCTGGCCAAAACCCCACAAAATAGGCCTAGCAATATTAGGAAACAACATGCCAAATCCCAACTAACTTAGGATTAGCTAACTTGACTAAAATTGGATAGGACTAAAATAACCCTAGTCTGGATTTTTGAACATCATTAAGAAAATCAGCCAACTGACAACTTCTTAAAATAAGTGCTAACACGAAATCCTACAACAATTAGGATTGGAATGGCTAATTTAGGTCTATGGCCAAATTAGGGATTTAAAAACCCTTCTTGAAGCTCTTCAATCCGTGGGCTTCTTGGACCTTTTATTTACATATAAAACACGGACGGGCTTCTGAACTTGAGCTTGAATGAATTCCTGGCCTCCGTATGCAAAAACTAATGCTTGTAGGTCCAAAATCACCTTGACAAAGCCCAGCATGGCTTGATGCAACTTCTTGGCCCTCGACCTCAAGATTGGCCCAACTAGAACTTGAATTGGATCCATTCCATGAGCTTGATCCACAACCCCATCACTTGTACCTTGGCTCACATGTGCCTCAGTTTTGCTATTAAAACCCTCGTTTGACTTTCTATTAATGCATCGTTTGTTCTTGTATGACCGTAGAACAAAAACACACATTAATATTATAATTTAACTCTAAAATAACACTTAAACACTGACTAAAACAATAAACAAAAGGCAAACATGAACGCACGAATAACATTAATTTCAGGAAGAATTAGGTAAACAATCTAAACACAACAATAAACACAAATACATATATATATATATATAAGTTAAATAATATTAAATAAACAATGAATACAGTACACTAAACATATATAAACACATAGAAACAAAAAATGCGTGAAAACAAACACGTAAAACCATAAAGCGTTAGAACTATTGCAAAAGCCATACAAAAAACATAGGAACAACCCTATTTATTAGGGTTATCCCCAACTTAAGGTTTTTCTATTCTCGAACAAAACAAAACAATCAAAGACACAAAATACATTAACTTTATTCAATGTATCAATAACCGTAACAAGGAAAACTATACAAGTAGAGAATGACACAAACATGTATATAAAAGAACTTTAATAATCAACACCAAATCATCATGAAACTGCTACTCTCTCCATTCATGAAAGCAAATATCACTCAACTCACTCTATTGGACAAAAGTTCAGCAAGTGAAAAACATGTTGGAAAAATTAGCGCACACAATACTCACTAATACAATTGAACTCAAACCAATGACCAAATAGGTCTATAAATCTTGTAATGTAGGGAAGGGATAAAGGTAGGATATATATGTATTTCTGAATAAAAGTATCTCATGTCACCTAATTCACTTTAGTGAATCTCTTTGAACCATAATCCTTTAAATCGTCCCCTTAACAACCAAGGAATTTAACCAACTATCACTTTAGAAGGCAAAATTGTACCTTCTTTATTACAATTTAGATGGAATATGTCCTTCTTTATTCATAACTCTTGGTCCAACTTAGAAGCAATGGACCTTCTTTTTTTCTTTTTTTTAGCATTTTTTTCTTTTTCCTTTTTTCAACAAAACATTACATAGGTGATTTACAATAATAACATGCATAACATTAACTTTGTCCCCCAACAAACATAACTCATATTCTTCCCAATTATCATTGTTCACATAGTATTGATATTACGCACCACTAACACTAACCTCTTAGGTGATGGGTAGAAAGAAGGATAAAAATTAAAAGGATAATTGGGGATAAAAAACATGGCTACACAAAGGCTATAAGGCTCAAAAGGGGCCACTAAGGATAAAAATAAAATTTAGGTATGTTTTTTGTACTGGCTTAAACGGTGGAAAGAACTTCGTAAATCATTTTTTTGGTCTAAAATTCACTCATACTTCGCAAGTATAAAAATCACACACACATCCAATGAATGTCACAAGCAAAATTATTGCAAGTCAATCATGATTAACACTTATTGAAAATTATCTCGCTTTCATACCCTCACTGAAGGGAATACATATTTGTATAGTCATAACACTTTCACAATTCAAAGGGCTCAAAAAGAAAACTTATAGACTCTTTAAATCCAAAAACTCTAACAAATAGACCCCATGAAATATTTTTAAATTATTGGAACATGTCACAAAACTTAATGAACACTACAACACTAAAAATAGAAATTCTTTTTGGTTAACTCTACAATACTTCAGGAAAAGAGGGTATAAAAATCCTAATGCCTACCATCCGATAGTTAGGGAGTCTTTTAAACAGTCAGATCCTTAAAACTGAAACTCTATACTACTATGACACTACTTAAAAAAAACATCTTTCTGGACTGTCCATTGTATAAAAACTTTCTCAATTTTTTTCATTATTTTTGAAAACACAAACTAATCCTAAAACACAATACACCACATAAACACATACACATAGTTACACATAACACTAGTGAACCACTTCTAACATACTTGGGCAATCAAAACTCTATCAGACGAGGAATAATATTTGTAAAGGATGAATGTGAAAACAATCAAATAATCAAAATTGAACTTAAAACTAGGGTTTATGCTTTCAAATCATGTTACATTATGTTTATTTTTAAATTTCAATTGTTTGAACCCCGTGAAGCCCCTAGGATCCCTACTTAATCTAGCCATGTTAGTTGGCTGAATAAAAAACATGTGTTCGAGAAATTGTTTCTTCTTTTCCAACTAACATGGCTAGATTAAGTAGGGATCCTAGGGGCTTCACGGGGTTCAAACAATTGAAAAACAAAATAAACATAGGTGTAACATGGTTTAAAATAATAAAAACATCATTTATGTGCCCAATTCATCCCTCCAACTTAGATTAGCAACGAATAATTAGCTCAAAAGGATACTCAACAACCAAGACTAATCAAATCCATAACAAGCATTCATATGATATTCTCATCAAACTACTCAACTAGCAAAGATAAAGTACCAAAAACAAGAAGTTCCATAACCAAATAGTAAAACAAGTTCAATTTCAATTGAGAATTCCATGACAACCACAATTCATCAAGTAAGCATATGAACCACTATTATTAGCTAAACTAGACTAATTCGTATCAAGTAAAATCACATTATCCAAATATAATAAAAAATAGTTCACAACCTAAAACACGTAAACTTAACTTGTCATGAGGCTTCAAGCTCTAATACCCCACCACATTCTTAAACTAAAACATATAAAGCTTAAATAAAAGCAAAAATTAAAAGAAACACTCCACTAGTAAAGCCAAGAAGGCTTGCCGAGAATGTTGTAACCCTTGCTCAGTTGTCAGCATTGGATAGCACATCCAAAGTTCCCAAGGACAAGTGAAACTCTGGCATATGCTGGTTATAGTCATCATATCCCTAATTCCTTCTGATAGATAACCCGCACCTTATACTACTCGAGCCAACTTTATCAACACACCAAATGGCACCCCTATGGAATGTTTGATAAGATGATGTAATCAATCCTTTGGTTTATATTTATTGGTTATGCTCTATGACTTAGTCATCTCAAACTTACCCTCAAGGTGGCCATCCTCCCCTCCATTTGTGACTGGTGTAGGAGTCCCATGAACGTCACCCACCAACTTACTTTTGTGTTCGACAAGTAGTTCTGATAATCTCTTTATGGATTCGTCTTGGAGCTTTAAAGATTCATCCTGGCACTCGAAGGTGCTCGTTAATTCCCCATATATGCAATCATCTTCCTTATCCAATGTTACAATAGCTTCATCTTCTTGGGTTGGTGGTGGTTGAGTGTAGTCATAACCATAGTAATCATAAGTGTCTCCATAAATGCCATACTCTCCAAACTGGCATTGTCCCAAAGGTGATGGCAAATAGTAGTTGTCTCAGTCATGTAAACCTCTTTACCATACCTTTCCACGGTATTTGGCTAGTAAAGAATGTTTCCTTACATTGCATTCATCATTGTGGACCATGGGGCTCTATTTGTTCATTCATAGGCTCTTGATGTGTAGGAAAAGATTAAGAATAATCTTGGTAGCTTAAAAAGAATTTGGATGGCTGGACAATCCAATTTGATAATCACAAGGGTAGGGATCGAATTGGTATACACATTCCCGACTAGCATGGTTACCTACAAAAGAATCACTATATAAACCATTACCAGGAATTGAATTAGCACAAAAATTACTTATTTTTTCTGCTAAAGCTACTAATTGGATTAACATATTACGATAACCAATCCTGAGTGCATCCAAAACATTGTAAAAATCATGCTCATCGGTCATGCCTCCGTAATCATGATAACTGTAAGTTTAGAGTTATTTTTATATGTCTTGTGTAGCTTAGTTTTAGTACTTTTTGTCCTATTTGTCGTGTTTATTGACAGTTAAAAAAATTATGTTTAGGATGTATATTCGTCGTGTTGGTTTTAATCTTTTTTATAGTCAAATGTATGTTTAATTGTTATTGTTATGTATTTATGTTGTTACGTTTCCTGTACAAGTGCATTAAGGGCAAAAAGGTCATTTAGCAGTGGAACGAAGAGTTGAAAATGGAAGAGCACAGGAACGAAAAAAATGAGGACTGGAATTGTCCAACCGCTGACAACAGCTGGACCACGGCTATTGAGCCGTTGACATTGGTTACGTAACAGAAGCATATCTGCTGACCGCAACTGATCTTGGTTATAAACTTCCGATACCTGTCTGAAAATAAACAAATAACATAAATTCTATCATTGACAGCAATTGGGCCAAATAGGACTAGGCTTGATTACGTTATTTTATAAATAGGGAAATTCTTATATGCTCAAAGAGAAGAGATTCTCAGACCTCTGTTCTAAGTTTTTGTCTAGGGTTTTGAACAATATTTATGGTCAATTAGTTCTCAATTCCTTGGATCAAATCTTTTTGAATTGCATCGTTCAAGTATTTTTATGATTCTTTCAATTTCAATATTGTGTCTTTTAATTATTTTATTTTCAATTGCACTTTTTAATTCTAGTTATCAGTTTATTATGCTAGCAACCAATTTTATTTGTTTATTTTCAATGTCGCACGTTATGAATTGTTGAGTTTATAAGGACATTGGATGTGGGTAATGCACTCAATCATAGGAAATCTAACTAAGGATTGGTCATTTTATTATAATAATAGGCTAATAATAGACAATTCTAAGAAGTAGCTAACCCTAGTCTTGGTTAGGTTGGCTGGGAGGAAAGGTTTTTGAACCCTAGTCATAGACCCGTGTATAAATTATTACACTAATTAATCTAGTTCAGGTTGACAGATTAAATTGGTTGATTTGCCGAATATTCTGAAAAGGAAACTCAAATTCCAAACGGTTAATAACTCAGGTTAATTAGGTCAGTCAGAAGAAGATTTCTCGAACCCTGGTTAATTGATTTGATAGGACCTCTTATCCATCACCAAAGATTTTAGGGTTGGGTTGAAATATGTGAATAGAATCACCATTAATTATAATTTAATAATCAATTAACCCATGATTTATTAACACTAAATGATTGCTACCTTTTTATTCGATCCATCTTTTTTTATAGCTGATAACTCAATTTAATTCAACTGTCTTCTAGTTTTTAGCTTTTTAATTATTTTTTCAAAATCCAAAATCTTGTAATCCGATTATCTAAATAGAAATTGCATTAGAATCTCGATACTTCTAACAGTGTCTCGTGGGATTGACCCTTACTTACCCTCCTACATTGATATAACTGTATACTTGCAGATATTAGTGGGAGCATGAGAATAAGGAATTAAACTTGCTCAGCTCACGACAATTTTCTTGGCGCCATTACCAGGGACTTTAGTGGCAATATTGAGACACTAAAACAATTCCTACTTTTGATTTCATTTTCTATGTTTATTTCATTTTTATTTAAATTTTCTTGAGCCATTACTCCGTTTATTCTTCTATTGGTCATTATGTTATTTAAAGTGGTGCTTGTAACTGTTTTCTTGTGTCTGATAGTTTATGCACTGGTATGGTCGAACTTTAGCCAAGCTTGATCTAGAAATTGACAAAACCTTTAGGCAACTAAGAAGACATGCTTTGTAACAGCAGCAGGTGGATATGGCTGACAAAAGGGTTACACGTCAACCTGTGAGGCAACAAGAAGTACCACCAATTAACCGTGAACGAGTATAGAATGAAGGACATTATCAGGATAATGGTTAGAATTTACCTGCACAGTATAACAGACCATTGGGAGATTACACCCAACCTACGTTTTGAGGATTACAATCTAACATCGTACCACCTCCTATTCAGGCAAACAATTGTGAAATCAAGCCAAGTCTAATATCCATGCTTTAGCAACATACAATGCTTTTAGGTTTGTATAGTGAGGATTCAAACCGCATTTAATCAACTTTGAAGAGGCATATGATACTTTTAAGCAGAATGACATGTCCCAGGATTTATTTTATTTTAAACTTCCCTTATTTCCTTTCTCTTTACGGGATAAGGCAAAATCGTGCCTGTACATGTATAAGTAGGGGACTTTCACAACATGGGATAGATCAGTACAAGCTTTTATGTTGAAATATTTCTCCCCATCCAAAGCGGGCGAGCTAAGGAATGATATAACATCTTTTACTCAATACCTTGGAGAAAACCTTAGAGACACCTAGGAAAGGTATAATGACTTTCGTAATAAGTGTCCACATCATGGGTTACCCTTATGGATGTAGATGGAGATATTCTACAGTGGGATGCTTCAGAAACTTGTGAATCAATAGACACTTCAGCAAGTAGATCCCTAATGTTGAACAAGACTTCAAAGGAAACTCAAGAGCTATTGGACAAAATGTCAAACAATTACTTTAAGTCCTTAGCAGCCTAAAGCCGAGAGCAACGAGGGGGAATGCATGAGCTGAATGATTGGAATGCTACGGTGGCTAGACAGGAGACTACAATTAAGCAAGTCAATAACTTGACTTGTTATTGACTATGAACTGAGAAGAGATGCGACTTAAAGTAGTGGCCACGACGCAATCATTGGTATGAGACTTTTGTTTAGTTGACCACTCCAATAGCCAATGTAGTGCACTAACATTGTCTAATTCTACTTTTGAAGATCAGGAGCAAGTAAACTACATGAGGAATCAAGATGGCCAAAACAAAACCAATACCGAAATCAGAACAATGCCTTTAGCAACACATAATTCGGGATAGAGAAATTGCCCGAATTTGTCATGGGGCAATCAACAAAACCAAAACTCAAATGTTTGGCCCCCATTTTAGCAGTATTAGTAGCCACAACAAAGAAGTTCCTATAAGTTGCAGGTATTGCCTACCACTAGTACCCGTACTGTGAGTGGATATAAAAAATGAAATAATGATATGATGTATATATGTCTGAGGGAGGTTGGCATGTTTGGCTATGCTTATTGGTTGTTTGGAATTTTTCATGGGTGTTTGTTACTCAAGTGTGGGGTTGTGGATGTATGATATTTCGCATGTGAAGAGAAGTTTTATTTCAATGTGTGGCCACCATTATTATAAAGCTCTTATTCTTATTTGTTATATCCTTTTCCTTCTTGGGCTAACAAATATCCTAATTTATAGTTCGAACTGAAAGTTCTACCTAAATTTAAATTGAATCGGTTGTCTAGATTAGTGAAGAGGTGTAAGAAGAGTGAGCTATGGGGTATTTAGAAAAATTTTGAGGGTCTTCATGATTTAATCTAGATATTTTCAAATCTAAGTTTTTGGATGGCCATATACACATATACACACGAATTTCATGTTTTGGTTATTATTAGCATTTGAGATCTTGGGTTCTTAAACTACTCTGATTGGTAGATTGATTATTGATTATTTATGTGAATATTTGAGGGAATATATTGAGTGGAATTTTGTTATGCTTAAGTGTTTTAATTTTATGTTTGCTCGAGGACCATCAAAGGCTAAGTGTGGTGTAATTTGAAAAGTTCATAATTGTGCTAATATTTTATGTTTCATTTACCACGTTTTTATGTGTTGTAAGCAAGACTTGAGTTATTATTGAGCTTAATTTAGTTATTCTCAGTTTTTGTAGGGTTAAAGTGAAAAAGAGTTGAAAAACATGGAAAAGAAGAAAGAAAATGCTAAGGGCGGAACATGCACGAGTATGAAGCCATTCTGGACACTATTTTGTATTTTAAGCATAACTTTCAAGTCCAAATTCTGATCAATGCGATTCAAGTTGATATGGAAATCTAAGAGAGAGAGCTACAACTTTTGTATTTTATACTTTCCCAAATTCCAGAAGCATCTGGGTTGAAATCGAAGGCGAAAGTGAAGTATATTTTGAAGGCCCAGTGCATGTGGTCTGTGTCCAAAAGGAAGAATTTTAGCACTGCCTAGGGCGCACATGCGCACAATCAAGCAAAGCATGTGCACTCGAAACAGTGGTGTTACGTGATTTTTTAATTTTCAGCAGATTTCTTCTCTGTTTGGACTCTTTTTCATATGATTTATACACGGGACACGTTCTTATCCTAAGACAGTGATTGTAACCCTAGTATGCAACATAAATACCCCGTGTAGGGTGATTAGAAGAGAGAGAACACACATTTCCTAATTTTAGCTAGGGTTTTCAGTAGAGAAAAAAATTCTTGGTTATTCTTTCATGACACTTAGTGCCTAAATCCTTTTTCTTGGTCGAGAGAATAGAATAGCCAAGAGTAAATTCTACTATGTTCAAAAATCTTTTTGTTGCTAAATTCTTTTCACCTTTATATCAAGTATTGATTAGAAATCAGCAATTAATTCTCTGATTGTTCTTTTTAACTTGTTACTGCTGAAGAATAATTAAGTTACGAAATTAATCTACAGGTAGATTGTTTTAATCGCGTATGCGTAATTCAATCTGTGAAACAACTAAGTTTGATAATTGCTCGATTAGTGTTACTGAATTTAGAGAAAATAATCAACTAATTGGCATAATCACGTGTGTTTATGTACATTAGCCTAATTGTTGTTGTTGATTTTAATGCTAAATTCTATTAATTAATCTTTGGCATGTTTCTAGATTAAATTAATAGTTAGGGTTAATTGGTTCGCAAGTTGAAAATTAGCCAACTTTAGAAAGAAATAAGAATCAACTTTGAATTGGAATTCGGGCTAATTCATCAATTTGTGCTTGGTATAGAAATTGAATTATCTTTGGTGTCAAGAATCGACTAGTAAAATTGTCATGGTGGATATGACCAAAACCAAGATTCTTCCCTCCAATTTACTTTATTGTTTTAGTTTTTAGATTAAAATCATTCAAAATCCCCCCCCCTCTTTTTCTTTTAAGCACAAGAATAACTCCGCTCTCTGTGAGATGATCTGAACTCACCACTACTACATTAATATTGAGAATTGTTTAATTTTGGGTCCCTACGATAGCACTGACCAGGTATCAAGATGGAGGATATGGATCTTGTGCAGATAGGTCCTCGCATCAAAACCACAACATTTAGGTACTCTATCACATTGGTTTCATGGAAGCATCCTCAAGTAAGTTTAGCCTATATTATGTTGAACATTGATGAAGGTTCAAGAGGAAATCCAGGGTTAGCTACAAGAAGAGGTGTTATTCGAGATTCAAATGGAATCATCATCTCAGCTTTTTCAACTTTTATGGACATTATTGTACTAATCTCTATGCAGAAACAAAAGTTCTTTTGTGAGGGTTATAGATGTCCTCTCTACTGTGATAATAGGCATTGATGATAGGTGACAAAAGTGCTCTCAGATAGGGCTCAAAAAGTGATGATAGGCATTGATTCCGTGATTGTTGTGAGCTTTATACAAGGCATCTCAACAATTCCTTAGGCCATGGATTGTTTAACAAATTTTGCAAATTCTCTCTTCTATTACTTATTCTATTAAACATATCTATAGAGAAGATAATGGGCTAGCAAATAGTTAGGCCAACTTTGCATGTGATCAATTATGTAATCTTTCATTTGGTAGAGCTAGTATACCGAGATTGGCTAAGTGCATTGCTAGATTAGATCAATTGGGATGAAAATATAATAATCTAAGGATTTGCAAATTATGTACCTTTTGATTCATCAGTAAAATTCTCTTCATTGTCAAAAAGAAATCACAAAAGCTGAAGCAATAACAAGTACAAGCATAGGAATGTGGTTCTGCGTCTAGAGAATTAACATAACTCTTTCTGAATCTAAATGGCCTTCTACAATGATTCGATTTCAAGGCCAAAATTTTTCTATGACCACAAAAAAGAGTCAAGACCAAATTTTGACAATATTGGGATTTACTTGCCAAAACCTATGTTTAGCCACAACCAATTGTATGTTGTTGCTTCTCAAGTAACTTCATGTCAGGTTTGAATTTCCTTATCAAGGATAATAAAAATCCTAAAAATAGATGTATGAGAAATATCTATACCAAGAGATCAACGATAATTTATACACTTGTATTATTTAAAAGTCACAAACTTCAATTATCGCTAATTTCTTATGTTTTCATTTTCATTTTTATACATGAAAATAGTTTACTTGCATTGACCAACTTAGTTTAATCTATCCAATATGAATTGTTTATTTGACTAATAAATTTTAGTTAACAGGCATCAGTTGAGAATTCATGAATTCAAACTATAAGTTTTTGAACCAATTATCTATGGGGCATATGATTATAAGAATATAAAGATTAGAGTGCCGTTGTCACACGCTATACCTGCATACGTCGTCACATGACAATCGTCATACTTTCAAGAGTTACTCTTCAAGGGAACAAGACACTCAAACAAAATATAATCAAAATAATGTCATTAAATTACTAGACAATCCATAAGAACAACTGTCTTGATTATGCAGCTAAACAAACATAAATTAAACCATCCAATGGTCCTAAAGCAACACAAAATGAAATCTAAAATATATTAATATGTCTCTGATTCTTGATCAGATACTAATACTAACTTTACTTGGAAGTTGGAAGTCTAGCCATCGGCATGCACCAACCTCTCATACCCATCATAATCCTTGTAAAGTATCTAATTCTACAGAAAATGGGTTAGGTTATAATGGGTTGAGCGACAAGTCGCTTAGCAAGCAGCTAATACCGCCCTTGCTAGACCAAACATGTTACATATATATTTCACAAAAGTTCATCACATGGTCACATAGAAGTATTTCTAAAGGTTTTTATCAGATGTCAAAGATACATACTCATCTTATACACATCTTAGTATGTAGCTCGGAATTCAAAAGTTGTCTTATCTGACAGGTTTAGAAATAATGCAGAACTATAGTTCCTACCGACTATTCATGATTATTTTAAGGGTCTTGATCTATTATTAATTACCAAACAAATATTCCAAACACATGCACATGTGAAATAATCATACAAAGTTCAAAAAATAATGCCACATACATACAAGTTCCTATTGTCAAAATAATTCTCTTATCCAAATAAGGTCCATGTTCAACAATAAAAATAACATGTTGTCAAAAGTAATATTTTAGATAAAGTATTTTTCGAAAATACAAAGAGGTAATAAACACTTACCCCTAAATAAAAAATAAACTTCGCAACAAATCCAACTAATTTCTTATAAAAAATTTTATCAAATAAATATTTATCATATCTATCCTTTGAACATAATAATAATAATATCAGGGTAAGATAGTTATTTCCCCAAAATATTTAATCATGTTGATATTACAAGAAAATAATTTTCTCAAATATCCAAAAATATAACATTCAAAAACATTATCGTTAGACTAAGGGGATGCTTGGTTTATATATTGGAATTGGAATCAGAATTAGAATCATAAATTAAAAATATTTATGGGTTTTAGGAATTGGTATTATTACCATATCCATTGTTTGGTATATATTTGTTTGGTATAGGTATCAAAATATACTTTTTTTCTACTAGATGCTATTTTTCTTGCCATATTTAGCCTATTCTTTCATGGCTGCTTCGACCATTATTCGTTCATCTATCTAATCTAATCTAATGTATAAGCTCTACCAAGAGAGACTAACTTGGTATGAACTAAAGTCCCTTGCCAAATATATTCTATACTGGGACAGAATTTAGAATAGCCACGGGTCTAGCTCCCCCTTAGCAACTCTGAGGCTAAGAAAGTAGGAATGCCGGGGTGAAGAAGGTGGCTCCATACTGGAACTGGAGGCCTTTTTATGGCTTTTCTTCCTTAAACGTTAGAATTCAGAAATCTATAGAAGAATTCATAAATAATTAGACGACCCTATTTATGAGATAAAAATAATAGATAGGATAATTGAAAATTCAAATTTTGATAAAATAGAAAATAGATATGGGACGGAAGGTTTTTCTAAATAACTAACCAATCATATCAAATCTCAATTTGTAAAAGCATATGAAAACTTAAAAAACCAAACCTAAATATTGCAATTTTTACTACACATCTAGAAAGTCCAAATTGATTGGTGGCCAAACAAAAGAAGGGAAAGAGAAGAAAATGAGAGAAGGGGGATATACAAAGAGAAAGGTTGGGGGCTAAACAAAAGAAGAGGAAGATGAAGAGAAGGCAATACGAGAAATGGATTTGTTGTTAAACAAAAGAATAAAGATGTAGAGAAAGCAGTAAAAGATATGGTGACATACAGAGAGAGAGCTTGGTTGGTTGGTTGGTTGGGAAAAAGAACCAATGGTAGGGGTTAGTGGTAGAGGCGACGGGAAAGAGGGAGAGAAAGAGGTGGAGAGTTGAGGAAGAGGACAAATTTTCTTCTTTTTGGTTTTTCTTTTTAGTTTCCTAGAATTAGACGAGGGGTTTATCCAAACTCACTAATTCATTCGAGTATTAAAGAATTGTTATTATTCTAGAAAGTTGATTCCTATTGTAGTAAGCCAACCTTTATGTTTGAGCTTCATTCCAATTCTCGATTCCGATACCTTCAAACCAAGAAGTCCCTAATACTTCAAAAGTATCTTAGTTGGTTACTACAACTGTATCATTTTAGTACCTTATAATTACTTCTATTAAAAGTTCACAAGTTTCTAGTCTAGAATCATATTACAATTAATTATGGGACTTGCTCTATAAATATCTAAAATAACCAATCAACCTAAATCAAAGTCAAACATTAACCCCACTTAGATACTCAAATGGAATTACTCGAATGGAATTTTGACCGGGTGTTTATGAGAGGTTGTTAGCCCTTAAAATGAGTTTTGGCTACATCTGAGTAGGTTAAAAAATTGTCTTTTAACAATTTTAGAATCAGTTGTATATGTAAATAATTTTTGAGAGGGAAGTTGCATTTGAGAATCAATTTCATATGATAAAATCATTTGCAATGAAATTTGGAAAATAATGAATAAAACTAATAGTTGTACGAAGAGGGGATAACTTGATACTCAATTTAGCCATACTACTGAAAAAAAAAAAACAAAAAAAATATTTAGCCATAATAATTTGTATTAGTAGGTTATTTCTGAAATACTCAAATTCACATACTCTCATGGCCGTAGTTGATGATGAGGCAAATAATTAGGTAAATTTGGTTTTTGTCCTCACTTGTAGATCTTGTGGTGTGGATTAAATTTTAGAGAATTTATAACATTAGCTGATGTAAGCAAGATTTCTTTAGGTTTAATTCTGATCACATGGTTTATAGGTGGGGGTCAAAGATTAAGTCTACCTAAGTATTTTTCTGATGATAAATAGTAATTAACTTTAATAACAAATTACAATAAATGAAAATAGCAATAGCAAGTTTACAATGTTTAGCATACTTGGGTTGAAGAACTGAATTATGAAATGATAATTGCCTTTGAATTCTTTACCGATCAATTGAAGAGATCACAAAAATTGATAATTTTGTAGATTCTATAATAGTCTCGTACTAATTCGACTCAAATTGATCGTACTAATTCGACTCAAGTTGATAATTGTATGGATTCTATAGTAGTTTAATAATTGATGTGACATCTTGTCACTGTATAAGAGACAGTTGAAAGTCCTCATAAAATGTGATGAACTTTTGTGAAATATACATGTTCTATGTGTTTAGAATATGAGTTTCCAATAAAATTTGAAATTATTTGAATTAAAGAACTAGACCAAATAAAATACTATAAATATCTCTAGTTTAGATACGAGTACCAATAAAATTTGCAATTATTTGAAGTTTAAAGAACTAGACCAAATAAAATATTATAAATATCTCTTGTTATAAATATGAACGTTACATGTTACTTTACAAGTTCATTAATTCGAGGAATTTCATGTATTGACCTCATTTTATTTATTTTTTTAGGTAAATTGGCCTCATTTTATGAGGACTTTCAATTGCATGCAAAATTGAAGGTTTAGATAATCATTTATTAAATATAACATATAAAGTAATATCAAATACAATGAAAAACATTAAAGGCTAATACAGAATTATGTAATTGCTTTGTGTACCTGATAAATACTTTACGTTAACATACAGAATAGATGTATTTGATTGTAAGCATTGCTTGAATTTGTGTTACCATCAATCTTTGTTACTAAAGTATTTATCGTGAAGCAAATGTTGTAATCATTATGAACAACAATCCAAGATGAGTTTCTTAATGTCACTCTAAATTTCTCTTAAACATGTAAATTTCCCACAAGGAAACAAGGCCCAAACTTTTGCACCAAATTTGTTCGAGTTAATTTCTGCCAAGTGATCATCTACAATAATAGGACAAATAATTATATTTAACTATATGAATAAGAATATATATATATAATCTGAACAATAACTAATTGAATGAAAATGTCACGGTCTTACATTTTTATTGAATAACACCATTTCTAGAGCAATTTTGTCACCAATATTTACGTAAATAGCATTCAACATTGTGCGTCTGTGAACTCTGTAATTTTTGTCGATAATAATAATAATGATGATGATCATGATCATGATAATGATAATAATAATAATAAGATAACATCAAACAACTAAGGAATTTTGTTTGAGTTGAACTACTTAATGATGCTGCTTATGATGATGATGATTATAATAATAATAATAATCAGCCTGTCTCTTATACACAAGTAATCTTGTTTAAGAGACATTACAAAGAAAAATAGCCCAAAGCAAAGAAGGATTAACCTGCGGTTATTTATTGTTTGGTTCTAGTATATGTAACATCCATGGTTGCTATTCAATTAATGACTGAAGAGCAACCACTTTCCCATGCGCCGAAATCCTTTGCTGATGTAGTTAGCAATACCACTTCTTCTATTTCATTCAAAAAAGATGAGCTTTACCTTGGAGAATAAGCTTTGATTTTATTTTTTTTAATAAAGAAATTGTGATACTCGAAAAATTGTTAAAGTTTGTAATGGTATCTTTGAAACACTTACCTCTCTCTACCTTTTTGATAAACAATCACTATTTTCGATTACTAAGATGATTAGAGAACCACTCAAACTGGATGCTTCAACTGTTTCACGATCTAGACCTAACGTAGCAAGGTTTTGTGTGGAAGTCGATATCTCTAAACCACTGCTACATAGACTTTGGATTGGCAAGCAGGATGGCTTTGGATAATGGCAACAAATTATCTATGAAGATTTGCCGAGCTATTGTTTCAATTACCAAAGAATTGAACACGACAAAAAAGATTGTAAAATCCACATTGAGAGGTTCAAGTAACTGTGGATTCTCATAGAGCCAAGCATCTTCATGAACAACAATGGCAGCCCAAAGCAAAGAAGGATTAACCTGCGGTTATTTGGAACCGTAGCTGTAACTCGGACAATCCTAACCCTAACTCAGCTACCCCGAACTCGTTGCACTTGGACAACCCTAATCGTAACCCTAGTTCAGACGCATATGGTCCTTTGGTGAACCCTAGCCTGCTAAACCCTACTCCTTCTAACCCTAGTCCTTCTAGGGATAGGGAAGGCCCTTTGGGTTTAGGCAATTATAGAAAAACAAGCCATTCTATCATACAAGTAGATTCAAGATGATTCGGCCAGGCCTTTTGGCTATTGAGTTTAATCTAGATACTTCCCCCATCTGATTTTGCCTTAGGTACTAAAATCGAACAAAATTTGGAAATTAATGATGCCATCATTTCTCAACTAGGCTTGGTTTGTAATTCTACATTGGACTTAGCTGTTCAAGAAATAGGTTTTTCACTGGCTATGTTGCGGTTTCGAACAAGAATGTACAAGGTTAATTCCATTGTGGATATTGAGGTAATTTCTGATTCAATTCTCACTAAATTACACTCTCAGATTATGGATGATCAAGTTTTTCTTAAGCCGAAGACGCACACCAACAATCAAGCTCATAGCTCGAATATTCCATCTTTTGATTCATTATCAGATTCCAAAAAGAGTTAGCCGATACCCTTTATGATTTTCAGCAACAGATAGAACCTTTTAAAGATTTTACTTTGCAAATTCATAAACGATTGGATTTGGATGTTCTTAGCCCTACTTCAGGCAAGCAACACAAGCCTCGAAAGAAGAAACAACATTACACGGTAACAAGAATTATCCTTACTAGACGAGCTCTTTGGACGATTTCTAATCTACTTCAATCCAGCCTTGATGATTAGTTGCACTTTTTAGCATTATTATGATGGCTAATGTAATTTTTTCTACTAGTTTTCTTAAATAAGGTGATTAGGATAGTTTAATTGTTTATTAGTTCATCTTTAATCGCTTGTACCAGCCTCTAGTTTCTTTAACTTTAATAAAAAGAATTCGAGTTTCGCCCGTACTCCCACCACCATTCAGTGGTGTTTAATAAAAAAAATAATTTGGATTAACCCTTTGACTAAAACTGTTTTCCACTTAGAGTAAAAATCTTTTGATAATTGTTAGTTAATTTTTGTAATTAATTCTTAATTAAATTTTCAGCCTACTTAGAATACTGTAATTACCAATGGGATTCATACAAAATAGCTAACTTATAGAATTAGGAGCTGAGGAACCTTTGGGACTCAATATTGTAAAAATAGGTGCCCTTGTCAAGACTTTAATGTTATTTGTTTGGTTGATTTTTCTGGAGTTTTGGAGAGAGGGATTCCATGCAAATTAAGGCTCATCATACTTTGAATTCGGCAAAATTTTATAACCTTAGTTTTTCAATAACTCCGTTCATATTGTTACGTTTTTCCTATATGGAATATCATCCCTAAAGTTATAATTTTCGTTGGTATTGCTATATTTAATTCATGATTTTTGGTTGGTGAATATTTGTTAAATCTAAAATTTTGACTTAAATCCAGAAATATATTCTGAAAAATAATTTCATTTTTGAAAATTATTTTAGCATGGAAATTGAGATGTGGGTATTCTAAAAATAAAAAATAAAAAGAGAAAAAAACAAAATAGGGAAAGTAGTAGAATAGCCTAGCAATAGCAGGAGTAGTAGTAGGTTCACAGTGTTGTGTATGGAAAAAATGGAAAGGAAGAAAAAGAAAAGGAAAGAGAAAAAGAAAACGACAAGGAAAGGGAGAGAAAATTTGGCCTCGGACAGGGGTGTAAATAAGTCAAGCACTCTAGTGTTCAGGCTTGTTTAATTATTTTAAAGAGTTCAAATTTTTATTCAAGATTGGCTTGTTTATCTTTTGAATCGAACGTAAATGAGTTTTTATTCAAGCCAGATGGGGGAAGTATCTAGATTAAACTCAATAGCCAAAAGGCCTGGCCGAATCATCTTGAATCTACTTGTATGATAGAATGGCTTGTTTTTCTAAATTGCCTAAACCTAAAGGGCCTTCCCTATCCCTAGCTGACTAGGGTTAGAAGGAGTAGGGTTTAGCAGGCTAGGGTTCACCAAAGGACCATATGCGTCTGAACTAGGGTTACGATTAGGGTTGTCCAAGTTCAAGTGAGTATCGAGGGACATAGTTAGGTAGAACTGTTAGAGATGTCGACTTCCACACAAAACCTTGCTACGTTAGGTCTAGATCGTGAAACAGTTGAAGCATCCAGTTTGAGTGGTTCTCTAATCATCTTAGTAATCGAAAATAGTGATTGTTTATCAAAAAGGTAGAGAGAGGTAAGTGTTTCAAAGATACCCAAATGGGTATGACTAGAGACTCCCGATCTACAGAAAAATTCGGTGTCCACTTCAACCCACGCATGCCCAAGCCTTGAAAATGAGTAAATCCAGTGCAACCAACAACAATGGCAATCTTCCTCTAGATCAAAATGGATGAGTATATGCTGATAATCCAAAAACCCCAGCGTGAAGGCTCTTTTAAATCGATTGTAAGGAAATCTTTTCTCAAGGCAGCCATACTCGGTTTCCCTTTAGCAAAATTTCGTATAAGTGAAAACTTTAACAGTTTTTCGAGTATCACAATTTCTTTATTAAAAAAAATAAAATCAAAGCTTATTCTCCAAGGTAAAGCTCATCTTTTTTGAATGAAATAGAAGAAGTGGTATTGCTAACTACATCAGCAAAGGATTTCGGCGCATGGGAAAGTGGTTGCTCTTCAGTCATTAATTGAATAGCAACCATGGATGTTACATATACTAGAACCCTCGGGTGAGTCCAAATTAATTAACATATAATAGTTGAGAAATAACAATTTGATAAGGAACAAATCATCTCATGCAAATGTACCACCACAAGTAAGTAATTCAATTCAAACAAAATTAGCCCTTAGTCGTTTGATGTTATCTTATTATTATTATTATTATTATCATCATCATCATCAGCAGCATCATTAAGTAGTTCAACTCAAACAAAATTCCTTAGTTGTTTGATGTTATCTTATTATTATTATTATCATTATCATGATCATGATCATCATCATTATTATTATTATCGACAAAAATTACAGAGTTCACAGACGCACAATGTTGAATGCTATTTACGTAAATATTGGTGACATAATTGCTCTAGAAATGGTGTTATTCAATAAAAATGTAAGACCGTGACATTTTCATTCAATTAGTTATTGTTCAGATTATATATATATATTCTTATTCATATAGTTAAATATAATTATTTGTCCTATTATTGTAGATGATCACTTGGCAGAAATTAACTCGAACAAATTTGGTGCAAAAGTTTGGGCCTTGTTTCCTTGTGGGAAATTTACATGTTTAAGAGAAATTTAGAGTGACATTAAGAAACTCATCTTGGATTGTTGTTCATAATGATTTATTTACAACATTTGCTTCACGATAAATACTTTAGTAACAAAGATTGATGGTAACACAAATTCAACCAATGCTTACAAAGGAATTACATAATTCTGTATGTTGCCACGTCTTTTCATATTTATCAGGTACACAAAGCAATTACATAATTCTGTATTAGCCTTTAATGTTTTTCATTGTATTTGATATTACTTTATATGTTATATTTAATAAATGATTATCTAAACCTTCAATTTTGCATGCAATTGAAAGTCCTCATAAAATGAGGCCAATTTACCTAAAAAAATAAATAAAATGAGGTCAATACATGAAATTCCTCGAATTAATGAACTTGTAAAGTAACGTTCATATTTTCAACAAGAGATATTTATAATATTTTATTTGGTCTAGTTCTTTAAACTTCAAATAATTGCAAATTTTATTGGTACTCGTATCTAAACTAGAGATATTTATAGTATTTTATTTGGTCTAGTTCTTTAAACTTCAAATAATTGCAAATTTTATTGGTACACCTCATATCTAAACTATATATTCATCATGATGTGTTTAACTGGTAAACATATGAAAGTTACTTTATGGAGTGACAAGAAGTCACATCAATTATTAAACTACTATAGAATCCATACAATTATCAACTTGAGTCGAATTAGTACGATCAATTTGAGTCGAATTAGTACGAGACTATTATAGAATCTACAAAATTATCAATTTTTGTGATCTCTTCATTGATCGGTAAAGAATTCAAAGGCAATTATCATTTCATAATTAAGTTCTTATTAATAAGTATGCTATTTATTGTAAATTTGCTATTGCTATTTTCATTTATTGTAATTTGTTATTAAAGTTAATTACTATTTATCATCAGAAAAATACTTAGGTAGACTTAATCTTTGACCCCCACCTATAAACCATGTGATCAGAATTAAACCTAAAGAATCTTGCTTACATCATTAATGTTATAAATTATGCACATTGGGCTTGATTTCACGTGATCTACAAGTGAGGACAAATACTAGATTTACCTAATTATTTGCCTCATCATCAACTACGGCCATGAGAGTATGTGAATTTGAGTATTTCAGAAATAACCTACTATACAAATTATTATGGCTAAATATTTTTTTTGTTTTTTTTTTTTTAGTATGGCTAAATTTCTATGTATCAAGTTATCCCCTCTTCGTACAACTATTAGTTTTATTCATTATTTTCCAAATTTCATTGCAAATGATTTTATCATATGAAATTGATTCTCAAATGCAACTTCCCTCTCAAAAATTATTTACATATACAACTGATTCTAAAATTGTTAAAAGACAATTTTTTAACGACTCAGACGTAGCCAAAACTCATTTTAAGGGCTAACAACCTCTCATAAACACCCAGCATAATACTTTGGGAACATTATTTCTCCTTTGAATAGCCCATGGATGAATCCATGGATGAAACTTTGTTGAGCTACATCTAAATTTGTATGAGCAACTATGTGCACAGAAGGAACCTTATCTGTCTTGATAAACTAGAAGCGTTTTAAAGGATTCTGAGCAATTTTCTGTAATAACACACTGAGAAACAACACTAAGGGTTAGTCCTCTAAGGTTACATGGGCTCAAAGTCAAAAAAAGCAAAGAACACAAGAGTTAGAAAGTAACAGAGCAAACACTTATCTATATTTGCTTGGAACCTTCATCTAAACCATCTCAAACACACGAAGATTTCTTAGAGGGCACACAGAGAACTATTATTTCCAGAGCTTAACAATCTTGTCATGACTGGCTGAAGCAACCAGGCCTGCAGCAGTTGAAACAGCCAAGGAAGCGATCAATCCTTCATGTGCTGACAGGGTCATTGTTTTGTTGTGTGTCATGTTCCATAGCTCCAGAGACTGTAAAAATGCAGTCATTAAACCATATCTAAACCCATAGAACTTAAATGCATAATGTAGTTTTAAAGCGTAGTTATGAAAGTTATAATCATGTATGCATGGACATCATAAAGAATATCCACAACTGGGGTGCACTTCAAATAAGGTAAATCATAAGATCTTGTCATGCAATATGCTGGCCATTTTAATTGAATGTGCCACAGAGCTAGGATCGTATCCCACCACTAGATTTCTAACATCTAATAATTTGAGGAGATGCCCGATAATACAGAATTATCAAAGAAAGAGGGGGAAAATGCGTGAAGGAGATGACTTTTCCTTGGTATAGGTTATTGATCAGGGCTTTTGTTCAAGAGGGGAAGTTGGGGCCAGAATGATATCAAAACCAAAAATCACTCCAGGAAATCAAGTGATAAACACAATACTGAAGCACTTAAACTGCAAGTACTAACTCATACAAGATGCAAATAAATTTCTGCTAAGAGTCGTGAAAAATATAAAACCAATGAAGGAAATAAAGAAATGCAAAGTTAAATAAATAAATAAGACTTGCCTGGTAACATCCGATAACCAACAATGAAGAATATGTAGGATGGAAAACACAGGAATGAAATTTGTTGCCATTACAACTGAGCTCATGCACACAGTGTTCTCCTTCACTTCCTGAGGCCAATGTCCAGACTCTGACAGAATCCTCACTAACAGATGCCAGGAGCTCACCAGAAGGATCCCAGCAAACAGAATGTATGGGTTTTGTATGACCCTACAAAAAGAGACTCAGAATCACGTCAGCAATAGCACAGCCCAGGAGCAGTAAAACAAGGCAGCAATTATGATTCTAACAGCATACAGTTCTCTAAGATCAACTACATAATGAAACCACAAATTAATCCTGTTACGCTACCCATAAAGTTCCAGAAAACATTACAACTTAGTCTGATTTCTAAGTGTTAAAGAACATGGGTTTCCATCTCAAATCCAATTGGTAATGAGTGGTGTGGCCCAAGAACTTATTAATTAGTCCAGGATCTTTAAGGTAAGTGATGTGGAATATTTTATAATTTCATACCACCCTCTCCCACACGACTTGGGTTGAATCAAGATACGAAACTGGTTTGGCCTCTCACACGACTTTGGGGCCCAAACCAGTATAACAACAGAAGTATCGGGTGACATAAACTTATGAAGTCCAGCCCAATTCCGAAACCAAGACAAAAATTGGCCGACATAAACACGTGAAATCAAGCCCAATGTGCATAAGGGCTCAAGTCGTGTGGATGGGAAAACACTTGAAGCTAGCTCTAATACCATATTAAATTGGTTGGGAGATTCCAGGCCTCAAAACCAATTGGTAATGAGTGGTGTGGCCCAGAAACTTATTAATTAGTCCAGGATCTTTAGGCTAACCGATGAGGGATATTTTATACTTTCACACTAAGATCAACTGAAGTTTCAGCACAGTCCACTTGAATCTTCACGAGAGATCATTGATTCTATAGACCACAGCCTAGCAATATAACTGATAAGTTACTGAAGGGATAAGTAAATTGAGGTTCCAAACATTTCAGACAGTGAACACATAATTCTTGAACATGCATACAGATTATAATAGCTTCTTTTGACCTTGAATTGTAAACATGTGCAGCATGGTAAGATTGAGCCCGTTTCTCCTTTCATACTTATAGTTTGATACATATCCATGCATGTCGACCAGTCCATCTCAGTTAATTGTTCGTTTCGGACGTAAATGATTGTCCGAACACAATCAAGAAAACAACCAGAAAAACTCTATGGACGTTGATGATTGTCCGAAAGAAAGACATTTCGGACGATTATCATCGTCCGACACAAAGGACCTGAAGCCTCGGATGAAGAATAGCGTCCGATCATACTTCCAGAAGACATTGCTTGGACCAGACGCACATAGAATATAGGCAATAAGCATATGGAGACCATTCATTTTATAGTTTTCCAACTATATAAACGAAATAACAACCTTTAATGAATGTCGACAAGCCTGTGTCTCTGCATCCAATATTGATACAACATTATCAGCAGCTGCAGCAAGATACCTTCCAAGACGTGGTTGAAACCTCACCTGAGCCGTGCCCCCCTAAACCAAAGAAAGAAACTGAATCAGCACTTGGTTTGGACCAACCCTTAGGTTTCGGAATAACCTTGCACCTAGTCCCTGCTGAAAGCAAAAACAAGGAAAGACACAAAAGCAGCAAAGGGAATACTAAGTCCAACAAAATGTCAGCAGTGATTCCTCATACAATCGTTTTGTACCTTGAAAACTCTAGCACAGCTACCATTATTAATACTCCAATATCTTATCTCACCATCCCCATCACAAGAGCAAATAAGGTCATCTTTATTTGGATGGAAGTCCAAAGACATTACGCCAGCAGAATGTCCGGTAAAGGTACGAAGAGAATATCCAGGCTGCAATATGGCCGTAGAGGGTTAAAAAAATCATCCACAAGGACTGGGAACATCTTGATAAACAAAATTAAGAGAAAGTGCTAAGATAATAATGGTTTTCCAAAATCTAGCATTTAAATAAATGTGAGAAATGTAATAAACATAGTACCAAAGTCTATCATTATAAAAAGAATGCATGATTTTCATCATCATAACAAGAGATATCATAAATCTGCAAGGAATAGCTTCATCAGGTATTTTTTACTATTATTTCTACAGTTGCGAAGAACAAGCCTCCTGAAAAGGTGCTCTCCTATCAATCTTGAGCTTCATGAACAACTCACAAGTATCACATTAACAGCCAGAGGATAGAAAGGATAGAGATTCTCAGAAACTTTTTTCTACTCTGATAAGAAAACTAAGACATAACCTATTCTCTTCTCCTTAAGATTAGGCAGATTCTAGCTCTTTTCAACCAAAAAGCTGTTTAGTTTGTCCTAATTTTCTTTTTACTTCTGTTTTTTGTCTATTTATAGATAAAAATTTAATTCTAAATTCAACTACGGGGAATGACAGATTTTTTCTTTTCAAAACAAGGAGAAAAACCTTTATCAATGTTTCACATTTTTTAAGGAATATCTTTGTAAAGCAACTCTAGAAAAAACTAAAGAAAGCTGGATGATGCTGACAAACAAATTACAGCCACAATGACAGACAAGCAAAGGAAAAGAGACATGGTTTTCACTGAACTCTGAATGATGCAGACAACTATTCTAGAGGAACAAATCACTGAGTAATAGATTTAAAAAAAACATTTAGATAAAAGAAGACCAAAGAAGAATAAAGTAAAACTAAGATTTGGGACAACAAAATCTTAATTTAAAATTATATGAGGTGGAATTGAACTAACATTATCTGCATCCCAAACCCGGACAGTTTTATCAAAAGAAGAAGTTGCGAGGCGTGCCATGCTGGGACTAAAACGAACATCAGTAATAAGCATTGAATGCTCTTCAAGTGTTGATTTAGGCTTTAAAGATTCTGTATACCACAAAAAAGCCTGTGTTGCAAAATAATACAAACAAAATATTAATACGTAATTTATGAATCTCATCAAATGGTATTAAGAAGCAACATTAAAATCTCCTCAAAACAGCCTGTGTTGCAAAATAATTCAAACAAAATATTAATAAGCAATTTATGAATCTCATCAAATGATATGAAGAAGCAACAATAAAATCTCCTCCTGCATACATTCTGAACATTTCTTTAGAATTGTTTCATCCTTTCACAATTTTCACCTTTTTATCATGGCCACCACTAGCAAGTAGTTTTCCATCTGATGAGAAGTGACAACAGACCACCTTACTAGCACTTGCTCGAACGGAAGTCACTTCCGTAAATGTGCACCCTACAAGTGTGTAAAATGGTCAAAACAGCACATGAAGGCATGGAAATCTTCCATGAATAAATTACCTCAATATAACAAGCAATAGAACTACCTTTGCTAACATCCGTGCCACGACCAACTGCATCTCGGGGATCTGCATCATCATGAGATAAAAAAGACTCAACATTATCATCAAGAGATCCATCATCCACAAAACGATCCATTTCAGCCTGCACAAGATCTTTGTCATAACTGCCACAATTAAATTACAATGAGAACTTTTGCATACATCTTTAGTTACATTTGGTTGAAACAAGATAAAAGACTTCAATTACCAATTGATTCGAGGGTGACGTAAGAGTGCCAGTGTTATCACTTCACAACAAACATCATCAAAGGCTTTGAGGAACTATTACTATGCGGCAAAGCAGGCATTGAGATGACATCTCCAGGTGTGTGAGTTGATGGTGTAGAGGGTGCTGAACTTGGAGAAGGTCCCGCAGTATTTGCAGTTCCTGAACTATTTGCAGGCCCTGAAGATGATACAGGCTGTTTTCTTTTTCTTCCAGTCTGGCTTTTTGAAGCCTTGACATGCATGAAACAGCAGGTTAGAAATCTAATCAGAATTATATTCTAAAAGATAAGTTCTAGATGCATATAAACCAAATGTGCAAAAGATATAATATTTTACATCCTCTCAACAACTTTTATGCCTTTTGCTGACAGAGTAACTGAGACTACTATGAGCATAACTTAAATACCTTAAGCCTAAACTTTTGCAATTCATCCCATTACATTTTCAACTTATTAGTTCTCTAGCAACATCATAAAAATGTCTTTGTTTGATTCCAGAATAAGTGGTGAAATGCGCATATGCTTCACACTCCAGATGTCTCTACAGTTTAAAATGTTAATATACTGATTAAACTCTTTCCGTTCTAGATTTATCCTCCGGTGATGAGTGAATGTTTGACCATAGTAGGCAAACATGCATATAGACAGGCCTGTTATATTTGAAACAGCAAGTAAATGTTAGAGCATCTACAGAATTAGATTAGTAAGAAGATTAATGAGACAGCTAGATCTTCTCTAATCCAATTAATAACATATTTTCCATGCACGAGAAAACAATACAACTAGCAATGAATCGTGATCTGAACTAATAAATTTTCCTCAGTCCCACTACAAAATTATCTTATGCTCAGTCCAGTAGTGGAAACGAAAAAAATTTAAAGTTCTTTTCCCAAATTTTAAGCATGCAGGTATCAATAGTTTCAGTTATTCAACTAGAAGAAAAATAGGTTCCATGCAAATAAGATCATTACTCACCGTACAAGTAGGTAGAGTACCATCATTAGTTCTACACGCTTATGTAAATACAGAAATGAGCATTTAACATTAGGATACATTTGAAAAATCACTTTGACCTTGTGTTAGAAACTAAAATTTTTTTAATTTCATGCTTACTAAGCAGGGATATAAACCACATCAAGGTAACATAAGACCTGATCATTAACACGAAAAGAATTCGACATGCTGCCATCTCCAGTGACATTGCCCGTTCCCATAATTTTATCAGGTTGAACATTGTGAGTAGAAGTCTGAGGTTGCTGACCAGAAAGTGCATGCTGCTGTAACTGCTGCGGCTGTTGTGGATTATTGTTTTGTTGTTGCTGCTGCTGCTGTTGCTGCTAGCTATCACTTTCTGGTTGCTGTAACTGGGCCAGTTACAGCAACCTGTCTCTTATAGACATCTTTTTCTCTATCCTAAAATATCTGTCCAATCTCTTAAAAAAATAATAAAATAAAATTATGACCATCAATTCCGAAACTTCAGGATAATATAAAAACTTTTCAATATAAAATCTTTTTCAAGACCAATATGTCATATTAACACAAATATAACTCCAGAGGAATCCCAATTAATTTCATCTTCTTTCAATATTTGGTTTTTGTTTTTTGTTTTTTTTTTTAAAAGTTTGCTTTCCATATTAAAATGAAAACAAAAAATTGTATAAAGAGAAAGCAGAATCTTTACAAAATATTTTTATCTAGAAATGCTTATGATCCATATTCTAAATAGCAATTAGAAAAAGGTGCAACAAGATGTCTTGATAACAACGAAGAGTCTCCTTGAAATTATTTATTCAAAGTAGGACTTATTGGTCTAGAAGATTTGATAAGATATACAGAGTTCATGACGTTCTATATAGAAATAATTGGTATGAAGAAATCTCCTAGAAAAAAAATTTTTGGCTGAGACAGGTATTAATACAAGGCAAGACAGACCTTTAGCAACATCTCTGGATCTGTACGAGGCAAAACAGGACAACCAGCTTGTAAGGGCGATCCAATATTTGCAACTACATCACCAACTGAATTTGAAAGTCCATCCTTACTCATAGTCAGAAATTTCGATTATTAAGGAGCATTCTGAGTCTTCTACTTTCCATATCACTGGTAGATGGAGACGTTAAGTTTTATACACATCTAGATGTGCTATTGAGACATGTCTGTGGTGTTAACATCTGTAGTTGATGAAAGGGCTGTGGACCTGGCATAAATGGCTTTTGCTGCTGGAGCAGCCCAGAGCGAAGCTGATCCAAACCCTGGAAAACAAGTTATAGAATACTGTAAGAAGATAAACCCAAAACATGCACAAATGCTCCCCACCCCCCCCAAAAAAAAAAAAAGAAGAAAAAGAAAAAAGTCAATGAAATTGCCACATGTGCAGTTGGAACATTTTGAACATGAAACTACAGAATATTGATAAAAAAACTAGGAAAATGACCTTCAGATCACATCACTCGACAATGAACTAGCAAAGAAAAACCAATCTATAGAGACATGTTTAGCAATGGTTGTACAGCTAAACGACAAGCCTCTTATTTGAATCTTACAGTTATGAACAGTGTATGTTTATATGATTACTTCTCAGACAGAAGTACAGAACTAATCAGAGGCAGTAGTACATTTCAGGTGACAAAAACTCAATGAAAGGCTACGCTTAATGTTCTTATGGGGCTTCTGCAACCTTTGTCTAGCATCTTTCAGACAGAACTAATAAGAGCCATTAGTATAAATCAGGTGACAAAATCAACAAAGAGGCTCCAATTAATAATTTTATGGGGCTTCTGCAACCTTCGTCACGCATTCAGGATAAACATTCTACTTATTTACTCTCAGAGGGAGAGAGAGAGCAATGGACAGAGAGAGAATAGTACTCCACGCAATTCAAAAATGTCACAAAACAGATGCTAACTTATCACCAAATAAAAATATGAAAATTGTTAATGCAATTACAACATTACAACATAGTAGACCCAAGGTTATGGACCTGAACCGGTTAGCATCCAAAAAGTTCTTTTCCCTAGTGAAACCCCCTAGTAGAGAAAAGGGTGTAAAGGGGTTTCCGTTTTCTGGAATTAAGGACCAAGTATAGGACAAAAAGAAAATGAACAACAAAATACTTACAGTAAGGGGCCATCCTTTCAATGTCAAATTACTTCCACCTTGATTCGATCCTAGAAACCAAAAAACTTGTTGGTCACGACATTATGTAACACTTGAATAAGATTAACAATTGTCGTATAGACTTTATATATCAGTTCAAACAGGCGCAGCATATTCCAGAACACATCAAATACTGAAGTTGTTCCCACTGAAATCAGGATATAAGAGAAGCCAATAAGAAAAAAAGGTCTGTTTGAGCAAACTATACATTGAATCCCAATCAGTGAACCTTCAGGACCGGCAGCTCGATTCAGTATCGGATTTATCTCAGCCTTGATATCCTGTTCTTGACAATGTACTCAATCAGTATATAAGCTGATACTAGACACGAACTTGGGGAAGCATTCACAAATTGGCGTTTTCTTCTTATTTTCAGAGGGAAGAAATAGGAAGGTGTTGGGGGAGATACATTAAGAACTACATACAGGAATACAAGAAATACTTACTGGTGCAGATCCTGGAATTTGCTGGCTCCGAGATTGAACTTGCGGGGACATGCCACCAGCTGTAACATGTAGCACTTGCCTAAAAGAACAGAATTGTCTTAAAGTAATGAGCTGCTTAATCTGTCAACACCTACACCTATATCCTTGATCAGAAAGAATCCACAACATAGAAAGTATAGTTTCATAAGATTGCAAGATAAAAGAGCTGATCTATACTTCCGGTTTGGGGAATCATGGTAAGCCAAAACTCAAGTTAAAGCAATTAAATCTACAGGAAATTACCCGGAGGGTTGGCCAGCTGCAGCAGCTGATTTTTGTATGGAAGCATGATTTGGATCCAATAGTTGGCTTACATTCTCTCCAAACCTTTGCTGTAAGTAAGAAATTACACACTTAGAAGCTGGAAATCAGATTTACGCAAAATTCCATTACTTGTTTGCTTTACCTTTTGTAAAAGCAGCCACGGAAAATTGATTCTCACTAAAATCAAGTCCTATCCAACTTCTAATATTTCAGATATTTTAGGATGAGAAAAGATAGCTAGAGAGTAGCGGTTGAGAATAGAAAATTTTAGCGTTTTCTAAAGCTAAAAGCTAAAAGAAGGTCCCCAACAGCAAACCAGAACAGGCCCAGCTGCACACTAGTACATATTATGTAGTAAAGAAACTCGGATGCATAGTTTCATCCATCAGTGTGTGCAATAATACCTTCATTGCTGCATCATCCAAAGAATCCCTCTGTACAGGCAGTTTTAATCTTTCCTCGTACATCTTTGTGGCCAATGCATTGGCAGTTCCAGGATTCTGTCTCATGAGAGGATCATTTCCTACAATTCCGTTTGCAGTACCATTCAAGAGGTGGGTACCATCTCTTCGCTGCTGCTGCTGCTGCTGCTGCTGTTGCTGTTGCTGTTGCTGTTGTTGATGCTGCTGCTGCTGTTGCAGCTGCTGCTGTTGTTGCTGCTGCTGTTGTTGCTGCTGCGATGCTGAGCCTGTCTCTGTAAAAAGAGTTGCTGCATCTGCAGTTGCTGTTGCTGCTGTTGCTGTGAGTTCTGTGGCTGTTGCGATTGTGGCTGTTGTTGTTGTTGCTGCTGCTGCTGCTCCCTTGCCTTAATTAACTGAGCCTGCACTAAGCAAAGATCTGATGACATCTTTCATCATAATCAAAGTCTGTGGATATCTAAATCCACTGACTACGAGAACAGAGGTTACAACAAAAGCAACTCCAGCAAAATACATAAATGTAGGAAAAATCAAAACAAGCATGCTTCTCAGTTAAAAAGTTCAATTAAATTAATCTTATCTAAATCAAAAAAATTTAAAAAAAAAGGGAAAATCATGCCTATTCAATTGCATTGCATCAGGGGTCACCCAAACTTGGAAACTATATTCCATAATGCTTTGAAAATCCTTGACGAACTAGAAACATCATCAAAAGCCATCAAGGTGCGGGATCGTTAAAAAATTTGGACTAAAAGATAATGTCACGGACTTGCACTAAGTACTTTACATGGAGTCCCAACATAAGGTATGGGTTTGGGAAGCCCTTTTGAAAGCTGGAAATAGAAGTTTGGGAATACAGATTAAACCAGTGAAAGGATCAGAGAATTTCTGACAAGATTTGGATATTAGTGCATCTATTTCTTACCATTAAGGAGCCTTTGAGAAATCTATCCATATATGTATGTCTTTTGGTTCTCATATAAATCTGCACAAATTTCTTTTAGTGTTTTCCATTAGCTTAGCGCAATGGCGTAGCAGGATTCATGCAGCCGACCCTACTTAGTGGGAATAAGGCTTGGTTTGTTGCTGTTTGTGTTTTCCATCAGCTTCCATGTTGTACATAATTGACTTAAAGAACTTGTTTATAGCATCTGAATGAATTCCCAATATGTTTCAAAGCCATTTCTTTTGTTACACTTGTAATAAGAACACCAAAAAGTTTCCTCCTAAACATTGTTTTCATGTTTTCACATTATCAGGTTCTCTTGTTTTCTTCATGTTTTGGCATGTCAGCATTTTCTTTCAAGAACCACTTTACATTGTGCTAAATTACAATAACATGCGTCACAAAGGCAAAGATACCGCAGATCTTGGTTTACAATGAGTGGCCATCAAAGAACTCGTCAAAATGAGGCCTCATAACATCTAAATTGTAGTTTTTACGACTGCAGTAATTAAGTTGCATTAGATTGATTTAATCACCAAGAGGTGCATTAATTTATAAGATTTTTTAGATGTTTCTCGCAATTTCACTTATGAAAGAGGCAAAACTAGTAAAAGAAACGTCATCCCTTTTACTTTTCTATGGTGTTAATTAATTTCTATAGATACCCAGTTTTTCTGTTTCACCAACATTTTACCAAAGACGCTTTGCCAGTAACACATCCCAAGCAACCAATAGACAATAAAGCTTAGTAAAATAGACCATAAAGCTTAAATTTACATTCTCTAGAAGATTTCAGAAGTAAAGAGGGAAAATAATCATCATGCCCAAGTGAAGAGTGAACACATCAAGTTCTGGCCCCTCATGAGTGCTTCTAGATTTGTCCTTTTTGTATTCCATTTTTCAATTTAGAAACATCTTTAATAAGCTTTAATTCTTCAGAAGGAGACAACAAAGATAATATTTGGGTCAGATACAACAAAAACAAAGTACTCCAGTAAAGGCATCCTATCTAAATTTTCAGATGCAATCTTTGAGTTCTGAATATTTGCAATAGAGTGGACAGCAAACTAGAATAAGAAAAAGGCATGAAACTGATTATCTGATAACTCAAGCCAGTATGACGCATAGGATGGGGCAAATGTTACTTTAACATTGAATATAAGATACTCAAAGAGGGAAAGCAATGATCAAATCTCTAATTTACAATGAAAAAACTCTCTTAAATCTTGACAAACTCTTGCAAACCCAAACCAGAAATGGGGAATTATCAAGTAAAAGATCTTTATGAACAGACATAGAGCAAAAGTAAATACTGTACTAGATTGCAGATAACAGAGCTTAGTGATGTAGCACAAGATTGGAGATCTTGTCTACAAGCGCGAGAGGAAGGAAAGAACAGATTTTCGGGGCTGTTCTGGTGCTGTGAACAGTATCCGTGAACAGTATCCAAGGGGGAAAAATAGAAAAGAAGAAGAGGATCCATAGATTCTTGAGGAAGCAGAACAAAATAAATAAAAAAAAGTAAAAAAAAAAAATAACCCAAATATTCAAATCATCATTCTCTCTGTCTAAAATAACATAGTAACACATCTATTTATAAAGCTGTAAATCTACCCTAAAAACATAAGCCTATTGTGATTATGATTCCACTACTCTTATCCTAAACATCCTACATCAACTAAACTCTATTATGAGCCTAATACAATTAGAATATTGCTTAAGACTCAAAAACACAATTGTTATAATTTCCAGCAGTAAAGAAAAAGACTAAAATACCCCTAAAACCTAAAATCTAACATAAGATGACTCCTAAGACATCTAAACTAAAACTAACAATTCTAGCATCCAACTTCTAAAACGTCTCTGGTCTTCAATGCATTCCTAATGGAAGCTTGATTAAACTCACAAAATCCTTTAAGCTTAAACGTTCTTGTTGGTTGCATCCTCCTCTAGTTCAAAAAAACTCGACCTCGAGTTTTAAAGAATTGCAACATAAAGAACCCAAATGTGTGATATGTTGATCATGATTTAGAAGGAGTGCTGCAATTCCAAAACGTTCTCTTGTCACTATGTACTTGAGGTAGAAATAGAATAATCTCGGACTTCATGGCATGAGCATCATGTGATTTTCCAAACCTGCTCCAATTTTTATGCTACCGCAGCCTTTTTAATAGCTATCTTCTTGGTCTGCTTGGCTGAAAAAAAAAAATTGTTTCCACAAGCTTAATTTCTATAACTTCCTTCACTAGACAAATCTCTCCTACATAAACCTTAGGTACATCGACAAACTCGTTACATCCAATAGCCAAATCTGAATTTTCAGATACCAGTAAACTACCTACAGTAGGTGAACCAGAATCGGCAACCACGTTTTTAGAAATCTCGCCTTCTATAAGAGGATTATGTACGAGACTCTTGCTTTCTATGCTCTTAGGCACCATGATCTGGTTTGATTCAACAAAACTTGCCATTGACATGTTGTTTTGAGGACGGTTTGTATTGGTAATGATAAAAAGGTAAATACTCTCCAACGAGTAGCTCTCTCATCTTAGCCCAAGTAGAGGTGTATCTTTGGTGTTGGAGTATACCACGTTCAACCGTACGCCACCAAATATAAGCACATCCATCTAGTTTCGTCTTTGCGATTAGAATTTTGTAATAATCATCTATGTGATTATTGTAGTGAAAACAATAATCCAGAGAAGTGAGCCATCTACAAAATATTTCAGGATGACTTGACCCATCAAAAGATGGAAGAAACGTGATGATTTGTTGGAACTCGATGTAGTTAACCATATTTATAGATGAAGAAGAAAAATATAGTCAAGAAAAGAGAGGAAAGCTTCACTCGATACCAAATTGATGTAGCACAAGATTGGGGATCTTGTTTACAAGCGTGAGCCGAAGGAAAGAAGAGATTTATGGGGCTGTTCTGGTGCTGTGAACAGTACCTGTGAACAGTACCAAGGAGGAAAATCAGAAACTGAAGAGAATCCTCCTTTTCTCATTCTCTGTTTATTAATGTACTGTTTAAGAAATCCTTTGGTGACAAGTGTGATGTTTTTCAAACCTTATTTTGATGATGACATAAGCACTTAACTCTGTAAACAAGTTTTGCAGGTCTGTTACTTGTTTTGCTAAAGACAGGGATGCACAAAAAGTAGATGTTGTATAAGAGAAGCTTCTCGGGTGTGTTCGTCCGAATCCAAACCAACAGGCAGAAAGCTTGCTTTCTTACTGTTTCTCCAACGGACGCACCAACTGTCCGAACGAAATCTCTGTTCGAACGGACATGACCGTCCGAAACTCTATTCGGACGATGGAACAGACGCATGCACGGACGTCCGAACGAAGTTCCTCACCAACAGTAAAACCATCTAATACATTGAATACAAGCCTTAGAAAAGAGCAATTTTAGTACAAATTGGCTATAGTGCTTTATTGTATTAGTGTGCAGTTTAGAGTGCAATTCAATTTTGAGTGGAGTAATAATCTTGTACGAAAGTGTGGTTGTAAGTAAAATTCTTGGCTCAACTAAAAGAGTTTTAGTGTGAGCAAGAATTTCCCTACTTTGCAAAGATTATTGGCTCACCAAGTGTGTGAAGCATTTTAGTGATTTGATACTTCAAGCTTGTTAGCTTAGAAGTGTTGGCTGTTTAATTTTCTCTCTTTCTTACTTCACTGTTTCAGTGATTCTATTATATCAATTTTTATTTGGAAAATCAAAATCTTAATAAGATTAATATTTCTAAAAGATTTTTTAGAAACCTAATTCACCCCCCCCCTTAGGTTGATTTGGGACCAACAATTGGTATCAGAGCTTGGTCTCATTTTATTGCCTAAATTGCTTTTGAGAAAAGAACTATTATGGCAACCAACAATGCTCTATTTTTTGAGGGTCAATCCGTTACTAGGCCCCCTATGTTTAATGGGGCAAATTTTATTAGTTGGAGGGATAGAATGAAAATATTTTTGCAATCTATTGACATTGACTTGTGGTATGTTGTCAATGAAGGTCCTTTTGAAGCTACTATCATTGATGATCACACAAATAGAAGAAAAGAAAAGACAAGGGATGAGCTCACTCCACAAGCCAAGGCAAACTTGACATTAAATGCAAAAGCCATGAATGTGCTATATAATGCCTTGGATGCAAATGAATTAACTCGCGTGAAGCGATGCATTTCCACTAAAGAAATTTGGGATAAATTGAAGGAAATCCATGAAGGGAGCGACATTCATGTTCGTGAGCAAAAGAAATCCTTACTTGTTGCCAAGTATGAGTCCTTTAAGATGGAACCACATGAAAATATTGACAAAATGTATTGTAGGTTCAATGACATCATTAAGGATCTTGAAGCCTTGGGTAAGGAGTATTCTTTGGGTGAAAAAAATAGAAAAATCCTAAATGCTCTATCCAAAGAATGGGATGCCAAAACAATTGCTATAGAGGAAGCCAAGAATTTAAATTCAATGCCTATTGAATCGCTAATCAATTCTCTTACATCTTATGAATTGAAGTTGAAGGCCAAAGTGGTGGATGATGAAGAAGCAAGGCCAAGAAGGGGCAGCTCTAAAGACCTCTCAAGAAGAGGATGAAAATAGCTCCATCAATCTAGAAGATGAAGATCTTGATGAAGGAGATCTTGCACTCATCACCAAAGGATTTCTCAAACATTACATCAACAAACGAAGAATGAGGAGGTGGAGCTGCAAATTCAAATAATTTCAAAGGAAAGACAAGGCTTGAAATGAAGAAGCAAAACGAAAAATGTTTTGAATGCGGTCAACTCGGAAACTTTGCAAATGAGTGCCCTTCCAAGAAAAAGAAGGAAGGAAGAAAACCAGAATTCAATAACTTTCAAATCACATGGAATGATTGCAACTCTGAAGGAGAAGTCGAAGAAAGAAATGGAGTCGGCACAAATGGCCTTTATGGCCGTTGGAGATGATGAGGTAAATTCTAATTATGAGACTAATGATGAAAATGATGAAATTCTTGAGGAAGAAGAACAAAATAAAAAAATAAAAAAAAACAAATAACTCAAATATTCAATTCATCAATCTCTCTGTCTAAAATAACATATACACCTAAAACTGTAAATCTACCCAAAAAACATAATCCTATTGTGACTATAATTTATCAGCTCCTATCCTAAACATAACTAACCATCCTATATCAACTAGACTCCACTATGAAACTAATACAATTAGAATATTGCTTAAGACACAAAAACACAATTGCTGATATAATTTCCAGCAGTAAAGAAAAAAGACTGAAATACCCTGAGAACCTAAAATCTGACATAAGACGACTCCTAAGATATCTAAACTAAAAACTAACAACATCCAGCTTCTAAAAGGTCTTTGGTCTTCAATGCATTCCTAATGGAAGCTGGATTAAACTCACAAAATCCTTTAAGCTCAAACTTTCTTGTTGGCTGCATCACTTAGTCATGTAATAACTTGAACCGGCAGCAGCAAAGATTACAGCTATCACTTTTCATATAAGAAGTACAAAATTGCACTTTCCTTGTTCAGACAAAATATAGGAAAATTTAAAACATTCCTTGGTTTGGAAGAAATTTATGTCCATTAGGACAGCATCCCATCATGTATGATGATACAAGCTTCTCATAAAATTCACGCAAGATTACTTTGGAGCGGAATTATGAACAGTCATAAAATCTTCATCATCAAGTTGATCTCAATGTTGTAGAGTTACATTCAACACACCACAAATCTTTCTACTGCAACCCAAGCCCATGAAAGGATCAGAAAACAGAATGATCACAGAAACTATTTGACAAACCTCAATGTATGACGCAGCAACCTCTGAGTGCTTCTCATTAGTCCTGGCAATGAATATATCCCAGAAAACTGACCACCATTCGAAGAGGAAGCCACCAGGAGCATCAATAGCTGAAGAAGCAACTTAAAAGATTAGAGTACAAAACTCCTGATTGAAAAGAAGGGCAACTCCTGTAGCTCAAGAAACATCTTCACAAATATTGTCTTACCAACAGGGTCGGATGATACTTTTCCTTCTGCTTGAAAAGCCTGGGCCGTGGCCTTCAGATCTCTCTTCACTAAGTAATCATGTATATACACATCCAGCCTGTTATCCAAGATACCCAGAATACAATAGGAAGTATTAAATCATAATTTAGCAGGACATAGACAAAAGGTTAAAAGAATAGGGAAAAAGACCACTTTGGTCCCTTACCTCTGGGGTGTGCCCCAAATTGGCCCCTTCATGTATCACAAGAAACCAATTTAGCTCCTCAACTTCTAAAATGTTGGCCAATATAGGGCTTTTGACAAAAAAGTTGGGCAAATTAACAGTGAAGGGCACATGAACATCACATGTCTTTCAAACCAGAAGATAATGAAATTTTCTTCATTAATTTCTGTCATTGAAGATTGTGCTTGAAGAAGATGAGACAAAATCAAAGTTGGGAAATAAGAGAAAAGGAAAAAAAAAAATATTGAGGGTAATGAGCAATAAGACTTTTTAACCTCAAATTGCTTATGTTCTAACGGCCACATGATATTTACATGGCTTTCACTAGTAATTTGTCCAACCTTTTCATCAAAAGCTGTACATTGGCTAAAATTTTGAAAGATGAGGGACCAAATTGGCTTGTTCTCTTATACATAAGAAACCAAATTGGAGCACACCCCAAAGACAAAGTACCAAAATGGTCATTTTCCCTAAAGAATAACATCTCCAGTTGTTTAACAGGGGCAACTGAAAGTAAACAAATCATAAAAAAAAAAAAAGAAAAAGAAACGGGCACATTATAACACCATAAAATAAATAATAATAAATTAATACAATACCAAACACTACACAGAGAACCAAACCAGAGTTAAGGTGAATACTGTATCAAGTGCACAAACACTACTAGAAACAACACCCCCACAACCAAAAACAACTCTGAGGCAGAGTAATCCAACAAGGAAACTGCTTGAAGCTTTACAAAGAATATTTCAACTCTTAAATCTTAATTCATTTGATCAATTACACGGAAAATCTGGAAGGGAAAGAATCCATCAAAAGCAACAAGAAATTAGAGCACAACACAAACATAAAACATCCGAAACACAGATTCTGTCCTATCTACCACCATTTCTAATACCTAAATTAACAGAAAAACCCAAGAAAAGTAATCAATAGAAAATTTTTACAGCCATTTGAAACTTATTTCTTGAAAGAGCAATAACTAAAAACCATAAAACATAAAAATCCTAGAAAACGAGCCAACAGGATCGACCACAACCAAATATAGACTTGTTCGTAAAGACCAAAACTTTATTAATAATCTTTTAACAACTTACAAAAACCACCAAATAAAAAATACCCAGAAAGCAAATCTAGAAGAAAACAAAAGAAATAAACTCATAAACAGCAGTGCTGTCTTTTGTACACATTTTGCTGTGTATAAACATTCAAAATAAAAACCTAATAAACATGTACAACAAAAATTAAAAAGCTTACATTTTGTCAGCTTCCCAGTTGTTCTGAGCCATGTTTCCTCAGTAATACTTAAATGCTCCTCTTTGGGCCTCTGAACAATATCAAATATCAAACCCCAGAAAAAATAAAACCAAAAAAAAAAAAAAAGGAAACCCCCACAAAATCTCTTCTTTCAACCTCTCTAACTAAAGATCCTCAGTACTAACAAGAAAACGCAGATAATAATCCAAATATGAAGCTAAAAAAATTTACAAAAAATGCAAGAAAAAATTTGTCAAAAAAATTAACCGTAAAATTATTCGTGACAAAGAATGTTAAATTATCTGTATGCATATTTAATCAGTTGATATATATATATATATATATAATGGTGTGCAATAATAATAGTAATAACAAAGGAAAAAAGGGATGGAGATATGCATACCTAAAGGCCGAAAGAGAAAAAGATAAGCTTTCCTTATGAGCAATTATTTATTATTATTTTTTTTTATGCTCTGAGTTTTATTTCTGGTATTTTTTTAAAGAGTACTCAAAAACAAAAACAAAAAAAAGACTGAAAAGCTTTTTGTTCCTGGGTGGATTTGATGGTAGCTGTTATAGACATCATACTCGGATTTATAGCTCTTTGGACTGAAATTTACTCGTCAAGTTCTTTATCTTGTTGAATTTTGAGATTTAGGTTGTTTGTCAGAAATCCCACTTTTGTAATTTGACTTTAATGCCCTTAAAGTTTTGCATATGTATATACCAGTGGTACGATATACTTGCTTTGATCTTGAAGGGTAAAAGTGTAAGTTCATGGTTAGGCCTTGCTGCAACAAAGTGTTTCAATTGTGGGGCTTGTATTTTGGGATATTATATAGTAAGATCTTTTGGTTTTAGTTATTTTGTGTTACTTTTCGCGTTTCTGAATCTTCTTAATTTCGTTCTTTCTTTACTAACTCCCTTAGCCTAATGACACATCAATTTTGGGGGATGGATGGACTAGTGAAATGACTATGTTGCCTTCGGTGTTTTAAGTGGTCAAGGAGGTATTCATATAATTATGCTGAATCTAACTCATTTGCCATATGATTAAATTTGTGATATTTAGAGGAACAAAGGGTTCTAATAATATTTTACTCCCATGAGGATTATACGAATCGATCTTTAATTATATGGGCTTTATTTGAGTAAACAACTAGTATTATGGATAAATAGTAGCATTTATGATTCATGGGTTCTACATATTGTGCATTGTTATGAATAATAAGATCAACTTATTTTACACATTTTTCAACAGCAATTAGTGATTATTTATATGTTAACTCTATTTGGTTTGTTGGACTAATCAAAGTTCACCTAAATTTTACAAGTAAAATTCTTAATTAATTGGTATGCCATTTATATTAAAATAATGTTCTTCAAGGAAATAAGATACTATTATGAAAATGTTGGAGATAAAACTAGGGGTGTATCACTAGAAATAATATTCTATGAATAGATTTATATTGTTTGTTTACTAATAGCTAGTTAATTACATTTGTCATTCTGGTAGGGTTTGTCATTTTTGTAGTGCATATCGTTCCATAAGATACTATTGTAAATTCTATCTTATATTGGAAAAAATAGTATAAGCTTACTAATTTTTGTTTTTTTTTTTTTTTTTTGGATGTATAATCTACATAGTCTTTTCTTCTTTTTTTTTTGTCAAAGACGTTAAGAGATTTTCATTCAACCACAAAATCATCCTTTACAAAACGTTCGGACAAAGTTGTGAGTAAAGACTTGCCCTCCCTTAACTATGATTCCACGGCTTTAGATTCACAATTTCAGGATATAGATCCCTATTCGAATTGATAGCTGTCAATGCTATATGTCAAGTTTCAATTATATTTTTATAGGCAGATTTAAAGGAACAATATGCAAACAAATCTTGCAATGCAAAAATGTCTTTAAGAGAACTATTTAGCACAAAGTCTTCAATTCTTTTTTGATTGAATTTGTAACCAATATTCTACAAGTTGTGTGTATAACTATAGCTAGCTATCCTTCTTTTATAGCCTTGGTCAAAACAATTTTAGCAGCTTCTACCTGTTCCACCTCTTTCACTCCATCCCTTCTTTCAACCACATCAGAGACTTTTATTACATCTTCTTCAATCTTCTCAAAGAATGATGCCAATTCCTACTCTATGCTCATTCCCTTGCATTGTCTATTAGTACTAATAATCAAATGAATGACTTCATTATCCCCCATTTGATCATTCTAAGTTGTAGATTACTGAATTGTTTGCCTACTATTCCTTCTGTTATCTTTCTTGTTACCTTCTATAAACCTAGATAGACATTGTCCGCTCCTGCATAGCCAACTCCATCTCCTATACAAAATTTGTTACTTTTCCTTGAAACTGAAATCTATTCCTTTTTCTAAAGTTACCATAAGATGTTCAAAGTGATACCAATGTGTTCCAATCCCTGGTGTCTGTTTTTAGCTACTATTAAGCCACTCTACCACCTTTGTGAGTTGTATTTAGTTGATCCAATCCATTCCATCATATTGGTGCACATTTCTAAACGAGTTGAGTAAATGGGCATTCAAAAAATACGTGTTCGAATATTTTCCTTTGGCAGCCAAATTGTTTATAACCAGCTATCCCTTTTTTAAATTCTTTTATGTATCTCCTCATTGGTAAGGACTCCATTGTTTAGACATTTCACGATGAAATGCTTGATTTTCTATTTTACCTTTAATTGCCATACTACATTACAGGCTTTCTTTCACATTTGAGAAACACTTTATTCCTAGGCAACTCTTGTGTCTTGGGTAGCTGAGTCTTTTTCTATCATTTTACTCTGTACACTATAGCTTGAAGAAACAGTGTAGGTTACACTTTGATGGTACTTCCAGACCCAAAAAATTTCCCTTTCGTTCAAGCTGATTGGGATTTCAAGATATTTTTTACATCCTCACTGTAAAATTCTTGGTCGATAATCTTTCTTTTCTATCTAAAGTTTTCAATGAGGTCAAAAACCAATTCCACCCTAGATCCCTCTCTTTTCTCGGAAATAATTTCTCCTGTAGAGCTGAAAGTGAGTCATATATTAGACCATATCTTGGTAGACTTGAGATTCCCTACTATCTTTCTCAATTCTTTTGCTAAAATATGTCTTGCGTTCAAAATGCTTTTCTAAATCCATGAGGCATTATTTGGCACCTGAGCTTCCATAATAGACACATTGTTTAAATGTTTTGCCTTTAGGATCCTGTTGATGGTTTCAATTCTCCATACTTATTTAGCAAGAAAAGCCATATTAGAGTGGTGAATATCTTGAATGCCCAATCCTCCATGATCCTTATCATCTGTCATTCTGTTCGGGCTGATCATGTGAAGTTTCTCTTGATCGTTAGTTTCTTCCCACCAAAAACCAGCCATTAACCTGTTAATTTCTTTACACAACTTGTTGGAGATCCTAAAACAAGACATAACATAGGTGGGTAGGGCTATTATAACAAATTTAAGAAGCACCTCTTTCCTAGCTGGGCTCAACATTTTGTCCTTCCAACCTTGTAGCTTTCTTTTCATTTTCTCTCACAAAACCAAAAATCTCATATTTAATTCTAGTGATTACCATTGGTAGTTCTAAATCCTTTCCTTGAGTAACATATCTTACTCCTCCAAGAACATCACAAACCTCCATCTTTTGTGTGCTATAGTGTTTTTGCTGAAGAAGAATGATGATTTTCCAATGCTGATTAGATGTCCTAATGCTAGTTCATACTTCTCCAATATAGTCTTTATCTCCTCAACTTCTATGTGATCAACTCTGCCAAAGATTAGGGAATCATCTATAAAGAATAAATGTGTAAGATGCATGTCCTGATCTACTGATTTTCAAACCAGTAACCTTCTTTCAAGCAGTTGCCTGTTTGAGTAGATCGGAGTACCTTTCATAGTAAATTAAAAACATATAAGGGGATAGAGGATCCCCTGTCTGATGCCCCTAGAGGGCTTAATGAATTCCTTTTTTTTTTGTCCATTAATGTTAAAGGAGTAAAATACTATGGACAAACAACCAATGATCCATTTGATCCAAACCTGACAAAAATTCATGGACAAAAAAAAAAGCAATTAATTAATGTCATTCTACCCTTCCATAAGCCTTTGACATGTTCATTTTTAAAGCCACGAATCCATCTTCTCCAGTTCTTTTGTTTTTCAAAAAATTAATGTACTTATGCAAAATGATGACATTATCAAGAATTTGCCTACTGTGGAATGAAAGCTAATTTGCTTTTACAAATATACTTCTTCAGAATGGGCCTTAATATATTAGAAAGTAATTTAGATATGATTTTAAACATGACATTTGTCTGAAAGCCCTTAGGTAGAGATCAATTTAAAGCAAACAAGTAATAAGAAATCTCACAAAACCACTACACTCTACCTCACTTCGCAAGTATATGGAGTTGGCAGTTGTATAGGATGAGTGGGCATCGTTCCCACTAGGATTGTTGGAAGGCAATTACCAAGTTTTACGGGTAATTGTATAGTTAAGAAAGATCAAACAATGGATGATAAAATTATTCTACCCAAAATCATAATTCAATGCAAGCAATTAAAACCTAATTTTAAGCTAGATTATCTACTAAAGCAAATAAGTGAACTAAATAATTACGAAATTGAGAAACTACTTAATCTATTCTAGTAAAAACAAGTAAAGAAAGCACTTAATTCTAATCTAAACTAATTCAAATAGAACTAAAATTAAAGAGCAAGCAAATTAATACAATAAAAACACTATAAAAAAACATTGCAAAGCTAGAAATTACCAATTTTAAAACAAGAAGTTGAAAGAGCTAAACTTAAAATCAAAATATTTTTGGATTTTTGGTAAAAATAAAGAAAGCCCACAAAAAATTATCTATTTCTTAATGCAAGAAGTGGAGAATTCTTAACTAAAAAACAAGAATTTAACAAAAATCGTAATTTTTCTTAGAACCCTAATTTGCAAGCAAAGAGATTTTTACTAATTTAAACTAGAAAGCAAGTAAAAATTATATCTACTTTGATATTTTCCAAACCTTATTTTGATGATGACATAAACACTTAACTCTGTAAACAAGTTTTTGCAGGTCTGTTATTTGTTTTGCTAGAAATAGGATGTTCGGACGCACTGTACCGTCCGAACTGTATCAAGCTTCTCGGACGCATTCCACTGTCCTAACGACTAGGAAGAAGGAAGAATCCTACTGCTTTTCCAAACGGACAAACATGACCATCTGAATCCTCTATTGGACGAAGGAACGGATGCATGCACGGACGTCCGAACGAAGCTCTTCACCAACTGCATGAAGATCGGACGCTGTGTCGGACGCATCCCATACCTATCTCGGACGTCCGAAACCCCAATGGCTACTTTTTGTGCATTTATTATTTAGCCGTTAGGAAGTAGTTGCAACCACAATTTATTGCTCTTATAAATAACTGCTTTGATATTCTGTAAAAACATCTAATACATTGAATACAAGTCTTAGAGAAGAGCAATTTGAGTACAAATTGGCTATAGTGATTTGTTGTATTAGTGTGCTCTTAGAGTGAAAAATTCAACTTTGAGTGGAGTGATAATCTTGTACGAAAGTGAGGTTGTAAGTAAGATTCTTGGCTCAACTAAAAGAATTTTAGTGTGAGCAAGAATATCCCCATTTTGTAAAGATTATTGGCTCACCAAGTGTGTGAAGGATTTTAGTGATTTGATATTTCAAGCTTGTTAGCTTGGAAGTATTGGCTGATTAATTTTCTCTGTTTCTTACTTCACTATTTCACTGATTTGATTATATCAGTTTTTATTTGAAAATCTTAATATTTCTAAAAATATTTTTAGAAACCTAATTCACCCCCCCTCTTAGGTTGCTTTGGGACCAACAATTGGTATCAGAGATTGGTCTCATTTTATTGCTTAAATTGCTTTTCAGAAAAGAACTATTATGGCAACCAATAATGCTCTTTTCTTTGAGGGTCAATCCGTTACTAGGCCCCCTATGTTTAACGGGGCAAATTTTATTAGTTGGAGAGATAGGATGAAAATCTTTTTGCAATCTATTGACATTGACATGTGGTATGTTGTTAATGAAGGTCCGTTTGAAGCTACTATCATTGATGATCACACAAATAGAAGAAGAGAAAAGACGAGGGATGAGCTCACTCCACAAGACAAGGCGAACTTGACGTTAAATGCAAAAGCCATGAACGTGCTATATAACACTTTGGATGTAAATGAATCAACTCGCGTGAAGGGATGCATTTCAGCTAAAGAAATCTGGGATAAATTGAAAGAAATACATGAAGGGAGTGATGATGTTCGTGAGCAAAAGAAATCCTTACTTGTTACCAAGGATACATGAATCCTTCAAGATGGAACCACATGAAAATATTGACAAAATATATTGTAGGTTCAATGACATCATTAAGGATCTTGAAGCCTTGGGTAAAGAGTATTCTTTGGGCGAAAAGAATAGAAAAATCTTGAATGCTTTATCCAAATAATGGGAGGCCAAAACAATCCCTATAGAGGAGGCTAAGAATTTAAATTCTATGCCTATGGAATCACTAATCTGCTCTCTTACTTCTTATGAATTGAAGTTGAAGGCCAAAGTGGTGGATGATGAAGAAGCAAGACCAAAAAGGACATTGCATTAAAAACCTCTCAAGAAGATGATGAAAATGGCTCCATCAATTTAGAAGACGAAGATCTTGATGAAGGAGATCTTGCACTCATCACCAAAGGATTTCTTAAACATTACATCAACAAACGAAGAATGAGAAGAGACGGAGCTACAAATTCAAATAATTTCAAAGGAAATGCGAGATTTGAAATAAAGAAGCAAGGCCAAGAATGAGCCATTGCTCTAAAGACCTCTCAAGAAGAAGATGAAAACAGCTCCATCAATCTAGAAGATGAAGATCTTGATGAAGGAGATCTTGCACTCATCACCAAAGAATTTCTTAAACACTACATCAACAAACGAAGAATGAGAAGAGGCGGAGCTACGAATTCAAATAATTTCAAAGGAAAGACAAGGCTTGAAATGAAAAACAAAACGAAAAATGTTTTGAATGCGGTCAACTCGGACACTTTGCAAATGAGTGTCCTTCCAAGAAAAAGAAGTAAGGAAGAAAACCTAGATTCAATAACTTTCAAATCACATGGGATGATTGCAACTCCGAAGGAGAAGTTGAAGAAGAAATGGAGTCGGCACAAATGGCCTTTATGGCCATTGGAGATGATGAGGTAAATTCTAACTATGACTCTAATGATGAAAATGATGAAGATGATCTTGAAGCTTTCATTTTGAAATTGCATGATAGTTTAAAGGAATCATATGCTAGAAATAAGGAGTTAGTTTTCAAAAAATCAAATGCTCTATTGAATGCTAACTCTAAACTTGTGAATGAAAATAATAGGCTATCATGTTGTTTTATTCAAGGGCACTAGGCACAATGATGTTTATGTGATTCATCTTGATAAAATTAGCAATAGCAATGTAAAATGTCTTACCACTTCCATAGATGATCCTTGGTTTTGGCATAGAAGACTTTGTCATTTCAATATGGATTTGATTGAAAAACTTGCTAAGAAGGATTTGGTTAGAGGTTTGCCAAAACTAAATTTTTTGAAAAATAAAATTTGTGATGCATGCCAATTTGGCAAACAAGTCAAAGTTTCTTTTAAACCAAAGAATTTTGTGTCTACTCATAAACCTTTAGAATTGTTGCATTTAGACTTATTTGGACCTACTCAATATGCTAGTCTTGGTGGTTGCAAATATGCCTTTGTTATTGTAGATGACTATTCTAGGTATACTTGGGTATTATTTCTTGTTCACAAAAATGAGGCTTTTGAAAATTGGGAATTGTAAAATTGTTTTCCAAAATTCAAAATTTATTGAATTTAAAAACCATTCGTTTAAGAGGTGACAATGGTGCCGAATTTAAATTTGGAGGTTTTCCCGACTTTTGTGATCACAACGGTATTTCTCATGAATCTTATACGGACGGATCGAAGATGTGTATAAGAATGGTGTTGTCGAAAGGAAAAATAGGACTCTTCAAGAAACCGCTAGAACTATGATTAGTGAATGCCTTATACACAATACTTTTGGGCCGAAGCGGTCACGGCTTGTTATGTCATGAATCGAGTTTTATTAAGATCATTTTTAAACAAAACTCCTTATGAACTCCTTTTTTGTAAAAAACCCGTTGTGAGCTATTTTAAAGTTTTTGGTTGCAAATGTTTTTTTTAAAAATAAAAGAAAACATTGGAAAATTTGACAAAAAATCGGATGAAGGAATTTTTCTAGGATATTCTAGTGACAAGAAAGCATACCGAGTTTACAATAGAAGAACACTCTTGATTGAAGAAGTTGTTGCATGTTACATTTGATGAAACTAATGATGTTATCTCAAAGAATTTATGTGAAGATGAAGATGTAGGTATTCTAAATGAGTATAAAAGACTTGTTAGGTTCAAAGATCAGAAAGATCACATCAAGCAATGATGTCAATACACATCAATTTAGATGATGAAAAGGATGAGGATACTCCAAAAAATCTTCCGAAAGCTTGGAGATTCGTCTCTAGTCACCCTCAAGATTTAATCATAGGTAATCTATCCGATGGGGTAACAACTCGTTCTCATAAATCTTTCAATAGTAATTGTGCATTACTTTCTCACATTGAACCTAAACAGTAGATGTTGTGTTGAGTGATGAATCTTGGGTTAATGCCATGCAAGATGAACTTAGTCAATTTGAGAAAAATAACGTATGGACCTTAGTTGAAAGACCATCTTCTCATCCTGTTATTGGAACTAAATGGGTCTTTAGAAACAAATAAAATGACAAAGGTGAAATCATAAGAAACAAAGCTCAAGAGACTTCTTGCAAAAGGATATGCTCAAGAAGAAGGTATTGACTTTGATGAAACCTTTGCACCAGTGGCTAGATTAGAATCCATTCGCATATTTCTCGCATTTGCATGTTTCAATGATTTCAAATTACATCAAATGGATGTCAAAAGTGCATTTTTAAATGGTTTTATTGATCAAGAAGTTTTCGTTGAACAACCTTCGAGCTTTGAAAATAAAAATCTTCCAAATTATGTTTTCAAACTTTAGCTTTATAAGGTTTGAAACAAGCTCCAAGAGCTTGGTATGAAAGATTAAGTGGTTTCTTGATAGAAAATGGATTCAAAAGAGGTGTAGTTGAAACCACTCTTTTTACAAAAACAGATTTAAATAGATTGTTAATTGTTCAAATTTATGTTGATGATATTATTTTTGGAGCAACTAATGAAATTTTGTGCAAGGACTTTTCACATTTAATGCAAAAAGAGTTTGAAATGAGTATGATGGGCAAGTTACAATTTTTTCTCGGATTACAAGTTCACCAAACAAAGGTAGGAATGTTTATTACACAAGTCAAGTATACACCACAGCTACTCAAACGATTTGGAATGGAAGATTGCAAAATGAAGTTGGTACGCCCATCTGCACTTCAACCAAAGAGATAGCAGACGAACCTTTTAGATATTGAAAAAAACACTATAGAAGTATGAAGTAAGTCTACTTCACTTAACAGGTTGACTTGATACATGTTGCTGTCTGTTTGTGTGCTAGATTTCAATCTTGCCCCAAAGAATCGCACTTGATAGCTGTTAAAAGAATTTTTAGATATCTAAAAGGTACAATAAATTTTGGTTTGTGGTATCCAAAATCCTCTACATTTGATTTAATTAGTTATTCTAATGACTTTGTTGGGTGTAAAATTGATAGAAAAAGTACCAGTGGTATGTATCATTTTCTGGGAAATTGTCTTGTGTCTTGGTTTAGCAAAAAACAAAATTATATTTCTCTTTCTACGGGTGAAGCCGAATACACTTGCTGCTAGAAATTGTTATGCTCAACTTCTTTGGATGAAACAAACTCTGAAAGATTTTGGTGTAATTTTTGATTGTGTGCCTATAAAGTGTGACAACACAAGTGCAATTAATCTCACAAAAAATCCTGTTATGCACTCTAGAACCAAACACATTGATGTTAAGCATCATTTTATTAGAGATCTTGTTTGTAAAAAGGAAATTCGTGTTGATTTCGTGCCTACTTTAGATCAACTGGCTGATATTTTTACAAAACCCTTGGGTCTAGATCGCTTTGAATCTCTCAGAAAAAGTCTTGGATAATTTACAGATCAATTTGGCATAGTTTCTTCGTTCGGACGCACTCGATCGTCCGAACCACAATTTCTTTCGGACGCTCTCTATCGTCCGAATACTCCTATTTGCCTCGGACGCTCATAATCGTCCGAACGATATTCACTTTCTTCACCAACTCTCTGGAAATTCTTCCTGACACGTACCTTTGTCTGAAAGAACATCTGACGCACAAATGGGTCTTCCATCGGCCATCCGTTCATCAGCTGTCGGACGCACACCAAATGTTCGGCCGTCCGAACGTTCTCTTTGTTTGATTAAAACCGTCCATCTTCCCCCTTTTCGGACTCAACCCCACCCCCGAAAACCCTCTGGCGAAATTTTTCCCTCAACCTCTCCTCCAAATTCCTTCCCTCTATCCACAAATTGATTGGAAAATTCTCCAAAGTATTTCTCACCATTATCATATCTAATTTCCCCCATCTACTATCTCATTTCATCAAATTCTCCCAAATCTTTCAAAAAATCAAAATTTTCCTCCTTTTCCTTCTCTTCCTTCACAATGGTTAAATCCCGCGGAAGTTCTTCTACAACAAATCGTGGACGAAAAATAAAAGGGAAAGCTCCAGTGCGTGGAGAATCGTCTGCTAATCCCCAAGTCTCCTCAAATCCAACCTTGCCAAAATTCATCGATGCCAAGGCATTTGAACGGTATACATCTCTTTTGAGTAAATCTGTAATCGTTCAACGTCTGATCATACATCTCACAATCTTTTTGATGAGTATAATCTTCCTATTGTCAAATCTTGTTTTGAAAAACAAAATTGGGGTCACCTAGTGCATATTGATTTACCCGTATATCATGACATGGTGCTTCAATTCACGTCCAATCTTCGGAAAGGCCCCACTATTCGCACTTTAATCTCTCGTGTAAACAGCACCAATCTTGAGATTTCCTCCAACATCATTAACACTATTTTTGAATGTGAAGTCTCAAACCTGAATGATTTCTCTTATTTCTTTTCTTTAGATAAATGGCCCGCTGTTGATACTCGATTTGACATTGATGAGGTTAGGACTATTTTTAACATCAATTTCAAATAGGTTTCGGAAGCCAAAACCACATTGCTCACTCCTGAACTAAATATTCTATACACTCTTGTCACAAATTTGTTATTGCCAACTGACGGGCATCGTACTGAGCCCGGAAAAATGCAGCTTTACTTGTTTTTTTGTGTTTTCAAGGGCATTCCTCTTGATTTTGGGTATCTCTTTTGTTCCCTGTGGGAACTCTTTCTTACTGATACCCGAAGAAACATTCCCTTTGGAAAATTCTTCACCAAAATTTTTGATTTTCTCGAGGTTCCTTTCAGCGGCAACAAACAATTTCTCCCTTATTTTAACAAATCTTATATTGAACGAAAAAGCCTCCGGTTTTTCAACGATCAATGGTTAACTAAGGCAGCTTTTGATATTGCACGTTCACAATCCCATGCCTCCATATCTGATATAGCTATACCATATTCTCCTCCTCCTCAACCACCCCCACCATTCCATGATCCTCATCCATCTATCTCTGAACCCTCCCTTTCTCATATCTGCGGCCTTCTCACTTCCTTGAGCACCCAAGTCAGTTCATTTCAACGTCCCACAAATCGTAAGTTAAAGCGACTTAAAACTCGTCAGATGATTCTTCAAGAGGCCCTTAGCCTTGGCATGTCTGCTTCGGCTCAGGTTCAATTTGCCAACCTTCAATCACAGTATCCACTTGACTCATACCTTAATGGGGATGCGCGTAATCTAGTCATGAAGTCTCTGCCAATAATCAAGGTGCTGCCAATGAAGATGAAGGCGACGATGAGGATATTGACAACACGTTCGATTTCATCATGCAACGCAGCACTGGAGGAGAGGAAGACAGTGAGGCCACTGATGAAGATGCTCCTTCAAAAGCCAAAAGACGAAAATGCGCTCCAAGAAGAAAAATGACTCGAATTAGTTCCTTTGACATCTGTTTTTAGTTTTTAGCACTTCTCTGTTTTTAGTTAGGACTGCTCTCAGATTGTGTTTTTATGCATTTCTGTTGAATACTTGAACTAAGTACTAATTAATATTTGCGTTGATTATTTGAGCTTTGGTTTATGCATTTCTGTTGAAATACTTGCGCATTCTCAGAGGGAGTTTTGTTTGATGATGTCAAAAGGAGGAGTAGTCATCTATATTGCAAAATGATTAGTCATATCTGATTATTTTTACATAATTACTCCATGAAGGTTTATCATCATCAACCAAGTGGAGAAAAGGGAAACATTGATGTTTTCCAAACCTTATTTTGATGATGACATAAACACTTAACTCTGTAAACAAGTTTTTGCAGGTCTGTTATTTGTTTTGCTAGACATAGGGTTTTCGGATGCACTGTACCGTCCGAACTGTATCAAACTTCTCGGATCTGACCCGTTCATTCCACCATCCGAACGACCAGGAAGAAGGAAGAATCCTACTGCTTTTCCAAATGGACGAACATGACCGTCTGAATCCTCTATTAGATGAAGGAACGCATGCATGCATGGACGTCCGAACGAAGATCTTCACCAACTGCATGAAGATCGGACGCTGTGTCGGACGCATCCCATCTTTCTCGGACGTCCGAAACCCCAACGGCTACTTTTTGTGCATTTATTATTTAGCCGTTAGGAAGTAGTTGCAACCACAATTTATTGCTCTTATAAATAACTGCTTTGATATTCTGTAAAAAACATCTAATACATTGAATACAAGTCTTAGAGAAGAGCAATTTGAGTACAAATTGGCTATTAGTAGTTTGTTGTATCAGTGTGCAGTTTAGAGTGCAATTCAACTTTGAGTGGAGTGATAATCTTGTACGAAAGTGAGGTTGTAAGTAAGATTCTTGGCTCAACTAAAAGAATTTTAGTGTGAGCAAGAGTATCCCCATTTTGTAAAGATTGTTGACTCACAAAGTGTGTGAAGAATTTTAGTGATTTGATATTTCAAGCTTGTTAGCTTGGAAGTATTGGCTGATTAATTTTCTCTGTTTCTTACTTCACTATTTCACTGATTTGACTATATCAGTTTTTATTTGAAAATCTTAATATTTCTAAAAGTATTTTTGGAAACCTAATTCACCCCCCCTCTTAGGTTGCTTTGGGACCAACATACTTGAAACTAAAGATTAACCCACTACAACTATCTAATCAAAATTTAAACTTGCTAAGAAATGAAAAGTATATGTAAGAGACAATTGAAGAGAATTTTCTATTGAAGAAGAAGCTTGAGGTTCAAGATATCCTAAAACTATCCTGACAGGCACTTACTAACAATCTAATTCTAATCCTACTTACCCTTACAATTGTCTTTAAAAGTAGCTTAAATAGTATAACATTACATTAAAGGAAAAAATCAGGAGTTATTAGCTGGAAGACTACAAAATTACCCTCACAACTTATCCCTTAGCGAGTACAAAATTATATAAGTGATTTGATACAAAATAATATTTCAAATAAACTTGCCCAAAATTTTAGTATTTCTTTTCGAAGAATAGTGATGCTAAGTTTTTGAAATCTTTATGTTGCAAAAGACTACTTACTCACTTAAAGATGAAATGACTTAATCAAATACTTCAATCATTATAGTATTGTACGTCAAAATTTATCATCATCGAGTACTGTAATCAATCAATTTTGCATCCAAAATTCACTACGCAAATATTTACATTTACAAAAAGAAACCATTCCGACACAAGTAAATAACACCCCCAAACTTGTTATTTTATTCAAGTGATGAGTACAACTCATCCTATCACTCACCCAAAATTGAACAAACGCATAATAATACTACTAGAAAGCTCAAAAACAAATTACTAGGCAATGATTTTGAATTACACTTGAACAATCAAAAAGTTAAAATAGAAGATTAACAACATACTAGCCAAGTGAATGTAAAGGCAACCCATTAAGCACAAATTGAACTTAAAAACAAGAGTTCTACCGTTTATTTATGGACTTCACTAGCATTGAGAACAACACAAATCAAGACTAAGCAATGAGCAAATTTCAAATAGATCACATAAATGTAATTTCCAATTAAACACGAGTCTTAGAAATTGATTTTTATCAACAACCAATCATGGTAATACTAAGAAAGGGTAACAAAGAAAAAGAAAAGTACATATAAGGGTAACAAGCTTTAACACAAAAAATGGGTTATCTAAATGCCCAACTCATCCCCCATAACTTAGTTTCACATATAATCGGTTTCAAAGAAACAATAACCACCAAAACTACTCTCGATCAAAATCAATCATTCAAATGAAATATTTTCGCAAATTGAGCTCAACTAGAATGTCCACAAGTAAAATTTAAAAATCAAGTCAAAAGTCACTCCATGGCCTACTGTATATCATTGTCTCTTATACACATCTAGATACATTGTCATCGACATTTTCATCCATGACCAAATTCATCCAAATGCATCCAATTTCAATTGTCAACAACAAAACATAAGCTAAAGTAATCACAAGGCTACATGCCTTTATTACCAACAGGGTACTTAAACTAAAGCAAGAAAAGTAAAGAAAGAATAATAAAGAAAAATGAAAGAACTACTCCTTCAACACCAAGGAGGCTTCCCAAGGATATTATAATCTTTGGTGAACTTTCACCAATGCTTAGGTCCTCCGAAATTCCCAAGGAATTGAACTTCGGCATATGTAGTCGGCACCTCCCTGGCCCCTTCTAGAAGGTATCCTTCTTCTTTCACTCTTCCTAGAACCGGCTCTTTCTCCACGAACACCCCAAATAGAATCTCTTTTGTTGTAATTCCAGGGACAAACTCACACTCGTGCAAAGAGAAAGTTGGTGATTCCTCTACGTAAGCGTTGAGAGTCTCGGTTGTTGTAACTTCAACGTCACGAGGCTCTAAAAAACCGGCTTCTTGCAAGACATTTTCAATTTGTACTTCTTGAACCGGTTCTTCACCCATTGGTAAGGGGATTGGAGTCTGATGTTCTTTACCATTTACCATTCTTTGAACTTGGGCAAGTTGGTCTTGTAATCTAGCATGTTTTTCTTGAAGTATAGCCATCGCCTCTTTTTCTTGTCAAGGTTTGGCTAGTTCTTCTCGAAGTTCTTGAACTTCCGTCCACATTTCCATTCTTCTTGCCTGTTCGCTTTCCTGAGTTGTTTGGTGGAAGAAATATGACTCCATTTGAACATATGAAGGCTCTTGTTGTGGAGGGAAAGAGTAGGAATTTTGCTGATAGCTCTCATACGGATATGTTTGGCTAGACCATCCCATTTGATAATTTTGGTGGCTCTCATAAGCGTAGCATGTGATGGATAGACCATCCCACTTGATAATCTAAGGGGTATGGAGAGTATCCATAACAAGATTCATGCTCATTGGGCATACCTCCATTACCAAAAAATAGTAATCTCCTTGGTATGAATCATTCCTATTAGGTTCTTGCATGTTATTGAACAATCAACAACACAAATTAAAACAAGAAAATGATCTAAAACAACACAAACAAGAAAATTGGGAAAGTTTAGACTACTAGCTGGTCTAAACCATCAATCACAATGAAAATCTTTTTGGATTTTTGAAATTAAGAACACAACTACAGATTGAAAATTTTTGGGTTTTCAAATGGGTGAAACAACTATACAAGAAAAAAAGGCTTCAATCTGGTCTTCTGACCAAATTATATCGATATTACCGAAAAGCAATCCCCGGCAACGGCACAGAAAACTTGATGCTTTACACTCCCAGTTATAAATTTATAAAACACCTAAATCCTCTACTAACTAGGTGGCATCACGCAAGTATACGGTTGTCAACTCTTAGTTGTAAAGGGAAGTAGGGATTATACCCACAAGGATTGATTGATAATTACCAGTTATTTGGTTTGATTAGCTGTTGGAGCGATCAAATTAAGAGACGAGATTTAACTAAAACTAGAAGTAATGGAACTAAAGAAGCAATTTAAAGTAAAGATTAATCACTAAAAAAGCAATTAAAGAGAAAGTATCTTTAGAAATCAAATAAAGGGAACAATTAAAACGAAAAACATATTAAACATGCAATTAGTTAATCTAAACTATTCATCATCCTTGAGCAAGTACAATTTGAGAAAGCCCATAATATATTCTAAGAAAGGATGGAAAAAGAAAGTATTTCTAAAAATCAATTTTCTAACCTTGTTACAAAATAACACTTTGATAGCACAATTAATGAAAATCCATTAACTAATCTACCAATTGAACCAAGAAAGCAAGTAAAGAAAGCAATCAAATGAAAAGCTTGATTTTTACTTTATCTTAATTTACCAATCTAAACTATGAAATAACGACTTAAGTAAGCATAATGTGAGGAAACCCTAAAGATCTAACAATTACACTAAGAAATCATGCAAAGAGAGCTAATATATGAAATTAATTAGACTAATTAAACTAAGGAAATATGAAATTAAAGTTTAACTAAAAGAGTTTTAACATAAACAAGGAACTTACTACTAAAAAGCTTCAATCTTTAGCTAGGAAACTGTGATTACAAGAAAGAGAAATCCTAGTCTAATCTAATCCAAGAAAACCCTCCCCAAATGGGGAGGAAAAAGGAAGAAAATTACTCTCTAATCTAGTCTACTTCTACTAGCGTTCTAATGGGTCTACTATGCCTCAAATGATGCTGAAAAGGGGCATAAATAGTGCTAGGGCTGTGGGGTAATATTGCGGCAAAAATCAGCCCCGAACAAAGTCAATTTTGCTCCAGTCATCCCCAGATCGCGATATGAACTGAAACTTCTGAAATGCAACACTTCACACTTTTGCTTCAAAAATCTTCATCCAAAAAGGTCCGATTGAGGCGCCGTTTTTTTCATGCGACCCTAACACATAGGAGAATATTATTATCTATAATAAACACTTAAAATAACACCTAAATATATAAATAGAATTCTTGCAAAATAGCCCAAAAAATGAATGAAAAGCACTCTTAGAACGAAATCTTATGTTCCCAACGAATTAAGTTGATGACACAACTCTATACTTTGAACCAGCTGTCTCTTATACTACATCTAGAGTTAAAAAAGTATAAGAGACTTCAAGAAATTCCTACTACCAAATTCTAACACATGAATGCAAATTGGACAGAGTCACAGACGAAAACAATAAAAATGCTCGAAACTGGTAGCCAAACTTTTAAGTTTAGGGTATATATAACTTTCGCTTTCTAGTGTTATCACACCCCCAAACTTAGGCTTTTCCTCTTCCCAAGCAAAATAAAAGACAAGAAAAAGAACAACAAAGACTGACAATGCAAAACAAACAACACAAAACCCAAGACACAACACACTAGAACTTTGTCTTGACACCACCAAGATGACAACACAAAAGGTAAATAATGGATGTACTTTGAATAATTAGGATACCTCTCAAGGAACTTTCATACTATATGATAAATGAAGTGTTTAAATGAGTTAATCCAAGTTTGCAAATTTTCTAAAAACAAACACAAGTTTGATTTGCTACACAAGATTACAAATCACCAAGAATTATTATTCTCAAAAAGGATTACCAAGCGTTTTAGTTCTATTAATTTGAAATATCATTTTTTCTCAAATAACAAATATTATAGAGTTAGTCAATCATCCCGACAAGGTTGCACGAAGATAGAAATTCAAATAGGAATCTACTTAAATGCAATTGTCACACAATTTGGGAGTAGACCTCTGAAAAGGAATAAGTAATACGAGATCAATGATAGGTATTACAAATATTTACTCCTTAACTTATTGGTCTACTAAAACGAAGTTCCTAATGGCTTAATTCGGAGAAACAACATAGGTACTTGTCAGAATCCCATACTCGCCGTTATTCTTAAAAGCAAAGTTTTTTTTTTTAATTTTTTTATATCAACCCTAAACCAAGGAAAAGGAGTGAAATGTACTTAAATTAATCTCAAATACCTATTATTCACAAATTAGAAGAACATTTCCTATGCGAACACACAAAATGTCCCAAAATTCCTTCTATAACATTTAATCCATTTTTTCCAAAAGATAAATCGACTTACAAAATAATATAAGTGATTTGATCAAAAATAATATTTCAAATAAATTTGCCCAAAATTTTAGTATTTCTTTTCGAAGAATAGTGATGCTAAGTTTTTGAAATCTTTATGTTGCAAAAGACTACTTACTCAATTAAATCCATGAAATGACTTAATCAAATGCTTCAATCATATAGTATTGTACATCAAAATTTATCATCACCGAGTACTGTAATCAATCAATTTTGCATCCAAAATTCACCATGCAAATATTTACATTTACAAAAAGAAACCATTCCAACACAAGTAAATAACACCCCCAATCTTAGTTATTTTATTCAAGTAATGAGTACAACTCATCATACCACTCACCCAAAATAGAACAAACGCATAATAATACTACTAGAAAGCTTAAAAACAAAATACTAGGCAATGATTTTGAATTACTCTTGAACAATTAAAAAGTTAAAATAGAAGATTAACAACATACTAGCCAAGTGAATTTAAAGGCAACCCATTAAGCACAAATTGAACTTAAAAACAAGAGTTCTACCGTTTATTTATGGACTTCACTAGCATTGAGAACAACACAAATCAAGACTAAGCAATGAGCAAATTTCAAATAGGTCACATAAATGCAATTTCCAATTAAACATGAGTCCTAGAAATTGATTTTTTTCAACAACCAATCATGGTAATACTAAGGAAGGGTCCTCGGGGCTTCACAAGATTAAGACAATTTAAAGAAAAAGAAAAGCACATTTATGGGTAACAAGCTTTAACACAACAAATGGGTTATCTAAATGCCCAACTCATCCCCCATAACTTAGTTTCACATATAATCGGTTTCAAAGAAACAATAACCACCAAAACTACTCTCGATCAAAATCAATCATTCAAATGATTTTTGCAAATTGAGCTCAACTAGAATGTCCACAAGTAAAAAGTAAAAATCAAGTCAAAAGTCACTCCATAAAGTACGTATATCATTCGCAAATCACAACAATTCATACATTGTCATCGACATTTTCATCCATGACCAAATTCATCCAAATGCATCCAATTTCAATTGTCAACAACAAAACATAAGCTAAAGTAATCGCAAGGCTACATGCCTGGTATTACCAACGGGGTACTTAAACTTTTACAAGAAAAGTAAAGAAAGAATAATAAAGAAAAATGAAAGAACTACTCCCTTAACACCAAGGAGGCTTCCCAAGGATATTGTAATCTTTGGTGAACTTTCACCAATGCTTAGGTCCTCCGAAATTCCCAAGGAAATGAACTTCAACATATGTAGTCGGCACCTCTCCGGCCCCCTCTAGAAGGTATCCTTGACTTCTTTCACTCTTACTAGAACCGGCTCTTTCTCCACGAACACCCCAAATAGAATTTCTTTCGTTGTAATTGGGACAAACGTGCACTCGTGCAAAGAGAAAGTTGGTGATTCCTCTACGTAGGTGTTGAGAGTCTCGGTTGTTGTAACTTCAACTTCATAAGGCTCTTAAGAATCGGCATTTTGCAAGACATTTTCAATTTGTACTTCTTGATCCGGTTCTTCACCCATTGGTAGGGGGGATTGGAGTCCGATGTTCTTCACCATTTACCATTCTTTGAACTTGGGCAAGTTGGTCTTGTAATCTAGCATGTTTTTCTGGAAGTATAGCCATCACCTCTTTTTCTTTTAGAAGTTTGGCTAGTCCTTCTCGAAATTCTTTAACTTTCGTCCACATTTCCATTCTTCTTGCCTGTTCACTTTCCTGAGTAGTTTGGTGGAAGAAATATGACTCCATTTGAACATATGAAGGATCTTGTGGTGGAGGGAAATAGTAGGAATTTTAATGTTGATGTCTCTCATACGGATATGCATGGCTAGACCATCCCTTTTGGTAATTTTGGTGGCTCTCATAAGCGTATTGATGGATAGACCATCCCACTTGATAATCTAAGGGGTACAGAGAGTAACCATAACAAGATTCATGGCTGTAGACCGAAGTTTGGCTACTGGAGGTAGAGGAGATGGGAAGTGAGAAGGAGATAAAGTGGTGATAGTTGTGACAGAGTAGTAGGGGCCAGCAGGAAGAAAAATAGGGTAATAAGGAAAGAAGAGATGATGGCGGTAATGGGAGAGGGGCTGGGATCGAGAAGAGTAAGAATTGATGATGGTTGTGGCATAAGGGTAGAGGCAACAAGAAAGGAGAGATAGGGGATGAGGAAGGAAGAGATGGAGGTGGTAGACAGAGAAGAGTAGGAAAGCTTTACTAGTGGGGAATAGAGAGGTGGCATTGGTGATGCATTAGTGTAGGGAGAAAGATAAGGATAATTTTAGGGTTTTGGATTAAATGACCCAATGAAATTATTGGGTAAAAATGAATATAGCATGGCAGTATGTTTCGATGTACATTAGCAACAAAATAAAATTTCAATCACTTAACCCCTAGACCAATCACTTAACCCCTAGACCATCATTAATATATGTAATATATCTTTTTATCATAAAGTCAAAATTATTTTTAAAAATAAAAATCAGATGAGTAGATGATTTGAGGATTATGCCCCTAGTCAACACTAGTCAAAATTAAAAAGTGTATGTTTTGGGTGGATCTACTATTTAGTGATCAAATTGGATACAAATATTAAGTTCAAGGACTAATCCAACTAAAATTAAAGTTAGAGGTCCATTTTGGTTTTAATTAAATAGTTGGAGGACTAATGTGGAGATTTTTTTAAAAAATCATAGGACCAGATGATTTGATAGGTATGACCCTAGTCAAAGCCAGTCAAAATTCAAAAAAATTATGTTTTGGGTGGAGCCACCATTTAGGGATGAAATTGGATAGAAATATTTAATTTATTATTGGGACTAATTTTGCTAACTTTAAAATTGTGGGACTCTTTTAATTTTAATGAAATAATTAGAGGACTAATGAAGTAATTTTCCCAGTAGAAAATTAAACGAAACAATGTCAGTTTTCAAGTTATACCCGTCATCTCTTGACTCAATAAACAAAGGATTAAATTATTCAAAACTAAAAACACATCAATTTGAACCATTTCTAACAAGATTCAAAGGGAAAAACACATTAAAATCTCATCGAAATGACCAAATCTCAGCCGACCTCTTCAAGGCTTTGTATCTAATAGCTTATGTGCAACAAAGAATATTAGTTTTTCCAATAATATTTTGCATGACTAATAAAACCGAAACAACTCAAGTAATATTTTATCTACTCGAATTTCCTTTCTTTAGTTTTCCTTAAACTCAAAATAAAGGAAAACAATGGAAAGACAGGATAAGATATGTGAACTTAACTTGATATTGATGACGGAGGCGAGCTCAAATTCTTTGAACCTCTCATGTGCATGGGCTGTGCAATCATCTTGTGCATGTATTGTTGTTTGTAGCTCTTTAGTGTGTGGGGGGGTGGATTGATTTTTAATTATGATGGTAGGAAGAAAGTGTCTATGGTCTAATATAGGGTAAGTAGAAATCAGTTCTACGAGGACTATGCTTAAATTTGTCAACAAGTACCAGAATGACATACACACAATCCTATCTAAACAATAAAATAGTGGAATAATGATGAAAATAAGAAATAAATAATCAATTACAAAACACGAATTCAATATAATTAAAACCTAGTATTTATTCTTCATTTACAATCCAATTAACTAAGTTAATGTATCATTGCTTCAATACCACATTCCGTCTACTAATCTAGAGGTTCGGTAATACTTGCAAGCTCGGTTAAGACTGAGGAAATTTTGCTAATTTTGATCAGTCTACTATATGTCTATGTAGATTAAAAGTTCTAATTAGTGCATAAAAGCAGCTGTAATTAACTATTTATGATGAGCAGGTATATTTCTACTTCGTAGATACAAAATGGTTCAATCTAAGGGTGTTCGTCCAAACACAGGCTATTTAACACTTGTCCTATCCTTAAGTATTCTCTGTCAATTCTTTTTTTTAAGATTTTTAAATTTAAAGTTTATATTTTTAGCACCTCGGAGAATTTTGGAAACTTTTGAAATTTGTTTGGGATAATATTTAAAATAAAATAATTTTTAATCATGAACATGCATTTTTTGATAGTAACATTTTGGTATCATTTCAAATAAACATTTATATTTTTGAGATTTTTATGTATTTTCAATGATTATTATAATATCTCGACAAATTTAAGTTTTTCTCCGTTTGTGAGTAATCGATACGAATTATATTGCCTTATAAAAATTGAGCAACGTTTTTCTGAGTCTCATATACACATCTAGATTGTATAAGAGACAACAACAAAAGAGATTCCAACAGAGATCCTAATCACCAATTCTCTGAAAAAGAAAGAGTATGGGATTGGACCTCCCAAATCAAATTTGGGAGGTCCAATCAAAATAATCCCACCACATGCTTTCTCAATTCCTATGCCTGATCTCTACCCCTCCTTAACCATTCCTACTACATTCTTTTGCCAAGACCCTAGTCAATGACCTTTTCAATTTTCAATCATCACAATCACCTCGCCTTTCTCCTTTAGCTACTCTCCTCCTATTTTATTCATTTCTCAACATCCCCAAGAATCACTAGCAAAAACACCCCACTCCTAAAACCATTTTGCCTTCAATTCCCAACAACTCCCAACCCCTTTTCACGACCTCTCTCTTTTCCTCTACCTCGTGTTCTTTTTCTTTTCTTAATCACACACAAACTCATGGAAAACACACCGCATAAATCATCTCAATTCTTTCACTCTTCTACATCACATACACATTCACAAATGGTAAATTTTAAGAGGGAGAGAAAGGGAACTCCTACAATTGCTGCATTTTTGCCTTCACAAGCTTGCTAATATCCATCGTTGACTCCTTAAAAATGTTCTTTTAGTTTTGTTATAGTTTTGGTGGTTTACTTATTTTGTGTTGTTTTCTTTTTCTATTATGAAATTTTGGATTTTAAATTTGCAACCCCTTTGCTGAATAAAGTAAAGATGAATGAGCTTTATTTATTTATTTTGTCCATTTACTTAGTATTTATTTGTCTATTTATTTTGCATGCCAAACTTTTACGAAAAAAACTAAACAAAAGTATGAATAGGGAAAAATTCATAAAGCTGACACTTGTAAAATTTTTTGTACTGAGTTTTCTTTTTGAGACATAAATTTAGAGTTTAAGAGAAAAATCATGAAATGGGTCGTAAAAAACTGCCCTGGTTTTTTTCAGTTTTGTTCCTGTTCGAGTTGTTTTTCTTGTTAACTTTCATTATATTTGCCTTCTACTCGTCCATATGATTAATTGGATATATTTGTTTCTGGGTTTGGCTGAGATTTGAGCGATATATATAATTGCTAAAGCAAGAGCCCACAGAACGAAAGACTTAACCCAAGTCAAGTGCATCATAAAAGAATGAAAGTAATAAGGTGCTAGTAAAAGATGAGGAAATTACGGAAAAGTGGGAGAGATACTTCCATCATCTATTCAATAAAGACAATGGAGACGATATCATTTTAGAAGAGTTAACTAAGTCTGAGGAGTATAGAAACGTAATGTATTATCGAAGGATTCAAGAATTAGAGGTGGAAGAGGCTTTGAAGAAGATGAAGAAAGGAAAAGCAGTTTGCCTTGATGATATTCCAATCGAGGTATTGAAATGCTTAGGAAAGAAGGGCATAAGTTGGCTTACCAATCTTTTCAATAAAATATTGAAGAGTAGAAAGATGCCTGACTAATGGAAGAAGAATACTCTCATACCCATATTCAAAAGGAAAGGGTATATAATTGCAAAATTGTGCGAATTACATAAGTATTAAATTAATGAGCCATACAATGAAAGTTTGGGAGAGGGTGATAGAAAGAAGATTAAGAAATGAGACTAAGGTGTCAAATAATCAGTTTGGTTTCATGCCATGGAAATCGACTACTGAACCCATACATCTTTTAAGGAGACTTACCAAGAGATACCGAGATAAGGAAAAGAATTTACATTTGATTTTTATTGATCTTGTAAAGGCATACGATAGAGTCCATAGAGAAGTTATGTGAAGAGTTTTAGAAAAAAAAAAGGAGTTAGAGTGGCATATATAGAATCAATAAAGGAGATGCATAGGGATGTAGTTGCAAGTGTGAGAACACTAGGAGGGTTGACACGAGAGTTCCCTATAAATATAGGTTTACACCAAGGTTTAGCTCTAAATCCTTATCTATTTGCATTGGTTATAGATGAACTTACAAGGCACATACATGAGGAAATACCGTGGTTTATGTTATTTGCAGATGACATTGTGTTAGTAGATGAAACAAAAGATGGGGTTAATGCTAAACTCGAAGTTTGGAGAGAGACACTTGAGGCAGAAGGGTTTAGAATTAGTCGATCAAAAACAGAATATATGAAATTTAATTTTAGCGAAGGTGCAAGTAGGAATGGATAGGGATTAGTATCGGAGATCAAGATATACCTAGAAGTGAAAATTTTAAATATTTTGGATCAGTTCTTCAGAGTGATGGTGGTATAGATCGAGATGTTACACGTCGGATATAAGCAGGTTGGACTAAATGGAGAATGGCATCGGAAATATTATGCGACCGCAAAATTCCTTTATGACTTAAGGGTAAATTCTATAGAACAGCAATTAGGCCAGCGATGTTTTATGGGTACGAGTGTTGAGTAGTGAATTAAACACATGAGCAAAAGATGAGAGTAGCAGAAATGTGAATGTTAAGATGGATGTGTGGGTACACTAGAATGGACAAGATATGCAATGAGCATATTCGTGTGAAGATTGGAGTAGCATCTATTGATGAGAAGATGAGAGAAACAAGCTTAAGGTAGTTAGGTCATGTGTTAAGACGACCGACATTAGCATTACTCTCATCTTCAGATTCGCCTAGAGAGAGTAGTCAACATAGGAGGGGTACAGGGAAAGATCGAAAAAGACTTGGTGGGTAACTTGTAAGAAAGATATAGCCCATCTAGGAATTGAGGAGGATATGGTCCATGATAGAGTGCAATGGCATAGTAGGATTCATGCAGCCGACCATGCTTAGTAGGATTAAGACTTGTCTCTTGTACACATGGTTGTGTATAAGAGACAGCATTGCTAAGGTTAGTATATATATATATGAACGTACGTACGTATTTTAAGAAGAACAGTTGTCTTTCTTGCTCAGAATGTGAAAGCAAACTTCTTAAAATTTGTCTCTTTGACACATCTAGATGTTCTTACTTTTATTTAAACCCCAAAAATTTGTAAGTCATCTAAAATTACAATTCCCAAAGTTTAGGGATTAAAACACAATTATTACAAAGATTTGACTTGCTAGCACTCAAATTACTTGGGATATATTGTGTTTTAATCCCTAAATTTTGGGAATTATAATTTTACCCCTAGTAGTTTTTCTAGTGTTTGTAATCAAGACAAAAAGTTTTCCAAAAAAGCAAAATAGACGTACTAGGCTTTTTGGAATTATAATTTTGAGTTTGAGTTTGAGTTTTGTTGTAAATCATAATTTTCCCCTTAAAGTTTCTAAGTTTTGCAATTCAGCCCCTAAAAGTTTATATTTGTTCTAAGTTTGCTTTTCTTACTAATTGTTATCATAACATTATTACCTTTTTTGTTTCTTGAATTTTTGACACTTCCATTGTTTAAGAATGATATAGTTAAGCCCTTTAAGTTTAGATTTTACTCATGAAGTCCCTTTATCTTTTCAATAATTGCTACTTATCAATTTTTATGATAGTTTATCTTGATTAATTCATTAGAATTAATTTTGTTAGGTTAATAATATTATTTTTGTTAGTTTAATTTTGTTTATACATATATGTTTGGTACATTAAGCCGTTTGTTCATATTCTAAGCTAAAAAATTAGATAAATTTTCACTTTCGGCACTTTAGGAGGTGTATCCAAAGCCCTTTATGTGCTAAGTGTTTTATCCTATGATTTTATGCACTAATTACTTAATTTATTTTATTAAGTTCCTCCATTATTAATGTTTATTTTATTATTATTATTATTATTTATTGTAATTTTCATCTTGTAAAGAGGCATAAGCCTATTGTTAGGACTTGCATGTTAGAATTTTATGCTTTATGTGTTTGTGTGCTTTGTATGCTCATATGTTTACTATTCTTTCTGGTATATTTATTTTTGTAAATATCTTATGCTCACATTCTAAACTAATCCAATTCTACTATAGAATATTTCCCCTCCTATGTTAATCCAACGCTGGCACAACGAGTTATCCTGCTCCCCGCGCTTTTTGTGTATGTTTTCTTTACTGTTTATATACTTCCATTTTATTCCATCCAAACTTGATATAAATTTGGGTTAATTTCTTGGAAACATGAATTAAATCTTACAACCAATTTTGTTGGGGTTAAAGGGTACCTGGGTTATCCGCAGAATAGCCTAGCCTTACTTTTTTCCTTTTCTTATGTTTCTGTATAGTAGGAGTCATCCAGTATAGGGTATAAGAATTTATTTTACATAAGGATATCTATTTACTTATCACATTTCAAATGTCTTTAAAAAAATTCCTTTTACTTCCTTTTAACCTTTAAGATTTTTCCCTCCTTTAGTTTTACGTTAGTGTCTCGATACACTTCATACACCGGGCGGCGACTCTAATATTTATTAATTTATCTATATTTTTCATAAATTCTAGATTATTTTTAGGTTTTCAAACATCATTTTGCAAAGTCCCATTTTAGACCTTTTTTTGTACTATTATTATACACAAATTTATCTATTTTTCTTTTTTTTTTTGTATAATTTCATTTTTTCTTGCCAAAAAATGGGGTGTGACAATCCTCATTCGTGGTTTCATCCTCATTATAACTCAAATTATCATCTGCTTGCTCTTCTTCATATTCAGGAGTAGCCGGGAAAAATGAGAGCTTGAGTCATATTGATGTTGTAAGCCTCACAACTGGAATTGAACATTTATCCCATTGCCTTCAGGTCTGTAATGATATTGATGTCGCTCAAGATTCGTCCAGCGGCTCTCTATACTTCTACATTCAGTTGGACGATTGGTTGAGTTTGACGCTTTGCTTTTGTTTGATTGTTTCGAAATTGGATTTATTCTTGTGACTGCTCTATTGTCAATTGGCTTACTGTAGCAATCCTCTTATCTATATCACCATCCCAATAAACATCTGCATCATTGCACAAATAAGTGATCAAGCAAGTAAACTAAAGTCCCGTACTCTTAATTCTAACAAAATGAAAAACTTCATCATGAATAATACAACCAATGTCTATGCCTTTCCCTTTTAACAAACAATATACAAACACAATTTGATTTTTGTCACATTGATTGCTTATGCAAAGCCAGAAAAATTGAAAATGTTGATAAAGTTAGCCAAACTTTTTTAGTCCGTGATAAAAATTTCATTGGAAAAGAAATGTCATTTCCAAAAAAATTTTCGCTACATTCCAAGTCAAATCAATACCATTACAAAGAAGTTATTTATAAATGTTAACCAAATCTGGATCATATTGTTTTTCGTACTCAACATATCTGTCTCTATCCATAGATAAAAATCCAAAATAGTTATTTAAAGAATCACAAGTAAAATGAATTCTCTTATCTCTAACTAAAGTAAAACCATTATCATGTTCAAGAACATTTGTATAGAATTCCCTTACTACTTGTTCAATTGCAAACTCTTCGTGCATACAAAATTTAGTCCAACCTCTCTTAATAATCATAATTTCAACTTCATTCAAGAGGTCATTTATGTGTCCATGCAACATTAAGTTTAATGCATTTTCAAAAATTAACATATTTTTATTTGAGTTCTCATTAAACCTATCATGAGCTTTAGTAGGGAATTTAGATTGAGAGTAATTTTTCTTTGAAGAACTACTAACCTTAGCAATACTCTTCCCTTTAGAAGCCATGATTTTAAAATTCAAACAAATAACTCAAATAGTCTTGAAAATGGTAATGTGTAAGATAAAGAATAGAACCATTTAAGTCAAATTAAAAAGAATCAAAATCTTCTTATGCAATTTCAAACACATCTAAATACTAGAAGACTACAACTTTCAAATATGAAATTTTACCAATTAAAGCAGAAATAAAGTCGGCAATTTAATTTTAAAAGTCTAAAAAGGAAAGAAATCGCCAATTTGAAAGCTTATAAACCCTTATTGGAACCTCCTTTAGTTGTAAGAAGAATTTTCCAGGAGTTTAGTCTTCTTCATGTTCTTGTTGAAAACTCCATTCTTTTTCTTTAGTAAGCTGAAAATTCAAAATAGAAGTGAGTTCTTTGTAAAATTTATGCAAGATTTCAAGTATAAATCAATGAGTTTTGTGCTTGAAAGTGTTTAGAAGAGTTTTGGGGATTTTTTGGTTGTGAAAAAATCTCAATTTGACGAATAAATAGGATGCAATTCGCAGCCCCTTCTTCATAAAATGTAGCAGGCTGGGCACGGTTGATCCTGTGAGGACACATCTGAGCCAAGCCAGCAGTGGCTGGGCACAGTTCAGGCTCTCTAGGCATAGAGCACTCCTGGTCTATACACCTCTAGCTTGGTTCAGAGAAAGATTCCTCTAATAGTTTTCCATGTTTTGCAATACTTGAGTCCCAAATCACCTCCATAATTTATTTATAACATCTAAACACATAAAAATAAAAAAAATAGTTCCAAATTTTAATGTTACAAGCGTGCAAAATAACTAAAAATTGAAAGATATAAAGTTTGTAAAACATGGGTTGCCTCCCACGAAGCACTTGTTTAACGTCTATAGCTAGATGTAGCTATTTGTTCATGTGATTGAACATCTTGAATCTCCATTTGGGATGCCACTAACTTGTGTACATTCAAAATGCCCATATTGAAATGCTCTGACTTCCATCACATTAAATGTAATTGAGTCATTTCTTGCTATTAGTATAATTTTTTCTTGGTCTACATCAATTAAAGATTTTTCCATAGCGAGGAATGGCTACCGGGAAGTTGAGTTTCCCTACTTTGACGAACGAGATATTATGTAGTTCTCCCATAGTGTCTACCAATCTCCTATCTTCCAATTGAATAAGTTGATTACTTTCCTTAAGATCCATGAACCCTATTCTCCTGCAAAGAGGTAAAGGCACTAAATTCATACCTGTTCCGAAATCACACAAAGCTCGATCAACAAAATATCTCCAATAACACAAGATATAAAGAAACTCCCTGGATCTTTCTCCCATTTATGTAGTATAATGAGGAGTTGTCTATTACAAAATTTTGTGTACATTTAGCATTTCTATATTCTCTGACTTCTTCAACATTGCTTGTATTTTGGCATACTCCTCAATATCTTTATAATCCTCTGGAAATCCCAGTACCTACATATCATCTGCATATTTATTATAAAGATTAGAATAAGCATTATCCTTATGTTTCTTAAGTATTGAACAAATAGGGAAAGAAGAGCTTGATATAGGGATAGCAGTGGACCACGCCGGACGGGTTAGGCTTTTTGACGGGGCATGCTTACTGGGCTGCCACCCCAGGTGGGACGTGTCGTGCCGAGTAAGGAATGTAAAATACTTGACCTAGACCTGGCCCTCGTGCTGGGCCCACAACAAGATAGGGCGTGCTAGGCTCGGGTTAGCCCTTGGGCTGGTCCCACGGATTGGCCCTCGGCTGACCCCATGCCTGACCCTGAGATTAGTCTACTTTTAATTAATTGAAATTAGAACAAATTATTATTTATTTTATTTCAAATCGGTACTTAATACATTAAATTATTATTTATTACTTAAAGATAGCGCTTAGTAGTCTAAGTTATTACCTATTATTTCAAGTTATTATTAATTAGTACATCATTTTTCATTACTTATTAGTATATGTTATATATATCTATAAAAAACGAAAAAAATTATTAGTTATTAAACCAAGTCATTGCATAACATCCCAAGTTATTACTTAATATTGCAAGTTATTTTTTGTTTTATTTGATGCCAGTATTTAGTAGTTGCACTTTTTACTTCTTTATTCTAAGTTACTACTAACGTTTAGTACAAGGTGTTATTTATTATTCGAAGTTATTATTATTCAGTGCTTCATTTTTCACTTCTTATTACTATAAATTATTATATATTAGTTTAAGAGGAAAAAATACATGTAAGTTATAGAAAAAAGTCATAAATAAAATGCTATGAATTTTAAAAGAAATTCCAAAAAGGACTGGTCAACGGGGTTAACTGGTTGACGGGGGCGGGATGGTTGCGGGTTGGAAAGCAGGGCGTGCCAGTCACGGACTGGGAAGTAGAACATGGCGTGCCGGATACGGGTTGGAAAAAACTAGGCCCAAGATAGGCCCTAGGTACCTAGATGGGATGGGACCAACCACTACAGTTCCTAGGCGGGCCGGCGGGCTTTTTATGGAATGGGCCAGGCAGTTCAACTGGTCAACCCAGCCCATTGCCATCCCTAGCTCAATATTTTTGGAAATTTTTGAAATTCCCTTGGCGATGTATGACAAATCTCCATTCCCTAATTGAAGTTGTGGGTCTAGCTCATTCTTCTTCCCTTTTCACACATTTTCCTCATATCTTCTTGGTATGAGGCTAATTAACCTTACCCAATTTTTGTCGGGGATTGAGTTAAGGAAGCTTTCATTTACTTGTTTAAATACCTCATTTTTCATCATCTTTTTCCATTGTAGAGTCAAGCTTGCTAGCTTTTTTTCAAAGGATTTAACTATATCTTCACCTTTGAGTGCATTAACTGCAAAACACTTCTCATCTCGGTTAGGCATTTTCATAAATTTAAAAACATCAAATTTTACCTCCTCATTGTTTATTCTCATGGTGAGTTCACCTTTTTGCGCATCAATAAGCGTTCTACTTGTAGCTAAGAAGGGTCTACCAAGAATTATAGAAATATTTCATCCTTTTCAAAATCAAGAACAATGAAATTTGCAAGAAATATAAATTTATCTACTTTTACCAACACGTCCTCGATAGTCCTCCTTGGATGTGTCAATGAGAGATATGCAAGCTAGAGAACCATCGGCTTCACTTCACCCATTATTTAATTTCCTAAAAATAGAAAGAGGCATTAAGTTAGTATTTACAACAAGATCACAAAAAGCCTTACCTAAGAAATATGTTCCAATTGTGCACGGTATTGTAAAGCTTCTAGAATCCTTTATCCTAGGTAGTAACTTCGGTTGTATTGAATTTCATTCCTCTGTTATGGAAATAGTTTTGAATTCTTCGAACTTTCTTTTCCTAGACAAGATGTCTTTCATAAACTTCACATAACTCGACATTTGTTCTAATCCCTCAGCAAAAGGGATATTGATGTGAAGCTTCTTGAAAACATCTAAGAACTTCCTGATGGGACTATTCTAAGATCTGATTTTTCAGTACTTCTAGGAAGTGGTACCTTCTGAAGTACCACTTGGTTACCTAGATTACTTTCTTCTACAATTGATTCTGAACTTACATCTTTTTCCCCACAAATTGGATTGTCTTTAAATCCCAACTGTTTATGACTTCTAAGTGTCACCTCCTTACTTTTTTCCTTACCTTCCCTTCTTTAAAGGGTTACCTCGGTAGCACTCAAGAGAGTACCTTGGGACCTATTGTTGATAGATTTGGCCAATTGTCCCATTTGAATCTCGAGATTCTGAATGGCTATTGTATGGCTCTATAATATGGCATTCATGCTTTGAATTCGCTCATTCTTTGCCATGTATTGTATGAGTAAATCTTCCACACTTTCCTTCTTTTCAAGCCCTTGTTTTGGCATACTGTTTTGCTTATGAAACCTTGGTATTAATTGTGGTCTTATGGATGATGATGTTCTAGTATGCTAAATGTTTGATTCATCGCTCGATGTCCCACCAAACATAGTTGAGGACTGTACCATCTAGATAATCTGCAACTTTGGATCAAAATTGTTCACCTGAATTGGTGGTTTTAGGATGCTTGACCGGAGCCATCAATATTAGATACGACGAAGTCCCTTAATGCCCTCTATTCAGCTCGATTCCGTGGTAATTGAACGACTAGATTTATAGGGTTATTACCGTCGACCATGTTTCTAAGATAGGTTGAAAACCTTTCTTTGCTTTTTTTCTTAAACAACTAGTAGTATGTTCAGTTTCTAGGTCTAATGAAATTTGTATTCCTCCCGACCTTCTAGACATACACCTGGTGAAAATCCTGCAAAACAACAATAAAAAGAAAATTAAATAAAATTAAATAAAGAAAAAAAATATTTAAACTAAGGCTAGTATGCTTAATATGATATTGTCAAAATATAGCAAAGTTAAGACAAAGTCCCTAGCAACAACGCCAAAAACTTGTCCACGGTCTAATAGAGACTCAAAGTGTGCCCGGAAGTATATAGATGGAACAAGTAATATAGAGTTAGTTAAGATTGTTCCCACAAGGACTATGCTTAACTCTGTCAGCAAGAACTAGAATAGCACACACACAACCCTATCTAAATAATAAAACAATGGAATAATGATGAAAATAAGAAGTTAACTAATCAATTACTAAACACGAATTAGTATAATTAAAATTTAGGATTTATTCTTCATTTACCTTATACTAATCCAATAAATTATGTTAATTTGTCATTGCTTCAATTCCACATTCCATTTACTAATATGGGGGTTCAATAATACTTGCAACATTGGTTAAGACTCAAGCAATTCTACAAATCTTACTTACAAAAAAAATCTACAAATCTTGACTAGTCCACTATATATTTGTGTGGATCAAAACCCGATTAATGCATAAATACAACCCTAATTCACTACCTAAGATGAGTTGGTATATTTCTATCCGTACCCAAGAAATGATTCAATTTATGGGCAATTGTTCCAAATAAAGGTTATTTGAATCAGTCCTAACTCTAAGTATCCTCCGTTGATTCCAAATCTCACTTTAGATGATGTCTCTTATACACATCTAATGGCATAAAGATTAATTCAAAAAAGCAAACTTGGCTCTTTATGAAATTAAAAGGAACAAATAAATTGCATTAATCAATATTAATGATAAAATCTGAACAAACCACACTTTAGGTTTAATGCATAATCATGGAGTAAAATACATCAAAAGTATGAATTATACCCCTTGAAAGAATAATAATTAACAAGGAAAAAAAATAAGAATGGATACTAGGGCTTAGTCTCGATTATCGACCTTCTCCATGCAAATTCTCCTCTTGTAATGGTGTGCTTCACTTCTACGGATGATTTTCTCCTAGCGGCTGCTCTAACCGTAACCTAATGTTATGATGTGTTTCTGATGTATCGTTCTTTCTTCTCCCCTAATAATAATTCTCTTGGAGACACCTATTTATAGTCCCTACTAGGGTTTTACAATAGTAACAATTAACAAGCAAGAAAAATAAGAATAGATACTTGGGCTTAGTTTAGATTCTTGGCCTTTTCCGTGCAAGTTCTCCTCCTGTAACATTGTTCTTCACTCCTACAAATATTTTTCTCTTGGTGGCTGCTCTAACCCTAATGTAGTGTTACAATGTGTTTTTGATGTATCATTCTTTTTTCTCCCCTCACAATAATGCTCTAGGAGCACCTATTTGTAGCCCCTGTTAAGGTTTTACAAGTTTGTAGGTCAAAAATGCCCTTAGGAAGTGGTACAAATAAAAAACTCACTAAACCATAATTTTGAGCCTATAGCCCAAGCATGGGTCATCTACCCAAGGCACACCTGTACCTATGCACTAGTCCTTTGGTGCATCCCAAGTCTCCCAGGCACACCTGCACTTGTGCCCTGAAGGCCAGATTCCTGTTTTTACTTCGTTTTGCTCTATTTTTGATCTGTTCGGCCTCCAATTGATCCCAAACCAATAAAAATACCGTAAAACATATAACTAAGTGTATTTAAACATTAAAAACACAAATAGTTTTTTGGCACTAAAACACTAAAATGACCAAAATGCCCCTAATTAATGAACAAGACAACTTGGAAACCCGCTAAAACTCTAGTTAAAATGCATGTAAATAACTATCCTTTAGAGAGTTAACAAAAAGAAAAGAGGAGCTTAAAAATAAGAAGCGGAATATGATCATCTAAAGGAGAAAAGAAAAGAGTTAAATAGAAGAGAGATAATGAGAGGGAGAGAGAGTAGAAATGTGAGTTGTCTAATGGATAAAACATGGGTGCTCTTGATCAAGAGAAAGGACTCAAAGAATAGCTTTCTCATGACTTGATGTGAAAAAAGAATAAAATGTGGAAGTTTTTGTAAGAAAAAGTTTTGAACATGACCAACATGCTTTACCTTTATACACATTAGATGTGTATATGTACAGTACTAGCGAAACATAATCTTTTCTAATAGTAGAGAAATTTGATTGTCCTGTTTCATCCATAGACAACTCCCATTTTTAAGGACTAGAAGCTAACTCACCAAGGGCATGGAACTGGAAAAGGAGTTTTTTGTGGAGTCCGCCATAAAGAAGAATGACATGAACCTTGTGAAGACAATATAATGAATTGATTGTTAAAATTAGAATTCAGCCATGAAGAATATATATTAGTTTAACTATGACACCTTCAAATTAAAATCATGTCCCAGTAGTAATTTTGTATTAGAAATGCACATACGCAAAACTAAACCATGTCTAAATATGATGTCTTCCATAAATTCTTAATTTATAATTAAATCCCAATAGTTTCTTAATTTTGAATTAGTTATTTATCACTGATATCTTTACTGAAAAAGGTAAATTGTCCTGCACTTTCTCTAGGCTTTTGGACCACACTCTACATGTTTGAAAAGAATAGAAAACATCAAGGAAAGTCTGTTATACAAACTTTTCCCTTCAATTAGATTCATAAGTAGGAAAAACCATAAATAAATCTAGTTGTACTTTTCAAGTATGCATCTGATAACTCTAGAAAACTAGAGTTATATTTACTCTAAATTTAAGTGTTTTGCCTTTAGTTTTGAGCTCTTCAGTGTTTAACTATTGTTTTAATCTTAATTTTGTTTTTATGTGTTAGAATATGTCAGTTTGTGTCAACTTAGTGTTTATGATGTTATTTATGTGTTTTTATAAATAACAAACTGTGTTTATATGTATGATTTGGTCAGAGAAAATGACGCGGCAATCAGATGAAATACAGGCAAAAGTATCAAGCCATAATTAGATGATGAAGTTAGGCCAAACATTGGGAGGAACCAAGTGTTTGGGACCATGTGTGGAAAAATTAAAGAATAAATTCGACACCGCGGTGTCAATCTTTAGGGTTGCTACTGTTTTTGACATCAAAGTGCCCAAACCCAGTACAAAATTTTGGGATCGCCATCCGAAACTCTTACCAGGCAGAGCAATTCCAAGTTCAAATCATTGTTTGGAACTCTTTAGGCTAATTTGGAAATACAGTCTGAAATACTCCTAGGGTTTAAACGTGCAGTACAGGGAAAATTGTTGCTGCACTAACTCTCTTCAGCCCTAGCATTATATAAACTTCCTTTTGCCTTCCTGATGGCCATGTTTGGAAATGTAAGTTAGGAAGTTAGTAGTTGTGCAAGCTAGGGTTCATTCTTCTTCTTCCTCCTTATTTGGGAAGGGTGTTTTTAGATTATATGTTGTTTAGTTGTAATTTCTTGTAGACTTTTAGTGTAAGATATTTTAGTTAAATATATTTAATTTACTTTGCTTTGTGTTAATTAGTATAGTTCAATTTAATTTATATCATTTAAATGCATTCCTTTAATTGCTTTCTTAGCTTAATGGTTAGCTTAGTTTATACGATTTCTTTTCACATGCTTTCTTTTAAGTTTTTGTCTTTAATTATGCACTAGTTAGTTTGGATACTATTTTTGACACCATGCATGGTGCCAAAACACATTACAAATTACAAAATTTTGGGACCGCAGTCCAAAGCTCTAATCATGCCAAGCAATTCCAAGTTTAGACCATGGTTTTGGTCCGAAATATTCCAGTGGTTAAAAGTTGCAGTTCAAGGCAAATTGTTTCTGCCCAATTCTCTTCAACCCGAGCACTATATAAACGTCCTTTAGCATCTTTGATGGTCAAGTTAGGAAGTTTGTAGTTTCGTATGCTAGGGTTAGTTCTTTTTCTTCCTCCCTATTTAGAGAGGTTTTTTTTTGAGATTAGATGTAGTTTAGTTATGACATCTTGTTAATTAGACCTCTAGTGTAAGATATTGTAGTTTATATTTAATTTCCTTTGCTTTGTGTTAATTAGTGTAGTTTAGTTTAATTGCTTTTCTTTAAATGCTTTCCTTTAATTGCTTTCTTAGTGTAATGGTGTCTTAGTTTATATGATTTCTTTTCACATGCTTTCTTTTCAATTTTTTTTATCATTAATTATGCACCGTTGGGTTGGGTTAAAGTTCAAGAATGCTGAATTCCTACGAGTAATGATTGCTTGATGGGTTGGATGATAAAAATGGTATACAATTAGGTAGTAGTTGGTGTTTTGATAGTTAGGCAAGAGAAGAAGGCCAATTCTTAAGCCCATTTGATGGGTTTAGTGCAACATACAAGCATTGCGTGTTAATTCCAAGACCAACTCTTTACTAGATTAGAAAGGTTAGTTATCGGATCAAGATGCTATCTTTTCTTGTTGGCTCTTTGAACTCCATGTTGATAATTAGACTAGAATCATAGGTTAGGCCAAGGTATGATGATTCATAGTTGGGAGGGAACCTCTAGTCAAACCCGTTGAGCTACTTGACCCAATAAATTGATTAAACCCTGAGAATTGGCTAATCAAACCTTAACCTTTTTTAAATTGTTTTCTTAGTTTCTTTAGTTTTAGTTTTAATTAAAAACTTTCCTAAATCAAATTCTTCATATAGTAATTCAACCAAATAATCAGTAACTACCGACCACTCCTAGTGGGTTCCATCGCTGCTTTTGTTAAGGTTGATCGCACAAAATTTGTTTCCAAGGATTTGTTGAACTTCTACTATTGTAGTTTGAGATGGGCCTCTTTGGAAACAAATTGTGTAATCAACCCTACAAGTTTCTCAGGGGTGGTAATCTTCCTCTTTTTAGTCATTTTCTTTTAAGGTCAACCAACAACGAATCAACAATTACAACAATAAAGCAACAATTTCCTTCAAAATCAAGCACACCCACCTGATTTCTCACCGATGCCTCTTTAACACATCTAGTTATAATTCAATTAACTTCACACATAAATCCGACTACTAACCAAATGGCATCCTGCAAGTATACGGTTGTCAACTAGTAGCAAAGCGAAGTAGGGATCGTTCCCACAAGGACTGTCGATTGCAATTACCAAGGTTTAAGGGCGTTTGTGTAGTTAAGCAAAATCAATTGGTAGATGATAGAACTATTCTAATGGAAACTATAATTTAATTCTAACCTAATTTAATCAAATTAAGACTACAATTTTAAAACAAGTGAATCACTCAACTAAAAAGACTACAAAAGAGAAACTTTGCAAATTAAAAGCATTCATTTCTAAATTATAAATTAGAAAGATTTAAACCAGAAATTTAAATATTTTTGGATTTTTCAATTGGAATTAAGAAAGCCCACTAAGAATTAACTAGAAATTAAAGCTAGAAATTGAAAATTCTTAAATAGAAAGCAAGAAATTGATAAGAACCCTAATTTTCCTAAAAACCCTAATTTGAAAGTAAAGAAATTTTTACTAAACAAGAAAGCACCAATTAAAAATTATATCTACTTGAACCTTACGAAAAGCCTACTACGATTATCTAATAAAAATTAAACTTGACAAGAAATTGAAAGAAGATCTAAGATGAAAGTAAAGAGAAATTTCAATTAGAAAAAGTAACTTGTAGTTCAAGCTATTCTAATATATCTAGAACTATCTAAAACTCTCTACTCTAAAACTATCTAAACTCTCACTATCCACTCCAAAGCTAATTCTACTTAGCTTAAATAGTGCAGCATTATACAAGGCAAAATCAGGGTTTTTCTAGCTGGAAGTTTACAAAATTGCCCCTACAACTTAAAATTCAGTGAGTTGAGATCGCGGTCTGGAACATTTGAGAGCGCAATCTCAAATCTAAAATAGTAGAATGAATTTCCGAGTCGAGATCACGGTCTGGAATAGTCGAGATCGCGGTTTGGAATAGTCGAGACCGCGATCTCGACTCTCCTTCCAACAATGTTCATTTATCCATTTTGCAATTTGGTCCCTCAGGTGAGCTTTGTTCCTTCCGGCTTCTAACCTTTAATTTTTAACCTGCATAATATTAACACCATTAAGCACTTAATTAAACTTAAAATTTAACACAAAATTATCATAATTAATTCTAAAACGTAAATACAAATAGATATGAAAGAAATTAACTAAAATCTTCAATTACTTTTTTAATTTCGGAATTTAAACTATCAAAATGCTATAATTTAGAGGAAAATAACTCTAGTTTACTAGAGTTATCACACCCCCAAACTTAGCATTTTGCTAGTCCCGAGCAAAACAAAGATTAACAATAAATGAAACCTACTAACATTCAAACATTTAAACACCTCCAAAGTTGACGTGACACTTGATGAATCATGGATGTACTTAGAACAATTAAGCGATCTCTCAAGAAATGTTTAACACTACATGACATGCGAAGAATATGAGTAAATCAATCCAAAATTGAAATTTTGTTTTACAAAGAAACACACATTCATTCACTACACAAGATTTCACATCAGTGATGTCAAGCATTACCATTCTCGAAAAGAGTTACTGAAAGTTTTAGTTCTTTTCATTTGAAACATCATTACTTCTCAAATCACAAATATTATAAAGTTAATCAACTCTCCCGACTAAGCATCATGAAAATAGAAGTTCAATTAGGAATCAACTTAAATGCAATTGTCACACATTTTGGGAATAAACCTCTAACAAGGAATAAGTAATATGAGATTAATGATAAGTATTACAAACATTTACTCCTCAACTTATTGGTATACGAAAAATGTAATTCCTAATGGCTTAATTCGGAGAAACAACATGGGTACATGTAGGAGTCCCGTACTCGCCTTATTACTACTCTAATGGCTTATTTCGGAGAAACAACATGGGTACATGTTGGAATCCCGTACTCGCCTTATTCCCAATAAATTTTTTTTTGGCCCTAAACCAAGGAAAATGAGTGAAATGTACCAAAAATTAATGTCGAATATCAATTATTCACAAGTTCGAAGAACATTCCCTATTTGCAAACACACGAAATGTCCCAAAATTCCTTCTACTTCATTTAACTCATTTCTTTCCAAAAGATAGCTCATGAACCACATAATATAAGTGATTTGATAAGAAAGAAAATTTCAAATAAATTTTACTAAAATTTTAGCAATTCTTTTTGACAAATAGCAATGCCAAGTTTATGAATTCTTTATATTGCAAATGAACTACTCACTCACACAAAAATTCTTGAAATGAATCAATCATATACTTCACTCACAAGGCATTGAACATCAAAATTTATCATCATTGAGTACCTAATTGATCAACTTTACATCCATTAATCATCAAGTGGCAACAAAATATATAAAATCACAATTTATAGCACAAAAATATAAACACCCCCAAACTTGTCTCTTTTATTCAAGTTGATGAGTAAATCATCCTTCCACTCACCCAAAGTTAAACATCAAGACAAAACCCAAAAATAACGAAAACTACTTAAACTATGTCCTACTTTTAAGCCTAGAATTATTAAATTGAGTAAAAATGTTAAGAGCAACCATGCCATGCATCTCACCAAGTAAGCTTCAAACAAAATCAATATTCCATTCAACTCATCAACTAATGCAAAGATGGCATCAGCTTAGGGCCCTTAGCCATATTACTCTTATTAGGCAATAACCAAACTTCATCAAGTGTTAGTTTAATAATCCAAAAGAAATTTCATCCATAAAGCATCAAATGTATCACTTGGCATCAGCTTAAGGCCATTAGCCAAACTACTTAAAAGAAAGAAAAATGGAAATACTTCTATTCCAAAAACTGAAAATGAAACAAACATAGTAATAAATTAATTAAAAGCTATGGTGTCCAATGAAAACAAGGAAAATCATCATCATCCATCAAATTAATTCAATGATCAAGATTGGTCTTCTTTCATGCACAAACAAATGGTGGCTTCTTCTCTTCATTCCATCTCGTCTTGACCTTCTTCAGTGTCACTAGGTTGGGCCTCCTCATGATCATCGTCCATGTCCCCTCCAGTCGCACCCACGTGAATAGATCCCTCATGATGTGTGGTAGCTGCCGGTGGTGTGTAGTATTGTCCACGAGGTGGACCAAAATGCCATGCCTGAGGTGACGGTGGCTGGACCGAAGTGACTAATGAAGTAACCCTTAAAGCTTCTCCAATAACGGTCAAGTTGTTGTGCATCACCATTTAACTGTACGACCAATACCCCTGTAGACCGTTCCTTTCTTCTTCACTTACCGGAGCATTGAATACTACACCTGGGGGTATCGAAATCATTGAAGTTCTCTGAGGTGGTGGAGGCTGAGGCTGGCTGTGGCTGGTCAGGGTGCTCCTCTTGGTGGTGCTTCTCATATTCTCTCACCATCCTATAGACATATTCCCGATTGATCCTTCCTCTAGGATGTGTCAATGACTCCAAAGGACCAATTGGGAAACCCTCTATGGTGCAAAGATGGTGAATTAGACTAGGGGCATAAAATATGGGTCATCCCGACCTACTACTCTCTAAAAACTCCCTATCTAATTAGGTGACCAATATTCACCGGGATCCCAGTCATGATGGCTTAGAGTAAGAGTACCTTGTCCCTCTGGATAAAGCTCACTGCATTGGACCCCCAAATGCGGCTACTAATGAAATAAAACCATAACTTAGCCACTAATGAAAGTCCTTGACAAGGAAATTTTAATTCCATGGCAGATGAAGTACTCTTAATCCACTCAACCCTTATCACAAATGGCATCTTTGATTGCATCGATATCCTTATTTTTATTGTTCAAAAATGCCAAATATTGACTAGAAGGTCGTATGTTGAAATACGCATTAATCATACCAGCACCAAAATCTACCAAAACTCCCCGTATGCGCACCTTTCCATCTTCTAACTCACATAAATTACAATGAAATTCTTTGACTAACTGGGTAGCCCCGGGGTCAACCTGAGCGTTAAAAGAATCCCAATGCCTTGACCTAATTTGTTCTTCTATCGCTCTCCTAGAATCTTCGCATACTCCCCAAGAGAGATTGCATAGTTAGGTCAAAGTTCCTCTCTCTAATTACCTCATGCTTCTCGTTACTCTTTGTTGGCCCTAAAGCAACCTAAGGGGGGGTGAATTAGGTTTCTAAAAATTACTTTGAGAAATATTGAGATTTTCAAATTGAATGCAGATATAACAAAATCAATAGAACAGTAAAGTAAAGAGAGAAAAATTAAACAATCAATACTTCCAAGCTATCAAGCTTGAAGTATCAAATCTCTTGAATGCTTCACACACTTGGTGAGCCAATAATCTTTACAAAGTTGGGAAGTTCTTGCTCACACTAAAACTCTTTTAGTTGAGCCAAGAATCTTACTTACAACCACACTTTCATACAAGATTATCACTCCACTCAAAGTTGAATTACACTCACATGTGCACACTAATACAACAAAGCACTATAGTCAATTTGCACTCAAATTACTCTTTTCTAAGGCTTGTACACAATGTATTAGATACAATTTTCAGGTTATTAAAGCACCTATTTATAGTAGAGCAGAGCAATAAATAGTGGTTTCAACTACTTCCTAACGGCTAAGTAATAAATGTACAAAAATTAGCCGTTGGGGTTTCGGACGTCCGAGAAAGAATGAATGCTTCCGAGGCAGCGTCCGATCTTCTTTCAGTTTTGTTGAGAGGCTTCGTTCGGACGTCCGTGTATCCGTCCGGTCCTTCGTCCGACAGAGGTTTCGGACGGTCCTGAGCGTCCGAAAGAGAGGCAGTAGGATCCCATTCTTTCTGCCAGTTCGTTCGGACGATGCAATGCGTCTGAGGAGTTTGACCTAGTTCGGACGATTCTGTGCGTCTTATAAGATCTGTTCCTGTAAAAGCTCTGTTTTACAGAGTTAAGTCTTTTGTCATCATCAAAATAAGGTTTGGAAGCAAGGATCTAATCTCCCTCTTTTTGATGATGACAAACCTTTATGTAAAAGCAATTGGATATGAGTAATCAATTTGCAATATATCACAATTGGATATCAATCATCAAAGCATAATAATATAGAGAAGACTACTCCCCGTTTTGACATCAATCAAAAAGACTCCCCCTTAGAACATGCAAGTAGTTTGACAGAAATGAAACAAGTTTAATACATCCAACTGAAAAGTTTAATGGTGCTATAGTCAAGGAAATACACAACCAAGGCACAGAAGTGCTGAAAACCAAAAGAAATGCTGAAAACAAAGTACAAATGTGAAAAGAACTAATGTGAGTCATTGCGCTTCTTGGAGCGCTTTTCAGTCTTTTGGCAGTCGAGACTTCGGTCTTAGTTTTAAGACCTCGATCTGGCTTGATGTTGAGATCGCGGTCTTAACTCGGTGCACAATTAGCCTTTGTAGAAGTTAAGAGTTGAGTCCACGATCTCAAATTTGAGATTGCGGTCTCGACCAAATGACGCTTCTGCCTTCCAGAAGTTTTAGGTTGATACCGCGATCTCAAATCTTTGAGACTGAGGTTTCAAGCTCAATTTCTGCAAAGTGAATTTTTGCACTTAGCTGAAATTGCTATACTCTTGACCACTTTTCCTCCATTTATAGGGGTAACCTACAAACAAAAAATTCACAAGTTAGGATGACAATTTTCACTTATTCTTTTGCACTATTTATTCAACTCAATAACTCAAAATAATAATAATTATTTTATATATATATTTTTTAAAAGTAAAATTCTAACCTAATTCAAACCAATTTACTCAAAATCAAGACAATTAAAAATCACACCAAAAGAAAGCAATAAAAACTAAATTAAAGACTTGGGTTGCCTCCCAAGAAGCACTCTTTTATAGTCACTAGCTTGACTATGGCATGACCCTCATTCTTGTGTTAATCGGACTATCTCTCATCCGCCTTCAATAATTCCTCCAAAGTATGATTTAAGCCGATGTCCATTGACCTTGAAAGTTCCCTCCTTCCCCTTTATCTCCACCATTCCATAAGAAAAGGTTTGGATCACTTCAAAGGGACCACTCCATCTTGACTTAAGCTTTCCCGGAAATAATTTGAGTCATGAATTATAAAGGAGCACCAAATTCACCGACTTTAAATTCCTTCCATTGGATGTGCTTATCATGCCAAGCCTTTGTCTTTTCCTTATAGATTAAAGAATTTTCAAATGAGCCTATCCGGAATTCATTCAACTCATTCAAATCAAGCATCCTTTTTTCATATGCCTTCTTCAACTGAAAATTCAAGTTCTTTATGGCACAATATGCTCTATGTTCAAGTTTCACCGGCAAGTGACATGTGTTTCCGTACACAATACGGTATGGAGACATGCCTATTGGAGTTTTAAATGCCCGTACGATAAGCCCACAAAGTGTCATCTAACTTCAATGCCCAATATTTCCTAGCATTATTCACCGTTTTCTCTAGGATTCTCTTCAATTCTTGATTGGATACCTCCACTTGACTCTATGTTTGTGGGTGATAAGCTAAAGCAACCTTGTGCTTCACCCCATATTTTGTCATTAATGCCTCAAATTGAGAATTCTTGAAATGTGATCCCCCTCACTAATGATAGCTCGAGGAACTCCAACACCGTGAAAAGATATTCTTGCGAAGGAATTTGGTAACCACCCTGGCTTCATTGGTTGGAGTAGCAATTGCTTCAACCCACTTTGACACATAGTTCACCGCAACCAAAATGTATTTAATGGAGTACGAGACCCGAAAAGGTCCCATGAAATCAATCCCCCATGCATCAAATACCTCCAACTCAATAATGCCATGAAGGGGCATTTCATGTTTCCTTGAAATATTACCCACCCTTTGACATTCATCACATTTGAGCATAGAATCCCGTGAATCCTTGAACATAGTTGGCCAATATAAACCACTTTGTAAGACCTTGAAAGCCGTCCGTTGAGTTCCATGGTGCCCCCCAACCGGAGATGAATGACAATGTCTTAATATATCGGATATTTCACATTCCGGAACACATCTCCTTAGGACTTGATCATTCCACTTTCGGAACAAATATGGTTCTTCCCAAAAATAATGCTTAAGTTCTGCAAAGAATTTCCTCCTCTCATTGATGTTGAGCATCTTAGGTACTATCCTTGCCACAAGATAATTCACAATATCCGCATACCATGGACTGACCTCTTTCACCTCAAACAACTTCTCAATTGGAGACTCTTGATTGATTATCCCTTCTTCACGATTGACAAGTCTAGATGCCTCAATTCTTGACAAATGGTCGGCTACCATGTTTTTCACACCTTTTTTGTCGACCACCTCCCAATGAAATTCCTGCAACAAAAGTATCAATCTCAATAAACATGGCTTAGCATGTTGCTTAGAAAATAAATACTTTAATGCGGAGTGATCGGTATGAGCAATTACCTTTGATCCAATCAAATATGGTCTAAACTTATCAAATGCAAAAACTATAACAAGTAGTTCCTTTTCCATTGTTGAATAATTAATTTGTGCATCATTTAAGGTCCTAATAGCATAGTAAATGACATGCAATATCTTGTTCATTTTTTGACATAGCACGACACCTATTGCATAGTCACTAGCGTCACACATGAGTTCAAAGGGAGGAAAGAGACCAATTTGGTGCTACAATAACCGGTGCAACCACTAGAGCGTGTTTTAATTCATTGAATGCTTTCAAACAAGAATCATCAAAATGAAATGGACAATCTTTTTGAAGTAGAAAGCACAATGGTCTAGCAATATGAGAGAAGTTCCTAATGAATCTTCTATAAAAACCTGCATGACCTAGGAAACTTCTTACCCCTTTAACATTGATCGGAGGAGGTAACTTTTCAATTACCTCCACCTTTGTCCTATCAACCTCTATTCCCTTTGATGAAACCATGTCACCCAAAATGATTCCTTCTATCACCATGAAATGACATTTTTCCCAATGGAGAACGAAATTAGTTTCCACACACCTCTTTAATACCTTGGACAAATTTTCAAGACAATTATCAAATGAGCTACCAAAAAAACTAAAGTCATCCATGAAAATCTCTATGCTCTTTTCAACCATGTCATGAAAAATAGCAAACATACAACGTTGAAATGTACTTGGAGCATTGTGAATCATTGTCCAAAGTCTAAAGGGCATTCTCCTATATGCAAAGGTACCAAATGGGGATGTGAAAGTTGTTTTATCTTGGTCTTCCAGAGAAATAACAATTTCAAGATATCTGGAATAACCATAAAAAAAACAATAATATGCAAAACTGTCCAACCTTTCAAGCATTTGATAAATAAAAGGCAAGGGAAAATGATCCTTTCGGGTGGCTTTATTCAACTTTCAAAAATCAATGCACATTCGCCAACCTGTAACCAATCTAGAGGGGAGAAGCTCATTGGTTTCACTTATGATTACGGTAATACCACCCTTTTTAGGAATGACTTGAGTGGACTAACCCATTCACTATCACTAATAGGGTAAATAATAGTGACTTTCAGAAGCTTAAGAACCTCTTTTCTCACGACCTCTTTTAAAGTAGGATTCAATTTCCTTTGAGGTTGCCTTACCGGTTTATTCCCTTCATTCATCAAAATTTTATGCATCCATATAGAAGGGCTTATTCCCTTTATATCATCACCAATCAATAGACCAAGCAAGAGCACTTTTATTCCTTTTAAGCACCACAATCAATCTTTCAAGTTGCTCATTTGTCAAAGATGCATTCACAATCACAGGGTATGTCTCATTTTCACCAAGATATGCATACATTAAGTGAGTAGGAAGGGGTTTTAGCTCCAAATTGGGGGGTTCGTTGGTCGGAGACCCCCCCCTTTCTTGATTCTCTTCCGGAATTTTGCAATAAGTTCTCATCCTCCAAGTGACTAACATCTTTCATTCCTTCTTCATCATCTTGATTTAGCACATTTGACTTCAAGACCTCTTCCTCCATTAAGAAATTCTCTATTGCATTCCTACAACAATCATCAATTAAGTTATCTACCACAATAATATTCATGACATCTTCAAAATTGAAGGAAGTTTTAATGAATTAAAAACATTGAATGTAACAATTTCATCATTTATTCGGAATTCCAACTTCCCTTCTTGAACATCAATAAGTGCACGGCCGGTAGCAAGGATAAGGCCTCCCAAGAATGATTGGCATTGCTTCATCCTCTTCCATTCCAAGCACAATGAAATGTGTATAAGATAAAGTTTATCAATTGTCTCAATTACATCTCTCAATGATGTATTTGAAAACTTTATGCTTCGATCCGCAAGTTGCAATGAGACACTTGTTGGCTTCAATTGCCCTCCATTTAGCTTCTTAAATACTCCAAAAGGCGTGAGATTTATTGAAGCTCCCAAGTCACATAACTCTCTTCCAAATTGCAAACCTCCAATCTCACAAGGTATAGAAAATGAACCGGTATCTTTGAGCTTTGGTGGCGACTTCTTTGTAAGTAATGCACTACAATGCTCCGTTAAGTACAAAATTTCATTGCCATGCAATTTTCTCTTTGAAGTAAGGACTTGTTCCATGAATTTGGCATAGGCAGACATGTTCTCAAGTGTCTCCATGAAAGGGATGTTTGATCTCTAGCTTTTTGAAAATCTTTAAAAATTTCTTGAATTTCTTTCATTGCCTTTTCTTCATCCCTTAGCCTTTGAGGGAATGGCACATTAACATGCTTTGGCTCATGATGCTTAGGATCCATGCCTTCATTACTTTGTGAGTTGGGAATGATAGACTCATTCATCGTTTTGTCTTGCCCAATTGAAGACTCCCATTTTTCTTTGTCTTCATCCTCAACCCTTTCTTGTTCTCCCTTCTTCAACGAATTTCTCCCAACTCTTTCTTCCAACTCTTTACCACTCCTAAGGGTAATAGCCTTGCATTGCCCCATAGGGTTTGGAATGGTATCACTCAGAAGTACTCCTAACGGCCTCTCATTGTTCAACCTTGCCAATTGTCCCAATTGAATCTCCAAATTTCTTGTTGAAGCCAAATTCTCATAATCTCTTTTATGCTCTTATGCTTTCCTATCCAATTCCCTTTTCAAATACTCGGCTTCTCTTCTCCAACCTTCTTCACCCAAATTCTCTCTAGGAGCATATTGATAATGGTACATGGGTTGGGAAGAGTTTGCCAGCATAATAGAAAGGAGGTCTTTGTTGTTGGTTTTGAAAAGAAGGATTAGGGAAATTTTGATATGAATTGGGTTGGACATTTCTTTGACGTGGCGGTTGATAAGGTCTAGATGAGGAATTCGGGGCTTGAGTGTGTTGGGCATTTTGAGGTGTGGGATTTGGTTGGTAAGAAGGGTTGGATTGGTTGTTGGTGTTACTCCATGAGAAATTTGGGTGATTCCTCCAAGACGGATTGTAAGTGTTCCCATTAGGTCCGGATTGGTTCCTTGGAAATGAAGATTGATTAGCCACACAATTGATTTGCTCATTAGCTCCATATGGCATTTCACAATTGCTATTGGCATGCCCGCCTCCACAAAAATCACATGTCATGCTTGGTTGAGTTGGAAGAAGTCATAGCATTTACACTACTAGGTTTTCCTAGATTCTCCAACGCTTTTTCCATGTTATTCATCACATTCACGAACATGCTTTGTTGAGCTAAAAGGGTGTCTTGCATGTTCAGTCACTAGATTCAACGTTTCACTACTTGCATTGGCTTGATTAGCTTGATGTTGAACCACTGGTGGAGTTATCGGTCCATGATGGTAGTGGTTGTATGCCATCCAATTTAACAACTGTTGAGTTTCTTCCGGAGTCTTATATGAGATAGAACCATCGGCGGAGGCATCTATGATGGATTTTGTCTCTGGAAGTAAACCATTATAAAAAGTTTGAACTTGAAGCCACAAAGGAATGGCGTGATGCGGGCATTTTCTTAGGAACTCTTTGAATCTTTCCCAAGCTTCCCCTAGGCTTTCACCAACATCTTGTTTGAACGAGGTAATCTCATTCCTTAATTTAGCGGTTCTTGAGGGAAGAAAGTACTCCGCCAAGAACTCTTGAGCAAATTGGTTCCAACTGGTGAATTTTCATTGGGCATGGGATTGCAACCATGACTTTGCCCTATCACGAGGAGAAAAAGGAAACACCCTCATCCGAACACAATCCGGGTGTACTCCATTAAACTTGAATTCTGTGTCCAATACATCTTCAAAATTCATGAGGTGGGTGTAGGGGTCCTCATTTGGTCCACTTCTGAACATGGCATGGGCTTGGAGCATTTGGATTAGGGAGGGCTTGATTTCAAAATTGTTGCCTTGCACGGGCATCCGTGCAATACTTGAGTTCGCCCCATCAAAATTAGCTAAAGCATACTCCCTCAATGTCCTTCCATTCCCATTCATGTCATTTCCGTTCCTATAGCCACCAATTCCATTATTTTCACCTACCTCGTCTTCTTCGTTCTCCATATTCACATTCCCTAGATGAGCATTAGCATGTGCCATTTCTCTCCTTTCTTGCTCTTGTTGCACCCTTCTCAACCTTCGAATTTGTCTTAGCTCTTTCTCCCTTTCCTTGTCTAAGCAAATGAATGGTTCTTGAGCACCTCTTACCATGCACTACACAACCAAGGCAAATAGTCAATTGAAATTCCAAGTCAATTCCACAAGACAACCAAATCAAACATAAAAATCAAGGACAAAATTAAAACTAAATTAAACTAATCTAAAGTGCTTAATCTACACGACCCATAAAGATCTTGATATTGCCAAAAACCGAAGACAATCCCCAACAGCGCAAAAAACTTGATGCCTCTTTAACACATCTAGTTATAATTCATTTAAACACCTAAATCCTACTACGAACTAGATGGCATCTTGCAAGGATACGATTGTCGACTAGTAGCAAAGGGAAGTAGGGATCGTTCCCACAAGGATTGTCGATTGCAATTACCAAGGTTTAAGGGCAATTGTGCAGACGTATTTACAATGGTAAATGATAAACTATTTAATGGCTCCTGTAATGTTAAATGTTAGACTAATTAAATCTACAAATTAAGATCTATAAATTTAAAACAAGTGAATCACTCAACTAAAAAGACTGTAAAAGAGAAACTTTAAAAATTAAAAGCATTCATTTCAAAATTATAAATTAGAAAGATTTAAACTAGAAATTTAAATAATTTGGATTTTTCAATTGGAATTAAGAAAGCCCACTAAGAATTAACTAGAAATTAAAGCTAGAAATTGAAAATTCTTAAATAGAAAGGAAGAAATTGATAAGAACCCTAATTTTCCTAAAAACCCTAATTTGAAAGTAAAGAAATTTTTAGAAATAGGACAAGGAAACAATTTCGTATTATATCTACCTGATGCTTACGAAAAACCCACTACGATTATCTAATAAAAATTTAAACTTGACAAAAAATTTAAAGAAGATCTAAGATGAAAGTAAAGAGAAATTTCAATTAGAAAAACTAACTTGTAGTTCAAGCTATTCTAATCTATCTAGAACTATCTGAAACCCTCTACTCTAAAACTATCTAAACTCTCACTATCCACTCTAAAACTAATTCTACTTAGCTTAAATAGTGCAGCATTATAAAAGGAAAAATCAGGGTTTTTGTGGTTGGAAGTTTACAAAATTGCCCCTACAACTTAAAATTCAGCGAGTTGAGATCGCGGTCTGGAACATTTGAGACCGTTATTACGATCTCAACTCTAAAATAGTAGAACGAATTCCCGAGTCGAGATCGCGTCTGGAATAGTCGAGACCACGATCTCGACTCTTCTTCCAGCAATCTTCATTTTATCCATTTTGCAATTTGGTCCCTTGAACGTTGTTCCTTCCACCTTCAAACCTTTAATTTTTAACCAACATAATATTAACACCATTAAGCACTTAATTAAACTTGAAATTTAACACAAAATTATCATAATTAATTCAAAAACGTAAATACAAATACATATGAAAGAAATTAACTAAAATCTTCAATTACTTATCTAATTTCGGAATTTAAACTATCAAAATGCTATAATTTAAAGGAAAATAACTCTAGTTTACTAGAGTTATCACTCACCCACACAATTCACAATATACTAAGCAATTAAAGAAGTAACCACCAACTTCTCATACATGAACAATAAAGTGCTATATCACCTTAACAGCAAAACTACATCTAATCTAAGAAAACCCTCTGTAAATGGGGAGGCCAGAAAAGAGAACAACAACTAACCCTAGCCAATCTAACGCTTACTTCTCCAAATAAGGCTAAAGAGTCTATATATAGGGCTAGGTTTTGGGGAAATGGTTGCAACAACATTTCAGTCATGACTAGATGCTTTTTCCCTCAATGGAGTTCTAATCGCGGTCCCAAAATTAGCTTCGTAAACTCCACACTGCGGTTCAAAATATGGAATTACTTGTCTAATTTGGCATTCGGACCACAGTTCCAATTTTTGTACTGGGATTTGACAGCACAGTGTCAAAAATAATAGCGACCCAGATTTATGAGACTGTGGTATGGGCTTTATGCCTTGCATTCCAACACCGCGGTTTGGCCTGGCTCTGCTTCCTAATTGTTCTAGACTCTATTCCCATCCGATCATTGCGCCATTTTCTCTGACCAAACATTATATACAAATGAACATTATTATTTATAATAAAAACACTTAAAAATAAAATCCAAAAAACATTAAACTAACACAAACTAGCACATTCTAGAACATAAAAGTAAAAGTAAGAAAAAAACACTAAAAATGTTCGAAATTAAAGTCAAAACACTCCAATTTAGGGCACTAGTACTAGAGTTATTAGTATTAAATAGATTTAAAAGTAATTTTACTATTCAAATAATTAACAGATCTTTAAAAATTAAAAAAATAGTGTTATACAACTATAGTGGTAGATATTAAATTAAAAAGTATATGTAATCAAATATAGTTATTAGCTTTAAACCTTAAACATAATTCATGCCATTATTATGTTCTTATACATTAAGGCACGTAATTTTTTAAGAATTACATTCGTATGAATAGATTGTTACTTTAGATCACATGATATAGTCTTAAACAGGCTTATTGTATGAGTTATTAAATTGTTTCCAATAAGTTACATTAAATAGTAAACATTCTATGGTATTTCTATACTAATATTACTAATGTTTATTACGTGATATTTTAGTATGTATTGAATTATTACTTATAGAATGCATTATATATTTTACATCATTAGGTACATTTTCATTACCTGTACAGTTACATTATATTAGAGTTTTATACATAGTTTTTAGTTATATAGTTTAATTGTTATTTATTAAATTATTGCTTATGAAGAAAAATTTTCAATTGCAAAAAGAAATTGAAGAGCGATAAGTGATGTGCAAGTGATACAATTCATGCAGTAATTGTCTTTAAGTTCAATTTGATTGTTTAATATATATATTACTAACTGCCTTTAAATTAGCTGGCTTTTTCTTAAGTTAAATTTTTTATTAGGTTCCAAAAAGTAAAAGCATTTATTTGTTAAGTATTTAGCACATTATATGTTAATCAAACATTTCTCCATGCCATAGGAGAATAATCTAAGGCATGTCAAAAGGAATGAAAATTGCATTTTAACAGACCAAACTTTCAATGCAAAGTAGAATGTATTTTCTCTGGTTAGCAGAGAGGCATTACCCCATTTTGCCTAAATTGTCAAAGTTATATCATAGTGGTATTAAGTAATTATGACCAAAATGTCATAGATGGATCAATATAATAAAAATAGGATTTTATCCATTTATTTGTAGATACCACAAGTCTAACACTACATTACAGGAGCAAAACCATTTAGATACCATCAAATTAGTACAATTCAAGGACAAAATCATAAAATTTGCAGCTTGAAAAGTTCATAGTTCTGGAATCTTACAAAGGAAGTATAAGACAGTAATGCACAAGTAAACACACTTCTCCTCTAAATACTCTCCACTTATATAGACAGGCTGATACAGTCTCCTAGACACGATAATGACCAAATTTTTTAAGGAAAATCCTTGATCTCATCCAAATGCCCCAAATCAAGCAACATAACCAGTTATTACGGCTTACTTTTTGAGATCTAGCGTAACATGCTTAAAATTCCATAGAAACATCTCAAGTTATACACACTTGACATCTAGAGTAACACACTTTAAGCTGACGAAAATCATATTTCTGGGGCACCAATTAACAATATTATCCACTTACCTTATCGTAATATTCTGAGTTTTGTTGGTCTAATATGGAAGAAACTTAGACAATGGGATTCTAATTAGAAGATAAAAACTACAAACAAAATAACCAAAAAATCGCATAGGTTAACTTAGAAATGTGATAGATTGCATAAAATTTTATTTATTTAACTTGAGAATTGCAAAATGTCAATTCGAAATATATATAGAAATTTTTCCGATTTAGTTTTTCATCATTTTTTTCTATTTCTGGTTCCACTTAACTTTCTTATTGCAGGAAAATGAATCAGGAAAACATTCTTATGCACGTATGCTTACCTTTACCTTGTGCATATGAGTAGTGAACAGTATATTATGGGTTGCTCTAGTCGAGTTTATCAGGTTTCTTCCTAAGCTCTTTGATGAGATGATGGCGACTTCCGTCTGGACATTTCTTGTTTGTGTGGAAATCCAAAGTCATCTTCAAGTAGTAACGTTCGATCACTTGACTTGATGATTTCTTCAATGCAACGCTCGCCGACGGTCGCAAAAGAAGGAGATGGGGTTGGGGGAGCTGTGGAAGCCAGGAGAGATGAGTGGGGCTCATAATACTTTTTCATCCACCCCTCTTTTGCTAAATTTGGTTTTTTACTATTACACCCTTTTAACCATTTTCATAAAATTCCCTATCATTTTGGACTCAATTGCAGGTTGCTCGTTCTTTACTGATGCGTGAAATATCTATTTATAAGATTTATAATCACCTAACTTTACTATTAACTGAATAATGTACCGCAAGTGTACGATGTTAAATAGTATAGAGCGGAAGCAGGAGTCAAAGTCATAACCATAACGATTGGTTTAACAAGTATTGGTTCTTTGGATTAAATACTATTTAAAGAATCGACAAAGAAAGAGATTTAATTAAACCAAACTACACACTAAAATTAATGAAAGTAGTAGATTAGGGTTAAGGCAAGCCAATTTTTGGCTTTAATTAATTTATTCATTTAATTGGTTCAATTAACCAATTAGAGGTTAATTCCAATCAATCGAAATCTCAATTGCACTGAATGGAGGTTCAATTACCAATTATTAACTCAATCCTGAACTCCCGTAATGGTGAGTCCTATCAATTTAATTATTCTTTAGGGGGAGATATTTCTTGGACCTAGTCACAATTAAATCAAGTAGTCAGGTATATGGAATTAATATAAATAACTTAGAAATTCACATAGAATACAACAACAAATTATCCAATCTAACAATTATCTCTAATCTATGGCAGATGTGTCGATTCTCGCGTTATCTAAGCAATCTACCCAAAACTAGAGTTAGTTATTTTCTAAAATTGTCTCATTTGTGATGATTATTACCCAAAAGTTCAATTGATCCCATTAATAGCTAAATCGTTTAATCGTCAATTTAACCATTTAATTTACCATGTTAATCATCACCCAAAAAAATTGGCATCATCCAACCGTAACCTATAACAAATTAGAACATGCATGGAAACATAAACACAAGAGAAATTAATGAAATTAATGAAACCACTCTAACCATTCAATCTAGGAAAACAAATAAAGAGAGCATTGATTGAAGGCAAACAATAAAGAGCAACAAAACTAGAATTAAATAGCATAATAAATATCTAAAAAGGTTTAAGAAGTCTTGTCTAATGAGGAATTGCAAGTTCTCTGTCAAAAGTTGTCAATTTTAAACTTCCTCTTCAACACTTCTTGAAAAAGGAAGAAAACCTAGTTTTATCTTGTATCCCTTAAAGGGAAGATGAAAGATAACGTCTTTTGAGGTACCGAAGATCCTTATTTATAGGTTTTAAGATTTACAAAGTATACAACCCTAAATAAGTTTAAAAACACACTAAAAATGGATCCAAAACGGATACTCGAAGTCTAAAACTGATCAAAATCATAAGATAGTGTGTTGTTGCCGCTACGAGTTCACCCTATGAAAGGAAACCTTCTGCCCATGGTCATTTTGGTTTGTCTCGGTGTAGTGCTCCAGACAACTCTGCGCACTTTTACCATTTTGCCCCTACTTGATATACTGATTGATGCATAGTTTTTTTTTGCGTGACTCCAAAACAAAGACGCACATTAATATATAAAATTTATCACTAAAGCACCACATAAACAGTTACAAAAACTGGAAACAAGAGACAAAAAAGAATATACAAAGAACTCTAATTCCAAAAGGAATTAGATGAACAATCTAAACACAACTTTACACACATAAACACATAAATATAAATTAAATAACGAAAATACACACTTAAATACCAAAAATGCTAGAAAGTAATTCAAGATTCATATGAAAAATTCTAATTTTTTAGGGTTATCAACACCCTCCAACTTAAAGTTTTACTAGTCCTGAGCAAAACAAAATAAAGAAAGACACAAAACTAAAAAAGACACCAAACACATTAACTTTATTCAATATATCAGCCATTATAACATGTAAAACTAAGAAAATAGAGAAATGAACCAAACACGTATATAAGATAACTTCAATAACCTTAGATCCCAAATTATCATTATGAAAGTACTAAACTCTCCACTCATGAAAGTAGATACCACTTGCTCTCTAATTGTTGAAAAATCCATTGAACAAAAGTTCAGGAACAGACAAACATGCTGAAGAAATTAGCACACACAATACTCCTTAATACAAATGAACACAAACCAATGATCAATATGTCTTTAAAGCTCACAATGTAGGCTAAGGGTTAAAGGCAGGGTATATTTGGATAAAAGTTGGTCAAATCATCTCAGACACGTATGTAAATAACTTGAACCATAATCCTCTAAGACATTCCCTTAATAACCATAGCATGTAAAAAAATATCACTTAAAAGGCAAAAATGTTCCTTCTTTATTACAACTTAGAAGGAAATGTACTTCTTTATGCATAACATAAACACAACTTAGAAGGAATTGTCCTTCTTTTCTTTCTTTTTTTCTATTTCTTTTTTTTCCTTTCAACAAAACATTACGTAACATAGGGGATTATTACAAATTTTAAAGTCATAGACTAGACTTTCTTCCCCAATAAAACAAGTCTCATGTCCTTCCCAACCATCTATAACGTCGTGCCCATAGAATTGATGTTGCACACCACCTATAATTACTACTAAGGTGATGGCTAGAAAGAAGGATAAAATAAAAGATGTCAGCTAAATAACATGGTTAAATAAAAAAATATGGCTTATAAGGCTAAAAAAGGGGACACTAAGGATAAAATGTAAATTAAGTTGGTTTTTTGGCTCAAATGGTCCAAATAACTTGCCTAAGTAGATTCCTTGGCTCAAAATTCAGTCATACTTCGCAGGTGTAAAATTCACACAAAATTCCTACGACTGTTACAAGCAAAACAAATATCACAAGGCAATCAGAATTAACACTCATTGAAATTGATCTCACTTTCACACCCTCATTCAAGGGAATATGTATGTGTATAGTGATCTACACTTTCATAATTCAAAGGATTCAAAAAGCTGTCTCTTAGATTATATACGCTTTCAATCCAAAGACTTTAACACATAGCTGCATTTGAAACAGTTCTAAATTATTGATACGTTGGTATAATAACAGAAGCTAATAAACACAAAAACTACTAAAAACAAAAAAAAAATTGTTTTACCCTTTACAATTGTCCAGGCAAACAAGGTATAGAACTCCTAAAGTCTACCTTCTGGAAATTAATGAGTCTTTTAAACAGTCAGATCCTCAAGACTGATAAAATAAAAAGACACATTCAAAACATAAAATCTTTTTGAATTTTTGAAAATTTTTCTAATTTATTTTTTTTGAAAACTAACCCTAGTGAACTACTTATACTTGGATAACCAAAAAGCTCCAAAAGATGAGGAATAAAATCCACATAAGTAAATGTGAATGCCACTGAATAAACGTATTTCAACTTAATACCTGGTTTCATTTCTAATCATGGAATTCATCAACAATGCACTTTAGATATTACTAAGAAAATGGACAATTAAAAGTGAATCATATAAATGCAAGCTTCATATAAAAACATGTATCCTCAAAAGTGACATTCATTTTCCAACTAACATCGCTAAACAAAGTAGGGATGACATAAGGGCTTCATGAGGTTGAAACAATTAAAAAATGAAACAAATATAGGTGTAACATGATTTAAAACAATGTAAAGATCATTTATGTGCTCAATTCGTCCCTCCAACTTAGCTTAGCAACATTAATTAGCCTTAAGAAGTACTCAACAATCAAGACTAATCTAAATCTATAACAAGCCTTCATAAAGATTCTCATCAAATTACTCAAAGAATAGCAAAGACAATGTATTAAAAACTAGAAGTTCCATAATCTGGTAGCAACCACATTCAAGTTCAATTAATAATTTCATGACATCCACAATCCATCAAATAAGCATATAATACATCATCATTAGTCAAATTAGATTAATTTATCATCGTCTAGAAACACATTATCCAAGAATAATCAAAAGTAGTTCACAGTCTAAACCCATGAACAAAACTTATCATGAGGCTTCAAGCCTTTATTACCCTACTAGGTTCTTAAACTGAAGCATAATAAGCATAAATAAAAGAAATACTTCTCCTAGTAAAGCCAAGGAAGCTTGCTGAAAATGTTGTAATCCTTGCTCAATTGTCTGCATTCTATAGCACATGTGAAGTTCCCAACGACAGGTGAAACTCCGGCCTGTGTAGTTAGCATATCCCTAACTCCTTCTAGTAGATGCCTAACACATTTCACTACTTGAGCCAACTTTAACAACACACGGCATGGCATCTCTTTGTAGTGTGTGATTAGCTTATGTAAGCAATTTTTTGTTTCTTCTTCATTGCACATGCTTAATGACCTAGTCAACTCAACATTACTTTCTATGTGGTCATCTTCTCCTTCAGCTGGGATTGGTGTAGGAGTCTCTTGGGCTTCTGCTGCTAACTTGCTTAGGATTTTGGCAAGTTGACCTTCTAATTTCCTTCTGGATTTGTCTTGGCGATCTAATTCACTTATTAACTTTTCCATAAAGGCAATCATCATTTGCACTAACCCAGCCAGTTCTTCTCAAAGAGTTTGAGTGTAGTCATAACCATGGCTTTCACTAACAAGAATCTCCACAAATGCTAATTCCCCCAAACTTGCATGTCCCTATAGGTGACGGCGAGTAGTAGTTGTTCATATAAACTTCTTCACCATACCCTTCAATCTTGTTTGGTTGGTCATGGAAGTTACCTTGAGTACCATTCATCATTGTGGACCATAGGTATTCATTATAGAGCTCCATTTGTTCATAGATAAGTTCTGAGGTGTAGGAAAAGAATAAGGATAAAGAATTTGGATGGTTGAACCATCCTATTCGAACCATCTTATTTGATAATTGTAAGGGTAGGGATCGTGTGAGTATGCACATTCCCAATTAGGATGATTACCTACACAAGAATCACAATATAAACCATTACAAGGAATGGAATTTGCACGAAAATGACCGATTCATTCTTCTCAAGCTGCTAATTGGATAAATGTATTATCATAAGTAGTCCTAAGAGACATCCATCACATCATAATAAATAAACTTATTGGTCATGCCTCCATAATCATAAGGTACATATCGCAGGCTTGAGCTATTCCGACACATATTTTGCATGATCTCAAAAGTTTGACACAAAAATAAAACACAAAAACAAATACTAAAACAAAATACACAAAAAGAAAAAAATGGAAAAGTTTAGACTAGTAGTAGCCTTCTATCTACTAAAATGAGAAAATCTTCGTGGATTTTTTAATAGAAGAAACAAAAAAGAGACAAATAGGAAAATCTGTTTGGTTTTTTGAAATATTGAGAATACACAAAGGAACTAAGACAAATATAACAAAATTTACCCTTCAAAGTAATATTCTTGCCAAATTATACCAATTTGCCAAAGACTCCAATCCCCGACAACGGCACTAAAAACTTGATACGTGAAATATCTAGTTATAAAGTTTATAATCACCTAACTCTACTATTAACTAGATAACGCACCGCAAATGTATGGGATCATATATTACATAGTAGAACTAGGGGTTGATACAATAATTATTAGTTTAACAAGTACCAGTCTTTGGCTTCGGATTGCATTTGAAGGATTGACAATTAAAGAGATTTAATTAAAAAGAAACTATGACCAAAAACTAATCAACCAGTGTATTAGGAATAAGACTAGCCAGACATTCCCATCGTTTGCTAATTTATTCAATTAATAGGTTCAGTTACCCAATTAGAGTCTCAATTCTGTTGGTCCCAAAACAACCTAAGAGGGGGGGGGGGTGAATTAGGTTTCTAAAAAAATATTTTTAGAAATATTAATCTTAATAAGATTTTTCAATTAAAAATTGATATAATAGAATCAATGAAACAGTGAAGTAAGAAAGAGAGGAAATTAAACAGCCAAACTTTCAAGCTAGCAAGCTTGAAGTATCAAATCACTAGAATGCTTCACACACTTGGTGAGCCAATAATCTTTACAAAGTAGGAAAATTCTTGCTCACACTAAAACTCTTTTAGTTGAGCCAAGAATTTTACTCACAACCACACTTTCGTACAAGATTATTACTCCACTCAAAATTGAATTGCACTCTATACTACAACTACACACTAATACAATAAAGCACTATAGCTAATTTGTACTAAAATTGCTCTTTTCTAAGGCTTGTATTCAATGTATTAGACGATTTTTACAGAATATCAAAATAGTTATTTATGGGAGCAATAAATGGTGGTTGTCTCTTATTCACTAACAGCTAAATAATAAGATACAGTAGTAGCTGTTGGGGTTTGCTACCTCCAAGATAAGTAGACTTTGAGTTTACACCTGTCTGATTTCCATCTAGTTCTGTGAAGAATTTCGTTCGGACATCCATGCATGCATTCGTTCCATCGTCCGAATGGAGTTTCAGACGGTCGTGTTCGTCCGAAATAGACTTCGGTCGGACAGTTGTGTGCGTCCGTTGGAGAAGTAGTAAGATCCTTGCTTTCTGCCCGTTGGTTCTGACGGTGGAATGCGTCCGAGAAGCTTGACATAGTTCGGACGGTGCAATACATCCGAACACCCTGTCTCCAGCAAAACAAGTAACAGACCTGCAAAACTTGTAATTACATAGTTAAGTGCTTATGTCATCATCAAAATAAGGTTTGGAAAACATCAATCTCCCCCTTTTTGATGATGACAAACATTCATGGAATAATTATGTAAAATAAATCAAATATGAGTGATGACCAATCATTTTGCAATATAAATTACTACTTCCCCTTTTGACATCATCAAACAAAGCTCCCCCCTGAGAACGTGCAAATATTCAACAGAAATAGCGCAAAAATTCATAAAAAGGATAAAGCCCAAATATTCAACAGACTAGTTCAAAGTAATACATAAAATGGTAAATCTGAGAGCAATTCTAACTAAGCAAAGGAAAAAAAATAGAGAAATGCCAACAACTAAAAAACAGATTATTAAAGGAACTAATTCAAGTCATTTTTCTTCTTGGAGCACTTTTCGATCTTTCGGCGTTTGGAAGGAGCATCATCATCAGTAGCCTCACTGTTTTCATCTTCTTCAGTACGGCGTTGCATGATGAAATTGAACGTGTCGTCAACATCCTCATCGTCGCCTTCATCTTCATTGGCAGCACCTTGATTATTTGCATTCTCTTCGTCGTCCTCACGAACATCCCCATCTTCAGCATTGTCATCACTGTCGAAAGAGGAGTCGAGTGGATATTGTGATTGAATGTTGGCAAATTGAACCTGAGTCGAAGCAGACATGCCTAGGCTAAGTGCCTCTTGGATAATCACCGGACGAGTTTCAAGTCGCTTTAACTTACGATTAGTACGACGTTGAAAGGAACTGACTTGAGTGCTCAAGGAAGTGACAAATTTAAACAGGTTTGTTAAGTTCAAAATGTTGACACTTCCGAGGAAGATGGCATAAGGATCATGGAATGGTATTTTCAATTTGAGGAGGAGGAGAATGTGGAATTGCCAAACTTATCCAAGAGGCTTGGCCTATGAATGTTCAATATCAAAAGCTGTCTTAGTTAACCATTGATCGTTGAAAAAATGGAGGCCTTTTCGTTCAATATAAGATTTGTTGAAATAAGGGGGAAATTGTTTGTTGCCGCTGAAAGAGGTAGACATCAAGGAAATCAAAAACTTTGGTGAGAAAATTTCCAAAAGAAATGTTTCTTCGGGTATCAGTAAGAAAGAGTTCCCACAGGGAGCAGAAGAGATACCCAAAGTCAAGAGGAATGCCCTTGAAAAGACAAAAAAATAAGTAAAGCAGCATTTTTCCGGGCTCAGTGCAATGCCCATCGGTTGGTAACAGGAAATTCGTGACAAGAGTGTATAGAATGTTTAGTTCTGGAGTTAGCAATGTGGTTTTGGCTTCCGAGGCCTGTTTGAAATTGATGTTAAAAATAGCTCTGACCTCTTCAATGTCAAATCGAGTATCAATAGCGAGCCATTTGTCTAAAGAAAAGAAATAAGAGAAATCATTCGGATTTGAGACTTCACATTCAAAAATAGTGTTGATGATGTTGGAGAAAATCTCAAGATTGGTGCTATTTACACGAGAAATTAATGTGCGAACAGTGGGGCCTTTTCGAAGATTGTCTGTGAATTGAAGCACCATGTCATGATACACGGAGTAAATCAATATGCACTAGGTGACCCCAATTTTGTTTTTCAAAGCATGATTTGACAATGGGAAGATTATATTCATCAAAAAGACTCTGAGAAGCAGGACGTTGAACGATTATAGATTTGCTCAGAAGAGAAGTATACCGTTCGGATGCCTTGGCATCGATGAATTTTGGTAAGGTTGGATTTGAGGAGACTTGAGGATTAGCAGACGATTCCCCATGCACCGGAGCTTTCCCTTTTATTTTTCGTCCACGAGTTGCTGTAGAAGAACCTCCACGGGATTTAACCATTGTGAATGAAAGGAAGAAAGAGGAGAAAAAATGTAATTTTTTGAAAGGTTGGAGGGAATTTGATGAAATAAGATGGTAGATGGGTGGAATTAGGTAAAATAATGGTGATGAATACTTTGGAAATGACAATTTTCCAAACAATTTGTTGAGAGAATGAAGGAATTTGGAGGAGATTTTGGAGAAAAAAATTCGCCAGAGAGGGTTTCGGGGGTAAGGATGAGTTCTCCGAAATGGGGGAAAATGGCCTATTTTAATCCAACAGGGAGACCGTTCGAACGAGTTTTATTACGATTGGTGTGCATCCGATGAAGCGTCCGGAAGCTGATGAACAGATAGCCGATGGAAGAGCCAGTGCGTCCGATGTTCTTTCAGACGATGGTAAGCTTCTGGAAGAATTCCAGAGAATGAGTGAAGAAATTGAATAGCGTTCGGACGATTATAAGCGTCCGAGGCAGAGAGGAGGTTTTCAGACGAGAGAGAGAGTCTGAAAGATAATGTTGTTCGGACGATCGGGTGCGTCCGAACGAAGAGACTATCCCAAATTGATCTGTAAAATCCCCAAATATTTTCTGAGAGATTCAAAGCGATCTAGAGCCAAGGGTTTTGTAAAAATATCAGCCAGTTGATCTGAAGTAGACACTAAATCAACACGAATTTCCTTTTTACAAAGAAAATCTGTAATAAAATGATGCTTAACATCAATGTGTTTGGTTCTAGAGTGCATAACAGGATTTTTTGTGAGCTAAGATTAATTGCACTAGTGTTGTCACACTTTATAGGCACACAATAAAAAATAACACCAAAATCTTTCAGAGTATGTTTCATCCAAAGAAGTCGAGCACAAAAATTTCCAGTAGCAATGTATTTGGCTTCAGCCGTAGAAAGGGAAATAGAATTTTGTTTTTTGCTAAACCAAGACACAAGACAATTTCCCAAGAAATGACATATACCACTGGTACTTTTTCTATCAATTTTACTCCCAGCAAAGCCAGTGTCAGAATAACTAATTAAATCAAATGTAGAGGACTTTGGATACCACAAACCAAAATTTATTGTACCCTTCAGATATCTAAAAATTCTTTTTACAACTATCAAGTGTGATTTTTTGGGGCAAGATTGAAATCTAGCACATAAACAAATAGCAAACATGATATCTGGTCTACTGGCTGTTAAGTAAAGTAGGCTTTTGATCATACCTCTATAGTATTTTTCACCAACACCATTACCTCTTTCGTCTTTATCAAGTTTGGTTGAAGTGCCACATAGGCGTACCAACTTGTTTTCAATCTTCCATTCCAAATCGTTTGAGTAGCTCCTTTGTATACTTGATTTGTGTAATCAACATTCCTTTTGTTTGGTGAACTTGTAGTCCGAAGAAAAATTGTAACTTGCCCATCATACTCATCTCAAACTCTTTTTGCATTAAATGTGAAAAGTCCTTGCACAAACTTTCATTAGTTGCTCCACAAATAATATCATCAACATAAATTTGAACAATTAACAAACCATTTAAATTTGTTTTTGTAAAAAGAGTGGTGTCAACTACACATATCTTAAATCCATTTTCAATCAAGAAAACACTTAATCTTTCATACCAAGCTCTTGGAGCTTGTTTCAAACCATATAAAGCTTTAGAGAGTTTGAAAACATGATTTGGAAGATTTTTATTTCAAAGCCCGGAGGTTGTTCAACGAAAACTTCTTGATCGATAAAACTATTTAAAAATGCACTTTTGACAGAATTTGATATAATTTGAAATCATTGAAACATGCAAATGCAAGAAACATGCGAATGGATTCTAATCTAGCCACGGGTGCAAAGGTTTCATCAAAGTCAATACCTTCTTCTTGAGCATAACCTTTTGCAACAAGTCTAGCTTTGTTTCTTATGATTTTACCTTTGTCATTTAATTTGTTTCTAAAGACCCATTTTGTTCCAATTACGGGATGAGAAGATGGTCTTTCAACCAGGGTCCATACGTTATTTTTCTCAAATTGACTAAGTTCATCTTGCATGGCATTAACCCAAGATTCATCATCTAAAGCAACATCTACATGTTTAGGTTCAATGTGAGAAAGTAATGCACAATTACTATTCAAAAGTTTATGAGAACGAGTAGTTACCCCATCGGATAGATCACCTATGATTAAATCTTGAGGGTGACTAGAGACGAATCTCCAAGCTTTCGGAAGATCTTTTGGAGTATCCTCGTTCTTTTCTTTTTCATCATCTATTTGATGGTCGTTGACATCATTGCTTGATGTGATCTCTTGATGATCTTCATGAATAGTGAGCTTTTCGAGCTCCTTTAGAATACCTAAATCTTCATCTTCGCACAAATTCTTTGAGATAACATCCTTAGGTTCATCAAATGTAACATGCACAACTTCTTCAATCAAGAGCGTTCTTCTATTGTAAACTCGATATGCTTTCTTGTCACTAGAATATCCTGGAAAAATTCTTTCATCCGATTTTTTGTCAAATTTTCCAAGGTTTTCTTTGATTTTTAAAATAAAACATTTGCAACCAAAAACTTTGAAATAGCTCACAAAGGGTTTTTTTACAAAAAAGGAGTTTATAAGGAGTTTTGTTTAAAAATGATCTTAATAAAACTCGATTCATGACATAACAAGCCGTGTTAACAGATTCGGCCTAAAAGTATTATGGTAAGTCGCATTCACTAATCATAGTTCTAGATGTGTTTCTTGAAGAGTCCTATTTTTCCTTCCAATAACACCATTTGTTGAGGGACTCTAACAACCGAACATTCATGAAAATTACCGTTGTGATTACAAAAATCGAGAAAATCTCCAAATTTAAATTCGGCACCATTGTCACTTCTTAAACGAATGATCTTTAAATTCAATAAATTTGAATTTTGGAAAATAATTTTACAAATTTTTCAAAAGCCTCATTTTTGTGAACAAGAAATAATACCCAAGTGTACCTAGAATAGTCATCTACAATAACAAAGGCATATTTGCAACCACCAAGACTAGCATGTTGAGTAGGTCCGAGTAGGTCCAAATAAGTCTGAATGCAACAATTCTAAAGGTTTATGAGTGGACACAAAATTCTTTGGTTTAAAAGAAACTTTGACTTGTTTACCAAATTGGCATGCATCGCAAATTTTATTTTTCAAAAATTTTAGTTTTGGCAAACCTCTTACCAAATCCTTATTAGCAAGTTTTTCAATCAAATCCATGTTAAAATGACAAAGTCTTCTATGCCAAAGCCAAGGATCATCTATGGAAGCGGTAAGACATTAATTACATTCGTATTGCTAATTTTATCAAGATGAATCACATAAACATCATTGTGCCTAGTGCCCTTGAATAAAACAACATGATTTTTATCAAAGATAAGACATTCATGCTTGGTAAAAAATACATATAATTTTTTATCACAAAGTTGACTTACACTTAATAAATTATAGTTCAAATTATCAACAAGAAGCACATTCTTAATCAAGGTTTCACCATTTTTACCTACATCACCAATGTCGATTGATTTTGCTTTATTGTTATCTCCAAATGTGACTTGTCCACTATTTTTGGATATGAGATTTGTGAAGAGAGAAGCATCACCCGTCATGTGCCTTGAACATCCACTATCTATGAACCACTTAGCATTGTTGGTGATGTTAAGTACCTACACAATAAATCAATTGATAACTTTTGGTACCCACATTTTCTTGGTTCCATTTGAGTTAGTGAAATTGCTATCAATCAATGCGACTTTCATTCCAAGTTTTTCATTCTTCTTGACATACTACACATATTCTTATCATGTCCATGTTGTTGGCAATATCTACAAATAGTAATTTTATTTCCATATAAAGATGATTTCAATTTTACAAAACATAAGTCATCCCTTCTAAACATGATAAAATTTTTGTTGATTAATACATTTCTGTTTATTTTCAAATCAACAACATTTTCTTTCTTTCTAGTCAAGAGAACATCCAAATCATCCAATCTTTTCTTCAAGGAGGCTTGTTCTTCCTTGACCTTTGATCTCACATGCATTCTTTTCTTCAAGTCACAATTTTCTTGTGATAGCCTATTATTTTCATTCACAAGTTTAGAGTTAGCATTCAATAGAGCATTTGATTTCTTCACTAACTCCTTATTTATAGCATATGATTCCTTTAAACTATCATGCAATTTCAAAATGAAAGCTTCAAGACCACTTTCATCATTAGAGTCCTTAGAGTCATAGTTAGAATTTACCTCATCATCTCCAATGGCCATAAAGGCCATTTGTGCCGACTCCATTTCTTCTTCGATGATCTCCTTCGGAGTTGCAATCATCCCATGTTATTTGAAAGTTATTGAATCTAGGTTTTCTTCCTTCCTTCTTTTTCTTGGAAGGGCACTCATTTGCAAAGTGTCCGAGTTGACCGCATTCAAAACATTTTTCATTTTGCTTCTTCATTTCAAGCCTTGTCTTTCCTTTGAAATTATTTGAATTTGTAGCTCCACCTCTTCTCATTCTTCGTTTGTTGATGTAATGTTTAAGAAATCCTTTGGTGATGAGTGCAAGATCTCCTTCATCAAGATCTTCATCTTCTATCCATTGATGGAGCTATTTTCATCCTTTTCTTGAGAGGTCTTTAGAGAAATGCTTACACATTGGCCTTGCTTCTTTATCATCCACCACTTTGGCCTTCAACTTCAATTCATAAGATGTAAGAGAATTGATCAGCGATTCAATAGGCATTGAATTTAAATTCTTGGCTTCCTCTATAGCAATTGTTTTGGCATCCCATTCTTTGGATAGAGCATTTAGGATTTTCTATTTTTTTCACCCAAAGAATACTCCTTACCCAAGGCTTCAAGATCCTTAATGATGTCATTGAACCTACAATACATTTTGTCAATATTTTCATGTGGTTCCATCTTGAAGGACTCATACTTGGCAACAAGTAAGGATTTCTTTTGCTCACGAACATCGTCACTCCCTTCATGGATTTCCTTCAATTTATCCCTGATTTCTTTAGCGGAAATGCATCCCTTCACACGAGTTGGTTCATTTGCATCCAAGGCATTATATAGCACATTCATGGCTTTTACATTTAACGTCAAGTTTTTCTTGCCTTGTGGAGTGAGCTCATCCCTTGTCTTTTCTCTTCTTCTATTTGTGTGATCATCAATGATAGTAGCTTCAAAAGGACCTTCATTGACAACATACCACTCTCAATGTCAATAGATTACAAAAAGATGTTCATTCTATCTCTCCAACTAATAAAATTTGCCCCATTAAACATAGTGTTGGCTAGACCCAAAAGCAACCTAAGAGGGGGGTGAATTAGGTTATCTCTAAAGACAAACCTTTTTTCTGTGCTTAATAGAAATTCAAACTTTGTGCACCAAATGAAAACTTAAGCACAAATGAATACAATAGATATTCAACAGTTTAAGCTTAAAGAACTCGCTTTATTGAGATTAAGAGAAGCAAAAGAAACTCCCTAGCTTCTCAAGCTAAAGCTTGCAATTACAAAGAGCTTCTCACAAGGCAACTACCAAGTTCACAACTTGAAGTTCAGCCCCTAAAAGTCTCTTCAAAGTAGGTGAGACAATAACCTCTTGTACACAAATGAGGATCACTCTTGCTCACACTAATTTCCTTTAGTTGAGCCAAGAGTTTTACACTCCCAACCTCCCTTTGTTACAATTGTTATCTCTCCACTCTTACACTTGAAGAACTTTTACACTTCTAAGCTCTTTTCACACTACCTACACTATTACAACACTTGTACCCACTATTTCTCTCAAATATCTATCTCAAGAATTGTTTGTAATCAATGTAGAAGTCTCTTTTTACTTAAATCAGACTTAGGGGTATTTATAGTTGCCAAATATCTGCTTTCAACAACTTCCCAACGGCTATTTTCTGTCTACTGGAAAACTAGCCGTTGGACCTTTCGGACGGCCGATGCAGCAAGAATGCGTCCGAACAAACTAGCCATTGGACCGTTCGGACGGCCGCTGCTAAACCTTGCGTCCGACACTGCGTCCGTTCTCTGAGGGTATCCGTTCGGACATGCGTCCGATCGAAGCAAAGTCTACTGGAATACGAACGGACGCTGTTCTTCGTCCGAGGCTTGCTTCAATTTCTTTGTGTCGGACGATTACCATCGTCCGAAGCTCTGTGTGGTTGTTTTTGTTCGGACGATCATTTGCGTCCGAACCTCCCTATTTTTCTGCACACTTGTCTTCAAACCATTAGTATGATTTGGTCATCATCAAAACATGATTAACATAACTGGGGTTCAACACATAGGGGGCCTAGTAACGGATTGACCCTCAAAAAATAGAGCATTGTTGGTTGCCATAATAGTTCTTTTCTCAAAAGCAATTTAAGCAATAAAATGAGACCAAGCTCTGATACCAATTGTTGGTCCCAAAGCAACCTAAGAGGGGGGTGAATTAGGTTTCTAAAAAAATACTTTTAGAAATATTAATCTTAATAAGATTTTTCAATTAAAAATTGATATAATAGAATCAATGAAACAGTGAAGTAAGAAAGAGAGGAAATTAAACAGCCAATACTTCCAAGCTAGCAAGCTTGAAGTATCAAATCACTAGAATGCTTCACACACTTGGTGAGCTAATAATCTTTACAAAGTACGGAAATTCTTGCTCACACTAAAACTCTTTTAGTTGAGCCAAGAATTTTACTCACAACCACACTTTCGTACAAGATTATTGCTCCACTCAAAATTGAATTGCACTCTAAACTGCACACTAATACAATAAAGCACTACAGCCAATTTGTAATAAAATTGCTCTTTTCTAAGGCTTGTATTCAATGTATTAGATGACTTTTACAGAATATCAAAGCAGTTATTTATGGGAGCAATAAATGGTGTTTGCAACTACTTCCTAACGGCTAAATAATAAATGCACAAAAAATAGCCGTTGGGGTTTCGGATGTCCGAGATAAGTAGGATGCGTCCGACACAGCGTCCGGTCTCCATGCAGTTGGTGAAGAACTTCGTTCGGACGTCCGTGCATGCATCCATTCTATCGTCCGAATGGAGCTTAGGTCGGTCATGTTCGTCCAAAAGAGATTTCATTCGGATAGTTGTGCGTGTCCGTTGGAGAAGCAATAAGATCCTTGCTTTCTGCCTATTGGTTCGGACGGTGGAATGCGCCCAAGAAGCTTGACGTAGTTCGGACGGTGCAATGTGTCCGAACACCCTATCTCCAGCAAAACAAGTAACAGACCTGCAAAACTTGTTTACATAGTTAAGTGCTTATGTCATCATCAAAATAAGGTTTGCAAAACATCAAATTCCAATCAATCAACTTAATTACACACTTTAGTGGTGGTTTAATTTCGAATTATCAACTGAACATTGATTGCCCATGATGATGAGTCCTATCAATTTAATTTTTCTATAGGGAGAGATCATTCTCGGCCTAGTCTCAATTAAATCGCGTAGTCAGGTGTATGGAATGAACCATCTAGGAATTCATATCAGACATGACTACAATTATCCAATCTAGTAATTTTCACTAAGCTATGGCGCGGGCCAACTCTCGTGTTAATCTACCCAAAATTAGAGTTAATTACTCTCTACAATTGTCTCATTTGTGATAATTATTACCCAAAAGTTCAATTGATCGAATTAATGGCTAAGTCGTCTAATCATCAATTTTACCATTTAATTTACCAAGTTAGTCATCACCCAATGAAATTGGTATCATAGAACCTTAACCTATAACAAATTAGAACATGAATAAAAACATAAACACAATAGAAATTAATGAAAGCGAGTAAACTACTCTAACCATTAATCTTGGAAAACAGATGAAGAGAGCATTGCTATTGAAGGCAAGCAATAAAGATCAACAAAACTAGAACCAATTAGCATAATAAATATCTAAAAAGGTTTAAGAAGCCTTCTCTAATGTTCTATCACAAGTTCTGTACTGAATCTAAGGTTGTCAATCTTAAACCTCCTCTTCAACTCTTCTTGAAAAGAAAGAAAACCCTAGTCTTATCTTGCAACCCCCGAAGGGAAGATGAAAGATAATGTTCTTTTCAGGTGCTGAAGACCCTTATTCATAGGTTTTAAGAGTTATGAAGGGCTCTGAGTAAGCTTTGAAACGCATCAAAACGGGCCCAAAAAGGACACCGAAACTCTATAGATGATCAAAATCGTAAGACAGCATGTTGCTGCAGCTACAAGTTCGTGCCATTGAAGCTTTCCTTTACCGCGGTGAAGAAACCGTCTACCTATGGTCATTTTAATTATCATCGGAGAAGTGCTCTAGAAAACTCTGACAAAACTAAAAACTAACTTGAGGTCCAATTTCTTTTCGTCAATACAACTTCCGATAGTTGAGATTTTATTTCTTCAGTACTAGGAAAGACTAGTTGTTCGGCTCACGCTTCACGTGAGCGTGCCGAGATTATACATGAAGTAAGTCATTTCAAGCAGAACAATGAAGTAATGGAATATAAACTAATAGAGTAATAAATGAAAGTCATGAACAATAATTGAGCAAGTGGTTTATATAAGTTCATATATCATAAAAGAATAGTGTAAGTACAAATATAGTCTAACTATTAGGTAATCCATTGATTATGAAAGTAGTGTTTATCAAATACTGAGGGATTGCATGATTTATGATAGTTGACAACCACTTATGCATGGAAAATTTTTAAATTTATGCCTTTAACCAGGTATTCTACATATGTTATTAATAAACATATTGACCTGTTCAAATGGATCAAGGTTTCCAAAACTACTTTTTTCCTCCTCCTACTTGACAATAAGGATTCATCTTCAAAAGTTGAAGTTGATTAACAATAGCATTCAAAGCCGTTGTATCTATATTCTCAACAATAATTCATATTTAGACTTGTGAAACTAGCACTTTTCATGACAAAGGAGCATTTGAATGTTTTCCCCATTCCTTCAATAATATCGGAAGATATATTAATCGAGTCAATGCTATTGTTGAAAGACCTTGATAGAGGTGTCCTTAGAAGATTTTGTTCACAACTGTCCCACTTGCAGCACACAACCAAGATATACATTATTCAACTCGACTGCTCTACAAGATTGTGAGGAGGACCCTCTCTCTAGAGGAGGTGCCCCACAAGGATTATCATGGAAAGACCTACAATGTTGTATTTCAAATATTCACAAAAATCTTTAACTCTAATAGAATGCACTAATATAAGGAATTACAATTGCTTGATGCTCAATTTAAATGTAATATAGCAGATACAAATTGAAAAGAGTAGTAGTATGGAACACATAGTGGGGTAAAGTTTCTAAGGAAGTAGAAAACAATACTTAATCAATTGTAGACAAACTTCTTTTTCATTTACCCTTTTATTTCATAAAGTCAGAACAATTATTAGAATTTCGATTTAAACTTAGCAAGTAACAATAAAGCATGCACTTTACAGGAAAGCATAACTAACTATGAAAATCAGAACTTAGCAGTTGAAGCACCTCTTACATAAATCTTCATTATAATGCTTTATTCACAACTCTTAGATGATCCGCATGTTATAAATTAAGATTAAATAATGCAAATAGGCACCAAGTATAAACTTCGGTCAAAATAAATATAAATCTAAACTATGACAAATTTGAGACATAAGGACATAGTAAATTAAACAATTCTATGAGTACGAAATTTATCAAATATGCAATATTAAGTCTATCCTGTATGGGCTATCTAACTTCTAAACTTTCACAAAATCCATATAGTAATCTAATTGCTGAATAAGAAACCAAAAAGAAAAAGTATGGACTATGATCCTATTTGTTGCCAGCTATATGTTCCATTGTTTTTTATAAACAATATGTGGGTAACCATAAATATTGGCCATGACAAGAAGAAACCCAAAATCTAACAAGTACAATGACACCAAGTGCAATCAAAGAAACCCAAAATCCAACACCAAGTGCAATGACAAGTAGAAAAATCAATCTAATCTTTATATTTATGCTTATTCTTGATTCCATATAAGATTAGGTAATGCAACAAATATCGTCTATGCAGCATTCATTTTGGAAGCACATCCAAAATGAAACATAAAATTTAAATTTACAGACAAAAGATAAGTAAAGATTCAAGTACTTTATAACATTTGCACATAATACTGAAAAGCAAATGCAATAACAAATATATGCACAATATACGTAATTGGTCCAGTATTGAAAGTATATATAGTGACTGAGAAGGAGTTTTATAGTAGTTTAAAATCTAATACTACAACATCCATGTGTTGATCAAACACGGTATTCCATGAAAGATTTTGCCTACATCCATGGTAATTAATTATCTATCATGCCATCTTTTAAGGTTATGCACCACATACAACAAAGTAATCAGTTTTGTTGATTAATTGAAATCTATTAGTAGTAACACATATCAAGAAGGATCCTTCTTGTACGGAGTATGCTTTGTGTCAATTTTTATCAAGTAGTTTTTTATTATTTTCTTTGAACATAATTGCCAGAATAGATATCTATACAAATATAAAAATGAATTAATAGTTTAGCAAAAAAATATTGCCAAATCATATTAGCCTCACATTTTAAACTTATTATAATGAGGTTTCAAAGAGGCGTATAAAAGAAAGTCTCATAGAAATTAAATAGCTCAGCTCCACACAAGAGAGTATGCAAGAACACTTCTTATTTATGTGTTGTCAAAAGAAGACTCCAATTGCTCTTATTTTTCTGATTTGGAGAATTTTAATCCAAATATAAATGGCTGCCAATTGATTTCAAGAAATACATCTAAGCAAACATCATGAAGGAAGAATTGACTAATATTGATGATGGGATTTAGATTATTCAAAAGCCTCTATCTAACCATCAGGTTAAGCTTGCAAAAAATGTCACTTATCCTATCCATCATTAAGCCTAACTGAGAATCATATTTTCTATAATGATGACATAAAGGGTAAATGTTTCTTGCGTGTTCCAATAGGCCTAATCAAACCATCTAACATAAAATCAAATTCCATATTCAGAATAAAAAAATTAATCCCATTATAACCTCCCACATAAATAAACAATTATTCATATAATTAAATCAACTGATGAGTAATTATAATCAGATTAATATTCTTGTTAAAGCACACCTCATTATGTGTAAACCAAAAAGTATTAATCTTCTAAGAAAACTTGACATAATTAAATAAATATAAACCCAAAATATCCCAAAGTTGCACAAAAATCTCTAATCCAGAAAAGCACATTAAGTAAAGAATATTAAGAAGGAGAATAAATATAACAATTCAAGAAAGCTAAACCTACTTTTGTTGAAGCCAAATTTATGCATGCATCCCTCTTTTCCTTCTCTTCTTGAATCCTCAATTCATACAGATGTAAATATCTTCTCGACTCCTTATATAATTGAAGAAAATCATATTTTTGCCTCCCAAAATTTAAAAATGCAAAAAAAAATAAAAAATATTGCGAGAGGGTTCTACCAAAATAATCACATATATAGCATATTTTCAAGACCCCAAATTTGAATTTTTTGATTATACGTGATTGTGTGTTTTGTTAGTGTCTAAAATTGTGTGCATGTATGTCTCCTACTCTGTGACTGCGTCTTTTTTTAGATTCAAAAAATGGGAAGAAGAAAAGAATGAGGATCAAGAATGAATGGAATTGTGAAAAAATAAGAAAGAGAAAGAGGAGGAAGACAGTATGAGAAATGAAGGAGAGAGAGGGGAGTAGAAGGGATAGAGAGAAAGGAAGATAATATTTTTACGGAGAAAGCAAGAAACCTAGATACTTCAATAGTAGTCCACTAATAATTCAATGGCCAAATAGCCCTTCACAAGACTATAAATGCCCAATAGGCATATGGTGCAAAACAGCATATAGTGTGTGATGGATACTCTCATCTATATATATTTTGGACTCTCTTTGTCCACTACTTATGCATCGTTTATGTTGCCAGTTTGAGACAAAAAGTTGATAAAACGACCAATCAAAGTGCAGCGAATTCTTTTCTTTTATTTGACTATTTAATTTTTATCGATTTCTTGTAAAATGATAAAAACAAGCAAATTTTATACAGAATTCAAACAATAATAAAAAATATACAAAAATATGTTATTTAAACACTAATAGAGAAATTTCCATCCAAAAAACTGCCAGTAAAATACTTTTAGGGCAATACATGTCTTTGGCATGAAAAGAGAAAATTGCAAAATTACTAGGAAACTCAAAAAAAAAAAATTAAATTTTCACTAATATTTACTTATTTTTAGTGAAGACCATACTAATCTTAGCTTGAAATTAAAATTTAGAAAGATACTTTTCAAAAGTCATGTCCGGAATTTTTAAAAACAAATGTCTAATTTTGAAAACTACCCCAAATAGATTTTGAAAGTCATCAAAATTAACTGAGATGTTTAAAAGGTAAATAAATAAACTTATATACTAAAAACGATTTAAAATGAGTTTTAAGTGCCAAAAGATCATTTTGTCCTTGCTCTTCCAAAAATTGATTTGAAATGATTATTCTGCCAAAAAATATTCAAAATAATGCAATTAAACTTATAGACCACAAAAAAAATTTAGGGCATGACACCAAAATCTTATAAAAAGTTGTAGATTTTCCTGAAAAAATGATATTTTTCCTCGAAAAGCAGACAACTCAAAAAATTTTGCCTAATGTAGCACTTAATTTCAAAACAATAACAAAAGTGGGTTAAAATTTGTTGTCTACAAGAAAGATGATAGATAAAAGCACTTAATTTGTTCATTAAGTGTTTGAGTACTTATTTAGGTGACAATTAGCACATTTTATTAGGTTTTTCCATTTAGAGTTGTGTCGTGTCTTTGACTTAACTTCGTTGGGAGTTAAGTTTTCGTTCGTCTTTGTTTGTCCTTCATTTTTTGGCAGGACTATTTTGTGAGACTTTTATTTATATGTTTAGGTACTATTTTAAGTGTTTATTATAGATAATAATGTTCTCCTATGTGTTAGGGTCGCATGAAAAAAAATGGTGCATTAATCGGACGTCGGATGAAGATTTTGGAAGCAAAACTGTGAAGTGCTGCATTTCAGAAGTTTCAGTCCAGACCGCGGTCTCAAATTTGAGATCGCGGTCTGGAGATGGCTGGAGCAAAAAATGACTTTGTTCGGGGCTGATTTTGCTGCACAATTATCCCATTACCCTGGCACTATATATACCCATTTTAAAGCTCATTTGAGGGAGAACTTAGCTAGTAGAAGTAGTTCTATCGGAAGACAGTAATTTTCTGATTTTTCCTCCCCTGTCTCTTATACACATCTAGATTAGATAAGAGTAGGATTTCTCTTTCTTGTAATCAGAATTTCCTACCTAAAGATTGAAGCTTTAAAGTGGTAAGTTCCTTGTCTATGTTAATACTCTTTTAGTTAAACAATTATGAAAGAGTTCATATTTTCTTAGTTTACTTAGTCTAATTACTTTCATATATTTTCTCTCTTTGCATGATTTCTTAGTGTAATTGTTAGATTAGTTAATGGGTTTCCTTCAATTATACTTCCTTAGTGGTAATTCATAGTTTAGATTGGTTAATTAGGATAAATTAGTTTATGGGCTTTTCATTTAATTGCTTTTTTACTTGCTTTATTAGTTTAATTGGTAGATTAGTTAATGGGTTTTCCTCAATTGTGCTTTCTTAGTGTTAATTTGTAGTTTAGGTTTGTTAATTACTTTTTAAAACTTTCCTTTTACATGCTTTCTTAGAATAGATTAGGGGCTTTCTCTAATTGTGCTTGCTTAGGGATAATGAAGTTTAGATTAACTAATTGCTTGCTTAATATGCTTTTCCTTTTAATTGTTCCCTTTATTTGCTTTCTAAGGATACGTCCTTTTTAATTGCTTTCTTAGTGATTAATCTTTTCTTTAAATTGCTTTATTAGTTCCATTACGTTCTAGTTTTAGTTAAATCTCTTCACTTTATCAATTGCTTCAACTTGAAATCTAACCAAATAATCGGTAATTATCGACCAATCCTTGTGGAAACGATCCCTACTTCCCTTTGCTACTAGTTGACAACCGTATACTTGCGGGATGCCACCTAGTTAGTTGTAGGATTTAGTTATTTTATAAATTTATAACTAGGTGTGTAAAGGCATCAAGTTTTTGGCACAGTTGCCGGGGATTGGTTTTCGGTAATATCTATATAATTTGGTTGGAAGACTAGATTGAAGTCTTTTGTTTTCTTGTATAGTTGTTTCACCTATTTGAAAAACCAAAAAGATTTTCCTTTTGTAGTTGTGTTCTTATTTTGAAAAATACAAAAGATTTTCTTGGTGATGGATGGTTTGGACTAGCTAGTAGTCAAACCTTTCCTAATTTTCTTGATTTTGTTGTTTTAGTTCTTTTTCTTGCTTTTATTTGTGTTTTTTGTTGTTCAAGAACACGCAAGGACATCTAATTGGAATGATTCATACCAAGGAGATTATCATTTTTACGGTAATAGAGGTATGCCCATTGAGCATTGTTCTTGTTATGGTTACTCTCCTTACCCCTTAGATTATCAAGTGGGATGGTCTAGCCATCAATACTTATGAGAGCCACCAAAATTATCAAATGGGATGGTCTAGCTATCCATATCCTTATGAGAGCTATCAAGAAACTTTCTACTCTTTCCCTCCACCACAAGAGCCTTCATATGATCAAATGGTGTCATATTTCCTTCACCAAACAACTCAAGAAAGTGAAGACGTAAGAAGGATGGACAAGTGGATGCAAATTCAAGAATTTCGAGAAGAAATAGACCAACTTCTAGACGAAAGGGCTCAATTTCGAGAAATTGTGGCCAAAGATCGGGAAAAACTTGCTCAACTTCAAAAAGAAATAGATAGAATCCGTGAAGAGCAAGCCACATCCAATAATCGGTTACAAGACCAACTTGCCGAGATTCAAGGAATAGGTTTAAATGGTGAAGAACGATGTATTCCAACACCTCCACCAATGGGTGAAGAACCGGTTCAAGAAGAACAAATTGAAAATGTCTTGCAAGAAACCTGTTCTCAAGAGCCTCATGAAGTTGACGTTACAACAACCGAGAAAACCAACACTTATGTAGAGGAATCACGAACTTTCCCTTTGCATAAGTGTGCATTTGTCCCGGTAACAATAAAAGAGGTTCTATTTGAGGTGTTCATGGAGAAAGAGCCGGTTCTTGGAGGAGTAGAAGAAGAAGTATACATTCTAGAGGGGGCCAAGGGCCAAGGATACATTGTTGTGCTCAACTTCTTTGGATGAAACATACCTTAAAAGATTTTGGTGTTATTTTTTATTGTGTGCCTATAAGATGCGATAATACTAGTGCAATCAATCTCACTAAAAATCCTGTCTTGCATTCTAGAACCAAACACATTGATGTCAAGCATCACTTTACAAGAGATCTTGTGTGTAAAAATGAAATTTGTGTTGAAGGTCTTTGTATGTACAAAAAATCAATTGGCTGGTTTTTTTACTAAACCTTTGCCATTGGCTTGTTTTGAATTTCTCAGACCTTGCTTGGGCATTATTGATTTAAAAAATATATGACTTTATGTTTTCGGATGCAAATGTGCATCCTATGTCCTCTATTCTCTCGAACGAAAATGACCGTCCGAACTCCCTATTTTTCTTACTTTTCATCTCGGACGTTTCCCTCTGTTCGAAATGCTTCTCTTATTACCAAATTCACAGGTAATTGTACGAACGATTAAAATGTTCCGACAATACTTCAAATGCATAGTTAAGTATTTTGACTGTCCGTTCATATGTGATCGGACACACGATCGAACGTATATCTATTGTTCGGACTTCCGAAAGACTATTCTATTCGTTCAAAACCTTTCACTTTTCCCTTTTCGGACATTCCAATCCCACCGAGCCCTAACTCTGGTGAAATAGCTGAAAATCACCAAACTCCTTCAATTTGTCCTTATCTCTGAAATTATCATCAAGAAATTCACCTTTGTATTTCTTCACCTACCACTTTTGAACTATTTCTTACCCTATTACCATCCTCATTCCTTCAATTTCCTAAAAAAAACTTCACTTTAATTTTTTTTCATTTTCCATCTTCTTCTTTGATTCATGATGGTTCGTTCACGTTGAGGATCTTCAACAGGCACCAGAGGTAAGAAATCGAAGGGATAGGCTCCAGTACAAGGTCGAACATTATCAAATCCTCAACCCACTCGAAATCCCACTTTGCCTAAATATATTGATGCCAAGGATCAGATAGGTACACTTCTTTGCTTACCAAATTCATCATAGTATAACGTCCTATTTATCAAAGCTTGTTTGATGAATTAAACTTCCCTCTAATCAAGGATTGAAGGCAAAAAAACAAAAATGGGGGAATTTAATTCATCTTGATTTGCCCGTTTATCATGATATGGTATTGCAATTCTTATGCTAATCTTCGCAAAGGTTCAATTGTTTGAACCTTAGTTTCTCATGTGCTTATCACATCAATATTGAATTTACTTCCAATGTCATTAATTCGGTTATTGAGTGTTAAGTTATTCCTTCTGATGAAATCTCATATTTCTTCTCGTATGATAAATGGCCTTCTGTTGATACTCGATTTGACATCGAGGAAGTAAAACAAAATTTTCATGTCAATTTTAAACTGGCTTCGGAAGCCAAAACCACTTTGCTTAGTCTTGAGCTAAATATCTTGTATTTCTTAGTAACAAATTTGTTATTACCAACTGATGGACATCGTACTGAGCTGGGAAAAATGCCATTGTATTTATTCTATTGTATTTTTAAGAGAATCAAACTTGATTTTGGATATTTATTTTGTTCATTATGGGAATTATTCCTGATTGACACTCGAAGGAACATCCCTTTTGGAAAATTGTTAAGTAAAGTTTTCAATCACTTTGATAACCCTTTTACTAGCAAAAGACATATCCCCCATATTTCAATAAAGCTTACATTGAACTTAAAGGCTTGCATTTTTTTAATGACCAATGGTTCACTAAGTCTGATTATGAGATTGAGAAATCTAAAACACATGCTTCAAGTTCAGGAAATGCAATACCCCACTCCCCTCCTCCTCAACCCTTCTCTTCCACATCTCCACTGCCCCATTCCTCACACATTTACTCTTCGAAACCCTCCATTTCCCAATTATGCACACTTGTCACCAATCTCAACAATCAAATGAGTTTGTTTCGACGCCGCTCACTTCAGAAATTCAAAAGGCTGGAGACCAAACAAACCATTCTTCAAGAAGCCTTAAATCTCGAAATGTTTGCATCCACCCAAGTTCAATTTGCCAGCAATCAGTTTCAATACATTCTTGAGTTCTTTTCCAACAGCGACGATGACGACATTGAAGATGCTGACCATTCCAATCCTGAGTCCCAAGCCCATGAGGATCCAGTTGGTGCAACCAATCCTGACAAATCCACCATTCCAACCAATGATGTTGATGATGACGAAGATGTTGATGACACATTCAATTACTAAGTGACATCACGCAATGCCATGATCCTCAAGACCTAAATGAACAAGATAGTGAGGCTACGGATGATGATTTACTCGCCAAAAAGCGCAAACGTGAGAAGCTTCAAGAAGAAAAATGATTTAGATTCTACCTACTAGTTTATCCTTGGCTTTATGTATTTATCCTTTGCTCTATTTATCCTTGGATACATGTGTTCGTACTACATAGGCTGAACTAGGATGTATCCTCTTGCTATTTTTTTTCCTATTAAATGGTAGTCTTTTTACCTTTATTTTATCCCATCTTGTGGTTTGCGTAAGGGGGAACATCCTCTCAAGGGGAGCGTGTTTTATTTTGATGAGGCCAATAGGGGGAGAAATACAGTTGATTGTGTGTTTGATTGACCATGGTTGATGGATTATGCTTGTTGGATTAATTATCTGAACTATGATTGGGTTGATTTGCCCTATGATTTGTCATCATGAAAAAGAAGGAGATTGATGACCTACAATCTTTGTTTTGATGATGACAAATGCAATCTAACAATCTGAACTTAAGCTGTGCAGGAATTCTATTTTATCTGCACATTGTCCAAAAAGCACAAAGTTGCTCGGACTTAGAAACTGTCTGAATGAAATTACCTCAGATGCAACACACCATCTGAAAGGTCATGCAGAGAGCAAGATTCTGAGGCACTTGCAACAGATGCACCTAACTTTCGAATGAAATCTTATCAGACATGCCTGACTGTCCAAAGGAAGAGCAACCCTAGTCAAGCACTAAACCTTTCGGACACACTACACTAACTGAGGACCAGACTCATCAACCTACCTGTTTTGGATGAAGGAATGGATGCAACTAGGCCGTCAGAATGAAAATTTCAACTCCATGATATCACTGAATGGACGCTTGCTAATGCATAATAAAGATATCGAACGTCTGTCTCTATAACATCTAGTTGTGTATATTTATTACCTAGCCATTAGGAAGTGGTTGGGACCTGTTTTATTGCATCTATAAATGCCAACCCATCTGTATTGTAGAGTTGAAAGAGTATCTTACACATGTAATTCAAGCAAATAAAAGGCAATTTGAGTGCAAAATAGCCCTTTAGTGATATTCTATTAGTGTGTACTGAAGAGTGTTGTTCAAAAACATTGAGTGGAATGATAATCTTGTACACAAGTGAGGTTGAGTGTAAAGTGCTTGGCTCAACTAAAGAGAAGTAGTGTGACCAAGGGTGATCCTACTTTGTGTACATTTGGGATTATTGACTCACCAAATTTGAAGAAGTATCTTAGTGGATTACTACTCCAAGCTAACTAATGTTGTTTGTTTAATCTCTCTTTCTACTCATTCTATACATTTTGTGCTTAATTGTTTATATTGCTATCAACGTACTTGTTAGTGTAAAAGATTTTAATTATGCATCATTTGCAAATTAATTCTTTAAGAAACATAATTCACCCCCCGCTTAGGTTGCTTTGGGGCCAACAATTTCTAGTTTAGATTGGTTAATTAGGTTAGATTAGTTTATGGGCTTTTAGCAACCATTTAATTGATTTCTTTACTTGCAAAATCTAGTTTAATTATAGGACAGCTAATAGGCTTTCCTTAATTGTGTTTTATACAAGTGTTAGATTTGTCACTCAGGCTAGTTAATTGCTTACTAAAAACGTACACTTGTTAGATTTGTCTAAGAGACATAAATTGTCACAAACTCTAATTGTGCTTTCTTAGGGATAATGAATAGTTTGATTAACTAATTATTTGTTTAATATGATTTTCATTTTAGTAGTTCTCTTTAATTGCTTTCTAAAGATACTTCATTTTTAATTAATTTTGTACAAAATGTTTTCTTAGTGTTTAATCTTTACTTTAAATTGTTTCCTAGATTCATTAATTATAGTTTTAGTCAAATTTCTTCTCTTAATCAACTGCTTCAATTTGTTATCTAGTCAAATAATCTGTAATTATCGACCAATCCTTGTGGGTGCAACCCTACTTCCCTTTACTACTACTTGACGACCTTATACTTGTGGGATGCCACCTAGTTACATTAGTAGGATTTAGGTGTGTTTATAAATTTCATAACTAGGTGTTTGTGCATCAAGTTTTTGGTGCCATTGCCGGGGATTGGTTTTCGATAATATCGATATAATTTGGTTGGAAGACTAGATGGAAGTCTTTTGTTTTCTTGTATGGTTGTTTCACCCATTTGAAAAACCAAAATGATTTCTCATTTTGTAGTTGTGTCCTTATTTTCATAAATCCAAAAAGATTTTCTTTGTGATGGATGGTTTAAACTAGCTAGTAGTTAAACATTCCTAATTTTCTTAATTGTGTTCTTTTAGATCCTTTTCTTGTTTTTATTTGTGCTGTTGGCTATTCAAGAACATACTAGGAACTAATTGGAATGACTCATACCAAGGAGATTATCATTTTTATAGTAATAAAGGTATGCCCAGTGAGCATGATTCTTGTTATGATTACACTCCTTAACCTTTAGATTACCAAGTAGGATGATCTAGCTATCAATACGCTTATGAGAGCAACCAAGAGTTATCAAATGGAACGGTGTAGCCATCTATATCCTTATGAGAGCTATCAAGAAAATTCCTATTCTTTCCATCCACAACAAGAGCCTTCATATGATCAAATGGAGTCATATTTCCTTCACCAAACAACTCAAAAAAGTGAAGAGGCAAGAAGGATGGATATTTTGATGCAAGCTCAAGAACTTCGAGAAAATCTAGCCCAACTTCGAGAAGAAAGAGCCCAACACTTAGAGGGAATAGCTATACTCCAAGAAGAACATGCTAGATTTCAAGACCAACTTTCCCAAATTCAAAGAATAGTAAATGGTGAAGCACAATGGACTTCAACACCTCCACCGATGGGTGAAGAATCGGTTCAAGAAGAACAAATTGAAAATGTCTTGGAAGAAACCAGCTTCCAAGTGTCTCATGTAGTTGAAGTTACAACAACTGAGACACTTAACACTTATGTAGATGAATCACTAATTTTTCCTTTACGTGAGTGTGTGTTTGTCCTGGTTATAACAAATGAGGTTTCATTTGGAGTGTTCGTGGAGAAAAAGCCGGTTCTTGAAGGAATGGAAGAAGATGGATACATTTTAGAGGGGATCAGGGAGGCTCAATCTACTTATTATGGAGTTCAAATCTTTGGGGACTTCAAAGCAGCTATGCAATGGTGCAAGTTCACCAAGGATTACAATATCCTTGGGAAGCCTCTTTGGTATTGAGCAAGTATTTCTTTCCTTTTTATTTATTATGCTTTATTTTAGTTTCCTTGCTTTAGTTGAAGTACCCATTGGTAATAAAGACTTGTAGCCTTGTGATTAGTCTAGCTTATGTTTTGTTGTCGGCAATTGAATTTGGATACACTTGGATGAATTTTGCCATTGATGAAAATGTTGATGATAATATATGACTTGTTATGCTCTGTGAATGATACACATACTTTGCAGAATGACTTTTGACTTGGTTTTCACTTTTTACTTGTGGACATTCTAGTTGTTGTACACTTCATGTTCTAAATAGTTGATCTAGCTTATTTTGCGGAAATCTTTTGAATGATTGTTTTGGATTGAGAGTAGTCTTGGTGGTTGAATATCTCTTTAAAGCCGGTTATGTGTGAAACTAAGTTTGGGAGATGAGTTGGGCATTTAGATAACTTATTTGTTGTGTTAAACCTTGCTACCCTTATGTGTGTTTTTCTTTTTCTTTAATTTTTTGAACCCCATGAAGAAGCCCCAAAGACCCCTCCCTAGTATATAGCCATAATTGGTTGTTAAAGAAAAATCAATTTCTATGACTTTTGTTCAATTGAAATTGGGTTTATGTGATTTACTTGACATTTCATCATTGCTTAGCCTTGATAAACATGTGCATCAATGTTGGTGAAGTCCATAGTTAAAGGGTAGAACTCTTGTTTTTAATTTCAATTTGAGCTTCCTTGGTTGTATCCACCTTCACTTAGTTAATATGTTGTTCATCTTCTATTTTAGCTTTCCGATTGTCAAAGTGTAATTCAAAATCATTGCCTAGTGTTCAATTTGTTTTTATGCTTTCTAGTAGCATTATTTTGTATTTGTTCTAAGAGACAGGTGAGTGGTAGGATGAATTGTACTCATCACTTGAATAAAATGACAAGTTTGGGGATGTTATTTACTTGTGTTGGAATGGTTTCTTTCCATGGACGTAAATATTTGTGTGGTTAATTTTAGATGGAAATTTGACTGATTATGGGACTAGATGATGATAAATGATTTGCAATATCATATGATTGAGTTATTTAAATTTGGCATTCCATGGATTTTGGTATGTGTTGAAACAAGTTCTTTTGTGACAAAAGAATTTCAATTAAACATGTATTAGTATGTTCAAAAAGTAAGGGACTCACATTTTTTAAATGGATTAATTTAGAATATTGTTTTTGATCTAATCTAATTGTATTACCTTGTTGGTCAATTTATCTTTTGTAAAAAATTGGACTAGTTGGAATAGAAGTAATTTAGGCCATTTTGAGTGTTTTTGCTTGTGGAGTTTTATTCTATCTTGTGATTACAGTGATTGGTTTGCATATGATCTTGGGTATGTTTTACTTCTTTTCTTGGTTTAGGACCGCAAAAAAAAAAAAAAACAAAAAATAAACTTTTAATTTAATAATAAGGCGAGTACGGGATTTCGGCATGTACCCGTTTTGTTTCTCCGAAATAAGTCATTAGAGTAGTAATAAGGCGAGTATAGGATTCTAGAATGTACCCATGTTGTTTCTCTGAGTTGAGCCATTAGAAATTATGTTTTAGTATACCAACAAGTGGAGAAGAATGTTTGTAATACTCATCATTGATATCATACTACTCATTACTTGATAGAGTAATATTCCCAATTCTGTGACATGTGCATATTAGGTAGACTCCTAGTGATCGTCTATTTCCATGTGGTCTTGTTAAGACGGTTGAAAGACACTGAAATCCATTTGATTTAAGCAAAACTATATTTTGGATGAGTGGAAGTTGTTTTTCAAAAAGCTTTATGATGATGGTTAATACTTGGTTATTTGAAACCTCTAGATTTGTTGGCATTTGAACTCGTTTTCTTTGGAAATGTTGAAAAACTTGGAATGACTTATTCAAAGTACATCCATTATACACCTTGTGTGTTGTCTTCTAGGTGGTGTCTAGTATACTATGTCTTGTGTTTTGTATTGTTCATTGTTGTTGTCCTTTTTCTTGTATTTTATTTTCCTCAGGACAACCAAATGCTTAAGTTTGGGTGTGTCATAACTCTAGAAAACTAGAGTTATATATACCCTAAACTTGATGGTTTTGCTACTAGTTTTGAACACTTTTAGTGTTTTTGTGTGTGTTTTCGTCTATTATACTTTTACAAGTTAGAATGTGTTAGTATGTGTTTACTAAGTGTTTTAGTACTTATTTAGGTTTTAATTAGCATATTTTATTAGGTTCTTGTGTATAGAGTTGTGCCGTACTTTTAGCCTAACTTTGTTGGGAGTTATGTTTTCGTTTGTCTATGTTTGTCTTTCATTTTTGGCATTTTTTGTGAGAATTTCAATTACACATTATATGTTTAGGAGTTATTTTAAGTTTTTAATATAACTACTAATATTCTCCGATGTGTTAGGGTAGCATGAAAAAAAATGGCACATGAATCGATCGTCGAATGAAGCTTTTCGAAGTAAAACAGTGAAGTGCTGCATTTCACAAGTTTCAGTCCATGTCGTAACATGCAGGCGGCTGGAGCAAAAATGACTTTGTTCGGGGCTGATTTTTGTTCACAATTCTCCCTATACCCTAGCACTATATATACCTCTTTTAAGCCTCATTTGAGGCATAACTTAGCTAGTAGGAGTAGGCTATATTAGAGAGTAATTTTCTTCCTTTATCCTCTCCATTTGGGGAACGTTTTCTTAAATTAGAGTAGATTAGCATTTCACAATCTTGGAATCTTAATTTCCTAGCTAAAGATTGAACCTTTTTAGTGGTAAGTTCCTTGTTTATATTAAAACTCCTTTAGTTAATCTTTAATTTCATAGTTATTTAGTTTAATTAGTTTAATTGCGTCCATATAATTACTCTCTTTACATGATTTCGTAGTCTAATTCTTAGATTAGTTCATGGTCTTCCTTCAATTATGCTTCCTTGGTGGTAATTGATAGTTTATATTAGTTAATTAGGTTAGATTAGCTTATGGGCTTTTAGTTTAATTGCTTTCTTTACTTATTTTCTTAGTTTAATTAGTAAATTAGCTGATGGGCTTTTCTTAATTGTGCTTTCTTAGTGTTAATTTCTAGTTTAGGTTGGCTAATTAGGATAGATTAGTTTATGGGCTTTCAGTTTAATTGCTTTCTTTACTTGTTTTCTTAGTTTAATTTGTAGATTAGCTAATGGAATTTCCTTATTTGTGTTTTCTTAGTGTTAATTTCTGGTTTAGCCTAGTTAATTGCTTTCTCAATATGTTTTCTTGTTACAAGCTTTCTTAGAATAGCAAGTGTGCTTTCTCTAATTGTGCTTGGTTAGGGATAATGAATTATTAGATTAACTAATTACTTGCTTAATATGCAATCTTTTCATTTTAATTGTTCCCTTTATTTGCTTTCTAAAGATATTTCCTTTTTAATTAATTTCTTACAAAATGCTTTCTTAGTGTTTAATCTTTACTTTAAATTGATTTCTTAGTTTCATTAATTATAATTTTAGTCAAATCTCTTCTACTAATGAAATGCTTCAACTTGTAATCTAGCCAAATAATCGATAATTATTGACCAATCCTTGTGGGTACGATCCTTACTTACCTTTACTACTAGTTAACAATCGTATACTTACGGGATGCAACCTAGTTAGCAGTAAGATTTTGGTGTCCTTTTAAATTTCATAACTAGGTCAAGAGCAACCTTCCAATCTCCTCCTTCAGGCTGTATTATACTTCTAGATGTGTATAAGAGCATTTCTAGAATCTTTTCCACACGGCCCTCCTACTGTCATATCTATGGCTCCCTCATTACAATTCACTTTGCCTCATATTCTCATGGGCTCGCAAACCTTGTCCGTTGTATTGATTATTTTTTTTTTGAATATTGCCAAATTACTTCTATGAGGTCTTCTTCGGCAGCCATTATCACTCCAATAAGCATGGGGGTCAATTCATTTGAGGCTGTTGGCTATGAGTATGAATTCCTATATATAGCCAATTTTTATAGCTTTAGATGTGTATTACCTTGAAAGGATTAATACCTGTTGCTCGGTATTAAGGTTATGATCTCATTCTCTTACACAATACAGAGACTTGTCCCTTTTGCTTTATTCTTTCCACATTGATGGGGGTTGCTCGACAATCTGCAAATGTTGGACTTGAAAGGGAATTTTCCATCGTCTAGCATTCAATGGTGGTTATGCTTCATTTGAGAGTTCTTTGCTTTGACTTGTTCTTTGGTTAGTGTTTTCCAGGAAAACTACTCGATCAATCACCAATTTTGCATTTGGATAATGGAGTCTATCAAAGACCTTGGGTGTCTTCTGATCCAGGCGATGTTTTAGAATTCCCTTCCATTCTTTCTTTACCCATTTGAGTATAGTTATAAAGCTCTCTTTATTCCGATTAGACTCCTCGCCTTGGATGCTCCCTGAGGCTCGTTATAGCATATCTCTAAAAGTGCAAGGAACTTTTCTTGCTAAGTCAGCATTGAAGTTTCCTAGTTTTTCTTTCACCAGTTCAGAATGCGGCAATCATTTAATGCTCATCAAATTGGTAAATTCTTTCTAAACTGTCCATTTACTGATGAAGTGGCCTAACAACTATTCAAGGTCATAGTAAGTACCCACTCAGTTCAAATGTAGTTCATAATACCACTTTTTTGTTAATTCCTGAAGTGTTGTGGAAAAAAAGTACATGTTGGTGCAGGGCATTACATACTTGGCAAGGTCAACTCACTAGCTCGGTCAACGACAACCATTAATGTGTTTTTATAGATTTTAGGGTTTCTCTTCATTCTTTTCTCATTTTTCTCCATCTTCTTTCAGTTCTATCAATTCCCCTTCATCATAATTCATAAACCCACCATAAATAACTCAATGTTCTCCATTTAATAAACTTATTCACACTATATTTCCATGTTATTAACCTTTGAATCTTGAATTTTCACAATGTAGTCAACAAGGTCGGGACATGGGCCTTTTAAAGGGATATTTGGATGAGGCTCGATATTCAGCTTGCCAATAGAAAAATTGACATTGTGGTCTTCCAAAAGGTGACCTTATTCTAACTTAAGAATTTTTTTTCCAATTTGTATGATTAAATTTTTAATATTTGTGCTTTATTGAAAATTGGTTGATTATTAATGTTGGATGAATTTGTGAGTTGCCCCTGCCTAATTTATCCTGCTATAAATGTTGGGCTTTTTTTGGGTTTGAGTGCAATTGAAGTTATTTGTTTAGTAGTTGTTCAATTTGTGCTAGATTTAAAAATGGCTCCAAGAAGGAAAACAAAGAAAACTTCAAAATCAACACAAGAAGAATAGGAATTCCCTGTGATACAAGTGGAATTTTATCAATACATGCTTCTAAAAATATATGATAGAGAAAAAGAGAAAAATAAAGTATTGTTAAAGAGGGGTGTTTCACTTGGGGGGACTTTGGAAAATTTTTGAAGAGGTGACTAGTTATATGAATGCTAAGAAATGGGGGTTTTAGTAAAGCAACCAAGGAGAGTCATTGAAGAAATTGTGCGTGAATTTTATTCAAACATTAACATCAAAAATTGTGAGTCAGTTAAGGGTGTCAAAGTTGATTATGATTATGATGTGATTTATTGTTTTATGGTACTTGGATCGATTGTCATTGTATTATGGATATTTTACAAGGAAAAAGCATAGCATGGATAAAATTGATGCGATCACATAATTCTCCTCCAGGTTGGGAGTTCCCTAAAGATCATCATCATGACCTGATGCATTTTCGTTATTGTCACATGCATGTTAGGGCAAATTTTTGGTATAATATTGTATGTAATATTTTGATGTCGTCAATCATATAACCAAGTTCACCAAAGATAAGGTAATATTGGTTTATTGGATATTAAATTAGAAAAGCATTGATGATGGGAGACTAATTGCTAAGATTTACGAAAACTGGTCAAAACATGCTTAAAATTTTCATTTCACTGCTTTGATTCTTGAGTTGTGTGGCAATGCTCACTGTATTTTGGGAAGAGTATTTGAAATCATCAAAATACCAAAAAGCCTTTGTTAAACAGCCACATAAGGTGATAACTGAAAGTTGTCAAGTGAAACCTCAACAATGAATTTGTGGTCCTTCTAGATTGCAACCGCTTACCATGGAACATGGGATTGATCGCATGGAAAGGAAAATGAGCAATGTTCAAGGAAATATGAGGGGATTGCACCAATGAATGGATCACGAGAACCATTGCAGAAGGATGCTAGGTAAAATGATACATCAAATTGGAGAAGCATTGATTGGTGTTTTGTAAGTGTTACAAAATATCAATGAACACTTCAAGTAATAAAACCTCTTGGGGAACTTAGATTACAATCCACATGCCTGCAAGTATATAGGGAAGATTTGAAGCTAGTGGTAAGGGGATTGTTCCCACGAGGATTGCTAACAGTACAATTACTATGATTCAAGGGACATAAGTGCAATCTAGACAAAAATTCAAGTAGTAGGCTAAAACTAAAGATAATAAAGCAAGTAAATATGAAAAATAAACAACTAAATTATCAACAAGTAATAAAGGGAGATTGAGCTATGAATATGTTCATTTTACTAGGCGGGTTCTTCTAGTGGATAATCAATCAATGGGTTAAAATAAGGATTCTCTATCAACTGTGAACCTATTCCTTGGACTGGCTCATGGTTTTAGACTAATGTACAATATGGAATTCTATGAATCTATTTGAGAAGCTAGCATTTTAACCTGAGTACTAACTTTCCTAACCAAGTGATACAAGTTTGGATAGGTTAAGGATGTATCAAGTTGAGGGATGAAAATTGGTGGAAGTTCCGAATCAAGCTCGCCAAGATTGGAGCATATTCCTTATGTTATGATCAAGTTGGATTGGACTTTCCTCAATTCATTAATACATAAAGTCCAATTCTTCAAAGTGAGCCTCACTAGTGGCAAGATAAAGTCCAAGTCCAAGAAGTTTGATGCCCAATAATTGAATAACACTTGTCCAAGTTAAGAAACCAACTAACTAACAAACTTCTTATTACAACTACTAACTTGTCCAAACCTGAGTACTAACACTTGTTTTAAGAAGTTTGTTAGTTAGTTGGTTTCTTAACTTGGACAAGTGTTATTCCACATTAGTCTTATAGCCAATTTTTAGTCTTGTGTGCCAATCTTAAACCTATTTGGAGACCAAAGTTAGAATTCTAGTGTTGGTAGGACTCCATATAGGGTTTTCAGGGTTGATTTTCCCATTACTTATACCCCCTACAGCCAAAAATACTCATTCAACATTATTCATACACTTTTGTGAGAAAAATCTCCAAATTGTCTTCTAACGACTTAGGTATCCGTGAGATTGGTTCTTGTGATCACCAACCTGAATACTATTGGTTGTAGTCGCATTATAGACAACAGATTGATATCTCATATAATTGAGATTTAAAACAGATACCTTAAATTCTTATTTTTTAATCAAATGGTTTAAATCCGTCAAGTCGGAGTTATTTAGGCGATCTTGATTTCCATATTCAATCTTGGGTCTCGTTAGTTTGTCTACATGGTTCACGTCAGAGTGGTATCAGGAGCTTCGGTTCCTAAACATGCTTGTTTTCTTGTGCTCATACCCTCAATAATTCATTATTTATTGTTCTTATTCGGTTGAATAAAAAAAATTCAGCTTGTTCATATTCTTCTTCGTTATTGTTCAAGGAAATTTGCAGCCATATTCTTGCCCTCTTGTGAACTGAATATCAATGTAATTTTGCTCATATTCAAGTGTTAATTCATTATTCTTATTAATTAAAAAAATGGTATTTTTCATCTATACTATTATTTAGTATTGTTCATCGGCATTGTTCCCACAACATATTCTTCTTTTCTTTAAAGAAAATATCCGAGGAAAAAAAAGAAAAAAGGGGAAAATTAGTCGAATCCTAAAAGCCTAGGAAATTGGGGCTTGCACAATTTTTATTGTGTTCTAGTGATCGCTATTCCTCGTTCATACATACTTGCACAATTTAAATCCTTTTCTTAGTTGGATTATATTGCCATCTTAAATCCTTTTCCAACTTGGAATTAATGCTAAAATCTCATCTCATCAAGGAATTTTCATAAATCCTTTTCCTCCTAGGATTTATTTCGCTTTTTGTTGCACTTCTTGCTCTCAGGTATAAAAAAATATTTGTTATTTAGTTTCTCCATAATATTTTTCTTCTCAGGTTGGAAAAAAATTGTGAAATTTCCAAAATAACCCTATTCCCTTCGGGTTAATTTTGTCTAGCCCAAAATCCTAGTTTCTGTTGACCATCTTATTTTAGCTTTCTAAAGTGCTTAGCGTGCATTCCTTGTTACATCAGTCTACCATTGCTTTGTTAATTCTTTGCTTCATGTCTATAGTTACTATTTGTGTTCTATTATTAGTAACTATTTGTGATTTTTCCTGTGTACTTTGCTTTTTCCTGTCTCTTTATACACATCTCATTATACCTACTCGAAAAACCATTATCGTCAGATTCATAGTCATTGGAATCATAATTAAAATACGAGTAACATACAGTGACATATTGACATCTAGCATGTGCACTAAGGGAGTGTCATGATTACCAATGCTATAAGAGGCAGAAATGAAAATCTTTTACACATTCCTTGTCTTTGAGTTCTTTCTATAGGTCTAAAATATCTCAAGAAGGGGAAAGTTTAAGGGTTAATGCCTTGGAATCCCGTGCTTCCAAAATGGAAATGTCTCTTAAAAGTATTTAACACTCTTTAGAGACATTAGCTAAGGGATGAAATGAGCCAACTCAGCCCCTAGCCGAGCTGAGCCTTATGCTCATGGATTCCCACAACCTTGTCGAGGTACGTATTTTAATTATGATTCCAATGACTATGAATCTGACGATGAATGGTTTGAAGTAGGTGCAAGGTCAAGGAATTGCCGACGTGTTCGAGATGGTGGTAAGGATCCTCTCAATGATGATACTGGTAACCTTAAATTGACTATCCCTGCATTTTAAGGTAATCTCGTTCCTCATATCTACCTTGAATGGGAAATAAGGTCCTTATATTTTGACTGAGATATCAATCTCTGAAAGAAAGAAAGAATAGTTAGCCAATGCTGCGTTTAGTGATTATGCTTTAGAATGGTGGGATTAATTTAAAATCAGTAGAATTAGCTGTGGAGAACCACCAATTAATGATTGCACATCCTTGAAAGCAATATTTAGCAAAAGATTTGTACCTTCTACATATCATCGTGATTTGCATCAAACATTGCAAACTTTAAGCCAAGGTAATACATCTATAGAGCAGTATCATAGGAGCTTCAAAGGTGTCTAATGAGAGCTAATGTAGTTGAGGATCGCGAAGCCACTATGGCTTGATTCTTGGAAGGAATTTATATAGAAATTGCCAATATTGTAGAGTTGCATCATTATATTGAATTGCAAGACATGTCGAAAAAAGAAATTAAAGCGGGTGGAAAGGAAACCTAAAATGGAGGTAAATCAAGAGTTCGATCTAGTTCTAATTGGCATAGGAATTGTTCTAATAATCTTTCTTGTCCTAATCCATCTAAAAATAGACCAATTAATAGTAAATCTAATGAATCCGAATGTTGACTTACTAAACATCCTATGAATTCTTCGGTTAAAAGTTCTTCTAACACTTCAAAACATACTTGTGATATTAAGTGTTATGGTTGTTTAGGTGCAGGTCACTATGCGAATTGTCACGCCCCAAAAACGGGACCGTAACACGCCGCGCTAATGGCACACCGGTCCAAAGCGCAAGGCACAAACGAACAGAGCAACAAACTTAACCGCAATGTAATAGAACCATCAAACCATTTCTTAACTATAAAACCGAATATTTCATTTTACACAAAAATACGAATTACAAAATTCCTTCTTAGTACAAAAGATGCTATGTTAGATAGGTTTTGTATTGATGAACTTTGTTTGTGTTGATGCTGACGTGCTACCTGTCTCTTATACACATCTAGATTTGTATAAGAGACTAGCAAATCCATAGCTTCAAACATAAAGATAAGACATTTGTGAAAACCATAGTCATGAAGCATCTTTCTAAAATACACATGCCATTTAAAGAGTCAATAAACCAGTTTTTTAAGTGTTTCTGGAGACAGTTCCTGTTCGTTTAAATGGCATGATACATTTTAGAAACTACTTATGATTATGGTTTATTGACATTTCAAAACATAGTATGCTAAAGCATAGCGAACAAATCCAAGTACAGCTTTCAATCCGAATATAATAAAATAGCATGAGTATCTTTTAGGCTCAAAGGTATGACCTACGGTACTAGTCGATCTAGTAATCTACCACACCTACTAGTCCGACCGGGAGGTCAAGTTATCCCAAAGACAAGACCCCGCATCAAATAGTTCATAATACACACCATGGCGTCCCATGGATGTTTTATAGAACCGGTTCTCCACAAATCAAACATTTTCAAACACATCCAAAATTATATACCTAGGTCACCTATGAGCCAAAACAGTCATAAAATGCTTTCATATCAAAAGAGTTTGCAAACATATCATTTGATTAACATAAAATAGCTTGGTCCCGATTTCATATGTAATAGTTCCAAAACTTGGTAAAAGTGCAGTTCCAAACATCATACATTATTTTAAAATCCATCCAAACATATTTTGAAAGTCGTTAAACAAAATACAAGTGGAAGAGGGTCTATGTTACCCACCTATACAAAGCAAAAACTGCACAAATGATCACTGAACGCGATCGCCGGTAGGTGGCGTGGTACCTAAAACAGATATAAGAGGACTCTTAGAAGAGATGTAGAAGTTAAAGAATGACTAGGGAAGCGAAACGACGCGAAACGATAGAAAACGACACCAACAGCTCTTTGGTCAAAAATGACCTTTTCACAATTTCGACCAACTTCGACAAGCTAAAACCCCAGTCAAAACACTTAGTTAACCCCTCAAATTCATTAGATTAGGAGATAATAAGCTCTTTTCCAGAAAAACCGAAAAACTTCGCCTCCCTAGGCTATAATTAGGCTATCCTCCTGCCAATAAAATCCAATTCCAAGGTATTCAAGGGACCTTGGTTACAACCCAACTCAAAACAACATATTCAACCAACCAACAAAATCCATAAACGGAAAGATTCACCGGAGCAATAGCCGGAACTATATCAATAGCATTCCACAACAATCCATACCCCATACCCACTACAATTAACTCTATTACAACATTAGAGCAACAACCTATGGTTGGAATTCATCTTTACTACCAAATGAAATTTTTTTACCGATTAGCCACACGCATGATTCAAACATGCTTCCTATCCAACCCTTACACTACCAAGTAATCACTTAAAACCATCAAAATATCATTAAAGATCCTTCAAACATAACCAATTATCCAAATTATCCTAGTTGCGCCAAACTTCCGCTTACTTACAAAATGAAGGGAAATCAATTCCACTTGGTTTCAAGTCTCAATTCCTATCCAAACTAACCTTAAAACACTCCTAAAACATCATTATGTGCATAGACATAAGCATTCATAGCATAACACTCTAGGCCACATATGGAAGACAAAACCCTAACTCATAATCTTAAAATTTGTAATCTAACCATGGAAAGTTGTTAAAAATCAACCCCAATCACTTCCCAACCTCCAAAACACTAAAAACAACCCATAACATACATAAATCATAACTTACAAGGCTGCAAAGAGGGTTTATTTTCAGCCATAAAGAATCCTACAAAACTTGAAATTAAAGCTTGGATCATAAAGCCCATAAGCCATAAATGCTAAAATACATAAAATCTTACCTTCCAAGTGATTCCTACTTGAAATCCAAGAAAATTTTTTGGGGAAAATGGAGAAGAGAGTTTCGGCTGCTGCACGAAGAAATGAGGAAGAACAACAACAAGAAGAAGACTGATAAAAAAACTTCCAATGTTAATTTAGATCTGCATCTTATACACAGTAATACCTCCAAGTTGACTATTTAACCCAAAAACTAATTTTTGCTACTAAATTAACATTATAAGTCAGCCATCAAACAACACTCACACACCACAATGCACTAATTACACTTAGTCCAATTTTTGACCCGTTTACCCGCCGGAACCGAAATCGCGTAAACCGAAAAATTTGCCGAATTGAAAAACGAATAAGTTGAAGTACTTTATGACTAAAAATAATATGAAAAATATTTTAAACCAGTTAAAATCAAAGAACAAGGCTATTAAAATACTGGGTTTCACACGAATGATTGTCCACAACAAGCGTGCACTTTTCATACAAGGAAATGAAGTGGTAAGTAAAGGAAGTGAAGATGAAGAAGACTTCGTGGACTTTTTCAGCATTGGAGTGCTGTAGTGATGATGATGAGCAAGAGGATTTTTCTGAGATACCCGCCTTGGCGATTTTGAGGGCACTTCGCGCTCAATCCAAGGATGACCAAAATGAGGTACAACGTGAGAATATTTTCTTTTCCAAATATGTGGTTCAAAATCATGCATGTGGTTTGATCATAGATGGTGGTAGTTGTGTGAATACCTAGTGTTAGTAGGACTCTCATGTAGGGTTTTTGGGGCTGATTTTGCATGTTACTTATACCCACCAACAGCCAAAAAAACTTATTCAACACTATTCAATACACTTTTGTGAGAAAATTCTCCAAATTGTCTTATGAAGACTTAGATATTTGTGAGATCGATTCTTATGATTACCAACCAGAACACTATTTGTTCTAGTCTCGTTATAGACAACGGATCAATATCTTGTACAGTCAAGAACATACACCTTAAAATATTGATTTCTTAATCAAAGGGTTTAAATCCGTCAAGGCATAGTTGTTTAAGCACTATAATCTATGATCTTAGTTTTTGCATTCAATCTCGAGTCTCATCAATTTGTCTACGGGGTTTGAGTCACTAAGTAGTAAACTACTATAGGAAATTAATTCTCAACGCTCATTTGTTGTGTTAAACCTTCTAAAATGGTTCGACAAAGGGCCTTTTTCCCTCTCACCAAGCTTTCAAACCATTTACTACCACTGTAGTGTTCATCGTTTTCAAGTTTATCCACTTTGAATCACCCATACAAAGGTAGAATTTGCATTTTCTTTGACCAATCCCTTAGGAATTACCTACTCATGCTTAATGAAGGAGATGACAAAGAACAATAAAAGCATGTCATGAATAAAACTAAAGCAACAAGCAAGAACAATGTAACTGTAGTCTCATTTTTCTCTTCTTTAATTTGGGACCGAGGTCCAAGTCTTGCTTGGACCAGGGTATCTGGCCTTTTCGGTATGGTGTGACTCTTATGCCTTGGAATTTGGCATCGGGGCTTGGAACACTTCATTCCAGGACTGTTTGTCTTCAACTTTCTCTATTTGCAGCTTGGTCATTGACTTCATAGTTCTTCAAGCTGGTTGCAAATTTACCCTAACAATAAAACACCAAAACTAAATAAGTACAAATATAATTATAGAACTAGCCGAGAACTACAACAAAAGCCTAGTATTACTTTAATTCTACTAACACTACTAGTAAGCTTAAAATTCAGGAAAACACAAATAGATACACTTAAATCAGGAACAATACTATCAAAACACTGTGATTTATAAAGACAAAATAACTCAATCTAGAGTTATCAAAACCCTAGACTTGGCATTTTGCTAGTCCAGCGCAAAACAAGAAAAAGGAAGAACTGAGGACAACTTAACAACAAACACAACCAATTTGCACATAACAAGAATTGACAACTGAATGTATTTTGGATCAATGGGTATCCTCTCAAAGACCTGAAATAGCATACGAAAATTGAAGCATTTCAAGTAGTCATCTCCATTGTTCATTTTGTTCAAAAAGATAGTTTCTTTCAATCATCAACAAAAGTTTCGAAGTAGTAACTATTGTCCTCAATCAAAAAGGTTTTAATAAGTATCTAAATTTGTGAAAAACACATTTTAATCCAATCAAAAGTACTACAAGTAAAGTATAAGCAATCTTGAATTACCACTTGGGAATGGGAGGATCGTTAGGACTCTACCTAGAGACAAATGTCACACTAGGAATCATTAATTTAGTTGTACCATGTTTATAAGAGGACATATTAATGATGGGTAGTAGACAATATCTCAACCCCAATTTGTTGATAAACATGCCTCATTTTAAAATTACCCTAATGGCCACTTCAAAGACACTGCATTTGTGATGCTGATTCCTTTGCTATCCTTACTTTTTACTCTAATGGCATATTTTAAAGGCACAAATTGGGGTAAGCCGATTCCTTTTCTCGCCTTATTCCTACGAGAAAAATAAATTTTTGAATTGACCTAAATAATCAATAGGAATGAAACACAGCCAAAATTATATCTAGAAGTAAGACACCCATAAAATAGATATAATACTTTCACAATGCAATCACACAAATGGCCTAACTCATTTTCAACCACTTAAATATTTTTCCAAAAGATACAATTAACAACAAATAATACTTATGAGCATGAACAAAAGATGTTTCAAATAAACCATTTTCTAAAATATAAGTGTTTCACCATCTTTTTGAGATTGGTAATAAGTAGTTACTAAACTTTTTGTTCACAAAAAAAAAAAAAAAAAAAAATTTATAGCATAACATTAAAAACTTGAAATGACTAATTCAAATATCTCAAATCATATACTATTTCAAGTCAAAATATCATTATTGAGTAACCTTTTTATCGTTTTCCCATCTAACCATCAACCACAATTATTCACATAACAGAAAATCTTTTCCAAAGACATGAACAAAAGATGTTTCAAATAAACCATTTTCTAAAATCAGTGTTTCACCATCTTTTTGACATTGGTAATAAGTAGTTACTAAACTTTTTTGTTCACAAAAAAAAAAAAAAATCTTATAGCATAACATTAAAAACTTGAAATGACTAATTCAAATATCTCAAATCATATACTATTTCAAGTCAAAATATCATTATTGAGTAACCTTTTTATCGTTTTCCCATCTAACCATCAACCACAATTATTCACATAACAGAAAATCTTTTCCAAAGCTGACAACACAAAATACACCATCTAGATCTGTATAAGAGACATGGTGAGTACCACTGAGTCCTACCACTCACCCATATCACAAGAAGCAAAATAAAAGCAACAATACTAAAAGTATTTAAAATATACAACCAAAGTGAGTCTTGCCAAACGGGCCCAAAGACTCACTTAAAACTCCCAACACAATCACATAGATATACCGAAGATGACCTTGCCAAACTGCCCAAAGTTCATCTCAATAAATCAAAAAACTAATTAACCAAGGGCAATTAATCAATGCCAAGAAATCACCGTATAAGCACCAATAAGAATATTATCTACTTGTCCTCAACTCAAAAATAAACTACATTGGCTTTAGCTTAATTGGCCACAGCTAATTATTGAAAGCATAATAAAGTAAACTAGCCATCCAAACCAAAGTAAATAAATGAAGTAAACAAAAATCTGAAAACTAGGATATGTCAATAAAAATGTCTCATCAATCAACCAAGTATCATATGAAATAATGGGGGAAGTAAATAGGGGTAAGCAAGTAAATAAAAGGAGTAGGCTCTTCTCATGGCCGACAAGCTTCAATCATCATCATAATCATCTTCCTCCTCCCCCTAGTCCTCCTCCTCATCATCACTAGAATTGATGTTGAGCCATACACCAACACCACCAACTTGGCTGTCCTTGAAGTTCTCTTCCAAATCAGCCCCTTCTTTGCCACCTTGACCTTGTTGTCTGCCTTGCATTTGTTCATCTTTTGGTTGGAAGAAAGCTAGCTTTCATTGTGGCCCAATCGATAGTGCCAAAGAGGAGGTATGCGTGGATAAATCCAATTATTGAGTGAGGTGGCTTGGAGGGCTGTCAACACTGACCAATGACAGTAAGATTATTGTGTAGGATCATTTGGCTATAGGTTCAATAACCATGCAACTCATTCCACTCATCAACAATTTAAGGAGAATTATAGATGTATCCAACCAGCATGTTAATGAAGGAAGCTTATGGAGGCACTGGTAGAGGTGGTATACCTAGTTGCTCAATTCTCCTATAATGCATCTCGAATACTTTCACCATATTTTGAACATAATGGCTGTCAATATGGTGGCTCACGGGGCACAATTTGACAACTTGCATCAAGACATGGTTTAGTAAATAAACTAGGTAATATAAAACTTGGGTGCTCCAATTGCCATTTTTCAAGAAATCTGCCCAAATAACCTTTCCAAATCAACAGATAACCCTTTCATAGTAGCAAAATCTAAACAAGCCTTGTCCCTATGAACAAATCTAACAATGCTCAAACCTTGAATACGACAGCTTATGAAATAAAACTAGGTTTTAGGCAACAGTTGAAGGCCACTCCTAGGGAGCATAAACCCCAAGTACTTGTTCTACCTAGCATTCATCTCCCAAGATACATTGGCGAAGCATAAATGATTTTTTATGTTTTAAAAATTTGGTCCCCGTTGTTCATGTCCACGAGATTTACGTAGCCATCACTAGGAATGCTAGAAAGTTTAAAATATGCATTTATTTTCTTCTCACAAAAGTCAACCTATTTTCCTGTAACCAAGCATTTTCTTTCTCTCAAATCACAGTAAATTGCAGTGAAATTCCTTAATAAGTTTAGCGTACCCCATATCAACTTTTGCATCAAAGAACTTCCAATGGCACTCTCTCAGCTAAATTTTCAATTTTCCTATGGAAGCCCTCAGAGTTCGCCCAATCACTAGATAAATCAAAGCCCTGTTCTTGAATTAACGCTTGTTTAGCATTATTTTCGAATAATTTTAAGCTTTCCTTATAACAAATATTTCTTGTCAATTTTACCATTTTTCTTAATGGATTGACCATGCCCTTCCTCTGTTTTCTCTTTTCGCTGAAGGTGTAGCCATGGTTTTTCCCTTACCCTTGTCTCTAGTCATTTAAACAATCCAAATTTAAGCACAACTTAACCAAAATAATTCAATTAACCCAACAATTACAACTAAATCAAATTAAATTCCCAACAACTAATGCCCATGCAAAAATGTACAAAATCCTTCTTAAATAACCGCAGTAAAGAGGTGTTAAACATTAATCATGGAAACTTACAGTCTAAGAGTAAAATTAGAACATTTTTATAGGGAGAAATCAAAATTTTTTGATTCCCTTTGAACCTTGAACTCAACACTTGATTGTTCTCCTTGAGAGCTCATTGTGAATTACAACAGTTCAAATGGATGTGGAGGCTATATTTGAGTTGAAAATGATGTGAAAAATTGGCTAAGGAGAAGGGAATATTGCATGTATGAGAAAGAGAGTGGAGGCTTGGTTTTTATTGAAATTGGAAGCAGTGAACTCTATTGAAAATTTGACCAAGACACATATTTATAGGTAGGGTAGTTTTTGGTTAGCAGTTTCGAATTTTGGCATTTAAAATCTCGCATCATGGTCTAAAAAGAAAATTAAACTACCTGTTAAGGGTTTTACACCGCAGTTTTGAAATTTCGTACTGTATTTTGGGACCGTGATGCCATTTATAGTAGTACCCCCTTCATTTGATACCTCGTTGTAGGAGTTTTGCTCTTTAATTTAGGATCACGATTTTGTTTCCGGTGGCACAACCTTGTTTGGGACTGTGCCTCTAACCACGGTCCCAAAGACTAGGGCATTTTTCCAGTTTTCAACTTTGCTTCAGTTGCTTTCAAAAACCTGTTCATCATCTATGAACATCAAGGAAATGTTTTAAAGGCCATTTTCACTTTAATTTCCACAAAAAAGGCTCTTAAAACTATGGAATTAACTAATTAACAAACTGAAGTGAAAATATAATCAAATTAAAGCATAAATTAAGGGAAACAAAAAAGCTTGGGTTAGCTCTCAAGACAGTTTGTTTATAGTCTTTAGGGTATTACTATTGCATGGTTGGGATCTAGTTGTCAACATAAATGACGGATGCACGCCCTTTCTCATTCGGCTCCAAGGGTAAAATTTCAACCTATGTGATAACTCTAGTAAACTAGAGTTATTCTACTTTTAAACTATGGCTTTTGAGTAGTTTAACCCGTATTTTTGGTGTTTACTTAAGGGTTTTAATCTAGTTATGTTCATTTCGATTTTACATTAGTTTTTCTTTTAAATATTTAATTATTATTATGAACATTTGTTAATTTGGGGTTTAATTAGAATAATTTACTTGGCTAATTATTTTGCATGAGAAGAAATTAGGGGGTGGAAGTTCAATTTACAAGCGGTTGAGGAGCAAAGTGCAAATAAATGAAGATTGAAGACAGAAGCTAAATAGAGCTTGATGTCGGAGCTTGGTGTCGGGACATCAAAGCGCGAATTTGAGTTGTAATTTTTGGCTCGATGTCGCGACACCAATTATTCGATGTCACGACATTGAAGTGTGTGTAGGTTAACTAGTCCTTCCTTTGTAATTTACTTGTTTAATTGAGTTTGTCTAGATTCATTTATCTCAATTTATTGGTTAGCTTAACCACACAATGTCCTTTAAATCTCGGTATTCATGAACAAGAAATCCTTGTGGGAATTATACCCATTCATCTTATACTACTACCAATCCTATATACTTGCAAGTGTAACGGTAGAGTTCAAATTTAGTGCGGTTTATTTTAACTTGTTTGATTTGATCATATCTCTACCCAAGGCGTAACAAGATTTTGGCGCCGTTACCGGAGATTGTCTTTGGTATTTTTGCAATATGAAGAGTTTTAAGGGTTGTATAGATTAGGCATTGTTACTAGTTTTCGTAGTTTATCTAGTTCTTAATTACTAATCTTTAATTGGTTGAAATTGTCTTGTAATGCAAGGTAAGAAGAGAAAATGAGCCTTTGATTTGCTTCGTTGACAAAAGAGAGAAGGAATTGAGAGAAATTCTAAAAGAAAAATGAGTGCAGCATGACTAGAGTTCGAGAGATTTCAAATGGAGAATCCTCAACGTAATCAAAGGAAATTGAACGAGAATGTTGGCAATAACGGAAATGATGAACAAGAAGAAGGAATTGGAAATCATGACATAGGTACTAACTTCAATGGTGAAAATAGAAATAATGGCAATGGAGTTCATGGGAATGGTCATCCTCTTAGGGATTATGCAATGCCAAACTTTGATTGAGCCAATTCTAGCATACATGTATGCCCATACAAGCGAATAACATTGAAATCAAGCCTGCCGTTATACAAATGTTGCAAGCCCATGTGATATTCGATGGAGGCCCTAACAAAGAACCATATACACATTTGATGAACTTTGAAGAATTGTTGGATACATTTAAATTCAATGGAGTCCATTAAGTGCACACGGGAGCTTTTCCTTTTTCATTGAGAGACAGAGCAAAAGCTTGGTTGCAATCACATGCTCAAGGGGACTTTACTACTTCGGAATCAATTAGCCCATGAATTCATTTGGCTAAGCATTTTCCTCCCTCAATGATTGCTAAACTTCAAAATGAGATCACGTCATTCAAGAAAGATATGGGTGAAGGCCATAGTAAGGCGTGGGAAAGATTTAAGGAATTATTAAGGAAATGTCCCCATCATGACATTTCCCTTTGTTTGCAAATCTAAACATTTTATAATGGCTTGACTCATGAGACGAAATCAATTATTGATGCATCACGGATAGTTAAATATCTTTCAAAATGATAGAGAAGACTCAAGCACCACTTAATATTAAGGCATCGAACTATTACTCTCATGATCCTATTGCTCAAACGGTTGCTCAACAAGTCCAACAAGCCAATGCTCAAAACAGCGGTGTTTTGAATTTGAACTCTAATGATGGTTTTCTTGTCAATAAGAATTATAAATGAATGTTATGAGCAATTTGACAAGAGCTTTGAAGAATTTGGGAAGAGGTAATACCCTAAATGACATGGCTTCTTCATCTCAAATTCCTCTTGTTTGTGATTTTTGTGGTGGCGGACATCTTAATGGACAATGTGAATTTCTATGGGATCGAATGAACAGTTGAATTATGTGTCTAATCAACCATCATCTTCAAAGAATCCTCCCAGAGTCTATGGAAATACTTACAACCTAACTTGGTGGAATCATCCAAATTTCTCTTGGAGTAACCAAAATAGCCAAAAAAATCCTTCTTACCAACCCAACCCTCAATCACAAAATTTTCAAAAGCAAGCATCTTCATCTACTAGGCCTTATCAACCTCCTCATCAAAAGAATTTTTAACCCAATTCTTATCAACCCAATTAAATCCTCCTTATGCGAACAACCAACGGAGGCATCAATATCCACATAACCCTCCACCACCTTTGAACTACAATCAAAATTTTCATAGAGCATGTGATGATTTTCAAATATAATGTGATAATTGGAGGAGGGAAAGTGAGAATCAAATGCAAGGTGATGATCTAAAGATAGTGATGAAGGTAAATGGGAGTCTTCATTAAGGGTCAAAGTGAAATGACTAAAGAAACCACTAAGCCCAATGAGCAACATAATAAAGGCAAGAATCCTCCATTCTAATTGTCAAAGCAAGTTAGAGTGCTATTTTCACAAAGATTAAAAGAAGAGGAAAGTACAAAGAAATTCAAGAAGTTTCTTGATGTGTCTAAAAATATTGAAATCAACATGAACTATTCACTGAAGCACTTGAAAACATGCCCACCTATACAAAATTTATGAAACAAGCTCTCACAACAAAGAGAAAACTCCATGGAGATGAAATCTTATGCCTGACGGACAAATGTATTGCTTTGCTCACAAAGTGGTTACCTCCCAAACTTAAGAATCCCAGTTCTTTCTCCATTCCTTGCGAGATTGGTGGTGTTCAATTTGAGAAGGCCTTGTGTGACTCAAGAACTTCCAATCTCATGCCTTACTCGGTCTACACGAAACCTAGTATAGGAGACTTGAAGCCCACAAGTCTATCTTTGCAACTCTTAAGACTCAGGCTCTGCTCACTAGGATACCATCTTACCGGTCTCAGACCATAAAGAATTTCTTCACTGAACTTACCATGTAAAAAAGGCATTTTCTTTTTGCAAACCGGGGTATTAAATTTCCCAGGGGAATTGTTGAGGATGAGATCATAAAACTTGGCAGGCTTTACCTTCTGGCAGATTTCATAACCTTAGACATGGAAGAGGATAAAGATATACCGATAATTCTTAGAAGACCTTTCCTCGCAACTGGACATGCATGAATAGATGTACAAGAAGGGAAGTTGAAATTTTGAATTAATGATAACGTAGTCACTTTCAATGTTTTTGATTCATTAAAACTTCCTTCTGTTTATGAAGATATTATGAGCATAAATGTAGTTGATTATCTAGTCAATGATTTTTGTAGGTACAATTTGGAGAAGTCTCCATTAGAAAAAGCTTTGTTAAATCCAAGTGATGTAGTAAAAGAGGATGAAGAAGTTGTGGAGTATTTGAATCAATTGGAGAATAATGCTTCATTGCAAGAAAAGAAAGAGGAAGATAATGGTAAAGAAAAAGGGTTTCTCAGAACAACGAACCCTGAAGGTGGAACTTAAACCTTTCACTACTCACTTAATGTATGTCTATCTTCATGACAGTGAAACATACCCAGTGATTGCGAACTCTTCGTCGACTAGTGAACAACTTGATAAATTGATTGTGGTGCTTAAAATGAACGAAAATGCCATTGTCTTCATCTATTGATGAATAAGATTTGTTGAATAAGGGGAATAAACCGGCAAAACAACCTCTAAGGAGGTTAACCTATTTTGAACGAGGTTGTGAGAAAGAAGGTAATAAAGCTTTTAAATGCTGGTATAATCTACCGTATTAGTGATAGTAAATGGGTTAGTCCCATTCAAGTTGTTCCTAAAAATGGTTGTATTACCGTCATAATTAGAAGACCGATGAGCTCTTCCCCTCTAGATTGGTTATAAGATGGCATATGTGTATTGATTTTCAGAAGTTGAATGAAGCCATCCGATAAAGACTATTTTCCCCTTCCCTTCATTGATCAAATGCTTCAAAGGTTGGTTGGTTGGTTTTACATATTATTGCTTCCTATATGGATTACTTCGAGTACCTTCAAATTGTCATTTGCCCAGAGGATCAAGGAAAAAAACCTTCACATGTCCATTTGAAAATGTTGCACATAGGAGAATGCCCTTTGGGTATTTTAACATTGCATGTTTGCCATTTTTCATGATATAGTGGAGAAATGTATAGAGATCTTTATGGATGATTTTAGTGTTTTCAATGTATCTTTTGATGATTGTTTATTGAACTTGTCTCATGTGTTGAAAATATGTGTGGAAACCAATTTGGCTCTTAATAGGGAGAAATGTCATTTTATGGTGCAAAAAGGAACTGTTTTAGGACATAGAGTCTCATCAAAAGCCATAGAGGTTGATAGGGCCAAGGTAGAGGTGATTGAGAATTTGCCTCCACCTATTAAGGTTAGAGGGATGATAAGATTTCTAGGTAATGCATGTGTTTTACGAAAGATTCATTAGAAACTTTTTGCATATTCAAAGACCTTTATGTTCTTTGTTTCAAAAAGATTGTGTTTTCAACTTTGATGATTCTTGTTTGCATGCTTTTAATGAGTTGAAACACGCACTTGTTAATGCACCGATTATTATGGCACCAAATTGGTATCTTCCATTTGAACTTACATATGATGTGAATGATTATGCAATAGTTGCCATTTTGTGTCAAAAGATTGATTAAATATTGCATGTTATATACTATGAAAGTAGGACTTTGAATGATGCACAATTGAATTATTCTACTACACAAAATGAACTACTTGCTATAGTATTCGTCTTTGACAAGTATAGATCCTACCTCATTGTTCTAAAACCTTTATGCACACACACCACTCTACATTGAAGTATTTATTTTCTAAATAAGATGCGAAACCATACTTATTAAGATGGATACTTCTATTGTAGGAGTTCAATTTGGAGGTAGTGGACAAAAAGGGAGTTGATAAATGTTGTGGTGGACCATTTATCAATAATTGAAGACTCAAGGCTTATGGTTCAAGAGAAAGAGGACAATGTGGATGAGGCATCAATTGAAAAGTTGCTTGAAATTAGGGATGGAAATCCTTGGTATGTGGACATTGCAAACTACTTAGCAGCAAAGGTGATCCCAAGCACGTTAAATGCAAATGAAAAAGGAAGTTCTTTACAAAGATCAAGTATTATTTTTGGGATAAACCCTATATTTTTTAGAAGTTTAATGGTCAAAATTTGTGAAGATATGTCCCGGAAGAGGAAGTGAAGATATCTTGAAATGTTGTCGTGCATTCTTGTAGGAGGCCACAATAGAGCACAAAGAACGGAATTTAAGGATCTACAAAGTGGTTTATATTGGTTGAATATTTTCAAAGATACAAGAATATTTGTGCTTGAATATGATGAGTGCCAAAAGATTGGCCACACTTCAAGGAGAAAAGAGATGCCCCTTAATGGGATTGTGGAACTAGAAGTTTTCGATGCATGGGAGATCGATTTCGTGGGACCTTTCCCAATATCATAATCCAAAAAATTTAATTTGGTGGCCGTGGATTATGTATCAAAGTGGGTAGAAGTAATTGCCACTCTAACAAATGATGCAAGAGTTGTAACCAAGTTCCTTAAGAAGAACATTTTCTCTTTATGCTTGTCAACCATAAACTTTTTTATGTGTATCCTTCAAGTGAATGTACCTTTCTGGTGAAATGTCAATAATGGGAAATGGGCCAACCCAAGTGGCTTGTCCTTCCATACCAATACGGTTTCTGCTTTGTAATCATCTCTTTGTCCCCATTTCAAACCTCCGGTGATTGGTATGTGAGCGTTGAGTTCCTCTCCTGTTTGTATTAAAATTGTGTGCCTTCCAAATAAGTGGTCATTCCATTTGTCCTCTTTCAGGCACTAGACTCCTTCAACTTGTGATGCCTCTTCCTTTGAACTATCAATACAAGGGACAAGTGAGTCAAAGAGATAACATGATTCATTTTACATTAGCAACATTCTCATAAGACTCAAAAACTTTAAATTCAACAATTTCATTCTCAATTTACAACATCAACTTTCCTTTGTTGATATCAATAACAGCATGTGAGATACACAAGAATGACCTTCCTAGGAATACTTGAATACCGTCATCTTCATCTATTTCTAGAATCAGGAAATCTATAGGACAAATCAATTTATACACTTGAACTATACATCCTCCACTATGTCGTATGATTGCCTCACGATCTGTTTGCCAATTGAACAGTGACATTTGTGGTTTAGCATGATTGATTTTCATTTGTCATAGACTGCTTTGGGCATCAAATTAATGCTAGCATATGAAGCATGGTTGATGGTGTAGTTTCCAATGCTAGCCGGAATTGAGAACTTCCCAAATCTTTCAACTTAGGTGGCAACTTACGTTGCATGAGTGCACTACATTGCTCACTTAGAAAAGCGGTCTCTTCATTGTGCCACCTCTATTTCTTGGGCAAATTTCACTTAATAAATTTTTTGTAGTGCAGTATCTTGGTGAGTGCATCGGCCAATAGAATGTTGACCTGGAGCTTTTAAAACATTTTAAGGAACGTAGAAAATTGGTCCTCCTTTTTTTCTTGTGATCAATCATCCATTGTACACAAGGGACTTTTATAAGAGACAGTTTCCAAAGATTCTTCCCATTTCTCAAATTTACTCTTCTTTTTAGTTGGGCTCTTGACCTCATTCTTTTCTTTTCATACCTTCTTACTAGTTGTAACATCAACTTGAATGTACTCAATCTCTGACTTTTACTTTGCCACTTGTCCTTCAATGTTTTACTCTCCATCCTCGATAATTATTTCATGTCTATGCCTTAAAGTAATGGCGTTGCAATGATCCAGCGGCTGCTGTTCTCTTGGATATTAATCTCTTGGATTTGGTAGAGTATTACTTGGGAGTGCGCCACTAGAACTCGCGGATACCATCCTTACCAGTATGCCAACTAAGTCTCAAGGTTCCTCATAGTGGCCCCCCTTGATTTCTTGAGAAAGCCTCATGATCTCTTCTAAGTGCCTCATTCTTTTTTTAGAAGGCCTCAACCTCCCTCTCGGTGTCTTCACCATTATTCATAATTTGGGAAAACATATCTTCCACACTCCATTGAGGAGATGGACCAAGCATCAAGGGTAGTTGTTGGTGTAACATGGTTAAGACTGATGAGATGAACTAGGTTGTTGATAAGTTCATAATTGTGCTATATTTCATGTGTCATTTACCACGCTTTTATGTGTTGTAAGCAAGATTTGAGTTGTTATTGAGCTTAATTTGGTTATTCTCAGTTTTTGTAGGGTTAAAGTGAAAAAAGAGCTAAACAAGATACGAAAACATGAAAGAAATTGCTAAGGGTGGAACATTCATGAGTATGAAGCCAAGTCGGATGGTGTTTCGTGTTTCAGGCTTAACTTTTGATTCTGAGCTCCGATTGAGGTGATTTAAGATGCATTGGAAAGATAAGGAGGAGAGAGCTACAAATTTTTTGTTTTACAAATTTTCAAATTACGCAAGCATCAAGGTGAAAATCGAAGCCGAAGGCGGAGCACAGTTGAGGAAGCCAGCGTACATGCGCTGGAGTTGTGCAGCGCATGTCCGCTGCATCCAGAAGTAGATATCCAGAAATGGTTCACGCGCACATGCACGCTAAGGTCCCTTCACATGTGTGCGGAGGACAGAATAGGCCAGGACCTCACTGCCTCGCACGCACATGCACGCAAAGACCCCAGCGCATGTGCGCGGTAGGTAGTAGGGTGGCGTAAGATGGATTCTTGACACGATTCTTCGCCCAGTTAAACTCTTTTTCACCCGATTTCATGTTCTTATGTGTAGGCATTAATTATAACCCTAAGTACTCATTATAAATACCCCATTTAGGGTGAGAAAAATGGATCGACACTTTTATTTTCTTTTGGCTAGGGCTTTTAGCAGTAGAAATTCTTCTTCATTCTTTCATGGCACTTTGTGCCTAAACTCTTTTCTTGGTAGAGGGATTTTATTGAAGACATGGTTAATTCTAAAAAGTTCTGAGACTTCTTGTGCTTGAATTATTTACTTTTATCTCAGGTCTTGATTATTTTTCTGCAATTAATTTATGATTTTTCTTGTTAACTTGTTGTTGCTACAGAATATTAAGTTATTAGAATTAATCTACTGCTAGATTGTTTTAACCGCGTGTGCTTAATTCAATATGTGAAGCAATTGAATTGGATAATTACTCGATTAGTGTTATTGAATTTAGGGAAATCAATCATCTAATTGGCATAACCGCGTGTATTTATGTTCAAATAGCCTAATTGTTCTTGTTGATCTTAATTCTTCTATTAATTGATCTTTGGGGCGTGTCGGTTAAATTAATAGTTAGGGTTAATTGGATCGCGTGTTGAAGATTAACCAACTTTAGAAATAAATAAGAAACAAGAAAATAATTGACCTGTCTCGGGTTATTCACATCTAGATGCTATGACATGAAGATTTGAATTAACTTGTGTGTCAAGGATCGACTACTTCAAGTGAAATTGCCATGGTGGATATGACCAAAACCAAGACTTTTCTTATATCGAATTTTCTTCAATTATTTTCTTGTTTTAGTTTTAGTTTAAAATCATTCAAAAACCCCCTTTTCTATTTAGCACAAGAATAAACTCCATTCTCTGTGGGACGACATGTACTCAACACTACTACATATTGAGAGTCTGGTAAAAGGACAAAGCCTACGATGTAAGTATTGAGGCAACTTATACACATATAGATGTGCAAACCATTTGTGAATTTTACAAGTTTGATTGGAAAGGTCTTTGGTGGTTGATATGGTCTAGATAACGAAGCTTGATTGGGGCAATTGGATTGATGGGCAGTTTGAGATGATTGATCACCCTATGAGAAGTTGGAGTGGTTCTTCCAACATGGGTTGTAATTGTTCCCATAGACATTTGGTTAGGGTCTTGATTGATATGAATGGTTCCCCAGATAATTCACTTTCTCACTTTGCAATGATAGTCGCTTACTTGTACATTGACTATTTGGTACGTGGTCACCCTTGTAAAAATTGCAAATTAGTTGAATGTGAGGTTTTGTTTATACAGTATTTACATTGCCCATATTTGTCCACAATCAACTATTGACATAATTTGCGTCCGCAAGTATATGGATCGAACAAGTAATATATAGTAAATAAGCAATTCAAATAAGGAAACAAATATAATAAATCATATAGAACAATCAAAACCCTATGTCACACCCTGTTTTTTGGCTTGGTAAAACGAAATAATACATGTAAAGAAGAGATAAACAAATGCCCTGTAATAGTACTACAAAAATAGGGTCTAAAATGGGACTTTAAAATGTGACGTATGAAGACCCCAAAAATATGGAATAGGGTTAGAATAGGGTTTTATAAGAATAAATACATAAGTAAATAATGGAATCGCCACTCGGTGTATGAAGTGTATCGGGACACTAACTCAAGCCTATGAGAAAGGAAAAACTCCTAAGGATTGACGGAAATTATTTTGAAACACAAAAAGGAAAAAAAGGTAATAAAGTAAAATAAACAAATTAAAATAAGTAAAAACAAGATGAAAACCCTAAGCTAAATGACTTTGAATCCACAAAAACAAAAGAAAAGGATTCCAAAGTCCTGTTGTCATGCCCTCAAAACGAGACAATGACATGCCACACATTGGGACAGAACCACCATGATTTATTCAACAACCATATCCAAAACAATCCACGATAATTAAATCACACTCATATACTAGTACCAAATCACAAACGAAACCACAATTGCAAATTATATACAAAATAATTCCAACAAATCCTTAGGCAAACAGGCCTAAACACAAGAACAAACCTTACACTAAGATGGTAAACTGAAAAACTCTAACTCCAGTAACTGGGATCCATGCTGCAATCCACTCCCAGGTAAGCAATCGACTCAGGGTCTGCTATCATCTCCTGTTGGTCCTCGACTACAAACAAAAATGGGGCAAAATAATAACGGAGTAAGCATGTAATGCTTAGTAAATAACATTTAAGCCCAGCATTATAGATAACACACCTACGATCAGTGTAGGGAACAATATACAAGACATTTTCAATAATTAAAATGCAAATATCAATCAAGGAGCTCATGGTTCATAAAAGTTTTCCCAACACTGGATCCAGGTCGATCTATTATCCGCTCGAGTAGACAAGGCATGACGGAGTGTCTTGCACTAGTCTTCCCAATAGACTGGATATAAAATTTACAAGGTAAAGTACTCTATATATCATTTTATTCACTCAGTCATAGCCAAGTCCACTCAAGTTACCCATTGAGCTCTTCACAATAATCATTCACTAACACATAGTGCAATAATGAACAAATAATACATTACATAACGAATACATAAATTATAAACGTACTTACCTCATAAACATTATTCAAAATAATTATAATTACCTTAATATCTATTACTCTAGGGCTGCGAAACCAACCATATATAAGGTATCGATAAAAATGCGTAAATGTTACATACCTTCAAAATTGATTTCGTAGACGTATCCCTAATATCGATGGTCTAAAACTCTAATCCCGAATCATCTAAACCAGGAGAGTGTTATACCTTTAGGATAAATATCAAGGTAGAGGTTAACTTTTGGGAATTACCCAAATTCTTAAATCAAACAAGAATTGAACACAAACAAGTAGGGGTTGACTTAAATTCATAAAAATAAGATAAATGTCTTAAAATTAGGGTTCATAACGTCAAATATACACCAAGTTAAGAATTGTCAAAACCCTCATTAAAACCTCATCAAAATAGTAATTAAAAAGTCATTTCAAAACACAAATCAAGTCCTGGTAGCTTATAAACTTATTTGATAATAAAGTCAAACCACAAACAACAAAAATTTAACATGAAAACCATTCAAAACTTGAAGTAAAACTTACTTGTGAAGTTGGATTAAAGGTTTATGAGTATTCTTGAATCACCAATTTGATTAGGATGGAAAAATTTCTTCATGATTATTGAACTTGAGAATTTGGGTTAAAGGGTCTGGAAACTTGTTCATCTGGAGTAACTTGGAAAACGAAAGTCACAAATGAATCAAGAAGCTTTGTAACGAAGTTTTAACAATTTTCAAAATTTACATTTAGTCCCTCAATTTTTGTTAAATTATCCTTCTAACTATCAATTCTCAAATATTAAAAAAGGCAAAACAATTTTTTAATACTTGAAATTGATAGTTTCAATATTTATAGAGATATGATAAAGTACGAAGACACGTGGAATAGAGTAAAAATTTTGGTTATTACACATTTCTGTCCGTAAGAAAAGTTTCAGACTCGAAACTTAACGTACCTACGAGACAAACAAATTATATTTCGTCCTTGTCGATTTCGGATTCCCATGTAGCTTCCATATTCTACATGGTTTAACCATTGAACCTTAACAAATATAATAGAGTGATGTCGAAGGACTTGTTCCTTAGTATCAATAATGTGAACAGGTATCTCTTTATAAACCAATTATTCTTTAGCACTAAGAGGTTGATATTCAATCTAACATGACTTGGATCGAATACGTATTTTTGAAGCTGTGAAATATGAAATACATTATGTACTAGAGCTAACTATGGTGGTAAAGCCTACTCTTTTCAGTATCTTGAAGGGTCCAACAAATCTTGGACTCAGTTTCCCACTCTTACCAAATCTTGTAACCCTTCTAGTTGGAGAAACCCTTAAATATACCTTATCTCCAACTTGAAACTCTAATGGACTTTTCATATCTGCCCAACTTTTTTGCCTGTCCAGAGCTTCCTTGAGTTTATCTCGAATAATGACTATCTTGTCCAATATAATTTGACTCAATTCTGGATCTGTTAGTCTTCTTTCCCCAACTTCGTCCCAATATAAGGGTGACTGACATTTCCTTCCACATAGAGCTGCATACGGAACCATGTTGATGCTACTGTGATAACTGTTATTGTAAGAGCACTCCATCAACATCAAATACTCATCCCAATTACCCTTAAAATCAATAGCGCACGCCCTCAAAGGTCTGAATTGCATTCTTTTTGATTGCCCATCGGTCTGGAGATGAAATGTAGAATTCAAAACCTCTTCTGTACCCATGGCTTGTTGATAGGCTGTCCAAAACCTAGAAATGTACCTTGGATCCTGATCTAAAATAATACTAATAGGTACACCAGGTAGTTTCACAATATTATCCATATATATTCACACTCACCTATCCATAGGAGTAGAAATCTTCAAGGGAAAGAAATGAGCATATTTGGTTAATCTATCCATAATAACCCCAATGCAATCATGTCCCAATCTGGTCCTGGGCAACCCACTCACGAAATCCATCATGATATGCTCCCATTTCACACTAGACATAGGCAACAGGCTCGGTAAATCACTAGGCTTTTGATGCTCATGCTTTACCTGTTGACAAACTAAACACTTTGTTGAACCCTATTAATGATAATCATGTTTTGTTAATGACCAAATTGTACTAAAAACCTAAAAACAAGTGTGCAAAAAAAATAGGTAAGTTCGGACAAAAATGATACTTCCAAACACAATCAAGAAAAATAACTAAAATATGAACAATTCCCAACAGAAGATGAAGGGTGTACGAAACAAAGGAGCTTGGACGCAAGGGAGCATTCGAAACATGACCAGAAAACACCGAAAAAGAACACATCTTTCGGACGCAGATAATTGTCTGAAGGATTGTCCGAGACAAGGAATTTAAAAACCAAAAGAATTGGACGTTGAAAACCGTCCGAAGAAATGAGCTCGAAATGAAGAAAATTTCTGTCAAAACTGTAGGACACATATGACCGTCTGAGACACTGTTCATCAAGCTGTTGGATGCATGATTGGACGTCCGAATCACCATCTGAAATCCTAACGGCTAGTTGTTAATAGCTACATTTTTACCGTTGGAGCTCAAATTTTAGTCACATCTTTCATCTATTGTAGCTTAAGGACATCCAAATGATGTGTGGAACTACTAGTTCAATACAAACACTTGTGATTTAGAAATTTGGGGACAAATAGGCTACAATATTTTCTTATGGGTAGTATGGTTCTCTTGGCTAAACTAGAAGGAATTAGCTGGCTGAACTAGATGGAATTAGTGTGAGCAAGAGTAGACTAGTGAGTGATCTTCAAGTGTAAGAGTGGATGGATAACAAGTGTACAAAAGTGAGGTCATAATGTAAAATCCTTTGGCTCAGCTAGAGGAACTTAGTTAGTACAAGGGTGAGACTACTTTGTGTATAAGAAGGTTATTGCCTCACCTTCTTTGAACAAGCACTACCAGTGGATATACTCCAAGCTTGAATAGCTTGGGAGTTTGGTTTGATATTCCTTATCTCAATCTCTTTAGTTGTTTTTTAAGCTTCAATTTTTAAATATTTATCTTTTATCATTTGTGCTTAAGCATTCATTTGTTGCACAAAGTTTGCATTTTTATTAAGCCCTTCAAAAGGTTTGTTTTTTGAGACAACCTAATTCATCCCCCCTTCTAGGTCACTTTTGGGCCAACAATTGGTATTAGAGCTTGGTCTCTTGTTGCAGTTTTAGTTTAATCAACTTAGAGTAAAGATCATTATGGCAACCAATAATGCTTTGTTTTTAGAGGGGTATTCCATTACTAGACTTCCCATGTTTAATGGCATTAATTTTTTATTAGTTGGAGGGAAAGATTGAAACTTTTCATACAATCCATTGCTAATGATTTGTGGTACATTGTTGATGAAGGTCCTTTTGAGACTAATATTCTTGATGAAAATACACATAGATTACGGCCTAAGACTAGATATGAGTTAAATGCACAAGATAGAGTAAATTATCTTTAAATGCTAAAGCCATGAATATGTTGTATAATGCTTTGGATGCAAATGAGTCTTCCAAGGTGAAAGGTTGCAAACCGGTCAAGGAGATATGGGACAAATTGAAAGAAATCCATGAAGAAAATGAAGATATAAGAGAGCAAAAGAAGTCACTTCTTTTGGCTAAACATGAATCCTTCAAAATGAAAGCTCATGAGAATAGTGATAAGATGTGTTGTAGGTTCAACTGATATTGTAAAGGATTTGAAAGGTTTAGGTAAAGAATATTCTTTGGGTGAAAATAATAGAAAGATTTGGAATGCTTTGCCTAAGGAATGGGAACCAAAATCCATTTCCATAGAAGAGTCTAAAAATTTAAATTCTATGCCTATTGCAACCAATTAATTCACTAATCCTTTGAATTGAAGTCAAAATATAACGTACAAGATTATGTCGAGGCAAGGGAAAAATGAGTCATAGCATTGAAGGGTTCAAAAAAAGATACAAGCAAGAAACCAAGTGAAAAATACTATGAATATGGCAAATCGGGACACCTTGTGAATAAGTGTTCTTCAAAAAGGAGAAAAGACTCAAGGAAGCCTCATTTCAATAACTTCCAAATCACATGAGATTATTCCAATTCAAAAAGATTCAGAAGTTGAAGAAGAGCATGAGGTAGATCAAATGCCTTTTATGGCTCTTGGAAATATTGAGGTATCCTCTAGTTATGATTCTTCTTCTGATGATGATGATGTCTTGAATCAGTTATTTTTAAAATGCATGAATGTTTGAAAGAATCATATGCTAGGAACAAGGAGCTAAAAATCAAGATTAATGCTTTATTGAGTGCTAACTCAAAGCTTCTGCATGAAAATAATTTGTTGACAAAGAAAATGATGTCTTTAAAAAGGGATTTGATGTGTAAAACAAGATCAAGAAGAACAAGCTTCATTAAAGAAGAGATTAGATGATCTTGATGTACTTTTGCAAAAGAAAAAGGAAAATATTTTTGAAAAGAAAAGAACTAGAATTATGCATATCAACAAAAATTTTGTCACCTATAGAAATGATGATTTGTGTTTTATTAAATCTAAATCTTCCTTGTATGGCAATAAGAATATTGTATGCTATTATTGTCATCAACATAGTCATGTAAAGAAAGATTATTATGTTAACAGAAATGAAAACTTGGGAATGAAATCCATATGGATATTAAGTGAATTCACTAACTCAAGTGGATCGAAGAAAGTTTGGGTACCATAAAGTTATTGTCTAATTTTGTATGTAGGTATGCTTGGAGAGTACCACGGGATTAAAGATGGATTATCAATGGAAGGTATTCAAAACATATGACCTAAGATGACACTGAAATGGGTAATATTTAAATTTTTTTACAATATGTTACTGTGAACTATGATATCTTGAATATTAGTCAACTTTGTGATTGAATTTGTTTAGAATTCATGCTATAAGTATCCCCAATTTTTGTCTATATTAACTCACTATTTGAAAAGAAAGGGGGAGCATTCTCTTTTTTAAATGGATTATATGTTAGAAATTAATTTGGGTCACAAGAAATTGCATCACATATGCTTTATTGTATTGATGATGTTTTTGGAAAAGAATGAGTGAAAAATGCATTGATGTTAATCCTCTGCATAAATTTCATCGTTTCTACTCAATTATTTATTCTTGAAGGGAAAAAATATTTTAAACTTGAATTATCCTATATATATTTACTTGAATTACATGCATAGTTTAAGGGGGAGATTGTGTGTATAAATTGCTTTATATTATAATGTTTTGATGTGCCAAAAGGGAGAGAATTAATGGACAAAACTTCTTTCTTTGTGCCTCATATTTTATGGTTGTTTTTGAAAATTTTCAATTGATTTGTCATCATCAAAAAGTGAGAGATTGTTTAACCCCAGTTACGATAATCATGTTTTAATAATGACCACATCGTACTAATGGCCTGAAAACAGGTGTGTAGAAAAATAGGAAGGTCCGAACGAAAATGAATGTCAAAACACAATCAAGAAAATAAACTAAAATATGAACAAATCTTAACGGACGATGAAGAGCACCCGGAAGAAAAGAGTTTGGATGCAAGGGATCGTCCAAAACATGACAAGACAACACTGAAAAAGAACACATCCTTCGGACATAGATAACTGTCCAAAGGATAGTGCTTCGGAAGCAAAAGACAGTCCGAGACAAGGAATCTAAAAGCCAAAAGAATCCGACGCTGAAGACCGTCCGAAGAAAGGAACTCGTGAAATGAAGAAAACTTTTGTCAAAGTTGTAGGACGCATATGACCATCCAAGACATTATTCATAAAGTTGTAGGACGCATATGACCGTCCGAGACACTGTTCATCAAGCTGTAGCATGCTTGATCGGACGTCCGAACCACAGTCTAAACTCCTAACGGCTAGTTTTTAACAGCTAGTTTTTTTACCGTTGGAGCTCAAATTTCGGCACATCTTTCATCTATAAAAAGCCCAAGGACATCCAAATGATATGTGGAACTACTACATTCAATACAAACACTTGTGAGAGCAATTTGGGGAGAAATAGGCTAAAATATTGTCTGTTGTATTGGTTTGGGTAGTATAGTTCTCTTGGTTGAACTAGAGGGAAATAGTATGAGCACGAGTAGACTAGTGAGTGATCTTCAAGTGTAAGAGTGGGGGGATAACAAGTGTACAAAAGTGAGGTTCTAATATAAAACCCTTTGGCTCAACTAGAGGAACTTAGTTAGTGCAAGGGTGAGCCTACTTCTTGTCTATAAGAAGGTTATTGCCACACCTTCTTTTAGGAGGCACTACTAGTGGATATACTCCAAGCTTGAAGAGCTTGGTACTGTGGTTTGATATAATATTTGTCTCAATCACTTTATTTATTCTTTAAGCTTCAACTATTAAATGCTTATCCTTGATCATTTGTGCTTAAGTATTCATTTGTTGCAGAAAGTTTGCATTTTCATTAAGAACTTCAAAAGGTTAATTTTTTGAGACAACTTAATTTATCCCCCCTTGTAGGTTGCTTTTGGGCCAACACACTTGACACAAATTCAGTAATTTCTCTTTCCAGTTGTTCCACAAGAAATATTTTTCTAGCTCTTTGTACATTTTGGTGCAACCCAGATGAATAGAAAATCTAGAACGGTAAGTTTCATCCATGACCTCTTTCTTCAATTCTTGATTTCCAGGTACACAGAGTTGTGCTTACATCCAAAATATGGCATTATCAACTCAGAATTCCCCTGGATCTCAACTTTCCACCCTACTCTTCATCTTCTGTAACTGTGGATCTATAATTAGAGCTTGTTTAATATTGTCTATCAAGGTTGGTTGCAACAAAAGTGCTGCAAAAACATTGGTTGTGGACTCCACAATCTCCAAATTAAGTTCCTCCATTTACCTTATCAATATGTTAGCTGTGACCTCTAAAGATTTCCTGCTCAGTGCATCTGCTACCCTATTAGCTTTCCCTGGGTGGTAACTGAACTTCAAGTCATAATCTAAGTAGTTCCAACCACCTGTATTGCCTTGTATTAAGTTTCTTCTGTGTGAACAAGTATTTCAGACTTTGATGATCTGTAAATACTTTACATTTATCCCCGTAAAGATAGTGTCTCCAAATCTTTAAAGCAAATACAATGGCTGCTAATTCTATATCATGAGTAGGGTAATTCTGTTCATAAGGCCTCAACTGTCGGGAGGCATAGGCACTGACCCTACAATTTTGCATTAGCACACAACCCAAACCATTCTTAGTAGTATCACTGTAGATCACATATCCTCTAGTCCCAAATGGCAATGTCAACACTAGTGCTGATATTAACCTATTCTTCTATTCCTAGAAACTAGCCTCACAATCTACATTCCGTACAAACTTCGGTTTCTTCTAGGTAAGTTCAGTCAATGGTACCGCTATCAAAGAGAATCCTTCCACAAACTTCCTATAGTAACCTGCTAAACCTAAGAAACAACGAACCTTTGTCATATTTATCGGTCTAGGCCAATCAACAATTACCTCAATCTTCTTGGGATATGATACTCCACTTTCTGAGATGATGTGCCCGAGAAAAGCTACACTTTTCAACTAAAATTCACATTTGCTGAATTTCGCATACAATTTTTGCTCTCTTAACTTCAGTAAAACTAGCTTGAGATATGTTTTGTGCTCATCCTCTGAAGGTGAATAAACCAAAATATCATCAACGAACATTAACACAAACCTGTTTAAATAAACTTGGAATACCTTATTCATCAGGTCCATGAATGCTGCAGGTGCATTGGTCAGCCCAAAAGGCATCACCAAGAACTCAGTGGTTTTATCCAGTTCGAAAAGCATTCTTTGGAACATCCTCCGCCTTGATTCTCAACTGATGGTACCCGGATCTCAGATCTATCTTGGAAAATACCCTGGTACCCTTCAACTGATCAAACAAATTATTGACCTTGGCAAGGGATATTTATTCTTGGCAGTGACCTTGTTCAACTCCCAATAGTCGATACACAACCTAAGGTTTCCATATTTATTCTTCACAAATAATACTGGAGCTCCAAAAGAGATACATTAGGTCTAATAAATTTCTTATCTAGTAACTCCTGCAATTGCGTCTTCAATTCCCTAAGCTTTGTTTGGGCCATTCTGTAAGGAGCATTAGATATTGGTGCAATCTCTAGTAGTAGATTAATCTAAAACTCTATTTCCCGCTCTGGTGGCAAGTCGAGAAAATCCTCTGGAAAAACATTTGGAAACTCTCGGACACTGGGGTGTCTTCTAGCTTGGTATTCCTTTCTTTTGTGTATTGATCACGTAAACCAAGAATGCTTCACAACCCTTTCTAAGTGCCCTATGTGCCTATAATGATAACAATAGTGGTATACGTTGTCCATATGGTTTCTTGATATCACCCTGATATATAATTTCCTCTTTCTCTGGATAACAAAAGCTAACTTTCTTCTCCGTGCAGTCTAAGTGAGCATAATTGCGAGATAACAAATTCATACCCAGTTATTACGTCAAAATCAGACATATTAAGTTCCACTAGGTTAGCATCGGACTCACAATCACCCTATGACACCTTGCAACTAGGATATACCCATCTAGATTCATGAACCCTATTCCCCGGTGTACCTAGTCTATAAGGGGTATCAAGCCAATCTGGTTTAACATTTAACTTCCTACCAAGTTTTCTAGAAATAAAGGAATGCATAGCTCCACTATCGAATAAAGTAGTTGAATGCACATCATTAATTAATAGCATACCTATCACGACCTGACTCGATCCATCTACTCGGTACTCTTGTTGGGTCATAGTATAGACTCGAGCTGTAGTTGGTCCCGTGCCACTACCACTCCTGTGCTCGAAACAACCAATAACAAACTTAATAAAGCGACTAAAGAATTAGCACATAAACCACATATTGAACATAAAGTTTTGGTTAAGAAGTATAAAATTATCCTATTTTTAGCTCAAAATATTATGTACCAATATACAAATATAAGTAAAACCAAACAAACAAAATAATATTATTATTATAATAAAAGAAATTTTAATGATTAAATTAAGAGAAACTATCATGAAAAATGATAAACAACAATTATTGCAAAGGAAGAAGGAATTCATTGTGGAAAATCTAAACTTAAAAGACTTAACTGCAATACATCTAAACAATGGAAGTGTCAACATTGAAGGAAGAATAAAGTTCTAAAAGTCAAACAACATTTATTAAAAAAATAAATTTAATTAAGAACAAAATAAACTTATAAGGGCTGAATTGCAAGATTTGCAAAGTTTATTGAACATAGTCAAAACTAGAAATTTCAAAGAAGTTTTAAGGCTGTCTCTTATACACATCTAAATGTGGGATAAGATTACAAGTTTAGAAAGTTCTAGGGTCAATAATATAATTTAAGAAATGATCGATGGACCAAATTGAATTTTAGAAAGTTTTAGAGACTGAAATGCCATTACAGAAAATTTTAGGACTACAATATAATTTTGAAAGTTCTAGGGACTAAAATGTAATTTCAAAAGTTTTAGGGAGTAAAATGTAATTTTTTCAAGTTCCAGGGGTCAAAATGTTATGGAGATGAAGAATTTTTTTTTAGACTTTGTATTTTAGCTCTAAAGTTTTATTTAGTTTTTAAGTTGACACAAACAGTTTTAAAACAACCAAATTAGCCCCAATATGTTTAAATTTAATTGGGTTTGGGTTGTTAGGCCTTTTATTTTAATTAATACTCTTTTTTTGTTGTTTGGGCCTTCTTTTAATTATTTGAAATTATTTGGTTGCATTTAGTTTTGATTGGTAAGAGCCAAGTGGGTTTTGAATATATTGGTTTTATTTAATTCATGGTCGATTATTTGTAATGGTTTGGTTTTATATAAATGGGCTATCTTGCTTTGGGTCAAGTTTAACAAATGGGCTCAAATATGTATTGGGTATACTATTGGTTTTGGGCCATAGATTTTTAGGCTACGGTATTACATTTTATAGGGCTTTTAATTTTTGATTGGCCGAATCATATTTAATCAAAGGGGTAGGTTGGTTTGATTTTGGGCCTTTATTAGTTATTTCATAAATTGGATTATTTTTATTACGGGCCAGAATTGTAAAGAGACTTAGAAAAATATTTTGGACCTATTTATTTGGATCATCAGATTTTTTAGACCCGTTTGTTATTGCATATTTATAAGGTTATATTTTTGAATATGGAACTCTTCAAAATTACAATGTGACCCCATCTACTTTTAATCTTCACCTATTATTTTATTTTATTTTTTTATTTTTTGAACTATACCTAAATTATTATTCTCTACTCCAGTTATCTTGTCCACGCATCGTATATGCTCATACCAATTCTAAAAAAAATCCAACAAAAATTATACCAACATAATTGTAATAACAAATGAAACACATATTTAACAACCAATTAAATAAAAATCAAATAAAGGTACATAAATTTGTTGAAAAACTAAGCAACATTAAATGGCCCATTTCACCAAATGTCAACTAAAAAATAAATCGTTTACCAAAATATTCCTCACATTATATGGATCATAAATATACCAAAATTTTGTAAAACAACAACAATAAAGATACACAATTAATGTCAAGAAAAAATTTATAAAAATAACAAAATATTACAACAATGAAAGTCACACTTCATGCAAAAATGAAGTCCTAGGTGGCGGCAAATTTTCAACTCAAGTTAGAATCCTCCATTCTCCAACAAATTTTTTGCCCGTTTTCATTTGTTCCTTCTTTTTTTCCTCTAAATTTTTGTGTATCTGTAGTGGGTGTTGTGCTTGTGTGTCTGTATGTGTTGCACTTGTATGTGAGAAGAGTGTTGGCCCCAAAGCAACCTAAGAGGGTGTGAATTAGGTTTCTTAAAAATTATTTAGCAAAATAATCACCAATAAAATCTTTTAAACTATCAAATGGATAAATGGATATAAAGACAATAAAGCTTATGAAATATAAAAAGGTAAAGAGAGAAATTAAACAAGCAACACTTCCAAGCTACCAAGCTTGAAGTGTTAATCCACTAGAATGCTTCACAAAATTGGTGAGTCAATAATCTTCTAATGTACACAAAGTAGGACAATCCTTGCTCACACTAATTAACTTTAGTTGAGCCAAAGATTTCACTCTTAACCTCACTTTAGTACAAGATTATCACTCCACTCAAAAATTTGAATTGCACTCTAAGCTACACACTAATACAATAAAGCACTATAGCCAATTTGCTCTCAAATTGCTCTTTTCTAAAGCTTGTATTCCATGTATTAGATGCCCCCTACAAAACAATAGAGCAAGTATTTAGCCGTTTGTTAGGAGCAATAAATTTTGGTTGTAACTACTTCCCAACGGCTCAATAATAAATGCACAAAAACTAGTCGTTAAGGGTTTCGGACGTCCGAGATAAAGATGGTGTGTCGGACACAGCGTCCGATCTCAGTATAGTTGTGTGAAGGATGTCGTTCAGACGTCCGTGCATGCGCCCGTTTCATCGTCTGGATTGGGTTTCGGACGATCCTGTTCGTCCAAAGCAAGCTTTGTTCAGACAGTTGTATGCGTCCGTTGAGGAGTTTAGGATTCTTGATTCTTATCAATCGGACAGAAATATACGTCCGAGGGATATTTCCTCAGACAAGCCTGTGCGTCCGTTGCAGGTGCATGAAGAAGTTTGCTTTCTGCCTGTTAGTTCGGACACTCCTGTTCGTCCGAGAAAAATAGCATAGTTCGGACGGTGTACTGCGTCTGAAGGACTTGTTTCCAGCCGAAAAGATAGTAGACCTGCACAACTTGTTTTCAGAGTTTAGTGTTTATGTCATCATCAAAATGATGGTTTGGGAAACATCAATCTCTCCCTTTTTGATGATGACAAACAGTCATTGAATAACCAAACATATCGAATCATGTATATCAAAAATTAACAGATATAATTAATAGCACAACCAACAATTTTGCATATTCCTACTCCCCCTTTTGGCTTTCGTCAAAATAAGCTCCCCCTGAGAAAGTGCACTAAAATAACCAACATGATAGACCATTACATGATAATGATATCATCAACATCTATTGATACCAAAAACAACATCAAATTAGACCATTACATAAAATCATCAATATCTATTGCAATTCCAAAACCAAAATAAAAGCAATAGTAATATCGAAATACAGATTAATGATTCAAGGAGAAATAGAGAATCTAAGTCGAGTCATTTTTCTTCTTAGAGCATTTTTTGATCTTGCGCTTTTTGGTAGGTGCATCATCGCCAGTAGCTTCACTATTGTCATCACTTGCGTCACGTCGTTACATGATAAAATCAAATGTACCATCAATGTCCTCGTCTATCGCCCTCATCATCATCAGCAGCGCCTTGAGCAGGGGGTTCTTTACGATCATCCTCTTCTTCAGCACTGTCATTGTCATCACTTTTGGTAGAGGAGTCAAGGGTGTACTGCGATTGAATATTTGTAAATTGAGCTTGAGTTGAATCAGACATGCCCAAACTGAGTGCCTCTTGCAAGATCATTTGACGAGTTTCAAGACACTTTAACTTTCGATTGGTACGACGTTGGAAGGAGCTCACTTGAGTGCTTAATGGAACTGAGAAGACTGCAAATGTGTGAAAGAGAAGGTTCTGATTAAAAGAATGGCGAGGATCATGGAGTGGTGGAGGTGTTTGAGAAGGAGGGGAATGGGGAAGTGCCAGACTAGAGGTAAAGGCTTGAGTTTTTGATCTTTCAATATCATAAGCAGCTTTAGTTAACCATTGATCATTAAAAAAACGTAAACTCTTTCGCTCAATGTAGGCTTTGTTGAAGTAGGGAGGGAATTGTTTTTTTCCGGTGAAAGGTACGTTATTGAGATAATCAAAAACTTTTGTGAGAAATTTGTCGAAAGGAATGTTTTGGCGAGTGTCGTTTAGAAATAGTTCCCACAAGGAACAGAAAAGGTACCCAAAATCGAGAGGAATCCCTTTGAAAACGCAGTAAAATAAGTAAAGCTGCATTTTTCTGGGCTCGGTGCGATGCCCGTCAGTTGGTAACAATAAATTTGTGACAAGAGTGTATAAAATGTTCATTTCAGGAGTGAGCAAAGTAGTCTTGGCTTCCAAGGCCTGTTTGAAATTGATATTAAAAATTGCTCTGACCTCATCAATATCAAAACGAGTGTCCAGAGCGGGCCATTTATCCAAAGAAAAGAAATAAGAAAATTCATTCGGGGATGAGACTTCACATTCAAAAATGGTATTTATGATGTTGGAAGAAATTTCAAGATTTGTGTTGTTCACACGAGAAACTAGTGTGCGAACAGTGGGGCCTTTTCTAAGGTTGGCTGTGAATTGGAGCACCATGTCATGATAAATAGTGTAAGTCAATGTGAACTAGGTGACCCCAATTTTGTTTTTCAAAACAAGATTTCACAATTGGAAGATTAAATTCATCAAAAAAACCTTGGGAAATAGGTCTTTGAACAATGATAGATTTGCTAAGGAGAGATGTTTACCGTTAGATGCGTTGGCATCTATGAATTTTGGTAGAGGTGGATTTGTTGAAGCTTGAGGATTAACTGATGAATCCCCTTGCACTGGAGCTTTCCCTTTTGACTTACGTCCACGAGTTGCTGTTGAAGAGCCTCCATGAGATCGAACCATTGTGAATTGAAAGTACATATAAAAGAAAAAAATGTGATTTTTGGGGAGGTGGTGGACATTTGAAGAAATTTGATGGTAGATTGGTGAAATAGAGGGAAATAAGGGTAATGAACAATTTGGGAATAAAGATTCCTCAAACAATTTGGCAAGAGAATGAAGAAATTGTAAGAATTTTGAGGGGAAAGACTTTTCGCCAGAGGAGGGTTCAGGGATTTAGGTGAGTCTCGAAAGGGGGAAAGTGAACAGTTTTAAGTGAACAGAGTGATCGTTCGGATGTCCGAACGATTTGTATGCATCTTATCGTGCATCCGAAAGCTGATGAAAAGAGTGTCAAAACTCAAAGCTAGTGCACCCGATATTTTCTCGGACGATGAAGAGCGTCCGGTAGGATTCTAGTGGGGAAAAGAAGAAAGTGAGGAGAATTCGGACGATCATAAGCCTCCGAGGCAGAGAGGAGGTTTTCGGACGAGTGAGAGCGTCCGACAGAGGGTGTTGTTTGGACGAGCGTATGCGTTCGAACTAAGAGTTTACGCCGATGTGAACTTTAAAATCCCCAAACGATTTCTAAGAGATTCAAAACGATTTAAAGCCAAGGGTTTAGTAAAAATGTCAGCCAGTTGATCTAATGTAGACACAAATTCAACACATGATTCCTTTTCGCAAACAAGATCTCTAATAAAATGGTGTTTAACATCAATGTGTTTGGTTCTAGAGTCCATTACAGGATTTTTTAGTGAGATTAATTACACTAGTATTGTCACACCTTATAGGCACACAATCAAAAACAACGCCAAAATCTTTTAAACTGTGTTTAATCCACAGAAGTTAGGCACAACAATTTCCAGCTGCAATGAATTCGGTTTCAGCCGTAGAAAGAGAAATAGTTTTTTGTTTTTTGCTAAACCAAGACACAAGCCAATTACCCAGGAGATGACACGTACCCCTAGTACTTTTTCTATAATTTTACAACCAGCAAAGTCAGTATTAGAATAATTAATTAAATCAAAAGTAGAGGATTTTGGGTACCACAGACCAAAATCCATTATGCCCTTTAAGTATCTAAAAATCATTTTTACAGCCATTAAGTGTGAAATCTAACACATAAACAAACAACAAACATAATATCTGGTATGCTAGTTGTTAAATAAAGTAGGCTTCCGATCATACCTCTATAGTGTTTTTCCTCAACACCATTACCTTCTTCATCTTTATCAAGTTTGGTTGAGGTGAACATAGGTGTCATACAACAACTTGTCTGCAGTCTTCCATTCCGAATCGTTTGAGTAGACTCCTTTGTGTATTTGATTTGTGTAATAAACGTCCCTTCCTTTGTTTGGTGAACTTGAGGTCCAAGAAAAATTTGTAACTCTCCCATCATACTCATTTCAAACTCTTTTTGCATCAAGTGTGAGAAATCCTTGCACAAGCTTTCATTAGTTGCTCAAAAAATAATATCATCAACGTAAATTTGAACAATTGACAAACTATTGGAATTTGTGTTGGTAAAGAGAGTGGTGTCAATGACACCTCTTTTAAATCCATTTTCAATCAAAAATCCACTTAGTCTTTCATACCAAGCTCTTGGAGCTTGTTTCAAACCATATAAGGCTTAGAGAGTTTGAAAACATGATTTGGAAAATTTTTATTTTCAAAACCGGGAGGTTGTTCAACGAAAACTTCTTGATCAATAAAACCATTTAAAAAGGCACTTTTGACATCCATTTGAAATAATTCGAAATCATTAAAACATGACCATATGCGAGAAACATGCGAATGGATTCTAATCTAGCAACGGGTGCAAAAGTTTCATCAAGGTCAATACCTTCTTCTTGAGCATAACCTTTAGCAACAAGTCTAGCTTTGTTCCTTATGATTTCACCTTTATCATTTAATTTGTTTCTAAAAACCCATTTTGTTCCAATTATAGGATGAATTGATGGTCTTTGGACTAAGGCCATACGTTATTTTTCTCAAATTGACTAAGTTCATCTTGCATGGCAATGACCCAAGATTCAACATTTAATGCATCATCTACATGTTTAGGTTCAATATGAGAAAGTAATAAAAACAATTACTATTCAAAGGTTTATGAGATCAAGTTTTTACCCCATCGGATAGATCACCTATGATCAAATCTTGAGGGTGACTAGAGACAAATCTCCTTGCTTTTGGAAGATCTTTTGGAATATCGTCGTTATTTTCTTCTTCTTCATCTACTTGATGGTTGTTGACATCATTGCTTTATGTGATCTCCGCTTGATGATCTTCATGGATAGTGAGCTTCTCCAGCTCCTTTTGAATACCTACATCTTCATCTTCACATATATTCTTTGAGATAAGATCATTAGTTTCATCAAATGTAACATGTACAACTTCTTCAATCAAGAGCGTTTTTCTATTGTATACTCGGTACGCTTTCTTGTCACTAGAATATCCTAGAAAAATTCCTTCATCAGATTTTTTGTCAAATTTATGAAGATTTTCTTTGATTTTTAAAATAAAACATTTACAACCAAAAATTTTAAAATAGCTCACAACCATTTTTTACGAAACAAGATTCATAAGGAGTTTTGTTTAAAATAGATCTCAAAAAAACTCGATTCATGACATAACAAGCCGTGTTAACGGCTTCGGCGCAAAAATATTGTGGTAAATCACATTCACTAATCATAGTTCTAGCGGTTTCTTGAAGTGTTCTATTTTTCCTTTCAACAACACCATTTTGTTGAGGAACTCTAACAACCAAAAATTCATGTGAAATATACCGTTGTGATCACAAAATTTGGGAAAGCCTCCAAATTTAAATTCAGCACCATTGTCACTTCTTAATCGAGTGATCTTCAAATTCAATAAATTTTGAATTTTAGACAACTATTTTACAAATTTTTCAAAAGCTTCATTTTTGTGACCAAGAAATAATACCCAAGTATACCTAGAATTGTCATCCACAATCACAAAAGCATATTTACTACCACCAAGACTAGCATGTTGAGTTGGTCCAAACAAGTCTAAGTGCAATAATTCTAAAGGTTTAAAAGTAGACACATAATTCTTTGGTTTAAAGGAAACTTTAACTTGTTTACCAAATTGGCATGCATCACAAATTTTATTTCTAAAAACTTTAGTTTTGGCAAATCTCTTACCAATTCATTCTTAGCAAGTTTTTCAATTAAATCCATATTAAAATGACAAAGTCTTCTATGCCAAAGCCAAGGATCATCTATGGAAGTAGTAAAACATTTTACATTGCTAATACTAATTTTCACTTCAAGGTGAATCACATAAACATCATTGTGCCTAGCACCCTTAAATAAAACAACATGTTTTTTTTTTTTTTATCAAGAATAAGAGATTCACGCTTGGTAAATAACACATATAAATTTTTATCACAAAGTTGACTTACACTCAATAAATTGTAGTTCAAATTATCAACAAGAAGCACATTCTTAATCAAGGTTTCACCATTTTTACCTACATCACCAATGCCGATTGATTTTGCTTTATTGTTATCCCCAAATGTTACTTTTCCACTATTTTTCGATTTGAGGTTTGTGAAGAGAGAAGCATCACCCGTCATGTGTCTTGAGCATCCACTATCTATGAACCACTTAGCATTGTTAGTGATGTTTAATACCTACACAACAAATCAATTGATAACTTTTGGTACCCATATCTTCTTGGCTCCATTAGAGTTAGTGAAATTGCTATTAATCCATACAACTTTAATTCCAAGTTTCTCATTTTTCTTGACATAGCACATATTCTTGACTTGTATGTCCATGTTGTTGGTAATACTTACAAATAATATTTTTATTTCCATAAAAAGAGGATTTTGATTTTACAAAACATAAGTCATCCCTTCTAAATATGACAAAATTTTTGTTGATCAATACATTTCTATTTCTTTTCAAATCAGCAACATTTTCCCTTTTTCTAGTCAAGAGAACATTCAAATCATCCAATCTTTTCTTCAAGGAGGCTTGTTCTTCCTATACCCTTGATTTCACAAGCATTCTTTTCTTTAAGTTACTATTTTCTTATGATAACCTATTATTTTCATTCACAAGTTTAGAGTTAGCATTCAATAAATCATTTGATTTTTTTACTAACTCCTTATTTCTAGCATATGATTACTTTAAGCTATCATGCAATTTTAAAATGAAAGCTTCAAGATCATTTTCATCATTACAGTCATAGTTAGAATTTACCTCATCATCTCCAATGGCCATAAATGCCATTTGTGCCGACTCCATTTCCTCTTCAACTTCTCATTCGAATTGCAGCCATCCCATGTGATTTGAAAGTTGTTCAGCGGGGCTTTCTTCCTTCATTTTTCTTCTTAGAAAGACATTCATTTGCTAAGTGACCGGGTTGACTGTATTCAGAGACACTTTTCATTTTGCTTTTTTATTTTAAAGTAACATCTTTCCAATTTGAAGTTATTTGAGTTGATTGCTCCACCTCTTCTCATTCTCCGTTTGTTGATGTAGTGTTTGAGAAATCTTTTGGTGATGAGTGCAAGATCTCCTTATCAAGATCTTCATCTTCTAGGTTGATGGAATCATTTTCATCTTCTTCTTAAGAAGTCTTTAATGCAATGCTTCTTTTTGGTCTTGCTTCTTTATCATCCACCACTTTAGCCTTCAGCTTCAATTCATAGGATGTAAGAGAGTTAATTAGATATTCAATAGGCATGGAATTTAAATTCTTAGCCTCCTCTATAGCGATTGTTTTGGCCTCCCATTCTTTGGATAGAGTATTCAATATTTCTCTATTCTTGGTCTTCACCCAAAGAATACTCCTTACCCAAGGCTTCAAAATCCTTAATGATGTCATTGAACCTACAATACATTTTGTCAATATTTTCATGTGGTTCCATCTTGAAGGACTCGTACTTGGCAACAAGTAAAGATTTCTTTTGCTCTCGAACATCATCGCTCCCTTCATGAATTTTCTTCAATTTATCCCAAATTTCTTTAGCGGAAATGCATCCCTTGACAGGAGTTGATTCATTAGCATCCAAGGCATTGTATAGCACATTCATAGCTTTCGCATTTAAGTCAAGTTTGCCTTGTCTTGTGGAGTGAGCTCATCCCTTGTCTTTTCTTTTCTTCTATTTGTATGATCATCAATGATGGTAGCTTCAAAGAGACCATGATTTGCAACATACCATAGGTCAATATCAATAGATTGCAAAAATATTTTCATTCTATCTCTCCAACTAATAAAATTTTCCCCATTAAACATAGAGGGCCCAGTGATAGATTGACTCTCAAAAAATAACCAGCATTGTTAGTTGCCATAATAGATCTTTTCCCAAAAGCAAGTTAAGCAATAGAATGAGACCAAGCTCTGATACCAATTGTTAGCCCCAAAACAACCTAAGAGGGGTGTGAATTAGGTTTCTTAAAAATTATTTAGCAAAATAATCACCAATAAAATCTTTTAAACTATCACATGGATAAATGGATATAAAGACAATAAAGCTTATGAAATATAAAAAGGTAAAGAGAGAAATTAAACAAGCAACACTTCCAAGCTACCAAGCTTGAAGTGTTAATCCACTAGAATGCTTCACAAAATTGGTGAGTCAATAATCTTCTAATGTACACGAAGTAGGACAATCCTTGCTCACACTAATTCACTGTAGTTGAGCCAAGGATTTCACTCTTAACCTCACTTTAGTACAAGATTATCACTCCACTCAAAATTTTGAATTGCAATCTAAGCTACACACTAATACAATAAAGAACTATAGCCAATTTGCTCCCAAATTACTCTTTTCTTTGGAAGGCTTGTATTCCATGTATTAAATGCCCCTTACAAAACAATAGAGCAGGTATTTATAGGAGCAATAAATTTTGGTTGTAACTACTTCCCAACGGCTCAATAATAAATGCACAAAAACTAGTCGTTAAGGGTTTCGGACGTCCGAGATAAAGATGGTGTGTCGGACACAGCGTCCGATCTCAGTATAGTTGTGTGAAGGATGTCCTTCAGACATCCGTGCATGCGTCCATTTCATCGTTCGGACTGGGTTTCGGACGGTCCTGTTCGTCCGAAGTAAGCTTTGTTTGGACAGTTGTATGTGTCCATTGAGAAGCTTAGGATTCTTGATTCTTGTCAATCAGACGAAAATATGTGTCCAAGGGATATTTCCTCAGACGCGCCTGTGCGTCCGTTGCAGGTGCATGAAGAAGTTTGGTTTCTTCCTGTTAATTCGGACACTCCTGTTCGTCCAAGAAACAGTACCATCAACGGACGGTGTACTGCGTCCGAAGGACCTGTTTCCATCCGAAAAGATAGCTTAGATCTGCACAGCTTGGTTTTAGAGTTTAGTGCTTATGTCATTATCATAATAAGGTTTGGGAAACATCAAAATAAGTAGGAATAAGGTGGTGATTGGACCTTTTGAATGTCTAATAAACCATTTCCTTTTTCTAATTAAAATAAAAAAAATAAAATATAACAAAAATAATAATTGTATACATAAAAAAATAATAACTTCTTTTTGTGAAGTAAAATGATTTGACATTTGCTTTTCATGCGTCTTTTGATGAAAAAAAAATTTGAAAAAAACCACACACTTCAAGTTTGACTCTCACTTGACGGTGTAATTTGTACCGAATACCTGCAAAACGACAAGAAATTTAAATTTGCAAAAACATTCTAATAATTACTGATAACACATAAAAATCTGAAAAACATGAATTTTGATTTGAAATGACACCCAAAAAGTTACTAAAATTTACGATAATATTTGAAAATATAAATTTAATTTTGGAACATTAAAAATTGGAAAATGTCGTTTAAGTGAGCTGCAAAAGATCACTTTGACTGTACTTTGTAGAAAATGATTATTTTATCAGAAAGATATAAATTTTGGTTAAATTGGGTATTTGCCTTTGAAAATGCTATAATTTAAAAAATTTACCCCAATTTGGTAATTAACGGCAAAAAGTTTGTCAAAATTCGGTGTCCACATCTTAGGAAACAACCTTCATTATAAATGTGTAATAAAATGCTATTTATGTAATTAATTTATAATCATAGTCATAAATATATCACGGTATTGTTTCACAATCTTCTAGAGTAATAAATCTGTAAGGAAAGAGGAAGAAAGGAAAAACTAGTAGTAGTCGTGTTCTTTGTCCTCGACCTTTGAAGATTCTTCCTCTAGAAGATTAATCTGCATTGCCTAATGTGTTACGACTACTCTAGATCTAATTTATGTCTTCTAATGTCTATTTATGTTCAGAATGACCTGATACATGAATTTATAGAGGTTTCTTGAGTTTTAAGAAGTCACGGGTCGAAAATACTTCCTTGAAACCACTTAAACACGTCAAAGCCCAAATTGCCTTATTGCTGACCTGATCTAGGCGCACCACCCAATCTCTAGGCACGGGGACGCCCACGACTTTGCTAGTTGTGTCCCAATTTTGATATGTTTTGCTCAATTTTTATCTGTTTGATCTTCAATTGGTCCCAAACCTATAAAAACACATTAAAACATATAATTAAGTGTAATAAAATATTAAAAACAAATAAAGTAAATATTTTGGGGAAAAATCTTAAAATGATCAAAATACCCCTACATACTAAATACAAACTTTCAAAAACCAACTAAAACCAAGATAAAATGCATATAAATAACTCTCTTTGGGAAAGTTAACAATATTCTTCAATGCTTTGGTGAGTTGGCCAACATAATCATCATGAGCCTATTTTGGGCAAATATAGCATTGAAATGATCTAAGTAGAGAACTCCCCTTTGAGATTGAGGTGGCTTTGGAGGTTGTTTTTTATGTTGATGTCATGGAGGTGGTTGCTACCAGTCCATGTTGATAGTAATTGGAAGCCATGGTGTTGAAAGAACTTTGACTTTCTCTGGTGCCTTAGAGAAAAGCGACTGTCCGGCCGAGACATCAATAATTGACTTAGTCTCTTGGTAGAGACTGTTACAAAATGTTTAAAAACTTGCATCCAAAGTGGTATGGCTTAGTGAGGGCATCTTCTAAGCATCTCCTTGTATCTTTCCCATGGTTCTCCAATTCCTTCTCTGACATCTTGTTTAAATGAGATAATTTCATTCCTAAGCCGAGCCATCTTTGAAAGAGAAAAGTGTTTCGCTGTGAACTCTTGTGCGAACCCATTCCAAATTGTAAATATCCCTTGGTTATAAATTTTTAACCACGGTCTAACTTTATCCCTATATGAAAATGGTATGGTTCTCATTCTAATATAATCCGGGTACACTCTATTACACTTGAACATATTTAACATCTTTTCGAATTTCGTTAAGCGTGTATAGAAATCTTTATTTGGACCAAATACCCACTCCCAAAAATTGTGTGAACTTGCAACATTTGTGTGAGTTCCAGCTTGATCTCAATTCACTTATATGGAGATTCTTGCTCTGCTTGAGTTTGCACCATCAAATGTTGACATAGCATAATCTCTGAACAAAATATCATTACAATTTAAACCATATCTCCCACTACCATTTCTACTCAAACCATTGTTGTCCACGCCTTCTTCATTATCATTGCTCCTATGATTCTCATCTTCCATTCTCCTATTGTTATTATTATCTACCATTTTAATTTCCTCTTGTTTTTTTTGAAGTCTTTTCTATTTTTGGATTCTCATTAATGTCTTTTAAAGTTCCCAATCAAGAGGCAGTAAGAACTCATTCTCAAGAAAATACACTACAAAATAACAACCAGAAACAGTTAAATATCAAAGGCAAGGCACCAAACACAACAGTCAAGCATTAATAAAAAATCACTTAATACTACTAAAGCAACAATTAAATAATTGAAACAAAGAAAAGTCTAAATTCGAACATTATTCCTAAGCACCTAATATTCTGTTTAAGAAAATCATCGACAACTGCGCCAAAATCTTGATGGGTGTTTTCTAGGTAATATAAAATACTAACACACACTTCAAGAAATAAAACTTCTTAGGACACTTGGACAAAAATCGGCATGCCTGGATACGAGGAAGATTTGTAGCTAGTGGTAAGGAGATCATTCCCATAAGGATTGCCAACAATAATTAGTAGGATTTGAGAGATATATGTACTATCTTCACAAATATTTCAAGTTGTAGGTTAAATTAAAGATAATAAAGAAAATAAGTAAATACAACGGAAAAACAACTGAATTATCAACGAGTAATAAATGGGGATCTGTCTGTGAATATGTTCCTTCTACTAGGTGGTTCTTCTTGTGGATAATCAATCAATGGTTTCAAATGAGGATTCCCTTCCAACTATGAACCAATCTCTTAGATCGACTCATGGTTCTAGTCTAATATACAACATGGAGTTCTAGGAATCAATTATCAGAGAAGCTAGCATCTTGGACCGACTACTAACCTTCCTAGCCTTCCTAACCAAGTAGTTTACTAGCATAGGAAATTAATACTCAATGCTAGTTTGTTGTGTTATACCCACTAAAATGATACAAGGAAGGGCCTTTTTCCCATAACCAAACTTTCAAACCATTTATTACTAGTGAAATATCCACCAGTTTCAAGTTCATCCACTTTGAATCACCCACACAGGTAGAATTAAACTGCCTTATCCCAATCCTTTAGGAATTCAGATACTCATGCTTATTGAAAACAATGAAAAAGAACAATAAAGCATGTCATGGCTAGAACTAAACAAGAAGCATGAACAATAAAAAGCATTAAACTATAAGCCATTTAACAACTAAGTAAATAAGCATAAAAATGTGAAAATTTTATAACTAAAGAAAGCTAGTAAAATGGCCAAGAATAATATATAAGAATGCTTTCAGCTTGTATAAAATAAACAGAGCTATTAAAGAAATTAAAGTGCTGACCCAATATATAAATCAAGAGCTAAAATTTACATGGGGCAATGTTTAGAAAGTTCTATTCTATCTACTAAGAACCATATATATCTATTCTATACTGGGCACAACACTACTATGTGTTTTTAGGCGTACATAATACAATTATTTTCAAAATTTGCAACCTTTCCAAAATTGGCCAAATTCCTTTTGTCTATGAATCTCTTTTGGACAGAGGTCCTGTTTCTCTCTTCTTTAATTTTGGAACCTCGGTCTGAGTCTTGCTCGAACTAGGATATTTGGCCATTTTAGACAACATGTGAAGATTTGTGCCTTGGAATTTGACATTCCGATCCAGAACACTTTAGTCCAGGACTTTATCTTCAACTTTCTCTATTTGTAGTTTGGTACTTGACTTCTTAATTCTTCAAGCTAGTACCTATTTGCAAATTCACCCTATGATGAAACACCAAAACTTAATAAGTACTAAGCCTAATACTACTCTAATGCTACTAATACTATTATTAAGCTTCCATTAAATTAAGGAAAAAACACACAGAAACACTTAAATCGAGGACAATACTATCAAAACACTATGACTTTCAGAGAGAAAATAACTCTATATACTAGAGTTATTAAGCATCCAGTGTGAATATCTCAACATTTCCAACCTTCCCAATTAATCTCTGGTTTGAATATGTGGAAGACAATGTACATGACATGATGAGGAGGATAAGGAGGCAACTAAATTATGCCACAAAAAAGAGAGGTTTCGCTGTTACTTTTTAATTAAGAATTAATTTCACTTTACTCCCTTGATGTTTATAAGTCACTATCATTTTGGTCCCTAATATTATTTTTTAGCCACTTAAGACTTTTGATTGAATCCAACTCAATATTCATTCTCCTTTTGACCAAAATAACCTTATAACTTTATCTAAATAAAAAACTATTTTTTTACAAATTTTATTCTCTCCTCATTTTTTTTCATTTAACTTGATTCTTTTTTTTTAATCTTTAATCTTCATGTCTCAAATTTCATCAAGATCTATTTATAGAAATAAAATAAGATATTTTTTGGGGCAACGAAAAAATTTGTCCACACATTAATAATTTGAGGCTAAAAATATTATTTTAGATAGAAAATCTAACGTTGTTACCTTTACTCATTAGTCCAAGGACTTAAGTGCCAAAAAATAATATTAGGAACTAAAGTGATAGTGGTCTTAAACATTCAGGGGGTAAAGTGAAATTAACCTTTATTTGATTAATTTATGACTACTTTTATACTCATTTGTGGTGTTTTTGTTTGTGTTTACACAGGACTTTTGTATGAAGAGACATTTGTCATTGAAAACTATGAAAAAATGTAATCTAAATATTGCGTGTGGATTGACTCTGATAATTATGTTTCAATGGATTAAAAATGTTTCAATTGTGACTTGTAATTGATTTTGGAATAAGCAGGATAGATAGGATGCTTTAAGTATTGACCCTGTGTATATTGTGAAATTTGTTTAATTTTCAAATAAAATGTAAGTTCTAAGGATTGATTGCTTTACGGGTAGGCAATGTATATGTTTATTTGTGAGACTTAACTTGGGATATTGTTCATAGGTGATGTGAATCTTTCCTACCTCTAACTATGGACAAAACTTGAATTTTGAAAATAATATAGACCTTATTTGGACTGTTTATAATTAAATTACCCTATGCAAAATATTATCCCTAGTGTCCCTATTTTATCATTTACAAGCCTTTGATTTTCTTGTTTTAAGCTGTAATATTTAGCCTTGATTTCGATGTTTTTGCTTCTTCTTTTCAACTCATCACCATTAAACATTATTGATCTTTTTGGAGTTCTTTATTGCCATGAGTATGATGGTGTATTGTGCAAAGAAAAAATAAGGCAAGCATTGTTACGTTCATTGGGGGAAGAAGTCAATTATCTCATGACTTCAATTCGTGTTCTATATTTTGCTCCAATTTTTGAAGATTTGTGAAGTTGTTATTAATGGAATTCGAAAAAAGAAGAAGAAAAACACAGAGAAAATTTTTGTGGATGAAGCCTAGTGAAGAAGGTTTTAAATTGCCTTCAAGTGTATAAGGTTATGGTTTATGGGATATTGGTTATGGGATCTTGGTCTAGTGTCGATTAGCATGTCTAAGGTGATTTAAGTTACTTTTATATCCATATTTATCCTACCCTGTTACCTTAACCTAACGTATTGTTGGCCCCAAAGAGTAGCCTAAGAGGGGGGTGAATTAGGTTGTACCTAAAACAAAACCTTTTTATGTGCTTAATAGAAATTCAAACGTTATGCACCAAATAAAAACTTAAGCACAAATGAATACAATAGATATTCAGCTATTTAAGCTTAAAGAACAAATAAGAATATTGAGATTAAGAGAATCTAACCAAACTCCCAAACTTCTCTAGCTTGGAGCTTACAACTGCAAAGAGCTTCTTACAAGGCAACTACCAAGTTCACAACTTGAAGTTTAGCCACTAAAAGTCTCTTCAAAGTAGGTGAGACAATAACCTCTTGTACACAAATGAGGATCACTCTTGCTCACAGGTCTAATTTCCTTTAGTTGAGCCAAGAGTTTTACGCTCACAACCTCCCTTTGTTACAATTGTTATCTCTCCACTACTATACTTGAAGAACTCTTACACTTCTAAGCTCTTTTCACAAAACTACCTACACTTTTACAACACTTGTACCCACTATTTCTCCCAAATAGCTCAAGTATTATTTGTAATCAATGTAGAAGTCTCTCTTTAATTAATTCAGGCTTTTCTTATTTACATCTTGCCAAATGTCTGCTTCCAACTTTATTATGGAATTTTCTCAATTTGAAAAACTAGCCGTTGGACCTTCGGATGGCCGATGCAGCAAGTGTTCGTCTGAACGAACTAGCCGATGGACAAATAATACTTGCCGCTATAAACCCTGAAATAGTGGGTACAAGTGTTCTTCTGCATGTATTAGTTTTGTGAAAAGAGCTATTTGAAGAGAAATAGTTCTTACAAGTGTAGTAAAATGTGTAGGTAGTTTTGTGACTTCAGCTGTAAAGTGCCAGACTTCTTCAAATTCTTTGCATGTCGGACGATTACCATCGTCCGAAGCTCTGTCTTTTGGACAGTCATTTGCATCCGTGGAGTCTTCTGCTTGTTTTGTTTTTTGCACACTTTTCAAACCATTACTGCGATTTGATCATCGTCAAAACATGATTATCATAACTGGGGTTCAACACGTATAACCTTATAAATTCCTAAATGATATTTAATTTGAGTCTGTATACATTAATTAAAGTATGGGTAAAGCATTACTTGTGGTTTAACATTGTTTCTTGTTAAGATTGTCAATGTGTGCTAATACGAATGAGTAAGATTGAATTGGTAACTATTTTTATGTGGCTATGTTGACATTTCAAAATGCGGTGGGACCAGCAGTCAAATTCCTCAACACACTTGAATGATTCTTTTATCCATTGCTTAACCAATAATTGGTACATAAATGGATTCGATGTGGATGTCTATTATCTTGCTTGGTTATATTATTGAGTCTTTTGTTCAGGACTAGCAAAATTTTAGGTTAATGGCTTGAAGTGGTAACTCTAGCAAATCGAGTTATTTTTCATTCTCTTTACACATCTAGATTTGCGCATTCCAAGCATAATTGTAGGTTTTTGCCCTACAATTTGTTCCTTTTCTTTATCTAGTTTAATCATAAAAGACAGAATATAAAGAGTTCAAGCATTTGAGTTTTGTATCAATTTTCTAGTGACTTCTATTTAGATTTAGTACTTACTAATCATCTTTAGTTTTCAAGTCTAATCTTATGGTCAATTTTGTTGTAATTATGTTCTAGTTTGTCTAAGTTGGGGTTTTGAGATATAGCCAACTTGTGATGGCATAAACTATTGTATTTCATGTTATTCATGGTGAATTGCTTTCAAAATTGAGTATTAGTTTTGTTTATAATACTTGCTAGTTTTCTTCAATTCTTGAATGCTTATATAAACTTCCTGTGAGACATGAAATTGAACCACATGTTTAGGATCAATTAATAGATACCATGAATTGAGTGAATTTATAAATAGATTATGATTGATTTGTGTAAACTTTTGTATGAATTCTTTGGTCTATAATTATGCTTTTCTCTTAATTTGGTTGTGCTAAGAAGGGTTAATAGTGTGCGCAAGCAAGTGGTAACTATTAGTGAGAATTTGACCATCAACATTGGGATTAGGCTACAATAACTTGAACTAAATTTATATTTGATCAATTGCTGAATCGAAATATCCTAACACCTTATATCTTGACATTTAATTCCTTATTAATTGTTTTGCCTTAGTTTGTTTTTAGATTTTATAATTCATTCACTCTATTCCCTTCAATTGTATTTATTCAAATAGTGGTAAAACTATCTATTTCAGTACTTATCACCCAATTCTTGTGGATACAGTAACCCTCTCTAAAATACTGAGCGAAAACAATCTTGTGAACTTTCAAGTGTGTCAAATTGTCATCATCCAAGAACCACGAGAGACATAAAAAATATCATATGCTTTAAGGGCTAATAGGACATTTGAGCTGTCAAAATCATGTGCTAACTAAGTACAAATTGCAGCCACTAGTTCTCTCTATGCTACTTTTGTTAATAAATTCTTTGACCATTTACTTGTGGAAAATTTACAAGGCCAACAGTACTTTCCTTCATGTTTTATTGGATATTTTGAGTTAGGGGATGTTGATACATTTGGAAATGGCTATCGAAGATTTACTGTAGTCATAATCTCAAGCTAGCTTCATATTATTAAATGTAGTGTTGCAATTCTAACCAATAAAGAGAATATTTTCATAGTATATTGTTGTATAGCATTTGCAATTCTTGAATATGATTTATTCTCCCTTTTCTCAGTTATATTTTTGTTGTAATTACCAGAACTTGAATGGATCACATTAGTAAATATTTTTTTAACCACTGTTGGCCCCAAAGCTCAACCTAAGAGGGGGGTGAATTAGGTTGTTTCAAAAAACAAACCTTTTAATGTGCTTAATGAGAAATGCAAACTTTATGCAACAAATAAATACTTAAGCAAAATGAATACAAAAGATATTCACATATAATTGAAACTCAAAGAACAAATATAAGATGATTGAGATAGAGAGTATCAAACCAAACTCCCAAACTTCTCAAGTTTGGAGTATAACCACAACTAGTGCCTCTTCAAAGAAGGTGTGGCAATAACCGTCTGATACACAAAGTAAGCTCACCCTTGCACCAACTAAGTCCCTCTAGTTGAGCCAAAGGGTGTGCATCCGAACGAACTAACTGTTGGCCCCAAAGCAATAACCTAAGAGGGGGGGTGAATTAGGTTGTATCTAGAAACAAACCTTTTTATGTGCTTAATAGAAATTCAAACTTTATGCACCAAATGAAAACTTAAGCACAAATGAATACAATAGATATTCAACAATTTAAGCTTAAAGAATAAATAAGAATATTAAGATAATCAAACCAAACTCCCAAGCTTCTCAAGCTTGGAGCTTTCAACTACAAAGACCTTCTTACAAGGCAACTACCAAGTTTACAACTTGAAGTTTAGCCACTAAAAGTCTCTTCAAACAAGTGTAGGTGAGACAATAACCTCTTGTACCCAAATGAGGATCACTCTTGCTCACACTAATTACCTTTAGTTGAGCCAAGAGTTTTACACTCACAACCTCCCTTTGTTACAATCGTTATTTCTCCACTCTTACACTTGAAGAACTCTTACACTTCTAAGCTCTTTTCACAAAACTACCTATACTATTACAACACTTGTTCCCACTATTTCTCCCAAATAGCTCAAGAGTTATTTGTAATCAATGTAGAAGTTCCTTCTCAATTAATTCAGACCTAGGGGTATTTATAGTTGCCAAATATCTGCTTCCAACAACTTCCCAACGGCTATTTTTTGTTTACTGGAAAACTAGCCATTGGACCTTTCGGACGGCCGATGCAGCAAGAGTGCGTCCGAACAAACTAGCCGTTGGACCATTAGGATGGCCGTTGCTAAGCCCTGCGTCCGTTCTCTGAGGGTATTCGTTCGGACGTTCGAGGATGCGTCCGAACATGCGTCCGATCGAAGTAAGGAGTTTTCTGGAAATATGATCGGACGCTGTTCTTCGTCCGAGACTTGCTTCAATTTCTTTGGGTCGGACGATTACCATCATCCGAAGCTCTATCTTTCGGACAATCATGTGCGTCCGTGGAGTCTTTTGGTTGTTTTGTTTTTCTGCACACTTTTCAAACCATTAGTGTGATTTGGTCATCATCAAAACATGATTATCATAACTGGGGTTCAACAATCTCCCCCTTTTTTATGATGACAAATCAATTGGACAATTCAAAAAACAACCATAAAATATGAAGTACAACACATGAGAATTTGTCCATTATTTCTCCCCCTTTTGGCATTAATCAAAACATAAGATACAGCGTCTGCAATTTATACACATCTAAGTTTATGTGTATAAAAGATGAATATAATGAGCATGGAGAATGAGTCAAGTTATACAAAACAATTCTTCCGTTCAAGAATATGTGTTCCATAAGAAATGAGAGAATTTATGCAAAGAATAAGGACCAAAACCATTCCATTCGCTCATTCCTTACCAAAAGCATCATCAAAACAATGAAGCATGTGTGATGCAATTTTTGCAAAATAATTCAAAAAAATTTGAATGCTCCCCCTTTCTTTTACAAGTTGTGACATATTATAAGAAAAAAATGGGGATACAAATTTCCTAGCATTCTAAATAAATTCAAAAACAACATAGTTCAACTTGATAAATGAAAGTCACATAAAATTTTAGATGTTACCCATTTCAATATCATTTTAGCTCATATGCCTTGAACACCCTTCAAAGATAATCTATCTTGAATTCCTTAGTGCTCTTCAAGCATACCTACATGCAAAGTTAAGTAACAACTTTTGGTACCCAAACTTTCTTGGGTCCAATTGGATTAGTAGCATGCTTAATCACCCAAATAGAGTTTATTCCCAATTTTTCATTTCTTTTAACATAACAATTTTTCTTTATATGGCCATGTTGATGACAATAATTACAAATAATATTCTTATTGCCATAAAAAGAAGATTTGTAGATTTAACAAAGCACAAATCATTTTTTCTAAAGGTGATAAAATTTTTGTTCAAAAACATATTTCTAGTTCTTTTCTTTTGAAACATTTTCTTTCTTTGTTTTCAAAGTAACATCAAGATCATCTAATCTCTTCTTCAATGAAGCTTGTTCTTCCATGATCTTGGTTTTTCGAACAAATTTTTCTTTCAAAACATCATTTTCTTTTGTCAAAGAATTATTTTCATGCACAAGTTTTGAGTTGGCACTCAATAAAGTATTAATTTTAATTTTTAACTCTTTGTTCTTAGCATATGATTCTTTCAAACATTCATGCATTTTAAAAATAAATGATTCAACATCATCATTATCATTATCACATGAATCATCACAAGAATCACAACTAGAGGATACCTCATTATTGCCAAGTGCCATAAATGCCATTTGAGCCTCCTCATATTCTTCTTCAACCTCTCCATCCGAATTGCAATCATCCCAAGTGATTTGGAAGTTGTTGAAGTGAGGAGGCTTCCTTGAGTCTTTTCTCCTTTTTAATGAAGCTTTAAATGCTATGCTTCTTTTTCCCTTTGCCTTCTCATCTTGTAGCTTGTATTTCAACTTCAATTCAAATGAGGTTAGAGAATGGATCAATGAATCAATAGGCATAGAATTTAAATTTTTAGACTCTTCTATGCCAATGGATTTAGGTTCCCATTCCTTAGGTAAAGCATTCAAAAAATTTCTATTCTTTTCACCCAAGGAATATTCTTTACCCAAACCTTCCAAATCCTTTACCATATCATTGAACCTAAAATACATCTTGTCAATGTTCTCATGAGGTTCCATTTTGAAGGATTCATATTTAGCCACAAGAAGTGACTTCTTTTGCTCTCTAATATCTTCACTTCCTTCATGGATTTCTTTCAATTTGTCCCATATCTCCTTGGCCGATATGCAACCTTTTACTTTAGAGAACTCATCTGCATCCAAAGCATTATACAAAATATTAATGGCTTTAGCATTTAAGTAAGATAAATTTATTTTATCTTGTGCATTTAACTCATATCTAGTCTTAGGCCTTAATCTATGAGTATTTTCATCAAAAATATTAGCTTCTAAAGGACCTTCACAAATAATATACCATAAATCAATATCATTAGATTGAACAAAAATTTTCATTCTATCCCTCCAAAAAACAAAATTAATGCCATTAAACATGGGAGGTCTAGTGATAGAATGCCCCTCTAAAAATAAAGCATTATTGGTTGTCATAATGATTTTTACTCAAAAGCGATTAACCTCAATATATGAGACCAAGCTCTGATACCAATTGTTGGCCCCAAAGCAATAAACTAAGAGGGGGGGGGTGAATTAGGTTGTATCTAAAAACAAACCTTTTTATGTACTTAATAGAAATTCAAACTTTATGCACCAAATGAAAACTTAAGCACAAATGAATACAATAGATATTCAACAATTTAAGCTTAAAGAATAAATAAGAATATTAAGATAATCAAACCAAACTCCCAAGCTTCTCAGATGTAGCTTGGAGCTTTCAACTACAAAGACCTTCTTACTATTGCAACTACCAAGAGGTAACTTGAAGTTTAGTCTCTTATAACATCTCTTCAAAGTAGGTGAGACAATAACCTCTTGTACCCAAATGAGTTCTAATCACTCTTGATCACACTAATTACCTTTAGTTGAGCCAAGAGTTAAACACTCACAACCTCCCTTTGTTACAATCGTTATTTCTCCACTCTTACACTTGAAGAACTCTTACACTTCTAAGCTCTTTTCACAAAACTACCTATACTATTACAACACTTGTTCCCACTATTTCTCCCAAATAGCTCAAGAGTTATTTGTAATCAATGTAGAAGTTCCTTCTCAATTAATTCAGACCTAGGGGTATTTATAGTTGCCAAATATCTGCTTCCAACAACTTCCAACGGCTATTTTCTGTTTACTGGAAAACTAGCCATTGGACCTTTTGGACGGCCGATGCAGCAAGAGTGTGTCCATACAAACTAGCCGTTGGACCATTCGGATGGGCCGTTGCTAAACCCTGCGTCCGTTCTCTGAGGGTATTCGTTCGGACGTTCGAGGATGCGTCCGAACATGCGTATATAAGAATATAGTTTTCTGGAAATATGATCGTATGCTGTTCTTCGTCCGAGACTTGCTTCAATTTCTTTGTGTCGGACGATTACCATTGTCCGAAGCTCTGTCTTTCGAACCGTCATTTGCGTCCGTGGAGTCTTCTGGTTATTTTGTTTTTCTGCACACTTTTCAAACCATTAGTGCGATTTGGTCATCATCAAAACATGATTATCATAACGGGGTTCAACACTAACCGTTGGACCTTTCGGAAGGCCATTGCTAAGCTCTGCGTCCATTCTCTGGATGGTGTCTTGTCTTTCTTCGTTCGGATGTCCGTAATGTCGTCCGAACGTGCGTCCGATTGATGGGCTGTGACTACCAGAATTGATTGGACGCTATTCTTCGTCCGAGGCTTCAAGTTCTTTATGTTGGACGATTATCATCGTCCGAATTGAGTTCTTCCTTTCAGACAATCATTAACGTTCGTAGAGTTTTATTGATTGTTTTCTTGATTGTGTTCAAACAATCATTTATGTTTGAAACTCCCTATTTTTCTGCACACTTGTTTTTAAACTTTTAGTATGATTTGGTTATCATCAAAACATGATTATCATAACTGGGGTTTAACAATCACGAAGTGTGGAGATTCTTTTAAGCACCTTAATTGTTAGGTACATAGGCACTTTCCTTTCCATCCATACATATCAAGTATGAAGGCATTTTCAAGCACATCCATAGTAGCATTATATAGCCATGTAAAAACGCCCCCATAAATCACCTCAATGGATTTGATATACTCACGGGACGATACTCTATTCATTGATATTTTATAATCGATCTCATATACTATGTATATATATATATGAATATTTGAAAAGATTGTCTGAAAGGAAGACAATTCGGACGATGATAATCGTCCAACATAAAGAACTTGAAGCCTCAACGAAGTTTTTCTACAATCCATTCGAATGGCCATCAGAACCTATATAAGGACTTTATATAAAGCCTGAGTATAAGTTTTGGTGTGCATCATTTTGTATATTTCATTATGGGCCTCATTAAATATTTTTAATAAAAACCATAGCATTATCATAACCTCTAATAACTTTCCAAAACTTCCATTATATTTTCTTATATATTTTTCATTTATTTGTACACACATTAGGTGTTCCCTTTCCACTAGTATAGAATAATAAAACACCATAAATAACTAAAGTACTTTAAAAAATTACTGAACATACAACAACCGACACAGAATATATTGGTATCACATAAAAATTCAAAGGTTTAGCTAAAATTCAATGGAAAACCATATAAATCACTATATTCTAAGAGTTATAACCAACTTTTTTTTCAATAAGTAGCTATCAATGGAATTACTTTACGTGGTGTACATAATTATATTTGTGCACTCTCTTCTATCCACATGCAACGTGTTATAAAATTTTCTTTGATTAAATGGTAAGAAAAGAACCTACAACCTTCTAATGGTCTAACTAGGTTCACTTGCTAGTCAGCCATACTCAAAAACCAAGTGTCTCAACACTAAGACTGATTTAGACTACATAAAAGGAATACACACAAGGTACAGCCTAAGGGTAACCTTGCATTACCAACACATAGGCATCTGAGGACCTATTTGATCAGAGTTGAAATTGGTTTCCTGTAACAACCCAGACCTTCTCTATCTAAGCCTTAGGTCTCTAACTGACAAAACATATTTATAGGAGGTAATTTTGTTGATGCTCAAGCGCTTGGCTAATTGGACCAATAGGAAGAGGTATAAATGTATAAGAAGCAATATGGCATCTCGAGAACCAGCCACATGCACAATCTGACAATTGCCAGTAACTGCTTTGCTGTAAAAGCCAACCGCTAATGCACACTTAGCATTTATTTCCCCCACATGCAGGCTCTTGTAACTGAACAAGGTCAACGAATATCATTTAATTAGAAAACATCACAATCTCTGGGAAAGTCCAAACATGCACTGTTCCCGTTGTTAATTCATGCTATCATTTTGCGTGTAATCAGTTTAGGTACATCCAGAATATTTTTCATTGGTCCAAACTGTTGTGAGCAGGCCTTGTTGGTACTTGTGGAGTTATTAGGAATCATTGCAGTGATTGCTAGGTTTTAGCAGACGTTTAGGTTGTGCCTCAAATAATCGTGATGAGGTTGGGCTCTTAGAGAGGGACTACTTCTGACGCTTCAAAACAATTCTTGTCTCTTCTAATTGTTTAGATTGATTATATCAATTTCCTTAAACTTGTTACCAATGCTATTCCACTTAATCACTTGTTTTCTCTTGTGATAAATGATTACAGAGTCTTGTTGCAGCAATTCCAGCAATTAAGAATTCAACACGCCTTTCGTGAAGCCCATGGGGTCATGGACTGCCTTGCTAAAAAAGGAACCCAGAAAGAAAACTTATTTTTTCTTTATTCTATTGTTCCTTTAATTGCCAAAACTATTTGGTACGAGAAGTTAGAGGAATTTCATTTCCTTGAATGATTGTTAACAACTATTAATTTTATTGAAGGTTGTCTGTTATACCCAAAAAAAATTACTACTAGGGCTTATCCTCCATTAAAAACGAAAAGGCTTCCCTTATTCTACAAGACTTCTTTCTCGACATATTTGACTTAAAAAGGTTTTTCAATCTTTATGTTACCAAGAAATCTCCCATGGTAAATGTAATTTATTAATCTTTTTCCCCTAAAACAGTAATAATTTAATAATTAGTTAGCAAAAATTTGATTTGTTCTTGTGGGGCATAATATTCATATGCAATCAACATGACCCAAATAAGATTTATGACGATAAATATTTCTACGCTACTAGAGCCTCACACAACTGTTGAATAGATTTTATATATATACACACATATATATATATTCATATATATATATACATATATATATATATGTACATGTATATATATACATATGTATATGTATATGTATATATAAATATACATATACAGATATATATGTCTATATAGTGTATATCTATTACATGGATATATGTACATATATATACATAAATGTATGTATATATATACATATATACATAAATATACATATATACACATATATATATATATAACATACATGTATATATATATGTGTAATATATATATATATATAGTGACTACTATGAACCTCTGATGTTAAGGTTCGGCTAGATTATCTGTTTATGTTAGATCTGATATCTGGTGATGGTATATAGGGCGTCCGCCTATACCTCGGTATAGCAATGACGCTTGAGTTTACTCGCAGAAGCCCACGTACCTAACCAGTTGATTATTTATGTTAAATGTTTAAGAACTTCATAGATCTGTTAGATCTATAGTTAATTTAACATTCAAGTAAGGTCTTGTTGGTCCTATGGGATATGATTCTGTTGCCGATTTAGCCGACGAACAGGCGTTGTGGCTTGATAGATCCTCTACCCATAGAGTGTAAGGACTTGTTCTTGCAAAGATCTAGACTGAATGTTAAGATTTGATTAACATGCATAAAGATCTATTGATCTGGGTTGTTCTTTCACATTTATAATAAATAATTGGTATCAGCTTAAACATAATCAGATAGATCTAAAACAAACATTAACATGAAAGGTTTATAATTTCCATCCTATGAAACCCGAAGGTTTCTGTGCCAAAGGGAACAAGGGGGTACAACCATTCCTGCATTTTCTATTTTATTTTCTGTATTTTAATTTTGTAATTTTATTCTTGTATTTTATTTTGTTTTAATTATGAGTGCTTTCTTCAGATCTAATTCTAGATCTTCCCAAGCCTCCTCCTCCTCTTCTTCAAATCCTTCTTCTCTTAAAGAAGAAATCAATTTCTCTGATCTTTCTCAATCTTTGGATAATTGGAAAATTCCCAAACATCCTTTCAAAGATATTTATAAAAGCAACAAATGGAGTTTTTCAACTGACTATTTTGTCAAAACTGTTGAATAAACCATCCCTCTCAGTCTGGAATATGACGAGATCAAATTGCTTTCAAAATATCTAGATCAATTGAAAGTTTTAAACAAAAATACAATTATTTACATTTTGGACTTGTCCAAATTGCTGCAAAACCTCTATCCAGAGAAGGTCTGGCCACTTCTCTTTTACTATGTCTAAGAGATGATTTCGGATTTCAATGATTCACTACTTGGCATGGTTGAAACCAGCCTATATGGTGGTCCTGTTTATTTTGATTGTTTTCCAAACTTTTCAGTTTCTTTAAACGATCCAAATATTTTAGATTCCTTAACTTTAAATGTTAAGACTTCAAATTATAAAACTAAAAATGGATCTTTACCAGTTGCTATTATTTTTAGACTTCAATACAAAGCTATGAACTCCGCTTTTAATTCTGGAGCTCTTAGAGGAGGAACCTAAGTGAAACTATTCTTTTCAAACCGATCGAGAAGTCTTAACATTTAAAGTTAAGGGATCTAAAATATTTGGATCGTTTAAAGACTGTCTCTTATACACATCTAGATGTGTATAAGAGACAGATTCAAGATTTTGTAGTTATGGTATTACAGGCAATCTCTCTACTGGTTCAGTAGAAATTTCCTTCAATAGATCAAATAGTGCTAGATTTATTCCTCCTAGGCATTCTAGTACTTCTACTAGTGATTTTCAGAACCCACAAAGTGCTAGGCACTCTGTTTCTTCTGTTAATACTCAAATCCATGGAATGAGACCTGAATCTAAATTTCCTTAGGCCAGTTACACTGTCCAACAGGAAGATAATGATTTGGTCAATTCTCCAACTTACTCTAGTCTTAATCCTTCTGGACTTGACGCAGAGATTAATGTTTCAACTATTGAATCAAATTTTCAAATTAACAAAGAATTACTTCGAAATGAGTTTTATGCACCTCATAATGAAGTAAGAAAACAATGGTTTTTCGAAAACTATGAAGATGAAAAGAGAACTAAAATTCAAGAAGAATTTTATGCTTTTCTAAACCATTATCAAATTCATGTTCAGTTTTTTGATTCGTTTTCTGCCTATGCTGAACAAAACGAAATTGAATATCCATTTACTCAATCAATTTTTATGACTAAAGCTTGGCAAACCTCGAGTGGGGAAAAGGTTCATTCTGATTTCCCTCCGATGAGAAAATTTGAATTTTTGGTAAATAATGCTTTAATTTATGCTGCACCTTTTAAAGCTAAAACTGCAGTTTCAAGTGAAGATCTTTTACCAATAATTGAACAAAATGAAAACTTTACCAAATAACTAGCTATTAATAAATTGTTAGCCACACAGTCTGTCTCTTCAAGACTCCACCTTCAACTTCTTCCATCCTTTACCAGCTTGTTGCTTACTTCAACGAAACAACCTTCTGGTTACAAATCAGCTTTAGATACTCCTATCTTTAAGCCTTATGAAATTCCCAGTCAACTTAGGACTCAGATTTCTAGTCATAAGATTGATAGTGAATTACAATCTAGGATAGATAGGATTGAACAAGCTATTAAGTTAGCCTACGTTCCTGAATCTCCTACTCCCAAATCTAAGGATGACAAACAGAAAGCATCTATCTCTGTCCTAGATAGAGTTAAACCCGCTTCTGATTCTGAGTCAGTTCCTCAAACTCCTAAGCCTGAGTCTAATGACATCTTTGCGCTTAGAATTCAACCATCTTCTAGTTCTTGGAAGAAATCCAATAAGCTTTACTATCCTAGAGCTACCCATCCTGATGTTCTTTTAGAAGAACAGCCCAATGTGATTCAAAACTCTTACAATGCTAACAACATCTATGAATGGAACATAGATGGTGTGTCTGAATACAATATCACATCCAAACTCCAGCAGATGACCATGGTGGCCACTACTTATAAAACTTCCCAACTGACCAACCCACGGCCCAATCTTAGTTGCCGGATTTACTGGACAACTTAAAGGTTGGTGGGACGAACATCTATCCCAAAATGATAGAGACAATATCTTTGATGCCCTTGGAATTGACCCTGAGGGCAATGTCATTAGAGATCCTTATGGACAAACCATTTTGGATGCTGTGTCTACACTCATCAACTTCACAATAGCCAAAACCTTCATAGGTAACCCAGGGATTTTTAGAGAAAAGTCTACTGAAATCCTTAACAACCTTAAATGCAAGAAGCTCTCTGAGTTTAGGTGGTATAAGGATACCTTCCTAACCAGGATTTACACCAGACCTGATGGAAATCTTCCATACTGGAAAGAAAAATTCCTTGATGGTCTTCCCAAATCCCTTAGAGACTTAGTTCGTGAAGAACTTCAAACCCAGCACAATGGCATTGTGCCTTACCAAAATATCACCTATGGTGAACTCAATTCCATGATCCAACAAGTTGCTATGAAAGTCTGTCGTCAAGACAAGATGATGAGGCAACTAGCCAAAGATAGAAACCAAAGTAGGAAAGACCTAGGATCTTTCTGTGAACAATTTGGTCTTCCTTCTTGTGAAACCAAAATCAAACGTAGGAACAAACCCAAGATTCACAAATCTTCCAAACCTTCCTATAGTAGACCTTATAGGAAACCCAGACACAAATTACAGGACCACCATAGGCTGGTTTCTGTCCGGCTTATACTGCATACCAGATGTGTATTAAGCTGTTTGTTACAAATGTAAGAAACCTGGACATATTGCTAGGTTTTGTAAGTTTGTAAAAAAGCTCAATCTTCTGAATTTAGAAGATTCAGTTGTCAATCAGCTAAACAATCTTCTCTTGGATGCCAGTGATTCTGACTCTAATTTTGAAGAAGACAATCTTATCAATGCCTTAGAAGATGATGACTTAGGTTCCTCCTCTTCAGGCAGTGCAAAACTTCTCTTCTTCTGAAATCCTAGATCAATGTATAAGACTACAGACCTTTGATCTTGTCTCTTATACACATCTAGATCCTGTATAAGAGAACTACGTCATTCTTATTTACAAAGGTACAAACAAACTCTTGAAACAAATGATTTTCAAAATCAAGTTTCTTCTTCCAATCCTTTGGTAAAACATCCCAAGGTTTTAAACACTTACAATCTTACGGATATTTTAAACAGATTTCCTCTTAAAATCAAAGTTTTAAAAAGGTTTCAAATCAAAATTTACAGTCTGAAATTGCCATTTTAAAACAAGAAGTTAGAGAGATCAAAGCTCAGCAGCAGATTGACCAAATGGTCATTCATTCTCTTCAACTTTCTCAATGTTCAAAACAAGTTCTTGAAAATTGTGTTGAAACTCCTTCAACCTCTCAAGTTCCTACTGAAAACCAAGTTTTATCTGAACAAGTGTTTCCACCTGATCAGATTATTGAAAAATCAAAAGAACAGTTTTTAAATATTTTAAATAGAGTTACTGTTCTCAAATTTCTTATTCAAATTACTTTGGTTATCAACAATGAACTTTTCATTGATGCTACTGCATTAGTTGATACTGTGCAGGTTTAAATTGCATACATGAAGGTTTAATTCCTGCAAAGTATTTTCAAAAAACCAAAGAACACATTAGTAGTGCTAATGGTGAATCTTTCGAAGTCAAATTCAAACTATCTGATGTAGAAATCAGATATTCTGACTGTAGCTTTCCCTACAATACATTTTTACTTGCCAAGAATATCACTACTCCTGTGATTCTTTGTGTTCCATTCATTTCTTATCTGATACCTTATACTACTACTTTTCAAGGTATCATTATCAACTCCTTAGGAAGAAATCAATTCATTCCTTTCAAATTTCCAGCTTTTGAAAAAACTCTCAATCCTTTGCAAATGAAAATGAATCAAATCAATTTTTTGAAAAAAGATCTTAAATTTGAACGTCTTCAAAATCAATTAAATGATCCAATTTTCAAAACTAGGATTCATGATTTACAAAACAAAATTCAATCTCAAGTTTGTGCTGATAAGAAGGACAGCCTCCATGTCTCTTATACAACATTATAATCTTAAAATTTTAATTCCTCATTCAATTTCTTATTTGCAGATTAGGCATTCCTATAAAATAATCACAGTTCCATCTGAATACTTGGAGGGACTGAAAAAGAATTTTATTCAATCTTGAAATTCCATAGAAGATTATCAGTGGCTCCAAGTCCCCACTTGGAGGGACTGATAATCTTCTTGGAAAGAAGATCATCAATTTCTTTTTAGAATGGATTAGGTTTCCTATTCCAAACAAGAAGGACTTGCTTCATAGATTGCATGCTTCTTCAATTTTTTCAAAATTTGACCTAAAATCTGGATTCTGGCAAATCCAAATCCATCCTTCTGACAGGTACAAAACTGCATTCACAGTCCTTTTGGTCAATATGAGTGGAATGCAATGTCTTTTGGCCTAAAAAACGTACCTTCTGAATTTCAAAAGGTTATGAATGATATTTTCAATCCATATCTCAATTTTATACTTGTTTACATTGATGATGTTCTTGTTTATTCTAATAATTTAGAATAACATTTTAAACATGTCAATATTTTCTTAGATGTGACTAAAAGAAATGGTTTAGTCATTTCTGCTTCAAAGATTAGTTTATGTCAAACTTCGATCAGGTTCTTAGGACATAATGAATTTGCCAAGGCAAAATTATCCCTATCAACAGATCGATTGAATTTGCTGATAAATTTCCAGACCAGATTCTGGATAAAACCCAGCTTCAAAGGTTCTTAGGATGTTTAAATTACATCTCTGAACACATTCCTAATCTTAGTATTCTTTCAAAACCCTTGCATGATAGACTTCGAAAGAATCCTCCTGCATGGACACAAAAACACACAGACACAGTCAAATACATAAAATTGCAAGTTAAGAGTTTACCTTGTTTAGTTTTATGTGATCCAAAACTTTTTAAAATTTTTGAAACTGATGCCTCTGACATTGGTTATGGCGGCATTTTAAAACAAAGAAGTTCTACTTCTGAGCAAATTGTTTGTTTTACTTCAAAACATTGGAATAATGCTCAAAAGAATTATTCCACTATTAAAAAAGAGATTTTAGCAATTGTTTTATGCATTTCAAAATTTCAATCTGGTAAAACCTATTCTTTCCCAATCTGGTTTAATAGATTTTGGTCTTTAATATCTGGACCTAATGAATCCATTTTACCTCCGCCAATTTTAGAAGGCTTTGAGTTTTTTAAATCAAAGTTTTCTCAGCCCAATTCGACAATGCCAATCACCCTCCAATTTTTTTTAAAATTTACGTTGCCTTGGATTTTCCAATGGAGGTTTGAATTTGTCAAAAACAATAATCAAGCCTTTCCACCTCTACTGGTAAGACAAGGCTCAATCAAATGGTGGGATGCTTATGATGCCGGTGCTGCTCATAAGACTCAAATTCAACTATGGTTTGCTAAGAATTCACACTTCTTGCTACCATCAGATAGAGAAACTGCCCAGTTTCTACAGCAAAGGTCTTCAAATACTGTCCTATTAGCTTTGGCCAAGAACAAGGACGCTTACATCAAACAACTGGAAGACACTCTCTAAGAGCAGACAGTGTACAGTTCAAGGTTCGGATAAACAAGAAGTTTCCAGTAAAAGACAAAAGAAAGATACATTTGAAAAAGAATCCTATCTATTACAATTGGGCCTTTCTGTCATTAAGAAAAACTAGATGTCAGAAAGAGGAAATTTCTCAATCATTTACAGATCAGCACTTATGAAGACATGGCCCAATCAAATGAGGATGATTGTTTCGGCATCGACCTTAGCAAAATTGAAGAATCCCAATTGTAATAGATAGGATTCTTGTTCAAATGTATCTACTATTCAAATGTACTTTACTGTTTAAAAATACAAATACCTTTCACTGTACACTGTACACTGTAGCGGCATAAATCACGAGAAGTACTGTTCACAGGTCACTATTTGAAACTGTAGCAACAGTAATTTTCTTCTATAAATAGGATGTTTTCAGTCTTACTAAGCATCCGAAAAAATTTCTAAGTTAAAATCTTCTTTTCTCCCCTTCCTCTCCTCCCACCACTAGCAGAGTGTAGGTTGTACCAACACTTCACCAGAGGTATTCCTCAAATCCGTAATTATTTAAAGTTTTAATAAATTTTGTTTGTTTACTTTCTTGTTTGATGGTTGGCTAAGCCACCTGAATTATTTGTTTAATTCTGGGTTTATTTTGGCTCCCTTGTCCCTTACCCTTCTTCCTCTAGGTTCTTAGGGGTCCCCGGTTCTCCTCTTGGTATATATATATATATATATATATATATATGTATATATACCCAGGATATGGTATTTGAAATGAAATAAAATAATTAATTAAAATATAATAATGTATATAAGGATCAACAAGATTAAAGATTTGTGAAAAATAAAAGAACAAATCAAATAATATGTCTAAAAATTTAGCAACATGTATTAATATTAAAGATCTATTAATTAAAAGGATAAAATAAGGCATGGGATATGAGTCAAACTTACTTGATATTCAAAATAGATTTGTAAGATACAAAGACAAGAATTCTAAAATTTTGACAAGAAAGCTCTCTCTCTTTCCTAGCTTGATCCTAATAGGTAACTTCCTTTCCTTTTATAATACAAGGAAGGAATCTTTTGAAACATAATAATTTTTTCTTTTGACAAGCTTCATAGAGTAGCCACTTTTATAATAGGCTAAATAATTATCATGCTTGAATAATAATATTCTTGAAAACTTTTTACAAAGGGACAACTAATTATTATTTTAGAGCAATGATAATCTTGAATATCTTCTTTGCAATCACTTCTAATCTTGAATATTTTGCTTGCAATCACTTCCACCTTAACTTTGTTGAATCATGATTCATCTTCCTTTTAGTAACTTTATTAAACTTTGTTAAATCATGAATCATCTTTCTCTTAGTGACTTTGTTGAACTTTAAATCATCTTGCACCTTGACTTTATTGAATCACGACTCATCTTCCATCTTAATTTTTTATACCTTTTTTAAATTTGAGAAAATATACCAAAACAGTCATCTTCATTTTGATTTGGATCTATACTACTTGAGATATGATATTCTTTTTCAGAATCAATTTGAGATACAACGTCTTGTAATTCTTTTTTAAATTCTGCTTTGCTCATTGAAGCTACCACAGAACTCTTAATTTGCTTCTTGAAATTAAAAAATGCAGCTTCTTCAAGATTTTTTGAAATAACTCTGCCCTTGATGGTTTGCCACAATTTGATTTTTTAATCTCTCACTAATGTAGGGAGAACATGAATACTTTGTTATGAAAAATTTCAACAAAATATATAAGGAAGCTGATTTTGATTAAAGAAATGAAAGCATTTGATATGATTTTGCCAAATAACCATAACATGAATCTTGAATAAATTTATCATATTCTGCTTTGAATCAAGGAGGTAGTATAAGTGAAGTAGCACCAAATTCATACCACCAGTCATAGAACTATCTAGGGTATGCAGAGAATTTTTGGCAAATTGAATTTTTAATAATTCATAATGTCTATAAAAATGACATTATACCAAGTTTTAATGTAGTCATAATAATTGTAAGTTGGAGGATAATAGTTTTGAGAAAATGATATACCGGAAGAATAGTTTTGTATGGGTTGATCAGATGGTCTAAGGATTTTGAGTATTTTTACTTTATGAAGTAGTCAATAATAGCAGATTTTTTGCATTTGGTTTTGGTGCGATTTCAATAGAATTGGTATTACGAGAATAAATTCATAGAATTCTCTCAATTTTTCTTAAGTTTCTGAAATAAAGTAATTTCCTAGAGTAAAAAGGATTTGAAATTATTCTAAATATAAGAGATTGTTTTGACCATTTTCTAAGTTTACTATAGGTTTGATATTTTCTTTTATAATATAACCAGTAGTTTAGAAGAAGAAAAACCTATTGATGGTGGAGGAAGAGCATTAGGATTTTGAGAGACTATTTGAGAGAACGATGAAGAAGGTTGTACTCGTGTAGAAGGAGATCATGGTTGATTTTGTGCAGCACCAATGAAAGTTTGGGGAACTATCTTGGCATAAGAAGCTATTTTTCTTGGACCTTCAGATGGAGGTATTCTAGGAATTATTGAAGTAATTGAGGAAACTGTGGAATAGTAGGTCGAATGCTTGACGGTCTTATATCAGCTCTTAAACTTCGTTGAATCTATCGTTATTTCCCTGTAAAAATTCTCTCGTAAGGAAATCTGGAAGAGAGTTTTACTCATCCTTAATGTTTTGAATCTGAAAATCAAAATTAGAAAGAATTGCTTGCCATCTTGCAAAAATTTATTTGAAACTAAATTTTTTAAATCCTTTTCTAAAACTTCTTTTGCTTCTTTGCAATCAATGCTTAAAAGAAAATTTTTATTTATAAAATCATCTTGAAATTTGGATATACATAATACGATAGACAAAATTTATTTCCTAATAGTTGAATAGTTTTGTTAGGCCCCAATCCAAATTTCTAAGTGAAAACAAACCAACTATTTATGAGAAGTAGAAGAAATTTTCTATTTAAGAATACCCCCATATCCTATATCAAAAGCTATCTGTTTCTACTATCATGAATGTATGAGACTATGGCATTCCTACACACAGAAGATGAACGACTAGTTTTTAAGTTTTTGAACAATTAAAGTATGCTCAGAAGACCATGCAGGTGGATTTATAAGCATTTTCTCAATCGTTGATAAAGTGGTTCACACATTTGTCTAAGATGAGGAATAAAATCTAAAATATAATTAAGGCATCCTAAATAGCTTTGCAATTGTGTCTTGACCTTAGTTTCATCTGGAAATTTAGAGGAGAATTTTAATGCTCTACATATTGGTTTATAAATATCATGATGCAATTCATATCCTAAAAGTTGAATATGTGTATGAAATAATTTCATTTTTGATGTAGATAATATTAAACCATTTTTCTCTATTATTTAAAAAAAAAATATGCAAATGTTTAAAATGTTGATCAATTGTTTAAAAAAAAAATGAGTACATCATCAATATAAAAAATTAAAAAAGTTGAATATGGATTAAGTATTGTATTAATTATATTTTGATATTGAGAATGAGCATTTTTTATCCAAAAGACATAACATTCCATTCGCAGTGACCGAACAGAACACTAAAAGCAGTCTTATATTTGTCTTGTTCAGGTATTTGAACTTGCCAAAATCCAGATTTCACATATCAATTTTGGAATAAATAGTAGCTTGAAAAGTTCTTTTGTTGGGAATTGGATAGCGTATTCATTTCAGAACTTTATTTAATGGTTTATAATTTATAACATGTCTTGGAACACCTCTTTCTATTTCAGCTTGATTATTGACATAAAATGCTGAACAATTCCATGGAGATTTAGAAGGTCTAATAATTATTTTATCAAGAAGTGTAGTTATTTCTTTTTTACGATAATCCATAAGATCACGATTCATTTGAATGACGAGCTTTTGCAGGAATATTTCTTTTATCAAATCCTTTAATGTATGGAAAAAACACAGTACATTGTTTTATATTTCAGAAGGCATTTGGCAAATTCGAACAAACTTGTGTTTCAAGAAGTTTTTGAAAATCAAAAATTTTTTGTTGTATTTTTGGATTTTGAAGCTCTTGTTTTATTCTTTCATGATGAATATCTTCCTTTCAATATAAATATATTCATTGAGGAGAGATACAGAATAAGCTTTGATCAATTGAAGATCTTTTTGTTTATTAATAATTTGAAGACGAGAAATAGTATAGGATTTTAGTAAACTTATATCTTTAGAAGTAGGAAAGTGCAAAAATAGAAAATGAATAGTTTGATAAACATCTTGTGTTTATAATAGTTTGTTCATATACAACAAAAGGATATATTTGAGTAATAAAAAGGGTTCCCAAAATAACTTCTTATGCTGAATTTTTAACTTGAATAAAGCAGTTCTTAAAACAAATATTTTGATTACAAATGTGAGCTTCTAATAATTTGTATTTTATGTCTAATTTAGATCCATTTGCAGAATATAATTTTTCATTCATCTTTTTGAAATATTTAGTAGGAAACACTCCTTCAGAAATACTTTTGATCTGCTCCTGAATCTATTAATGCAATAAGATCTATCAAAAATTCTTTGTTTATTACTATTGTGAAAGGAACATACAATTTTTGATAATATATCCTTGATATTACTGCAATAAATTCGTGGTCTTCAAAATTTTGTTATGTTAGAAACATGAAGTTGAGAATCTGAGGAATTGTTTTCTGTCAAGGTAGTAGTAGAAGATACAAATCTTGATCTTTATAAGAGACAGGATAAAAGCGAAAATTTTATATCAATATTCAATTGCTATGATAATTTGACTTCTTTTTTGAGATGATTAACTTCATCTTGTAGATCTATTTTAGAGGTTGTGTTGTTAAATTTAGAAATACTTCTTGTATATTAAAAGGTTCAACTTTAGGTTTTTGATTTTGTAAAACAATATCTGTGAGTTTCAGCAAATATTGTTTCTTTGTATCTGGATCATTAATTTTATCAAGAATATCAAAGAAAAACTGTTTATCTTGAGAAGAAATGACATTTATGGTTTGGAAAGAACATGAACATACTCCTAAACAGTCACAATCTGGATGATCAGAAGCATATTCATAATTAGATGATGAAGAATTTTCTTGAATAGCATAAATTTCTTCACTTTCATTTGAAGAATTGATAGAATGATCATCTAAATTTGAAGATTCTTGATCTAGTATATGAAGAAGTTGACTTTTTAATGATTCTTCCATTTCTAATAGATGATATTCTAGATCTTACATTACAAAATTTTGCTATATCTTATACAGGTGCATTGCATTTCCAATAATTTGAACAAGAAGAAGAAGTTTTGGATTGTGACTTGTTAACTGATTTATATGTTTTATTTTAGAAGTAGAAGGCTTAGAATAAGATTTTGAATATGATTTTTTTGAATAAGATCGAGATGAATAAGTTCTAGATCTAGAATTAGATGTAGTTCTTTTTTATGCAAATTATGATTGATCTAACTTAATTACTATTTTAGATTAAGCCAAAATTCAAAACAAAACGATCCTAATTCTTTTCAAGATTTTTCGAGAGAATTCTTCTGAGTTGAGCTTTTAATTTTAGATCTTTACATAAAGATAATCCTTCTATGTTGACATGTCTCTTATACACATCTAGATGTGTCTGATATGGAATCTCACCATTATATTTATCATGATCTATGATTGTTTGTTGAACTTTTTTTGCAAATAGTTTAGGAAGACCAGCTATAAATCTTTCTTTCCAATAACCATGATTGTAATCAGTTCTAAGAAATACTTTGCTAAGAAAGATATTTATACCATCTAAAATTATAAAGTTTTGGAGAAGTAAGATTAGCTAAAATTTTAGAACTACGAGTTTGAAAATTTTGGGGTTCTTTTATGAAGTGTTTAGTAATTGCAAATAGAAGAGTAGGAACTGTATCATGTATTTGGGTTTGTGTAATTTGCTTAGGTGTGGCAATAATTTGATAACTGTTACTTGCTACAGATTCAGACACTTGAGGTACTGGTGTAGAGATATTTTTAACAACATTTTGCATCCAATATCTTTCAGAGTCAATAAGATAAGTATCCCTCCATCCTTTAAGGGTTCCAGTGAAACCAGCAATAAGAAGTTTAGTACATTGATGGTCATCATTACCATTGCTTTTATAAGCTGTAACAGCCATACCCATTTCATGTAGTTAAGATTGTAAATTTGATGTTTTGTTAATCCATCAATGTTCCATTCGCTTATAGAATCTCCACTATAAGAAGTATAAGATAGAGTATGTCTTTTTTCATATTGCATATCTGGAAAAGAAGGTCTTGGATAAAAATTGTTTAATAAAATTGTCTAGACTTAGATACTTTTGAGTTATAAGAAGTGATTTTGTTTATATTGAGAGTATCATCTATTTCATTCTCTAATTGTGTTAGGGTGGCAATTTGTGGAGATTTCTTTTGTTCATCTAATTTTTTACCAAAATCTAATTTACTTAAACTGGCAGCTATTTCTTTCATTATTTTGTTATCTTTTGCTAAAGTCGGCGGATTTTGAGTAGGGAATTCAAATGGTTTATATAAAGGTTCACTTGGAGAAGGAAGAGCTAGCTTATAATAAGGGGATTGAAATGCAGATGGTATTCTAACGTTGTTTTCTATTTCCATTAGGTGAGACGAAATGGTTGACAAAATTTCATTAGTATAATTGTTTTGCTAGTAAATATTGTTAATATCTTTTAAGGTTGGTGATTTATCTTCAACAACTAGACTGACTTTAAAGGAGAAGCTATAATTATTCTTCCAGAATGATTTATTTCAATTTCTTCTAAAGGAAGATGTGAAGAAGAAATGATAGAATTAGATGAAGTATGCCAATATGTGAAGGATTTTGTATTGTGTAATTCTTACAAAAAATTTCAAACCATTTAAGAAAATCTATGTGAAGTCAAAGATTTGCAAATCTGAATGATACTGATATCTAAATTGATCTTGATCTTCTTTAGAAAATTCTAAAAAGAACCATTTATGTTTTGCATAATTAGAAGGATGTAAAAAATATTGTCTAAACATATCTTTATCTAAAATGAATTCAGACTCTTAAACATGTTAATTTGATCATCAATATCTACTCTAATTTGAGAATGGGTAGGAGAATCAAGAAGATCTTGATCAGAAGTATATTTATTACTAGTGGTAAGAATATTAGGTAAGTAAAATCTGCACTTTGAATTTCTATTTTTGCTGAGATTTGTTTTTCTATAGGGATTGATGATGTATGAAATGCCTTGGAGAAGTGAATAAGAAAATCTGCTAGATGAAGAAGCATTTACTAAATAGAATTTCAACTAATCCATCTGAGAATTCAGCAATATTTGAAATATAACTAGGTTGTACTAGCATAGGTTTTGGGGGAATAATTTTCGTAAAGTACCATTTAGAAGAATTTGCAATTTTGTCCCAACTAAGTCATTTTGGAATATGAATAATAAAATGATCATAATTTGTTTCAAAGAGAAGAGTTCACCTTCAGGAAATGCTTTGAGTGCTTTAGGATTTATTGTATTTTTCATTACTTTATAATAAATGTGAAAAATTAATGCCAATAGTTTAGAGTTAAGTCTATGTTTTTAGTTTGAATATTTAACGTGAGGGTGATAAGTATATTAGCATCAAATAAATCAATAGCAAAATTTAGTAACAATTAAAATATACTGGACCATTTTCAATATTTGATTATAAAATTGCTAACAAAGAATTTGAAAAATTAAGATGTCTAGCATCTCTTAAGCATAATATAGTAGTCTAGTATGTAATCCTAATAACGTTAAAGATTTTACTGCTACTTAAACAAGCCCAATATGCAAAAATTTGTATTTTTTACGATGTCCGTATATAGATTCTTGAGAAAATAGTTGAACAGATTCATGACTTTTTGTTATTGAGATAGTTGATTCTGAAGTTCTGATAGAATAATCTTGAAAAAAAATCTAATGATCCTTTCACATAAATTGTTTCTATTTTTTGTTATCGAATAGACCAATGTTGTAAATTTTGTTCTACTTGAACAATGTTGATTTCTAAATCATTAATAGAGGATGTAATTTAATTTATCGATTAATCTTGACATGATAATACCTATATTCAAAGTATATATTACTAAGATTAATCTAAAATGCATCGGAACTACCCAAATAACGTTACTAATAGCTAATAGCGTCCCGACCAACGTTTATAGAACTGACCAACGAAACATCGAGATAATATTAATAATATAAAATTGAAATAGTACTGTGTAGTCCTTAGGTAGAGATAAATTTAAATCAAACAAATAATAAGAAACCTCACAAAACCACTACTCTCTACCTCACTTCCGTAAGTTTACGGAGTTAGTAATAGTATAGGATGAGTGGGTATCGTCCCACAAGGATTGTTGGAAGACAATTAACAAGTTTTACGAGTCTTTGTGTAGTTAAGAAAAATCAAACAATAGATGGTGAATTTACTCTACTCAAATCATAATTCAATACAAGCAATTAAAACCTAACTTTAAACTAGATTATCTACTAAAGCAAGTAAGTGAACTAAATAATTACAAAATTGAAAAACTAGTTAATCTATTCTAGTAAAACCAAGTAAATAAAGCAATTAATTCTAATATAAACGGATTGAAATAGAACTATAATTAAAGAGTAAGTTAATTAACCCAATAAAAACACTATAAACAAGAGATTGCAAAGCCAGAAATTAACAATTCTAAACTAGAAATTGAAAGAGTTAAACTTGAAATCAAAATATTTTTAGATTTTTGGTTAAAATAAAGAAACCCCACTAAAAATTACCTAGAACTTAATGCAAGAAATGGAGAATTCTTAACTAAAAAAAGCAAGAATTTAACAAATACCATAATTTTTCTAAGAAACTTGATTTTCCAGCTAAGAAATTTTTAATAATCTAAACTAGAAAGCAAGTAAAAATTATATCTACTTGAAGCTAAAGATTAACCCACTACAACAATCTAATCAAAATTTAAACTTGCTAAGAAATGAAAAGTAGATCTAAGCGACAATTAAAGAGAAATTTATATTAAAGAAGAAGTTTGAGGTTCAAGATATTCTAAACTATCCTAATACTTACTAAAAATCTAATTCTAATCCTCTTAACTCTTACAACTGTTTTTAAAAAGTAGCTTAAAGGTGTAGGTTATAGTAACAAATGGGTTTATGTTTATTACAAAATTGCCCCTATTACTTAACCATCCTTATAGTCGTGATAGTGATCTGGGAACCGACATCGCGATCTCGACTCGCTAATGCTTTAAATGATTTTTCCGAGTCGAGACCCAGCAACTTCTCTTTTCTTTGATAATTGAACTTTGGTCCCTCAACCTTTTTTAATCCAACTTCCAACTTCTAAATTTGACTTGCACAAAATTAACATAATTAAACAATTAATTAAGCTAAATTTTTAATAGAAACTTAACATATTTAACAAGAACAAAAATATAAATGCATATGAAAGGAATTAAATTAAACCTACAATTAATTACTCAAAATTCAGGATTTATACCATCAACATGCTACAATTTAGAGTAGAATAACTCTAGTATACTAGAGTTGTCACACCCCCAAACTTAGCGTTCAGCTAGTCCCGAGCAAAAAAAAAACTAAAAGGACCCTACTAACACTAAAACACATAAACACCACCAAAATTGACAAGACACTTGATGAATTGTATTGTAAATGTACTTAGAACAATTAAGAAATCTCTCAAGAAATGTTCAATACTAAATGATATATGAAGTATTTACGTGAGTTAATCCAAAATTGCAATTTTGTTCTACAAAGAAGCACACGTTCATTCACTACACAAGATTTCACATCACTAAGAATTACTATTCTGTAAAATAGTTACCAAAATTTTTAGTTCTATTCATTTAAAACATCATTGTTTCTCAAATCACAAATATTATGAAGTTAGTCAATTATCCCGACGAAGCATCATGAAAATAGAAGTTCAATCAGGAATCAATTTAAATGCAAATGTCACACATTTCGGGAATAGACGTCTAACAAGGAATAAATCACAAAGATTTATGATAAGTATTACAAACATTTACTCCTTAACTTATTGGTATACTAAATCAAAATTCTTAATCTTAATTCAGAGAAACAACAGATGTGTATAAGAGACCGACATCTCGAAATGTACTCATTATTGCTTATTTCGCTTGTGAACAACATGAGAACGCGATGTCTCTTATACTAGCCTTATTCCTAAACACAAATTTTTTTAATGGTCCTAAACCAAGGAAAATGAGTGAAATGTACCTAAAATTAATCTCGAATATCAATTATTCACAAGCTAGAAGAACATTCCCTATGCAAACACACAAAATGTCCTAAAATTCCTTTTATTTCATTTAACTCATTTCTTTCCAAAAGATAGATCATCTAACCAAATAATATAAGAAACAACATTTCAAATAAATTTTCCTAAATTTTCAGTACTTCTTTTTGAAAAATAGTGATGTCAAGTTTATAATCAAAATGTTACAAACGAACTACTCACTCTCACAAAAATCTGTGGAATGGCTCAATGAAATATTTCAATCATAGAGTATTGAATGTCAAAATTCATCATCATTGAGTAACCAATTGATCAATTTCCATCCATTATACAGCAAGTGACAATAGTATGTACTTAAACAACCATTCCCAATTTGACAAGAAAATACACTCTATTTACCCCCAAACTTTTCTCTTTTATTCCAATTGATGAATAAATCATTCTTCCACTCACCCAAAATGAAACATTAAAACATGTCCAAAAATAATAAAAATTACTCAAACCATGACATAATTTTTGGCTAACAATTAAAATTGAATAAAAATGCTAAGAGTAATAAACCGTGCCATGCATCTCACCAATTAAACTCTATAAAATCAATATCCAATTCAATCCATCAACAAATGCAGAAATGGCATCAGCTTTGGGCCCTTAGCCAGCTATTCTTTTTTGGCAATAATCAGGACCAAAGCTACACCAAGTATCTAGCAAGAAATTCCATAAAGATTCAACCATGATGCATCAAAAAAATTATCTACTTAGTGTCAACTTAAGGCCATTAGCCAATTTACTAAAATGGAAAAACTAAAATACTCCAAATCTAAAAGACTGAAAGTAAAATAAAACAAAGGTAATCAAAAGTCATGGTGCTAATGTCATAAGAATCAAATAAATTGTTCATCTGCATACATTCACGAAATAACTTCAATTGCAAGGCTTGGAGATCATCAGTGCACAGTGCACAGTGCACAGTGCACAGTGCAGTCAATGGCATCAATCTTCTCAATCCATATTCTCCTGACCCCCTCGGCATCCCTAGGCTGGGCTTCTTCATGGTCATCATCTTGATCTCCTCCAATCACACTTGCTTGGCTGGATCCTTCTTGATATGCTGAAGCTGCAAATGGTGTGTAGTATTGTCCACGAGGTAGACCAAAGTGCCAAATCGGAGGTGGTGGTAGCTGAACCCATGTGCCCAATGAGGTAGTCCTTAAAGCTTCTCTAATCAGGGTCAAATTGTTGTGCATTACCATTTGGTTGTACGTCCAAAACCCTTGCAATTCATTCCTCTCTTCATCATTCACTGGAGCATTAAACACATATCATGGGGCCATCAGAATCATAGAAATACTCTCAGGTAGTGGTGGTGGTGGTGGCTGTGGCAAGGTAGGTTGCTCTTCTTTGTGGTGCTTGTCATACTCCACCATTCCCTCTTGTAAACATATTCCGATGGATTCTTCCTCTTGAATGTGTCAATGGTTCTAAAGAAAAAAATTGGACACCCTGCTAAAGGTAAAGATGGTGAATCAGATTAGGGGCATAAAATATAGGTCGCCCGGACCTTCCACTCTCCAAGAACCCATATCTGATAAGGTGACCAAATTCACCGGTACCCCAGACATAATAGCATAAACTAAGAATACTTTATCCCTCTAGATAAAACTCACAGCATTAGACCCCCAAATCCGACAGCTAATGAAGTAAAACCATAATTTGGCTACCAATAAAGTCCTTGCCTTGTAAATTTTAGTTAAGTGTTAGAGGAAGTACTCTTAATCCAGTCCACATTCCTATCACAAAGGGTATTTTTAATTGAATTCATGTCTTTCTCTTTGTTATTCAAAAATGTCAAATACTGATTGGAAGAGTTGGGGGTATGCTGAAGTAAGCTTTCATCAAGTTTGTACCAAAATCCACTAACACCCCCCGTATTCGTACCTTTCCATCCTCCATTTCACACTGATTGCAATGGAATTCCTTAACTAACTGGGAAGCCCCGGGGTCAACTGGAGTGGTAAATTCCTTCCAATGCCTCGACCTAATCTATTCCTCAATGGCTTTCCTAGCATCCTCGTAAGCTCCTCAATGCATTGATAGGTCAAAATTCCTCTCTCTATTGACCTCATTCTTCTCATTATTCTTATACAACTGTTTGGCTCTGTCGCTCGAGAACTGAGGTTCTACTTGCTCGCCCCCCTCAAAAGGTTTTTCCGAGCCCCCTTCTTCACTAGTCCCTTCTCCGAATTTTCTTCTTTTCGACCTAGTTCCTCTTTCCCTCATTCTAACCCTACGTTCAACACTACCATAAAACTCCTCGAGTCATTATAATAGTCCAATTCAAGACAACAATTCAGATAGACACCCTCAATTCAAGATTCACAGCCACAAAATCAAAATCACAAATTTCCAACAAAGTTCAAAATAACTCAACCCAATTAGAATCTATTCAAATATCAAGCCAATAATTCAAAATATTGAGCAATTCAACATCAAAATTTTTCTTTCAAGAAATTCGAACAAATTTTTGCCCAAAAATCACAAATTGGCTATCAACTATTCCACTACACATTCATCAACAAAAAAGCAACAAGTATCTTCAAGAAATTGGCAATTGAAACTAAAAATCCAGGGAAAGATGTTACCCATTTACAGATTGAAATTTTCCAAAAAATTGTTGTGTGACAATTCTCCTTGCAAACCAATTTTTCCAAGAAATCTCCGCTAAGATGCTTGCTTTGATGTTCGTATAGGGAGGAGAGATGATGTGAGTGGCGATTATGGAGTTTAGAATGATTTTTGAGTGGAGATTATGGAGGAATTTTGAGGGATTTCGGGAAGGGTTTCAAGGTAGGGAGAAGAAAGTAGAATAGATTTGTGAAAAAATAAGAAGAAGAAGAAGAGTTTTAAAACGTTTCTGCATTTCGAGATCGCGATCTCAATTTCGGTATTGTGATCTCGATTGAGTTGAGATCGCGATCTCGACTCGGTGCAAAATTTGCCTTTGCAGAAGTTCGCACCGAGTCGAGATCGCGATCTCAACTCAATCGAGATCACAATACCGAGAGACAGGCTTTGAGATCGCGATCTCGACTTAATTAGCCCTGCATAGTGTAATTTTAACACTTATCCAAGATTGCTCAATTCTTCATCACTTTTCTCCATTTGCAAGGACAAGCTGCAAACACAAAATTAATAAGTTAGGATGACAAATTCACTCATTCCTTAGCACCATTTATTCAACTAAATAGAACTTAGATTTTTAACCAAAATTCTAACCTAATTAACCTAATTTACTAAAAATTAAACTAATGAAAAATCACACCAAAAAGACACAATAATAATTAACTTGGGTTCCTTCTCAAGAAGCGTTCTTTTATAGTCACCAGCTTGACTATGGCACGGCTTCATTCTTGCACAAGTTGGATGATCTCTCGTTCCCTTTCAATGATTCCTCCAAGGTAGAGGTTTGAGCTGAAGACCATTAACCTTGAAAGCTCCCTCTTTCCCTTTTATTTCCACCACTCCATGAGAAAAAGTTTGAACCACTTCAAAGGAGCCACTCCACCTTGACTTGAGTTTTCCCGGAAATAATTTGAGCCGTGAATTGTAAAGCAATACCAAATCACCGACTTTAAATTCCTTTCTTAGGATGAGCTTGTCATGCCATGCCTTTGTTTTCTCCTTTTATATCAAAGAATTTTCAAATGCTTCCCTCCGGATTTCATCCAACTCATTCCAATCAAGCATCCTCTTTTCATTTGCTTCCTTCAAATTAAAATTCAAGTTCTTTATGGCTCAATAAGCTCTATGCTCAAGTTCCACCGGCAAGTGACATGCTTCTCCATACACAATACGATACGGCGACAAACCAATAGGTGTTTTAAATGTCATTTGATAAGCCCACAATGTGTCATCTAGTTTAATTGCGCAATCCTTCCTAGCCTTATTCACCATCTTGTCAAAGATAGCCTCTTCAATTATCGATTTGAAACCTCAACTTGAACCGATGTTTGGGGAAGATGGGCTAAAGAAACTTTGTGTTTCATACCATACTTTGTCATCAAGGCCTCAAAATGGGAATTTTGAAGTGAGAGCCCCCATCACTAATGATAGCCCGAGCCATTCCAAACCGAGAAAAGATGTTCTTTCTAAGGAATTTGGTGACCACTTTGGCTTCGTTGGTTGGGGTGGCGATTGGTTCAAACCACTTTGACACATAGTCCAACGCAACCAAAATGTACTTGTTGGAAAATTTGACCGGAAATGGTCCCATGAAATCAATTTCCCATGCATCAAATACCTCTAACTCAACAATGTCATGAAGGGGCATTTCATTTTTCCTTGAAATGTTTCCCACCCTTTGACATTCATCACACTTGAGCACAAATTCCTAGGAATCCTTGAACATAGTTGGTCAATACAAACCACTTTGAAGATCCTTGAAAGCTGTTCGTTGAGCTTCATGGTGTGCTATCCACCAACCAGAGATGAATGACAATGTCTCAACACATCGGTAATTTCACATTCCGGGACACATCTCCTAAGGACTTGATATTGCACCTTCGGAACAAATATGGCTCTTCCCAAAAGTATTGTTTAAGTTTCGTAAAGAATTTCCTTTTCTCATTGAAATTTAGCCTCTTTGGTATGACCCTTGCCACAAGATAATTCACAATATCTGCATACTGTGGACTCACTTCCTTCACGTCAAATAATTTCTCAATTGATGATTCTTCATTGATGGCTCCTTCTTCATGATTGACAAGTTTAAATGCTTCAATCCTTGACAAATGGTCGGTTACCATGTTTTCCACACCCTTCTTATCGACCACCTCCCAATCAAACTCCTACAACAAAAGTATCCATCTCAATAAATGTGGTTTGGTATCTTGTTTAGAAAATAAATATTTTAATGCGGAGCGATCGGTATGAACAGTTACCTTTGATCCAATCAAATATGATCTAAACTTATCAAATGCTGTAAAGGCTATAGCCAGTAGTTCCTTCTACGTTGTAGAATAATTAAATTATGCATCATTTAAGGTCCTACTTGCATAGTAGATGACATGCAACATCTTATTCACCTTTTGATATAAAACGGCACCTATGGCATAGTCACTAGCATCACACATAAGCTCAAACGGAAGAGACCAATTTGGTGCAACGATGACCAGTGCAATCACAAGAGCCTGTTTTAACTCATTGAATGTTTTCAAACAAGAATCATCAAAATGAAAAAGACAATCTTTTTGAAGTAATAAGCACAAAAGTTTAGCGATATGTGAAAAAATTCTAATGAATCTTCTATAAAAGCCCGTATGACCTAAGAAACTTCGTACCCCCTTAACATGAATTGGAGGAGGCAACTTTTTAATCACCTCGACCTTTGCCCTATCAACTTCTTTCCCCTTTGATGAAACTTTGTAACCCAAAACAATTCATTCCGTCACCATGAAATGATACTTTTCCCAATTGAGAACCAAATTGGGTTTCTACACACCTTTTCGACACTTTGGACAAATTTGCAAGACAATCATCAAATGAGACACCAAATACACTAAAATCATCCATGAAGATGGAAAGATGTGTTTTCAACCACGTCATGAAAAATGAAAGACATACGATGTTGAAATGTGCTTGGTGCATTACATAGCCCAAAGGTGATTTTCCTATATGCAAAGTTAACAAATGGGTATGTAAAAGTTGTTTTATCTTGATCCTCTGGACAAATGACAATTTGGAGATAATCGGAATAACCATCAAGGAAACAGTAATATGCAAAACCGGCCAACCTTTGAAGCATTTGATCAATAAAAGGTAAAGGAAAATGATCCTTTCGGGTGGCTTTATTCAAGTTGCGAAAATCAATGCACATTCGCCAACCCGTAACCAATCTAGAAGGGAGGAGTTCATTGGTTTCACTTATGATTACAGTAATACCACCCTTCTTTGGAATGACTTGAGTGGTACTAACCCACTCACTATCGCTAAACTGTCTCTAGGGTAAATAATACCGGCTTTCAAAAGTTTGAGAACCTTCTCCTCACAGCCTCTTTTAAAGTAGGATTCAATCTCCTTTGAAGTTGCTTTACCGGTTACAAGATTTTATGCATGCATATGGAAGGGCTAATTCCCTTAATATCAACGATGGACCAAGCAATGGCATCTTTATGCATTTTAAGCACCACAATCAATCTGTCAAGTTGCTCACTTGTTAAAGATGCATTCACAATGACTGGGTATGTCTCATTTTCACCAAGCTATGCATACATTAGGTGAATATGAAGAGGTTTAAGTTCCAACTTGGGGGGTTCGTTGGTCGGAGACCCCTCTTTACCTTTTTCTTGATTCTCATCATCCTCCTTTAGCAATAAAGTCTCATCTTTCAAATGATTCACATTCCTTATCCCTTTTTCCTCATCTTGATTTAGCGCATTTGACTCCAAGACCTCTTCTTCCATTGACAAATTCTCCATTGCATTCCTACAATAATCATCAATTAAGCTTGTCTACTACATTTATATTCATGACATCTTCAAAAATTGAAGGAAGCTTTAATGAACTAAAAATATTAAATGTAACAATTTTATCATTTATTCAGAATTCTATCTAGATGTGTATAAAATCACAAGTGCACGGCCGGTAGCAAGGAAAGGTCTTCCACAAATGATTGGCATCTCTTCATCCTCTTCCATTTCAAGCACAATGAAATCGACCGGAAGGTAGAGTTTGCCAATTTTCACAATCACATCTTCAATGATCCTTTTTGTAAACTTTATGCTTCGGTCCGCAAGTTGCAATGAGATAATTGTTGGCTTCAGTTGTCCTCCATTTAATTTCTTGAACACTGTGAAAGGCATGAGATTTATCAAAGCTCCCAAATCACACAAAGCTCTCCCAAATTGTAAACCCCCAATCTCACAAGGTATAGAAAATGAACAGGGATCCTTGAGCTTTGGTGGCAACCTTTTTATAAGGAGTGCACTACAATTCTCTGTTAAGCATAAGATGTTTCATCTCCATGAAATTTCCTTTTTGAAGTGAGGACTTGTTTCATGAATTTAGCATTGTTGGGCATGTTCTCAAGTGCCTCCATGAATGGAATGTTGATTTCAACATTTTTGAAAAATTCACGTAACTTCTTAAACTTCTTTGCTTTTTCTTCATCCTTTAGCCTTTGAGGAAATGACACATTTACATGTTTTGGCTCATGATGCTTTGGATCCTTGCCTTCATTGCTTGGTCAATTGGGCTTAATAGACTCATTCATCATTTTGTCTTGCCCATTTGAAGACTCTCATTTCTCTTCCTCGTCATCCTCAACTCCTTATTTTTCTCTACTTTTCAACAAATTTTTTCCAACCCTTTCTTCAAACTCTTTACCACTCCTAAGGGTGATGGCCTTGCATTGTTCCTTCGGATTTAGAATAGTATCACCTGGGAGCACCAGTAAAGGTCTCTCATTATTCATCCTCGCCAATTCGCCCAACTAAATTTAAATTCCTTGTAAATGTAACTGCCTTCAAGTTCTCATAATCCCTCTTGTGTTCCTCATTTTTCCTATGCAACTCTCTTCCCAAGTACTCGGTTTCGCTTTTCCAACCATCTTCTCCCATATTTTCTCTTGGAGCATATTGGTCATGATACATAGGTTAAGGAGAGTTTGTATATTGAAAATGAGGCCTTGGTGGTTGGTTTTGAAATGAAAAATCAGGAAAAGATTGATATGAGTTGGGTTAGAAGTTGTTTGATGTGACAGTTGATAAGGTCTAGGTTCGGAACCTGAGACTTGAGTGTGTTGGACATTTTGAGGAGGGGGATTTGGTTGGTAAGGAAGATTGGATAGATTGTTGGAGTTGTTGCATGAAAAATTAGGATGGTTTCTCCAAGAAGGATTATATGTTTTCCCATAAGCTCCGGATGGGTTCCTTGGAAATGATGATTGATTAGACACATAATTGAGTTGTTCATTTGACCCATAAGGCATCTCACATTGTCCATTAGCATGACCACCTGCACATTAAAAAATCACATACTATGCTTGGTTGGGTTGGAGAAGAAGACATGGCATTTACACTACTTGGTTTCCCCAAGTACTCCACGACCGTCTGAAGATAGGATCTCGAAATGAAGAAATTTTCTGTCAAAGCTGTAGGACGCATATGACCAATTGAAATACTGTTCATAAAGCAGTAGGACGCATATGACCATTCGAGACACTGTTCATCAAGCTGTTGGAAGCATGATCGAACGTCTGAACTACCGTCTAAACTTCTAACAGCTAGTTTTTAATAGCTAATTTTTTGACCGTTGGAGCTCAAATTTCAGCACATCTTTCATTTATACGTAGCCCAAGAACAACCAAATGATGTGTGGAACTGCTACATTCAATATAAACACTTGTCAGAGCAATTTGAGGAGAAATGTTCTAAAATATTGTGGGTTGTATTGGTTTCGGTAGTATAGTTCTCTTGGCTGAATTAGAGGGAATTAGCAAGAGTAGACTAGTGAGTGATCTTCAAGTGTAAGACCATGGTGGATGGATAACAAGTGTACAAAAATGAGGTTGTAATGTAAAACCCTTTTGCTCAACTAGAGGAACTTAGTTAGTACAAGGGTGAGCCTTCTTTGTGTACAAGAATGTTATTACTTCACCTTCTTTGAACAAGCACCACTAGTGGATATACTCCAAGCTTGAAGAGCTTGGGAGTTTGGTTTGATATTTTTTATCTCAATCTCTTTATTTGTTCTTTAAGCTTCAATTTTTAAATATTTATCTTTCATCATTTTTGCTTAAGCATTCATTTGTTGCACAAAGTTTGCATTTTTATTAGGCCTTTCAAAAGGTTTGTTTTTGGGACAACCTAATTCATCTCCCCTTCTTAGGTTGCTTTTCAACTAACAATTGGTATCAGAGCTTGGTCTCTTGTTGCTTTAGTTTAATCAGCTTAGAGTAAAGATCATTATGGCAACCAATAATGCTTTATTTTTAGAGGGGCATTCCATTACTAGACCTCCCGTGTTTAATGGCATTAATTTTGCCCATTATTATTTGGAGTGAAAGATTGAAAATTTTTATACAATCCATTGCTATTGATTTGTGGTACATTGTTGATGAAGGTCCTTTGGAGGCTAATATTCTTGATTGAAATACATAGATTAAGGCCTAAGACTAGATATGAGTTAAATGCACAAGATTGAGTAAATTTATCTTTAAATGCTAAAGCCATGAATACGTTGCATAATGCTTTGGATGCAAATGAGTCTTCTAAAGTTAAAGGTTGCAAATCGGCTAAGGAGATTGGGGACAAATTGAAAGAAATTCATGAAGAAAATGAAGATATAAGAGAGCAAATGTCACAAAACTTCTACTTGACACGAACCCGAAGTGCCAAGGTGGAAGAAGCCTGTGATGGCACCAAAATTTCGACCAGTAAACTTTGGTCAGCCAACCCGTCTCACGCTCATGTTTCGTTTTCACTCATTTATGGTAACCGTTGCACACACAAGCACAAAGTTTAGGCAACACATAAGAGCAAAACACAACCAAACGAAAGTAAACTGTACACATGCAGATTACGGCCCACGGCCAACCCTTGTAACACTTTTATTCTGACAAAAGCTTACAACAGGACTTTTTACAAACATGTGGTGTGCAGAACACTCTTGGCCTAAATCTTCCACGGATTCCCCTTTGCACCATCAAAATGTTTTGGGTCAAGAACTTTTAGTTTGGCCCTTGAAGAATGGCTTGTGGAACTAACTGTGTCCACAACAGCAAACGCCTTCCTCAACATAGCCATCTCGTCTTGTAGCCGTGCAATACTCTCAAATTTGGCATTCCATGCTTGTTCAAGTTGTGGTATCAGAGCACTGTGTTGAGGTGTTCTGGTCGTTCCTCCTATGGCTAGTGGCACGGTGGAATGAGTTCAGCGGTTGGAAGTGTTGGTAGACCAACTGATGGTGCAGTTGGGTGAACTTCCAGAAGGTTATGTGCTGCATTCTTCCCTTGACGAGACCAGTCACTTCTTTTGGCTAAATATGAATCTTTCCAAAAAATGAAACCTCATGATAATATTGATAAGATGTGTTGTAAGTTCAATGATATTGTAAAGGATTTGAAAGGTTTAGGTAAAGAATATTCTTTGGGTGAAAATAATAGAAAGATTTTGAATGCTTTACCTAAGGAATGGGAATCTAAATCCATTGCCATAGAAGAGTCTAAAAATTTAAATTCTATGCCTATTGAGTCTTTGATTAATTCACTAATCCTTTGAATTGAAGTCAAAATATAAGGTACAGGATGATGTGGAGCCAAGGGCAAAAAGAGTCATAGCATTGAAGGCTTCACAAAAAGATCAAGCAAGAAGCCAAGTGAAAAATACCATGAATATGGGAAATTGGGACACCTATGCAAATAAGTGTTCATCAAAAAGGAGAAAAGACTCAAGGACGCCTCATTTCAATAACTTCCAAATCACATGAGATTATTGCAATTCAAATGGAGAAGTTGAAGAAGAACATGAGGCGGATCAAATGCCTTTTATGGCTCTCGGAGGTTTTGAATAATGAGGTATCCTCTAGTTATGATTCTTCTTCTGATGATGATGATGTTGAATCATTTATTTTTAAAATGCATGAATGTTTGAAAGAATCCTCTGCTAGGAACAAGGAGATAAAAATCCAGATTAATGCTTTATTGAGTGCTAACTCAAAGCTTGTGCATGAAAATAATTTGTTGACAAAGAAAATGATTCTTTAAAATGGGGATTTGATGTGAAACCAAGATCAACAAAGAACAAGCTTCAATAAAGAAGAGATTAGATGATCATGATGTACTTTTGCAAAAGAAAAAGGAAAATATTTTTGAAAAGAAAAGAACTAGAATTCTGCATATCAACAAAAATTTTGTAACCTATAGAAAGGATGATTTTTGTTTTATTAAATCTAAATCTTCCTTGTATGGAAATAAGAATATTGTGTGCTATTATTGTCATCAACATAGTCATGTAAAGAAAGATTTTTATGTTAAAAGAAATGAAATTGGGAATGAAATCCATATGGTACTAACTTCTGCTATTATGTGAATTCACTAACTCAAGTGGACCGAAGAAAGTTTGGGTACCAAAAGTTGTTGTCTAATTTTGTATGTAGGAATGCTTGGAGAGCACCAATGGATTAAAGATGGATTATCAATGGAGGGTATTCAAAACATATGACCTAACATGACACTGAAATGGGTAATATTTAAATTTTTTTACCATATGTTCCAGTGAACTATGATATCTTGAATATTAGTCAACTTTGTGATTGAATTTGTTTAGAATGCATGCTATAAGTGTCCCCAATGTTTGTCTATATTAAGTCATTATTTGCAAAAAAACGGGGGAGCATTCTCTTTTTTAAATGGATTATATGTTAGAAATTAATTTGTGTCACAAGAAATTGCATCACATATGCTTTATTGTTTTCATGATGTTTTTGGTAAAGAATGAGCAAAAAATGCCTTGATGTTAATCCTTTGCATAAATTTCCTCGTTTCTACTCAATTATTTATTCTTAAAGGGAAAAAATATTTTAAATCTTGAATTATCCTCTATATATTTACTTGAATTGCGTGCATAGTTTAAGGGGGGAGATTGTGTGTATAAATTGCTTTATATTATACTATTTTGATGACGCCAAAAGGAGGAGAATTAATGGAAAAAACTTATTTCTTTGTGCCTCATATTTTATGGTTGTTTTTGAGAATTTTCCAATTGATTTGTCATCATCAAAAAGGGAGAAATTTTTGAACCCCAGTTATGATAATTATGTTTTGATAATGACCACATCGTACTAATGACTTGAAAACATGTATGCAAAAAAACAAGAAGGTTTGGACGAAAATGATCGTCCAAACACAATCAAGAAAATCAACTAAAATATGAACAAATCCGAACAGACGATGAAGAGCGTTCGAACGCAAGGGAGCATCCAAAACATGACCAGATCACCGAAAAAGAACACATCTTTCGGACGCAGATAACTGTGCAAAGGATTGTGTTTCGAACGAAAAAGACAGTCTACGACAAGGAATCTAAAAGCCAAAGGAGAATCGGACGGTGAAGACCGTCCGAAGAAAGGAACTCGAAATGAAGAATTTTTTGTCAAAGTTGTAGGATGCATATGACCATTTGAGACACTATTCATAAAGTTGTAGGATGCCTATGACCATCCGAGACACTGTTCATCAAGCTGTAGCATGCTTGATCAGACGTCCGAACCACAATCTAAACTCCTAACGGCTAGTTTTTAACAGCTAGTTTTTTTACTGTTGGAGCTCAAATTTTAGCACATCTTTCATCCATAAATAGCCCAAGGACATCTAAATGATATGTGGAACTACTACATTCAATACAAACACTTGTGAGAGCAATTTGGGGAGAAATAGGCTAAAATATTGTGGGTTGTATTGGTTTCGGTAGTATAGTTCTCTTGGCTGAACTAGAGGGAATTAGTGTGAACAAGAGTAGACTAGTGAGTGATCTTCAAGTGGAAGAGTGGAGGGTTAACAAGTGTACAAAAATGAGGTTGTAATGTAAATCCCTTTGGCTCATGCTTAACTAGAGGAACTTAGTTAGTGCAAGGGTGAGCCTACTTTGTGTACAAGAAGGTTATTGCCTCAACTTCTTTAAAGAGGGACTACTAGTGGATATACTCCAAGCTTGAAGAGCTTGGGAGTTTGGTAGTTTGGTTTGATATTCTTAATGTCTATCTCTTTATTTGTTCTTTAAGCTTCAATTGTTAAATGTTTATCTTTGATCATTTGTGCTTTAGTATTCATTTGTTGCACAAAGTTTGCATTTTCGTTATGCACTTCAAAAGGTTTATTTTTGAGACAACCTAATTTATCTCCCCCTCTTAGGTTGCTTTTGGGCCAACACAATTGATACAAATTCAGTAATTTTTCTTTCCATGATGTTCCACCAGAAATAATTTTCTAGAACTTTGTACATTTTGGTGCAACCCAGATGAATAGAAAATCTAGAATTGTAAGTTTCAGCCATGACCTCTTTCTTCAAGTCTTGATTTGCAAGTACACAGAGCCGTTCTTATATCCAAAATATACTTCTGTCTGGCATTATCAACTTAGAATGCCCCTGGATCTCAACTTTTCACCCTATTCTTCATCTTCCATAACTGTATATTATAATTTGAGCTTGTTTAATCTTGTCTATCGTGGTTGGTTGCAACAAAAGTGCTACTAAAATATTGGTTGTGGACTCCACAATCTCCAAATTAAGTTCCTCCATTTACCTTATCAATATGTTAGCTGTGACCTTTGAAGATTTCCTGTTCAGTGTATCTGCTACCCTATTAGCATTCTCTGGGTGATAACCGAACTTCAAGTCATAATCTGAGTAGTTCCAACCACCTGTATTGCCTCGTATTGAGTTTCTTCTATGTGAACAAGTATTTCAGACTTTGATGGTCTGTAAATACTTCACATTTATCCTCTTAAAGATAGTGTCTCCAAATCTTTAAAGGAAATACAGTGGCTACTAATTCTAGATCATGAGTAGGGTAATTCTGTTCATAAGGCTTCAGCTATCGGGAGGCATATGCAATGACCCTACCATCATTTGCATTAGCACACAACCCAAACCATTCTTAGTAGTATCATTGTAGATCACATATCCTCTAGTTGCCTTCAAGGTGAACACTGGTGCTAATATTAACCTATAAGAGAATTCAGCGAAACTAGCCTCACAATCTGTCTCTTCCATACGAACTTTGGCTTCTTCTGGGTAAGTTTGGTCAATGGTACCGCTATCAAAGAGAATCATTCCACAAACTTCCTATTGTAACCCGGTAAACCTAAGAAACTGCGAACCTCTGTCATATTAGTCGGTCTAGGCCAATCAACAATTGCCTCAATCTTCTTGGGATCCACTGATACTTCACTTTCTGAGATAATGTGCCAGAGAAAAGCTACACTTTTCAAATAAAATTCACATTTGTTGAATTTCACATACAATTTTTGCTCTCTTAACTTCAGTAAAACTAGCCTGAGATATGTTTCGTGCTCCTCCTCTAAAGGTGAATAAAACAAAATGTCATCAATGAACATTAACACAAACCTGTCCAAATAGACTTGGAATACCTAATTCATCACGTCCATGAATGCTGCAGGTGCATTGGTCAGCCCAAAAGGCATCACCAAGAACTCATAGTGGTTGTATCGAGTTCAAAAAGCACTCCTTGGAACATTTTCTGCCTTGATCCTTAGCTGATGGTACCCAGATCTCAAATATATCTTGGAAAATACCTAGTACCCTTCAACTGATCAAACAAATCATTGACCTTGGCAAGGGATATTTATTCTTGGCAGTGACCTTGTTCAACTCCCAATAGTCAATACACAACCTAAGGTTGCCATATTTCTTCTTCACAAACAATATTGGAGCTCCCAAAGAGATACATTAGGTCTAATAAATTTCTTATCTAGCAACTCCTGCAATTGCGTCTTCAATTCCCTAAGCTTTGTTAGGGCCATTCTGTAAGGAGTTTTAGAGATTGGTGCAGTCTCTAGTAGTAGATTAATTTCAAACTCTATTTTCCGCTCTGGTGGCAAGCAGAGAAATCCTCTGGAAAAAAATTTAGAAATTCTCGAACCACAAGGGTGTCTTCTAGCTTGGCACATTCCTTTTCTGTATTGATCATGTAAATCAAGAATGCTTCACAACCCTTTCTTAGTGCCCTCTGTGCCTATAATGCTAGCAGTAGTGGTATAGGTTGTACATATGGTTTCTTGATACCACCCAAATACATAATTTCCTCTTTCTCTGGATAACAAAAGCTAACTTTCTTCTCCGTTCAGTCTGAGAGAGCATAATTCCGAGATAACAAATCCATACCCAGTATTACGTCAAAATCAGATATATTAAGTTGCACTAGGTTAACATCGGACTCACAATCACCCAATGATACCTTGCAACTAGGATATACCTATCTAGATTCAAGAACCCTATTCCCCGGTGTACCTAGTCTCTAAGGGGTATCATGCCGATTTGGTTTAACATTTAACTTCCTACCGAGTTTTCTAGAAATAAAGGAAAGCATAGCTCCACTATCAAATAAAGTAGTTAAATGCACAAAGCTAGGATCATTAATTAACACCATACCTGTCATGACCAGACCCGATTCATCTGCTTCTTGTTGGGTCATAGTATAGACTTGAGCTGTAGCTGGTCTCGTGCCACTACCACTCATTCTCTATGGCATCTACTGCTGTGATAGTCTTGGCTTGGCAGTAGGATAGTCTCTGATCCTATGCTTGAAACAACCACAGGCTAAGCATGCTCTGGACCTCCACCTACACTCTCCCACATGATAACGATGACAATAACTACACTCTAGAATATGAGGTCGTGCCTAGGATAGAACTGGTGCTAATACTGTCTCTCCGCTCTTGTCAATAACCCAAGAGGGTCCAGCATAGCTCAAGGTGGTCATGGTCTCGCCTGCGGTGACTGAGGCCTGAAATCATGAAACTATAAAACTGGTGGTTGTGGTGGTCGTACACTATGAGTTGGAGGTGCTGTAGGTCTATAAACTGATCTTTGTGAAGGGACATATAAACCTATGTCATCTCTCTCTTCCGCTAAGCGCCGTCTCAATAAAATGTATCTGCTCAGGCACTTGCATCGTATAGCTTCTCGAATGTATCTGTATCCATGGTTGCTATTTTTTCCCGGATCTCTTAAAGAAAATCCCTTCTAAAACGATCACATTTTTCTACCCTATCGCTTATAACCTACGGAGCAAACATCCCCAATGCATGAAATCTCTATGAATACTCCACTACTGACATCCCTAAAGTCTATCTAAATGAATTGAACTCATCTCTCCGCTCAACTCTAAGACGTGAAGGATAAAAGTGCTCTAAAAATGCCTCTCTGAATGCCGCCCATGAAATCTGTCCCATAGGGGCAAGTACAGGTCTCACCCCCTTCCACCATCTTGCTGCATGTCCAACCAAATATATATTCATTATCGGGACTCTGTGCTCATTAGACACCTTCAACAAATCTAAATTTTCTTCAATTTGTTTCAGCCATTTTTTTGCTTCATCTGGATCATTCTACCCTCGAAAGTAGGAATATTGATCTTCGTAATTACCCCGTTAGTAGTAGTAATCAACATCTCAAGCCTTTGGTTGCAGTGGTAGACTAGGTGCAGTGTTTACAGCTGCATGCACTGCTTGTCCCACAATCGCCACAATGGTAGCACAATCTCTTACTGGCGCAGGTATCTGTGACGGTTGAGGCTACTGTAATTGATGTGGTTGCTGTGTCAGTTGCTCAGTTTGAGTCTGTCCTCTTATCCCAAAATCTGTCCCGACAGATTCCTCAACCTGTATTTGGCTGGTCTCAGTCCCCTGCTCAGGTGTCCCCTCCTGAGTTTTGTCAACCTGTTGCTATTTATTTAATTCAGATTTCATTTTCCTGCACATTTCAGATAGGGTAAGTATCACATGTCAATTCTTATTCAAACACTAACCATGAAATAACATACACATTTCAACCACTCCTCACCTAAGTATTAAGAACAAGGAACCAGAGTAACTCCTGGTTTGGGTTGGCCAGTTCAAAACCATGAGTTACTTTCAAGTCCAAGTCCAAGTCCCTAATACTGCACGTTCTTAATAACAATAACAATTCAACTTAATACTAGAGATAGAATTGAATGGCCTATACTCTGATACAACACAATGTCACGCCCCCAAAACGAGAAAATGACACACTGTACTTTGGGATCACCCGAAGCATTCAAGGCACAACACAAGAGCAATAAACAAATCATAATACTTGTTATAAGACCTCAAGATTAGCCAAGACAAAACCACAATAATATATTCAACAACCATATCCATAACAATCCACGATAACTAAATCATGATTATATACTAGTACCAAATCACAAACAAAACCACAACCACAAATTCAATATACAAGACAATTCTGGTTAATCCTTAGTCACACAGGCCTAAACACAAGAACAAACCTCACATTAAGATGGTAAATCTAAAAACTCAAACTCCATCAACTGGGATTCGTGAACTGGGATTCGTGCTGTAATCCCCTCCCAGGTCAGCACTCGACTCAAGACCTGCTATCGTCTCTTGTTGGTTCTCAATTGTAAACAAACCATGGGGGGAAAACAATAATGGAGTAAACATGTAATGCTTAACAAATAACATTTAAGCCCAATTATAGATAACACATATACGATCAGTGTAGGGAATAATATACGAGACATTTTCAATAATTAAAATGCAAATGTCAATCAAGGAGATCATGGTTCACAAAAGTTTTCCCAACACTGGATTCAAGTTTACCTATTATCTGCTCGAGTAGGCAAGGCATATCAGAATGTCTATCACTTATCTTCTCAATAGACTGGGTATAACATTTACAAAGCAGCGTATTCAGTACATCATTTCATTCACTCACTCAAAGCCATGTCCACTCAACTGGCCTATTGAGCTCTTCACAATAACCATTCATTAACACATAGTGCAAAAATGAACAAATAAGACATTACATAATGAAACATAAATTATAAACATACTTACATCATAAACATTACTAAAAATAAATATAACTATCTTAATATCATTTACTCTAGGGCTGGAAAACCAACCATATACAAGCAGTATCGATAAAAAATCACTTAATACTACTAAAGCAACAATTAAATAATTAATAGAAAGAAAAGTCTAAGTTAACATTATTCCTAAGCACCTAATATTCCATTTAAGAAAATCATCGGCAACTGTGCCAAAATCTTGATGGGTGTTTTCTAAGTAATATAAAATACTAACACACACTTCAAGTAATAAAACCTCTTAGGACACTTGGACTAAAATCTACATGCCTGCATACGACGAAGATTTGTAGCTAGTGGTAAGGAGATCATTCCCACAAGGATTGACAACAATAATTACTAGGATTTGGAAGATATATGTACTATCTTGACAAATATTTCATGTTGTAGGTTAAAATTAAAGATAATAAAGAAAACAAGTAAATACAACGGACAAACAACTAAATTATCAACAAGTAATAAATGGGGATCTGTCTATGAATATGTTCCTTCTACTAGGTGGTTCTTCTAGTGGATAATCAATCAATGGGTTCAAATGAGGATTCCCTTGGATTATCCAACTATGAACCAATCTCTTAGATCGACTCATGGTTCTAGTCTAATATACAACATGGTGTTCTAGGAATCAATTAGATAAGCTAGCATCTTGGACCGACTACTAACCTTCCTAACCAAGTAGTAAACTAGCATAGGAAATTAATACTCAATGATAGTTTGTTGTGTTAAACCCACTAAAATGATACAAGGAGGGCCTTTTTCCCTTCCACCAAACGTTCAAACCATTTATTACTAGTCAAATATCCACCAGTTTCATGTTCATCCACTTTGAATCACCCACACAGGTAGAATTAAACTTCCTTATCCCAATCCCTTAGGAATTTAGATACTCATGCTATTGAAAAAAATGAAAAAGAAGAATAAAAGCATGTCATGGCTAGAACTAAACAAGAAGCATGAACAATAAAAAGCATTAAACTATAAGCCATTTAACAACTAAGTAAATAAGCATAAAAATGTGAAAATTTAATAACTAAAGAAAGCCAGTAAAATGGCCAAGAATCAAAACATTTAAGAATGCTTTCAACTTGTATAAAATAAACAGAGTTATTAAAGAAATTAAAGTGCTGACAATATATAAATCAAGAGCTAAAATTTACATGGGGCTAAGTTTAGAAAGTTCTATTCTATCTATTAAGAACCATATCTATCTATTCCATACTAGGCATACCACTACTATGTGTTTTTAGGTGTACATAATACAATTATTTTCAAAATTTGCAACCTTTCCAAAATCGGCCAAATTCCTTTCGTCTATGAATCTCTTTTGGATAGGGGTCCCGTTTCCCTCTTCTTTAATTTTGGAATCGCGGTCTGAGTCTTGCTCGAACCAGGGTATTTGGCCTTTTAGATAGCATGTGAAGATTTGTGCCTTGGAATTTGACATTCCGATTGACATTCTGATCCAGAACACTTTAGTCCAGGACTTTGTCCTCAACTTTCTCTATTTTTAGTTTGGTCCTTGACTTCTTAATTCTTCAAGCTAGTACCTATTTGCAATTTCACCCGTGTATGATGAAACACTAAAACTAAATAACTACTAAGCCTAATACTACTCTAATGCTACTAATACTATTATTAAGCTTTAAATTAAGGAAAACACACATAGAAACACTTAAATCGAAAACAATACTATCAAAACACTATGACTTTTAGAGACAAAATAACTCTATATACTAGAGTTATTAAGCATCCAGTGTGAATATGGCAACATTTCCAACCTTCCCAATTACTCTCTCGTTTGAACATGTGGAAGACAATGTACATGATGATGAGGAAGATAAGGAGGCAATTAAATTATGCCACAAAAAAGGGAGGTTTCGCTGTTACTTTTTAATTAAGAATTAATTTCACTTTACTCCCTTAATGTTTATAGTCAATATCATTTTGGTCCCAAATATTATTTTTTAGTCACTTAAGACTTTTGATTGAATCCAACTCAATATTCATGCTCCTTTTGACCAAAATAACCTTATAACTTTATCTAAATAAAAAACTCTTTTTTTACAAATTTTATTCAATCTCCACATTTTTTTTTTCATTTTACATGATTCATTTTTTTTATTTCATCTTCGTGTCTCAAATTTCATCAAGATCTATTTGTAGAAATAAAATAAGATATTTTTTGGTGCATTGGAAAAATTTGTCCACACATTAATAATTTGAGGCTAAAAATATTATTTTAGATAGAAAATCTAACGTTGTTAGCTTTACTCATTAGTCCAGGGACTTGAGTGCCTAAAAATAATATTAGGAACTAAAGTGATAGTATTTTAAACATTCAGGGGGTATAGTGACTAATTAACCCTTTCTTTGATTAATTTATCACTACTTTTATTTGCATTTGTGGTGTTTTTGTTTGTGTTTTGAAGACTTTTGTTTGAATTAGTCATTTGTCATATTTAGTATGTGATAAAGAAATATTGCGTGTGAATTGACTCTGATAATTATGTTTCAATGGATTAAAAATGTTTCAATTGTGACTTGTGATTGATTTTGGAATAAGTAGGACAGATAGGATGCTTTGAGTAATTGACCCTGTGTATATAGTGAAATTTGTTTAATTTTCAAATAAAATGTAAGTTCTAAGGATTGATTGCTTTAGTAGGCAAGGTATATGTTTATTTGTGAGACTTAACTTGGGATATTGTTCATGGGTGATGTGAATTTTCCTACATCTGACTATGGACAAAACTTGAATTTTGAAAATAATATAGACCTTCTTTGGACTGTTTATACTTGAATTACCCTACGCAAAATATTATCCCTAGTGTCCCTATTTTATCATTTACAAGCCTTTGATTTTCTTTTTTTAAGTTGCAATATTTAGCCTTGATTTTGATGTTTTTGCTTCTTCTTTTCAACTCATCACCTTTAAAAATTATTGATCTTTTTGAAGTTCTTTAATGCCATGAGTATGATGGTGTATTGTGGAAAGAAAAAAAAGGCAAGCGGTTAGTTGTTATGTTCACTGTGGGAAGAAGTCAATTATCTCATGACTTCAATTCGTGTTCTATATTTTTCTCCAATTTTTGAGTATTAGAATTGTGAAGTTTTTATTAATGGAATTCGAAAAAAAAAAACAAGAAAAACGAAAAGAAGAAAAAAAAATTGGAAAACAAAGAGAAAATTTTTGTGGACGATGTAAAGAAGGTTTTAAATATCCTTCAAGTGTATAAGGTTGATTATTGGTTTATGGGGTATTGGTTATGGGATCCTAATCTAGAGTCGATTAGCATGTCTAAGGTTAGTTAAGTGACTTTTATATCCATATTTATCCTACCCTGTTACCTTAACCTAATGTATAACCTTATAAATTCCTAAATGATATTTAATTTGAGTTTGTATACATTAATTAAAGTATGGGTAAAGCATTACTTGTGGTTTAACAATGTTTCTTGATTGTCAATGTGTGCTAATACGAATGAGTAAGATTGAATTGGTAACTATTTTTATGTGGCTATGTTGACATTTCATACTGAGATGGGATCAGCAGTCAAATTGCTCTACACACTTGAATGATTCTTTTATCCATTGCTTCACCAAATAATTTTTACAATCATTGGTACATAAAAGGATTTGATGTGGGTGTCTGTTATCTTGCTTGGTTATATTATTGAGTCTTTTGCTCACGACTAGTAAAAGTTTAGGTTAATGGAGTGGTAACTCTAGCAAATAGAGTTATTTTTCATTCACTTTTAATCTAGATTTACCATTCCAAGCATAATTAAGGTTTTTGCCCTAAGATTTGTATAAGAGACTCCTTATCTTCTTTATTCATAGCCCCTGATAGAAGATAAGGAGTTCTAGCATTCGAATGAAATATCAATTTTCTAGTGACTTCTATCTAGATTTAGTACTTACTAATTATCTTTAGTTAGTTTCTATGGCTTTCAGTTCTAATCTTATGGTCAATTTTGTTGTAATTATGTTGTAGTTTGTCTAAGTTAGGGTTTTTATATATAGCCAACTTGTGATGGCATAAATAATTGTATTTCATGTTATTTGTGGTGAATTGCTTTCAAAGTTGAGTATTTGTTTTGTTTATAATACTTCTTAGCACACACTTGCTAGTTTTCTTCTATTCTTGAATGTTCATATAAAATTCTTGTGAGACATGAAACTGAACTACATGTTTAGGATCAATTAATAGATACCATGAATTGAGTGAAAGTTATAAATAGATTATGTTGATTTGTGTAGACTTTTGTATGAATTCTTTGGTCTATAATCATGCTTTTCTCTTATATTGGTTGTGCTAAGAAATTACACAAGTAATTGGGTAAAGAAGGGTTAATATTGTGCGCAAGCAAGTGGTAACTATTAGTGAAAATTTGACCATCAACATTGGGATTAGCCTATAATAACTTGAACTAAATTTATATTTGATGAATTGCCGAAATCGAAATATCCTAACACCTTATATCTTGACATTTAATTCTTTATTAATTGTTTTGCCTTAGTTTAGTTTTAGATTTTATAATTTATTCACTCTATTCCCTTCAATTGTATTTATTCAAATAGTGGTTAAACTATCTATTTCAGTACTTATCACCCAATTCTTGTCTGGATACAGTAGTCCTCTCTATTTATACTCCTTGAAACGATCTTGTGCACTTTCAAGTGTAGAAAATTGTCATCATCCTTGAACCATGAGAGACATAAAGAATATCATATGCTTTTTGGGCTAATAGGACATGTGAGCTTGATCATGTGCTAACTACAAATTGCAGCCACGAGTTCTCGCTATGTTACTTTTGTTAGAATTCTTTGACCAATCACTTGTGGAAAATTTACAAGGTACAAAGATGACTTTCCTTCATGTTTTATTGGATATTTTGATAGGGGATGTGGATACGTTTGGAAATGGCTATTGAAGATTTACTGTGTAGAAGAGACAGCTAGCTTCATATTATAAAATGTAATGTTGCAATTGTAACCAATAAAGAGAATATTTTCATAGTATATTGTGGTATAGCATTTGTAATTCTTGAATATGATTTATTCTCCCTTTTCTCTGTTATATTTTTGCTGTAGTGACCAAAACTTGAATGGATCACATTAGTAAAATATTTTTTTTAACCACGAAGTATGTAGGTTCTTTTAAGCACCTCAATATGTTAGGTATAGAAGCGCTTTCCTTTCCATCCATACATCAAGTATGAAGGCATTTTCAAGCACATCCATAGTAGCATTATATATCCATGTAAAAATGCCTCCATCAATCACCTCAATGGATCTGATATACTCGCGGGACGATACTCTATTCATTATATTTTTAAATCGATCTCATATACTCGGTGCCCAATGATTCTACTGAAGACACATTTTCCCTATTTTTGGCGCCAGCTCTGGTGGTTGCCATTTTACTCTCTTTGTTAATCTTCCTCTTCAACTCATTTTTCTACTAGCCATTCCAACTTTGTCCAACCTATAATCTAACTTTATATAAAGCATGAGTATAAGTTTTGGTGTGTCTCATTTTGTAAATTTCATTATTGCCCTCATTCAATATTTTTAATAAAAAACATAGCATTATCATAACCTCTAATAACTTTCCAAAACTTCAGACATTATTTTTTCTTATGTATTTTTCTTTTATTTGTACACAAATTAGGTGTACCCTTTCCACTAGTATAGAATAATAAAACACCATAAATAACTACAGTACTTTAAAAAATTACTGAACATACAACAACCGACACAGAATATAATTGGTATCACATAAAAATTCAAAGGTTTAGCTAAAATTCTATGGAAAACCATATAAATCACTATATTCTAAGAGTTATCACCAACTTTTTCTTCAATAAGTAGCTATCAATGGAATTACTTTACGTGGTGTATATAATTATATTTGTGCACTCCTATCCACATGCAATGTAATATAAAATTTTCTTTGGTTAAATGGTGAGAAAAGAAACAACCTTTTAATGGTCTAACAAGGTTCACTTGCTAGTCAGCCACACTAAAAAACCAAGTGTCTCAACACTTAGACTGATTTAGACTACATAAAAGGAATACACACAAGGTACAGCCTAAGGGTAACCTTGCATTACCAACACAGAAGGCATGCTTTACAAGGAATTTCATCAAATACTTGGTGTGCAAACAACCCAACCTTCTCTGTCTTGCCTTAGGTCTCTAATTGACAAAACATATTTATAGCAGGAAATTTTGTTGATGCTCAACCGCTTGGATAATTGGACCAATAGGGAAAGGTATAAATGTATAAGAAACAATATGGCATCTCGAGAACCAGCCACATGCACAATCTGACAATTGCCAGTAATTGCTTTCCATATTAGCCAACCACTAATGCACAGTTAGCATTATTTTCCCCCACATGCAGGCTCTTGTAACTGAACAAGGTCAACGAATATCATTTAATTAGAAAACAACACCATCTAGGCAAATTCCAAACATGCATGTTCCCGTTGTTAGTAGGCGCAATCATTTTGCTTGCTTGTTTAGGTACATCTAGAATTTTTTTCATCTGTCCAAACTGTTGTCAGCAGGCCTTGTTGTTACTTGTGGAGTTATTAGGAATCATTGCAGTGATTTATACACATCAGACGGTTTCTAAGTGACTCGAACAAGATTAGTGAGGTTAAGCTCTTAGAGGAGGACTATATTCTGAATCTCCAAAACAACTTGTCTCATCTAATTGTGGAGATTGATTATATCAATGTCCTTCAACTTGTTGCCTATGCTATTCCACTTAATCACTTTTTTAATCTTGTGATAAATGATTACAGAGTCTTGTTGCAGCAATTCCAGCAATTGAGAATTCAACATGCCTTTCGTGAAGCCCATAGGGTCATGGACTAACTTGCTAAAAAAGGAACCAAGCAACAAGACTTATTTTTGCTTTATTGTGCTGTTCCTTTAATTGCCAAAACTGTTTGGTATGATGATGTGAGAGGAATTTCATTTCCTTGAATGATTGTTAACAACTATTAATTTTATTTTATGGTATTCGTGTTACTACCCGAAAAAATTACTACTAGGGATTATCCTCCATTAAAAACAAAAAGGCTTCCCTTATCTACAAGACTTCTTTCCCGACATATTTGACTTCCAAAAAGGTTTTTCTATCTTTATGTTTCCTAGAAATCCCCCATGGTAAATGTAATTTATTAATCATTTTCCCCTAAAATAATAATATTTTAATAATTAGTTAGCAAAAATTTGATTTGTTATTGTGGGCCATAATATTCATATGAAATCAACATTACCCAAATAAGATTTATGACGATAAATATTTCTACGCTGCTAGAGCCTCACATAACGATTAGAATAGATTTTATATATATATACTTATACATATATATATATATATACACACACATCTATATACATATATATATATATATATGTATATATACCCAAGATATGGTACTAGAAATAGAGTACTTGAAATGAAATAAAATAATTAATAAAAATAAAATAATTTAAATAAGGATCAAAAAGATTAAAAATTTGTGAAAAATAAAAGAACATATCAAATAATATGTCTAAAAATTTAGCAACATGTATTAATGTTAAAGATCTGTTAATTAAAAGGATAAAATAAGGCATAGGATTTATGAGTCAGACTTACTTGCTATTCAAAATAGATTTGTAAGATACAATAGGCAAGAATTCTAAAATTTTGACAAAAAGCTCTCTCTCTCTCCTAGCTTGATCCTATTAGCTAAGTTCCTTTCCTTTTATAATACAAGGAAGGAATCTTTTGAAACATAATTAGTTTTCCTTTTGACATGTAGAGTAGCCACTTTTATAATAAGATAAATAATTATCATCCTTGAATAATAATAGTCTTGAAAACATTTTACAAAGGGAAAACTAACTATTATTTGTGAGCAATGATAATCTTGAATATCATGTTTCCAATTTGAATATCTTGTTTGCAATCACTTCTAATCTTGAATATTTTGCTTACAATCACTTCCACCTTAACTACACATGAATCATGAGTCATCTTCCTTTTAGTGACTTTATTGAACTTTGTTAAATCGTGAATCATCTTTCTCTTAGTGACTTTGTTGAACTTTGAATCATCTTGCACTTTGACTTTACTGAATCATGAGACTAGTTCTTCCATCTTTAATTATTATACCATTTTTAAATTTGAGAAAATATACCAAAACAGTCATCTTCATTTTGATTTGGATCTATACTACTTGAGATATGATATTCTTTATCAGAATCAATTTGAGATAGAACGTCTTGTAATTATTTTTAAATTCTGCTTTGCTCATCGAAGCTGCCACAGACCTCTTAATTTTGCTTTTGAAATTAAAAAATGCAGCTTCTTTAGGATTTTTTGTAATAACTCTGCCCTAGATGGTTTGCCGCAATTTGATTTTTTAACCTCTCACTAATGTAGGGAGAACATGAATACTTTGTTTTGAAAAATTCCAACAAATTAGACCATAACAGAAGCTGATTTTGATTAAAGAAATGAAAGCATTTGATATGATTTATCATATTCTGCTCTGAATCAAGGAGGTAGTATAAGTGGAGTAGCACCAAATTCATCCCACCAGTCCTAGAACTATATAGGGTATGCAGTAGAATTTTTGGCAAATTGAATAAACCAGGAATTTAAGTAAATGTTTATAAAAAAAATTATACTGCATTTTAATTCTGTCTCTTATACACATCTAGATGTGTATAAGAGACAGAGAAAATGATATAGCGGAAGAATAGTTTTGTACAGTATGATCAGATGGTCTAAGGATTTTGAGTATTTTTACTTTAAGGTAATCAATAACAGTAGATTTTTTGCCTTTGGTTTTGGTGTGATTTCAATAGAATTGGTATCTACGAGAATAAATTCATAAAATTCTCTCATTTTTCTTGAGTTTTTTAAATAAAGTAATTTCCTATGTAAAAAGGATTTGAAATTATTCTAAATATGAGAGATCATTTTGACAAATTTTCTCTTTACTATTCTAAGATATTTTCTTTTATAATATAACCATTAGTTTTAGAAGAAGAAAAAGCTATTGATGATGGATGAGGAGCAATTGGATTTTGAAAGATTATTTGAGAGAACGATGGAGAAGGTTGTGCTTGAGTAGAGGAAGATATTTTGTGAAGCACCAATGAAAGTTTGGGGAGCTATCTTGGCATAAGAAGCTTTTGTTCTTGGACCTTCAGATGGAGGTATTCTAGGAATTATTGGAGTAAGTAATTGAGGAAACTGTGGAATAGTAGGTCGAATGCTTGACGGTCTTATATCAGCTCTCACCCTTCTTGAATTTGTCATTATTTCCCTATAAAAAATCTCTCGTAAGGAAATCTGGAAGAGAGTTTTACTCACCCTTAATGTATTCAATCTGAAAATCAAAATTAGAACGACCTTTCTTATACACATCTAGATGTGTATAAGAAACTAAATTTTTGACATCCTTTTCTAAAACTTCTTTTGCTGCTTTGCAATCAACGCCTAAAAGAAAACTTTTATTTATTAAATCATCTTGAAATTTGGATATACATAATACGATAGACAAAATTTCTTTCCTAATAGTTGAACAGTTTCGTTAGGGCCCCAATCCAAATTCCTGAGTGAAAACAAACCAACTGTTTATGAGAAGTAAGAGAAAACTTTCTATTTAAGAATACCCCCATATCCTATATCAGAAGCAACTATTTCTACTATCATAAATGTATGAGGGTATGGAATTCCTACACATGGAAGATTAACGACTAATTTTTAAGTTTTTGAACAATTAACGTATGTTCGAAGACCATCTTGGTGGATTTTTTTCTCAATTGTTGATAAAGTGGTTCACACATTTGTCTAAGATGAGGAATAAAATCTAAAATATAATTAAGGCATCCTATAAATCTTTGCAATTGTGTCTTATCCTCAGTTTCATTTGGGAATTTAGAGGAGAATTTTAACGCTCTACATATTGGTTTATAATTATCATGATGCAATTCACATCCTAAACGTTGAATATGTGTATGAAATAATTTCATTTTTGATGCGGATAATACTAAACAATTTTTCTCTATTATTTCAAAAAAAATATGCAGATGTTTAAAATGTTGATCAATTGTTTCAAAAAAAAAAAAAATGAGTACATCATCAATATAAAAAATTAAAAAAATTGATAATATGGATTAAGTATTGTATTAATTATATTTTGATATTGAGAATGAGCATTTTTTATCCAAAAGGCATAACATTCCATTCATAGTGACTGAACATAACACTAAAATCAGTCTTATATTTGTCTTGTTCAGCTATTTGAACTTGCCAAAATCCAGATTTCATATCAATTTTGGAATAAATAGTAGCTTGAAAAGTTCTTTTGAGTAAATCTCTTTTGTTGGGAATTGGATAGCGTATTCATTGTAGAGCTTTATTCAATGCTTTATAATTTATAACATGTCTTGGAACACCTCTTTCTATTTCAGCTTGATTATTGACATAAAATGTTGAACAACTCCATGGAGATTTAGAAGGTCTAATAATTATTTTATCAAGAAGTGTAATTATTTCTTTTTTACGATACTCCATAAGATTGTGATTCATTTGAATGACAAGCTTTTCCAGGATTATTTCTTTCATCAAATCCTTTAATGTATGGAAGAAACAGAGTACATTGTTTTCTAGTTTCAGAAGGCATTTGGCAAATTTGAACAAACTTGTGTTTCATGAAGTTTTTGAAAATCAAAGATTTTTTGTTGTATTTTTGGATTTTGAAGTTCTTGTTTTATTCTTTCATGAAAAATATCTTCCTTTAAATATAAAATATATTCATTGAGGAGAGATATAGAATAAGCTTTGATGAATTGAAGATCTTTTTGTTTATTAATAATTTGAAGATGAGAAATAGTATAGGATTTTAGTAAACTTATATCTTTAGAAGTAGGAGAGTGAAATAATGGAAAAATAATAGTTTGATTAAAAATTTGTGTTCTAGTACTTTGTTCATCTACAACAAAATGATATATTTGAGTAATAAAAGGGGTAGATCCCAAAATAACTTCTCATGCTAAATTTTTAACTAGAACAAAGGAATTCTTAAAATGAATATTTTGATTACAAATATGAACTTCTAATAATTTGTATTTTATGTCTAATTTAGATCCATTTGCAGAATATAATTTTTCAATCATCTTTTTTTGTAATATTTAGTAGGAATCACCCCTTCATAAATACAATTTTGATCTGCTGCTGAATCTATTAATGCAATAAGATCTATCAAAAATTCTTTGTTTATTACTATTGTGAAAGGTTACCATTTTTGATAATATATCCTTGATAGTACTGCAATAAATTCGTGGTCTTCAGAATTTTTGTCAGCAACACGAAGTTGAGAAGCTGAGGAATTGTTTTTTGTCAATGTAGTGGTAGAAATTGGGGAATTTTGCTCTTTCTGAAGTTGAAAGGATAAAAGCGAAGATTTTATATCAATATTTTCTTCTTGTGATAATTTGACGTCTTTTTTGAGATGATTAACTTCATCTTGTAGATCTGTTTTAGAGGTTGTGTTTTTAAATTTTGAAATACTTGTATATTAAAAGGTTCAACTTTAGGTTTTTGATTTTGTAAAACAATATTTGTGAGTTTTAGCAAATATTGTTTCTTTGTGTCTGGATCATTAATTTTATCAAGAAGATCAAAGAAAAACTGTATATCTTGAGAATAAATTACATTTATGGTTTGGAGAGAACATGAACATACTCCTAAACAGTCACAATCTTGATGATCAGAAACATATTCATAATTAGATGATGAAGAATTTTCTTGAATAACAAAAATTTCTTCAGTTTCATTTGAAGAATTAATAGAATGATCATCTGAAGATTCTTGATCTAGTATATGAAGAAGTTGACCTTTTAATGATTCTTCCATTTCTATAGAAGTTGACAAAATTTTGCTATATGACCAGGTTTATTGCATTTCCAACAATTTGAACTATAAGAAGAAGTTTTGGATTGTCAACTTGTTAACTGATTTATATGTTTTTATTTTCAAAGTACAAGGAATAGAATAAGATTTTGAATATGCTTTTTTTGAACATTCTCTTATTGTGTTAGGGTGGCAATTTGTGAAGATTTCTTTTGTTCATCTATTTTTTTACCAAAATCTAATTTACTTAAAACTGGCAGCTATTTCTTTCATTATGTTAGATGTGTATAGTTTGTTATCTTTTGCTAAAGTCGGCGGATTTTGATTAGGGAATTCAAATGGTTTAAATAAAGGTTCACTTGGAGAAGGAAGAGCTAGCTTTTAATAAGGGGATTGAAATGCTTATGGTATTCTAACATTGTTTTCTATTTCCATTAGGTGAGATGAAATGGTTGACAAAAATTCGTTAGTATAATTGTTTTGATAGTAAATCTTGTTAATATCTTTTTAGGTTGGTGATTTATCTTCAACAACTTGACTGACTTTTAAAGGAGAAGCTGTAATTATTCTTCAAGAATGATTTATTTTAATTTCTTCTAAACGAAGATGTGTAGAAGAGCTAGATGGAATTAGATTTTATATGCCAATATGTGAAGGATTCTAGATTGTCTAATTCTTACAGGCATTATCAATTAGCTGTTAGGAAAATCTATAAGAAGTCTCTTCTTACAAATCTGATGTAATACTGAGATCTAAATTGATCTTGATTTCTTTAGACAATTCTGAAAAGAACCATGTTACGTTTTGCATCATTAGAAGGATGTAAAAACTATTGTCTTAACGTATCTTTATCTAAAATGAATTCAGACAAAAACATGTTAATTTGATCATCAATATCTACTCTAATTTGAGAATGGGTAGGAGAATCAAGAGGATCTTGATCAGAAGTAGTAGATTTATAACAAGTGGTAAGAATAGTAGGTGTAAAATCTACATGTGTTGAGAGACTATTTTTGCTGAGATTTGTTTTTCTGTAGTCATTGAAGATGTTGAATGCCTTGGAGAAGTGAATGAAGAAAATCTGCTAGATGAAGATGGTTTACTAAATAGAATTTCAACTGATCCATCTGAGAGTTCAATAATATTTGAAATATAACCGGGTTGTATTGGCATAGATTTTCGGGGAATAATTTTCATAAAGTACCATTTAAAAGAATTAGCAATTTGGTCCCAACTAAGTCATTTTGGAATATGAATAATAAAATGATGAAGATTTTCTTCAAGGAGAATAGTTTCACCTTTAGGAAAGGCTTTGAGTGCTTTAGGATTTATTGTAGTTTTTATTACTTTTTAGTAAATGCGATAAATTAATGCCAATAGTTTAGAGTTAACTCTATGTTTTTAGTTTGAATATATTAACGTGAGGGTTGCAAGTATATTAGCCAAATAAATCAATAGCAAAATTTAGTAACAATTAAAAGATGCTGGATCATTTTCAATATTTGATTCTAAAATTGCTAACAAAGAATTTGAAAAATTAAGATGTCTAGCATCTCTTAAGCACAATAGTAGTGGAGTCCCTAATCCTAATCACATTAAAGATTTTATTGCTACTTAAACAAGCCCAATGTGTAAAAATTTGTATTTTTGACGATGTCCCTATATAGATTCTTGAGAAAATAGTTGAACAGATTCATGACTTTTTGTTATTGAGATAGTTGATTCTGAAGTTCTGATAGAATAGTTTTGAAAAAAAATTCTAATGATCCTTTCATATAAATTGTTTCTATTTTTTCTTATCGAATAGACAGACTAGTATCAATGTTTTAAATTTTGCTCTACTTGAACAATGTTGATTTCTCTATCATTAATAGAGGATGTAGTTGCCATGTCATAAGAAGTCATTAGATCAGACTCTCTGGCTAATTTTAATTTATTGATTAATCTTGACATGATAATACTATATTCAAAGTATATATTACAAAGATTAATCTAAAATGCACCGGGACTACCCAAATAACGTTACTAATAGTGTCCTGAGCAATGTTTATAGGACTAACCAATGAACCATCGAGATAATATTAATAATATAAAATTGAAATAATACTGTCTAGTCCTTAGGTAGAGATCAATTTAAAGCAAAGAAATAATAAGAAACCTCAGAAAACCACTACTCTCTACCTCACTTCCGCAAGTATACGGAGTTGGTAGTAGTATAGGATAAGTGGGTATCGTCCCACAAGGAATGTTGGAAGGCAATTAACAAGTTTTATAAGTCTTTGTGTAGTTAAGAAAAATCAAACAATGGATGGTGAATTTACTCTATTTACTCAAATCAGAATTCAATGCAAGCAATTAAAACCTAATTTTAAGCTAGATTATCTACTAAAGCAAGCAAGTGAACTAAATAATTATGAAATTGAGAAACTACTTAATCTATTCTACTAAAATAAGTAAAGAAAGTAATTAATTCTAATCTAAACGAATGGAAATAGAACTAAAATTAAAGAGCAAATAAATTAACCCATTAAAAACACTATAAAAAGACATTGCAAAGCTAGAAATTAACAATTCTAAACTAGAAATTGAAAGAGTTAAACTTGAAATCAAAATATTTTTGAATTTTTGGTTAAAATAAAGAAATCCCACTAAAAATTATCTAAACTTGATGGAAGACTATGGAGAATTCTTAACTAAAAAAAGCAAGAATTTAACAAACACCCTAATTTTTTAAGAACCGTAAATAAAAAGATAAAGAAATTTTTAATAATTTAGACTAGAAAGCAAAAAAATATTATATCTACTTGAAGCAAAATTTAAATCCACTACATTTGGGTTAAGATCTGTCTCTTATACACATCTAGATGTGTAAAAGAGAACAGTAGATCTAAGAGACGAAGAGAAATTTCTATTAAAGAAGAAGCTTGAGGTTCAAGAAATCCTAAACTATCCTAACACTTGCTAACTATCTAATTCTAATCCTCTTTACTCTTACAATTTTATTAAAAAGTAGCTTAAATAGTACAAGGCAAAATCAGAAACTGGTTCCTGGACTATTACAAAATTGCCCCTATTACTTAACCATCCTCAAGTCGAGATCGCGATCTGGGAATCGAGATCCTGATCCCGACTCGCTAATGCTTTAAATGATTTTTCCAAGTCGAGATCGCGATCTCGACTCTCTTCCTAGCAACTCCTCTTTGCTTTGATAACTGCACTTTGGTCCCTCGACCTTGTTCAATCCAACTTCCAACTTCTAAATTTGACCTGTACAAAATTAACATAATTAAGCTAAATTTTTAATAAAAACTTAACATATTTAACAAGAACAAAAATACAAATGCCTATCAGAAAGGAATTAAATTAAACCTACAATTAATTACTCAAAATTCGTGATTTATACTATCAAAATGCCAAAATTTAGAGTAGAATAACTCTAGTATACTAGAGTTGTCACAACCCCAAACTTAGCGTTTTGCTACTCCCGAGCAAAACAAAATCTAAAAGGACCCTACTAACACTAAAACACATAGACACCACCAAAATTGACATGACGCTTGATGAATTGTGAATGTACTTAGAACAATTAAGAAATCGCTCAAGAAACATTCAATACTAAATGATATATGAAGTATTTACGTGAGTCAATCCAAAATTGCAATTTTATTCTTCAAAGAAGCACATGTTCATTCACTACACAAGATTTCACATCACTAAGAATTACTATTCTCAAAAATAGTTACCAAAAGTTTTAGTTCTATTCATTTAAAACATCATTGTTTCTCAAATCACAAATATTATGAAGTTAGTCAATTATCCCGACGAAGCATCATGAAAATAGAAGTTCAATTAGGAATCAATTTAAATGCAAATGTCACACATTTCTGGAATAGACCTCTAACAAGGAATAAGTAATATGAGATCAATGATAAGTATTACAAACATTTACTCAACTTATTGGTACACTAAATCGCAATTCTTAATGGCTTAGTTTGGATACACATTTAGTGTACATGTCATAAGTTGATTAAATGTTTTATTACTTCTCTTATGGCTTATCTGTCTAAGATACAACAGTAGTACATGTTTTAATTGTTACTCGCCTTATTCCTAAACACAAATTTTTTTTTATGGTCCTAAACCAAGGAAAAGGAGTGAAATGTACCTAAAATTAATCTCGAATATCAATTATTCACAAGTTAGAAGAAAATTCCCTATATAAACACACAAAATGTCCTAAAATTCCTTTTATTTCATTTAACTCATTTCTTTCCAAAAGATAGATCATCTAACCAAATAATATAAGTGATTTGATCAGAAACAACATTTCAAATAAATTTTCCTAAATTTTTAGGACTTCTATTTTCTTTGGTGTTTTAATGGTTGATGAATAAATCAAAATCCACTCACCCAAAATGAAACATAAAAACATGTCCAAAAATAATAAAAATTACTTAAACCATGACATAATTTTTAGCTAAGAATTAAAATTGAATAAAAATGTTAAGAGTAATAGACCGTGCCATGCATCTCACCAATCAAACTCTATAAAAATCAATATCCAATTCAATCCATTAACAAATGCAGAAATGGCATAGGCTTAGGGCCCTTAGCCATGCTACTCTTATTTGGCAATAATCATGACCAAAGCTACACCAAGTATCTAGCAAGAAATTCCATAAAGATTCAATCCATGAAGCATCAAAATAATTATCTACTTGGTGTCAACTTAAGGCCATTAGCCAATCTACAAAAATGGATAAACTAAAACACTCTAAATCTAAAAGACTGAAAGTAAAATAAAACAAAGGTAATCAAAAGTCATTGTGCTATGTCGTAAGAATCAAAGAAATTGTTCATCATTCACGAAATAACTTCAATTGCAAGGCTTGGAGATCATCAGTGCACAGTGCAGTCAATTGCATCAATCTTCTCAATCCATATCGTCCTGACCCTCCTCGGCATCACTAGGTTGGCTTCTTTGTGGTCATCATCTTGATCTCCTCCAGTCACACCTGCTTGGCTGGATCTTTCATATATGTTGAAGCTGCAAGTGGTGTGTAGTATTGTTCACGAGGTCGACCAAAGTGCCAAACTGGAGGTGGTGGTAGCTGAACCCATGTGCCCAATGAGGTATGTCCTTAAAGCTTCTCCAATCAGGGTCAAGTTGTTGTGCATTACCATTTGGCTGTACGTCCAAAACACTTGCAATTTGTTCCTTTCTTCATCATTCACCGAAACAATAAACACATATCCTGGAGGTATCAGAATAATAGAAATACTTTAAGGCAATAGTGGCGGTGGTGACTGTGGCAGGGTAGGTTGCTCTTCTTAGTGGTGCTCTCATACTCCTTCAACATTCTGTAAACATATTCCCGATTGATTCTTCCTCTTGTATGTGTCAATGGCTCAAAAGGATCTATTGGACACCCTACTAAATGCAAAGATGGTGAATCAGACTAGGGGCAAAAAATATAGGTCGCCCAAACCTTCCACTCGAAGAACCCTTATCTGATAAGGTGACTCAATACATCGTACCCCAGTCATAATAGCATAAACTAAGTATACTTAAGCAAATTCAAGTATTTCTATTATTCTGATACCCCAAATCCAGCAGCTAATGATGTAAAACCATAATTTGGCTAGGCCAATGAAAGTCCTTGTCATGCAAATTTCAGTTCAGTGTTAGAGGAAATACTCTTAATCTAGTCCACATTCCTGTCACAAAGGGCATTTTTAATTGAATTCAAGTCTTTCTCTTTGTTATTCAAAAATGCCAAATACTGATTGGGAATGACGTCATCAAGACGACAACTTAATGTATACTATTCAATCGTGTCAGCCTACACTCTATATAAAGAATTAATTTCTCCCATTCTTATTGCTCATTGTCCTCATTGCAACCTGCACCATGGATGCTGATAATCAACTAATAAATGCAGATGACTTTATAACCGGTATCATCCAGACCCGGGCCCAATCTAAAGCCCAACAAGTCAGGCTCGCCATGCCTTTCATGGCCTCTTTAAGACCACTGGTGGGCAAATCAATAAAAATAGATACTTGTATTCTCATTTACACCCCTCAATGCCCAATTAACACAACAGGTACTGTACGTGTAACCGTGTACGATACAAAACTCACAGGAACAGATAGGCACTTGTACCCGGCAAGCAGAATTTACTTTTTCGGTGACATGTCCGGTAGAAATGACATACTACGGTACCTCTTATGCCTCTACCAAAGAGGCAATTTATCCTTGGATCGTTACATATCAACTGGAGCACAGCAACCTGAAGTCAAATTCTATATACAACAAAATCAGGGGATACGTCAAGTTTGCAACTAGCAAATTCCCAAAATCAGATAAATTCTGCATGCCAAGCGTCTGGATTAAGTCCAAAAAATTGACACCCGATCAAGTAGACGTTTGGCACTGCAGGCCTACAATACCAAAAAGGGCCGTATGCAGGTCCTCCTTCTCCAGTACCCAAACAACCTAATGAACAAGCAACATACTCATTGTCGAACCAGGACAGGCTGTCTCAGATATTGCGGGTCCATCTAACCTATCCGCAGATAGATTCTTACTGGATAGGCTGCAAACCAAGAAGTTAGAAGAATGTGACCCTGGCCCTTCTATAAGCGAAGTGGGCTCGTATAACTCAAGCCAACATACCGAACATTACAGTTAGGCCTAGATCAAATAAGCCAACTAATAGGCTCTGTTGAAAATGCTGTAAAAGTTGAGTGCTTAAAATCGGCAACATCAAAACCCAAATGCTAATTAATATTTACTGATTTATTCAAAACAACTTTTTTGTTTTCAATTCTACAATTATGTTGCGCTAACCCTTGCACAACAGGATTAACTGCATCCGTTCTGTAATGACACAAATGCTTATGGAAACTTGGCACATCACATCGAAGTCACTGATAATATTTCATTCTGGTATTTATGATAAACTGTAAATTACATTCGGACTGTACCCTGTTGTGGAGAGGGAGTTAGTGGGGACTATACGTTTCAAAATTCAAAATTTGAAAATGAAAGGATTATATATATACATATATATACATATATACATATATATACATATATGTATGATAACTCTAGTATTTTACTCTAAATTATGGCATTTTGATATTTGAAATTTCAAACTTTGGTTAATTAATTGAAGATTTTAGTTAATTTCTCTTTATAATGTGTATATATTTTTTCTATTGTTAAATATGATAAGTTTTGATTAGAATTTTAGTTAAATTAATTACTTAATTGGTTAAATATTATACAGGTATAAATTAGAGGTTGCAAGATAGAATGAACAAAGTGCTAGGACCAAAATGCAATTTTAGAGGAATTGAATAGTTGCTAGAAGAAGGGTCCCTATCGCAATCTGGATTGTTCCAAATTGCGATCTAGAAATGGAAATGGGTTAATGTAATTTCAGGTCCATGTCACGATCGCATTTATTCCATATCGTGACGTGGACTCGCTTGTAGCACAAGTAGTAATGGCAATTCTGTAATATTCTGGCAGCCAATTTCTGATTTTGCCTTATTTAATACTCAACTATTTAAGCCACTTTAGAGGTGTAATAGGAAGAGTAAGTAGTATAATTATTAATTTTAGTTAGTTTAGACTCGATGAGAATAACTTGACTCTGAAGTTATATTTGAATACAAGTCTTCTTTAATTATCCAAGAGACAGTTTAGATCTAGTTTTTAATTCCTTGAAAGTTTAAATTTTGATTATCTAATTGTAGTGGGTTAATCATTAGATTCAAATAGATAAAATTTTAATTGCTTTCTAGTTTAAATTGGTGAAAATCTCTTTGCTTTCATTTCAAGCTTTCATATAGAAATTAGGGTTAATAATGAAAGAATGCTTTGTAGTTAAGAATTTTCAAATCCTGTTATTCCTTTCTTATTAATTTTTAGTGGGCTAGATTTATTATTGTCGAAAATCGAAAAATATTTATATTTTAAGTTTAGCTCTTTACAAATTTTAAATGGTAATTTCTAGCTTTATAACTTCTTTCATAGTCTCTTTAGTTGGGTTAACTACTCGCTCTTTAACTCTAATCCTAGTTTAGTTAAATTAGAGTAGAATTAAGTAATTTTATTTACTTGCTTATATTAGAGTAGATTAAATAGTTTCTCAATTTCATAGTTCCTTATTTCCATTTACTTGCTTTAGTAGATAATTTAGGTTTAAATTTAGATTTCAATTGTTTAAGTTTAATTATGGTTTTAATTAGTGTAGTTGCATCTCCTATTATTTGAATTTGCTTAACTATACAAAGATTTGTAAATCTCGGTACTTGCTTGCCAAACAATCTTCGTGGGAACGATACCCACTCATCCTATACTACTACGAACTCCGTATACTTGCGGAAGTGAGGTTGTGTGTAGTGATTTTGTGAGGTTTATTATTACTTGTTTGCTTTGATTTGACCACTACCTAAGTGCTTGACAAATTTTTGCCGCCGTTGCCATGGATTGTCCTTGGTATTTGGCAATATTGAGCACTTTACGGGTCGTGTAGATTAAGCACATTAGTTTAATTTAGTTGTTAATTTTTGTTTAATTATTTATACTGGTAATTCTTCTTGTTGAATTGTCTTGGCACTTGAATTGATTACCTATTTTTGGCTTTTGTAGTGCATGGTAGGAAGAGACAAAGGGTCGTTTATTTGCTTGGACGAAGAAATGAGAAAAAGAGTTAAGATAAATCCAGAAGTTTAGAAGAGTACAACAAGAGCAAGAGAGAATTGAGATGGTGAATGTCACTCGAATTCAAAGAAGTTTGAACAATGGGAATGATGAAGAAGAAGTTGAAGGCTATCATGGAATGGGCAGTTTTGGCAATGGAATTGGAAATGGCATGAATATGAATGGAAGACCATTAAGAGAATATGCCATACCAAGCTTTGATGGGGAAAATTCTAGCATTGCACGAATGTTCGTGCAAGCAAACAATTTTGAGATTAAGCCCGCTTTGATACAAATGTTACAAGCTCATGCAATGTTTGGGTGTGGTCCCAATGAAGATCCATACACACACCTAATGAACTTTGTAGAGGTTTTTAGAAATGTTTAAATTTAATGGTGTGCACCTGAATTGTGTAAGAATGAGAGTATTTCCTTTCTCTTTAAGGGATAGGGTGAAATCTTGGCTTCAATTTCATGCTCAAGGGACGTTTACCACTTGGTTAATCAACTTGCTCATGAATTCTTGGCAAAACATTTCCACCTTCAAGGACCACCAAATTGAGGAATGAAATTACCTCTTTTAAGCAAGATGTTAGTGAGAGCTTAGGAGAGGCTTGGGAACGGTTTAAGGATTTGCTAAGGAAATGTCCTCATCATGCGATTCTATTATGGTTTCAAATTCAAACCTTCTACAATGGATTGACACAAGAGACGTAATCCATAGTGGATGCCTCCACCGATAGTTCCATATCTTTCAGGACACCAGAGGAAGGTCAAGAATTACTTAATAGGATGGCTTAGAATCATTATTATCATGGACCAATGACTCTACCGGTAGCTCAACACCAAGCCAATCAAGCTAGTGCACATAATGGAGTATTGAATTTGAATATGCAAGATGCTCTTTTGGCACAACAAAGTATGTTTATGAATGTGATGAACAATATTACAAAAGTGTTGGAGAATTTTAGGAAACAGAGTAGTGTTCAATGTCTTCTTCTTCTGGAACTCAACCAAGCATGGTGTGTGACTTTTGTGAGGGTGGACATGCAAATGGGCAAGACACACATGCCTTATGGGTCCAATGAGCAACTCAACTATGTGTCTAATCAACATCTTTTCCAAGGAACCCATCTGGAGTTTATGAGAACACATATAATCCTTCTTGGAGGAATCGTCCTAACTTTTCATGGAGCAATACCAATAATCAATTCAATCCCCCGTATCAATCAAATCCCCCACCTCAAATTTCCAACAAAATTAAGCTTCAAGTTCCTCATCTATACCCTATCAACCACCATATCAACGAAATTTTCAAACCAACTCATATCAATCTTCCCCTACCTTTTCATTTCAAAATCAACAATCACGACCTCCTATCCAATCTGCAAATTCTTCCCAACCTATGTATAATGACAAATTTTCTCCAAGAGAGAATGTATGTGAAGATGGTTGGAAAAGAGAAGCGGAGTATTTGAGAAAATATTTGGAAAGGGAAAAGGAAGAACATGTCTATCAAGGAGAGGTTTTGAGAATTTGAAAGCTTCGACGAGAAATTTGGAAATTCATAAGGGACAATTGGCACTATACATCAATAATGAAAGACATGTTGGGGCACTTTCGAGTGATACTATTCCAAATCCAAAGGAACAATGCCATGCCATAACCTGAAGGAGTGGAAAAGAGTTGGTGGAACCTGATGAGAAGAAAAATGTGGGAGGAAGTAAGGAACAAAAGTCTAAGTAATTGAGAATGAAAGGGAAGTTGTTGGTGATGAAGACAAGAAGGAACAGAAGGATGAGACAAAGGTATCTAAGAAGAAGCACGTGGAAGAACCTTTGAAGATTGATTCATCGATAAAAGTGCCATTCCCTCAAAGACTCATTATCCAACAAAGGAGGAAAAAGAGAAGCAATTCAACCCCTTCTTGGATATGTTGAAAAGGATTAAAGTCAAACTTCCTTTAATTGATGTCCTCACCAAAAATGCCTAACTATGCTCGTTTCATGACATATCTTTTGGCACAGAAAGCGAAAGTGGGATAATGATGAGAAAGATGCCTTGATGCCAAGTGTAGTGCCATTGTTCAAAGAAGGCTACCTCCTAAACTCAAGGATCCCAGTAGTTTTATAATACCGGTCAATATTGGAGGAAAAATGTGGCATCGATCACTTTGTGATTTGGGGGCAAGCATAAATATTATGCCAAAGGCCATCTATGACAAATTAGGGATCAACAATGCCAAGCCATTTAGGCCATCTATGACAAATGAGGGATCAACAATGCGAAGCCAACTAATATCACACTCCAATTGACGAATTTATCCTAAAGGAAGCCATATGGCTTGTTGGAGGATGTGCTTGTTCAAGTTGAAAATTTGGTATTTCCCGTTGATTTCTTAGTGCTAGATACGGGTGAAGAGAGTGATATTCCATTGATTCATTTTTGTCAACCAGCCATGCATTAATTGATGTGAACAAAGGAAAGTTGGTTTTACAAATTGAAAATGAATCAATTGAATTTGAAGAGACAGTTTTCGAATATAATGATAATATTCCCATTGTTGAAGTGAAATGTGCTAACCAATCTCTTAATTCTTTAATTGCTAGGTCAAATGAGGAGCAACATGAAGTTTACCAAAGCAATTTACTCAAGCAAGTATCAGAAATAAAAGAAGATCCGAGAAATGAATTGAATAAAAAACCACCCAATAAGGGATGTGATTTGACGAAAGATCAAGAAATTTTTGCAAAGGATTGGCAAAATGGTGATTTCAATAAGCTGAAAAGTTGAAAAAAGAAAAGAAAATGGTTTGAGAAACAATTGGATGTGTTAATTGGTGCACTAGTGATGGCTAAGGCTTGGAAGAAAAGACTTGTGCATGGGAGAACCGAGAATCAAGCATTAGTCATAAAGAAAAAGGGCATCAAACATTTTCCATGAAGACGAAAAGAAAAAGGATGGCCGACCATTCTCAAGTGCTTGGAATGAATACTCACGCCATAATCAAGCTAGTGACTATAAAAGAGCATTTCTTGCTGGGAGGCAACCCAAGTCTTTAATTTAGTTGTTATTATTTTCTTTTGGTGTGACTTTTAATTAGTTTGATTTTGAGTAATTTGGTTTGAATTAGGTTAGAATTTTAGTTCAAAAATAGATGTTGTTGACATTGAATAAATTGTGCTAAAGAATGAGTGAAATTGTCATCTCAACTTGTTAATTTTGTATTCAAAATTTCTGTGCTTATACACTTTTCTAAAAGTGTATAAAGAGAGGAGAAATTTTGATTAAGTGTCGAAAATACACTTTGCAAAAGTTCAGCACCAAATCACGATTTCGATTTCCATTTCATGATTTGGATTTCAAACTTCTGGAAGGTATTTTGGTCATTTGGGCCAAATCGCAATTTGGTTCCCAAATCGCGACATCAAACTCAAAGTTCTGCAAAGACAAAAATTTCACCTGAGTCGAGATCGCGATCTGGAAATTCAAAACGTAATTTGTTGTGCATTAAAATGTGTATCTTGCATATTCAACCTTTCAATACTCCATTACTGATAACCTTATTACAATCTAGATGGGGGAAGAGACAGGATTTTAGGGTGGATTAATTTTAATTTTATACGATTCTTTATCCACTTTTCTCATTTTTCTCAACATCTTCTTTTTTCAACCAGAAACCCTTCCCCTAACCCCCTAAATTATACACATTAGATTCCATTAAAAATCAGGAAATATTATAATCCACCACTACAATCTTTCTACATCATCCTTGAAGCATTAAAGAGAGGTTATCTTGAAATTTATTTGGAGAAGGTTGAACATCAAGGAGGGATTTGCACTTAAATTCGTGGAAAAGTTTTAGGCAACAATCGGGTAATATCTTAATTTCGTGGTTGCAATTTTTCCAATTGTTGAAGACAATTTTTGGGTGTTTTGAATTTGTAATATCGTGGAATTGTTGATAACAATTGGGTGATTTTGGGGCAACAATATTGAGTTATTGAATTCATTAATTCTTTGAATTGTTGGACTGTGGATTGAATTGATTGAAATACAGCTACAAAAAATTTCATTGAGAAAATTGTAAACTTTTGTAGAGAATTTGGTGGAATCTTTCCTGGCTGTGAATTTGGAATTCCTTAGTGCTTATTTGAATAATTGGTTGATAATTGCTATGAAAAATGACAAGGGGTGTATATGGGAATGCTGAGAGGAGAGTAAGAGCTAGGGGTAGAGGAACGGAGACAAGAAAAAGAAAAGTCGATGAGGGGACAAGTAGAGAAAGGGGTATAGACGAACCTATTGGGGGTGGTGAACACATAGAACCTCAACTCTATAGTGATAGAGCGCAGCAACTATACAAAATTAATGAGAAGCATGAGTTGATTAGGGAGAGAAATTTTGATTTATCTATGCATTGGGGACCATATGAAGATGCTTGGAAGGCAATAGAAGAACAGATTAGGAAAACGCATTGGGAAGGGTTCAATGCTTCGTTAACTTTGGGGGTTCTCAATTGGTGAAAGAATTTCAATGCAATTTGTGTGAGCTGGAGGACGGAAAAGTGAGAGTTCACGGGGCGTATTGGTTGACTTTAGTTCAGAAGTGATTAATGCTTATTTTATCATACCCTCTGTATCTTCTAATCGATATTTGGCACTTTTGAATGACAAAGATAAAGACATGAATGAGATTAAAAATGCTATTTGTGATGTCAATGTTGATTGGATTTGGAGCACTACAGTTAATACTGAATTGAGATTTACTCGTCATGGCCTCTCCCTGGTGGCAAAACTATGGTTTTATTTCATTAGCTGTCGAATTGGGAGTCAAACTATGTAAGTTTCATTTAGGGGATAAAGTTCACTTGATGTATGCTTTCATGACAGGGAACCAGTAAATATTGGTAGCCTTATTAGACAGGGATTTTTAGTTAGTAGAAGGTCCGAGTGACCTATTTTCTATACACCGAGTTTAATTCACCATTTATGCACATTGGCAGGTTGTCCCATTGATCCCGCAAAGCCTATGATATATCCCAAGGGCAGGATTAATTGAGAATATATCTATAGAATAGGTGCTAGAATATGAGAAACATCATCTTGGAGAAAACCCTATCCCGCCACCACCACCACCTCAGAGTGTATCTTGTATTCCTACGACCTCTGGATATTTATCGAATGTCCCAGTCACTGAAGAAGAAAAAAAATGAGTTGCAAGGTTACTGGACTTAGAATCAGCTGGTAATGCACAATAATCTAGCAGTGATAGGAGAAACCCTCAGGACAACTACACTGGTACATGGGTTTGTCCACTGCCACCTCCAATTTGGCATTTTGTTCCACCTCGTAGGCAATATTGTACACCACCTATAACTTCTATACATCAAGAGGAAGCCCACCAAGTAGGTGAGACCGAAGAAGCTTAGGATGCTGATCATCAAGATGCTCAACCTAGTGATGCAGAAGATGGTCAAGTGGAGATGGAACAGGAAATTTAAGAAACCAGTTTCAATGGATTTTGATGATTTAGAACCCTAGCATTTGAAGAAGTTTGGCAAAGATGAACAATTTCTTTTATTTTATTAATTCATTATTTAGCACCTTTATTTTTAATTACTCTTATCATTAGTATTTTATTTTGGGATATTTTAGCTTTTAAGTAGATTGGCTAATGGCCTTAAGCTGATGCCAGACAGATATCTTTTTAGTGCTTCGTGGAGTAGATCATTTTGAGGATTACTTTGTTGAATACTTGGTGTGTGTTTTTGCCATTTTAATTGACTAATGATAGTAGAGTGGCTAAGGGCCTTAAGCTGATGCCATGTTTGCAGTTGTTGATAACTTGATTTGGATATTGATTTCTATAGAGCTTTATTAATTAGATAGATGGCTTAGTTAAGTGCCCTTAGTACTTTCACTTGGTATTAATTGCTAGACTAAAATTTTGTCATAGTTTATGTAGTTCTTGTTTAATTGTTGCTATGTCTTTATGCTAGGATTTTGGGTGAGTGGATGGACAAATTATTCATGAATTTGAATAAAAGAGACAAGTTTGGAGGTTTCTATTTCTCGTGTTGGGAGTGGTTATTTTTATATGTGTATTAATGTGACTTGATGACTAGTGGAGAGAAAAGTGATCAAATGAGTACTCGATGATGATGGGTTTTAACGTATAACATTGTATGATTGATGTATTTGATTTGGTCATTTCATGAATTTAAGTGTGAGTGAGTAGTTCTTTTACAACATAAAGATTTCAAAAACTTGGCATTACTATTTTTCAAAAAGAAATACTAAAATTTAAGGAAAATTTATTTGAAATATTGTTTTTGATCAAATCACTTATATTATTTTGTTAGTCGATTTATCTTCTGGAAAAAGTGAGTTAAATGAAATAGAAGGATCTTTGGGACATTTTGTGTGTATGCACACGGAATGTTCTTCTAATTTGTGAATAATTGGCACTTGAGATTAATTTTAAGTACGTTTCACCCATTTTCCTTGGTTTAGGGCCATCTTAAAAAAAAAATTTGGTGCTAGTAATAAGGCGATCACGGGATTCCGACATGTAGTCATTTTGTTTCTCCGAAATAAACTATTTAAATAACTGTAGTAATAAGGCGAGTACGGGATTCTAACATGTACCCATATTCAAATCTCCGAATTCTTACAACCTCTTAATTTTTCATCATATTGTTCCACCACACCTTAATTAGATGACCATACCGGTCATTAGAACCCTGACCCAAAGAAGGCATGTGGAAGTCTTCCAGAAATCAGACACATTGGGTTTCTGCTCCTCCCTATCAGTACCCATAGCCTCGTCAAATATCCCGCAATTGGACACAGTTGACCTCTGCGTACGACGAACGGCCTTACGCTTGAACAATGGCCATGGAGGGCCAGGCCGACCACCCAGCAACAACCGGCGTCTAACCGGAGTCCAAAAATGAGTATCTGAAGCATAACTCTTCCGGCCAAAAGAAGTGCCAGATCTAATCCTGGTAGGATCCGTGCCCAATAACCCCAGATGTACGAGTGACGGCCCAAAAATAGAGGTGCTATTTATAGCTGCTCAACCTCCGTACCCAACTTTTGAAAATTATACTTTGACCTACTCTATCTATCCCTCCCTGTAACAGTGACCAATTTAATTGCAATGCCAGTCCTTCATCTCTTAAATAGTCCCCACGTGCTCTGACACAAAAAGTACAAAAGGACGGCCAACCCAGAAGCTTCCTCGATCTCATTCATGTGTCTATCCAAGACAGTCTGGTCCTACCTATCACGGATGAATGCCACGTAATCTCCCCAAATACATCCAACGGCACAGATATCATTTTGGAAAAGACACATTGGCCCTACATGGAGTATACTGTGCAAATGTCCTACAGAACCTGTACCTACTTTTTCTCCAGCCAATCAGTAGCTAACACGTGGTGGCGAAAGGGGCCTTAGCAATATTATAGGCCCCTTCCTGCAATTAAAATCTACTCCCACCTCTTTCCCTAAAATGAAGTAAAGTTTCAGAGGCTTCCTCCTAGAGAGGGAATGACGTCATAAAGATGACAACTTAATGTATAGATGTGTTCAACTGTCAGCCTACACTCTATATAAAGAACTAATTCCTCTGTTGCAATGTCTCCCACTCCCATTGCTCATCATCCTCAGAGCAACCTGTACCATGTTATGCTGATAATCAACTAATAAATGTAGATAACTTTAAAACTGGTATCATCCAGACCTGGGCCCATTCTGAAGCCCAACAAATCAAGCTCGCCATGTCTTTCATGGCCTCTTTAAGAGACTGGTGGGAAAATCAATAAAAATATATACTTGTATTCTCATTTACCCTCCTCAATGCCTAGTTAACACCAGTTTTCTTGTATGTGTAACCGTGTACGATACAAGACTCACAGGAACAGATAGCCGGCAAGTAGAATTTGCTTTTCCGGTAACATGTCCGGTAGAAATGACATACTACGGTACCTCTTATGCCTCTCCCAAATAGGCAATTTGTCCTTGGATCGCTACATATCAACTGGAGGACAGCAACCTGAAGTTAAATTCTATATATAGCAAAATCAGGGGATACGTCAAGTTTGCAACTAGCAAATTCCCAAAATCAGATAAACTCCTCATGCCAAGCGTCCGTCTGATTAAGTCTGAAAAATTCACACCCGCTCAAGTAGACGTTTGGCACTGCAGGCCTACAATACTAGAAAGGGTCGTATGCAGGTCCTCCTTCTCCAGTACCCAAACAACCCAAATAACAATATTTAGTTTGGGAATTGTTTAATTGGTGGCCCTTGGTGGGTCAGTGTACTTGTAATTCATCAGTTGACAAAAATATTGTTGTGAATAAAAAGTTTATTGAAAATTAATATATTGCCTTGTACATTCAGAAGAAATTACAACGTGGTAGTTGGTAATTACGTACTTAATGGCTCTAATGCACAAATCAATGCTAATTATTCCTAGATTATTTAGGTATCTGAGTACAGAATGCTGGAAGCTCCTGGGTATCATTGAGGTGTTCTGGACCCTAGGGCTGATCGATATACGCCATGTACAGAAGAAACTGGCCAACTTCAGCTCTTTGCGAGTGTTGTAATTCATCAGGAACAGGACATCCATAATCCAGTTCTGTTGGTGCTTGATGGCCATAAGGCTTAATTAATCTTCACGTGTACTGGATTTGCAAGGTTCCAAATCCAGGTGCCACGCATGCACCGAAAGTTGTAGTACTCTTGGGACTGTGGATCTATCTATTTGTAAATGGTCCGCGCAGCGGGAAATAAAGAGCCTGGCCTTGCTGCTCTTTCGCCTCTTCTGTTGGCGGAGTTGCAGTTTGATTGCCAGTGGGAAAAAGGGTTTCTTCAAGAAAAATAAAGGTGGCATTCTTGAGGGTCCAGTCCTTAAGGCCCTTGTTGTCTTCTTTTTCTAGGTATTGGACGTAGGAGCTATTCCCACCGGGATTGCATAGGATAATAGACGGGGCTTGCCGTATTTTAAATTGGAGTACTAGTTGTGCTGGATTCCTATGAACTCTTTCCAGTGCTTCATATACTGTGGTGCGATGTCATCTATGACGTTATACAGGGCATCGTCATCATGACTATGGAGATCCATGTGTCCGGCATAGTAGTTGTGTCGTCCTAAGCTACGTGCCCAGGAAGTTTTGTCTATTCTAGATGGGCCTTCTATGATTAGGCTTTTGGACCGGTGTGGTCTCGTAAGGGCCTCTTGTATATTGTTCTGGACCCATTCTCGTAATCCATCCGGGACTTGATATTCTACAAGGGATGGATTCTGGTAATGGACTGGAGGGGTTTTGAAAATAAGATCAAAGTGATAGTTAATCTTTTCATAATTTAAAATGAAAGATTTAGGATAAGCAGTTTTAATAATATTAAGTGCTTCCTGTTTATTACCGGCATTGAGAGCAGCTGTGTATGATTCCTTGTCCCCCTTTGCTGTTTTGCCGATGAAATTTCCCTCCTCATAATAATCGCCGTATTTTGCTATGTAATCTTTGACTGCCACAGCATTTTCTGCCCCTTGGATATTAGAGTGAAAAATTGCAGAGGTTCTGGGATGGGTGAGGTCGAATAGCCTTTGATTCTGGGTTTCGAACTTGTATGGAAATTGAAGGAGACAGTGCAGGTGGGAAGAACCGTCTTTCTGGAATTCCTGTGCGACTTTGTTATAATTTTAGGTGGCTGGCAGTGAACAGGGTTTTTAATTTTAGGAGAGCTTCTTCTTTGCCTATGGAGCAATGGGGATAACTGAGGAAGATGTTCTTATTTTGGACACGGAAAGAAGGACAGCGTGGCATTTTGGTAAATAATGGCTTCCAGGAAGAGGAAAGGAGCCTCCGAAACTCTATGCCCTATTTAAAGGAGGGACAGAGGGACTTCAGGGCAAAAAAGGCCTTATAATAGTACTAGGCCCCTTTTTTTCCACGTGTCAGCTACTGATTGGCTGGAGTCGATGGTATGTTTTGATTATTTACTTCATTTTGTAATTTTACTGATAGAAGAGAAAATTTTATTTCCACATTTTCTTGTGGTAAAATTTTTATATCTTTTTTAATTTGATTTATTTCAGCTTGTAAATCTTGAATAGAAATTTCTGAAGGTTTTTTAAACCTATTAAATATTTCCTAAAGATTAATGGGTTCAACTTGAAGTCTTTCGGCTAGAATAACTATATCTCTTAATTTTAATAAATATGGTCCCTTTTTTGTTTCAAAGTCTTCTATTTTATATATTAAAACAAAGAAAAAAATTTATTTGACTTGAAATAACATTAATAGATTGATAAGAATAAGAGCAAGTTCCTACACAACCACAATCAGAATGTTTAGATTCATCTTCTTCATAGTCAGAAGATTCTTCTTGAATAATATTAATATCTTCTATCTCTTCTTCAGAAGTGCTTTCTTTCGATACTTCTTCATTTAATACATTTAATATTTTTTCTTTAGTTTCTTCTTCTAATTCTAATAGAGATATCCTCTTTCTAACATCACAAAATTTTGCAGTATGCCCTATTGTACCACATTTCCAATATACTAGATTAGAGGCTGATGAAGACTTAGATTTTTTGCTATTTTTTGATGATTTAGTTTCTGAATAGGAAGAGAGTTTTAATCTGTATTTTGATTTTGAATATATAGGTTTATTATAAGAGGAAGAATATGTTTTAGAATTAGATCCATACTTTGATTTAGACTTCGATTTTTTAGGTTTAGAGTGTTTAATTTTACTAGAGGGAGGTGATAGTTTCTCAAATCCAAAATCTTTACAAAATAAACCTTATTCTTTCTTAGTTTGTTTATGGTCTCTTTTAAGTTGACTTTTAAATTTTAAATTTGCACATAATGCTACGGCTTCTGCATTAACGTAATTTATTAGATCTCCATAAGTAAGTTTAGCATAAGGTATTTCTCCATTATATTTATCTCTTATTTTGTATCTTAACTTTTTTGCAAATAAATTTGGTAACCAGCTATAAATCTTGCTTTCCAATAAGCATGATTACTGAAGAACCCCAGATTATGTTAATCATGTTTTGATGATGACCAAATCATGCTAATGGTTTAAAGACAAGTGTGCAGAAAAACAGGGAGGTTCGGACGCAAATGATCGTCCGAACAAAACAACCACACAGAGCTTCGGACGATGGTAATCGTCCGACACAAAGAATTTGAAGCAAGCCTCGACGAAGAACAGTCCGATAAATTTGAAGACTCTTGGACGAAGAACAGCGTCCGATAAATTTCGAGAAGACTTCGCTTCTATCGGACGCATGTTCGGATGCATCCTCGGACGTCCGAACGAACACCCTCAGAGAACGGACGCAGTGTCGGACGCACTCTTGCTGGCATCGGCCGTCCGAAAGGTCCAACGGCTAGTTTTCCAGTAGACAGAAAATAGCCGTTGGGAAGTTGTTGAAAGCAGATATTTGGCAACTATAAATACCCCAAGGTCTGAATTAAGTAAGACAAGGACTACATTCAATACAAACACTTGTAAGAGCTATTTGAGGAGAAATAGGCTAAAATATTGTGGGTTGTATTGGTTTGAGTAGTATAGCTTTCTTGGCTCAACTAGTGGGAATTAGTGTGAGCAAGAATAGACTAGTGAGTGATCTTCAAGTGTAAGAGTGGAGGGATAACAAGTGTACAAAAGTGAGGTTGTAGTGTAAAACCCTTTGGCTCAACTAGAGGAACTTAGTTGGTGCAAGGGTGAGCCTACTTTGTGGATTACAAGAAGGTTATTGCCTCACCTTCTTTGAAGAAGCACTACTAGTGGATGTACTCCAAGCTTGAGAAGCTTGGGAGTTTGGTTTGATATTCTTTATCTCATTCTTATTTGTTCTTTAAGCTTAAACTGTTAAATATCTATTATATTCATTTGTGCTTAAGTATTCATTTGTTGCATAAAGTTTTGAATTTCTATTAAGCACTTAAAAAGGTTTGTCTTTAGAGATAACCTAATTCACCCCCCCTCTTAGGTTGCTTTTGGGGCCAACAATTACAATAGTCCTTAAGGAATAAATTATTAAGAAAAACATCTTTATACCATCTAAAATCATGTAATTTTGGACAAGTAAGACTGGCTAATATATCTGAACTTCTTTTTTTTAGATTTTGAGGTTCACCAATAAAATGTTTAGTAATAGCATACAATAATGTTGGAACTGCATCTTTAACTCCACTAGTACTAGCAAGCTGAGTATTTTGAGTTGTTAATATTTGATTATTACTACCTAAGTACTAACTCTATAATCATTAGACCAACATTTTTCATTACTGTTTGTATATAATTTCTTTTATCTCCAGTTAAGTAATTATCCTACCAACGTTTAGATTACCTCTAAATCCTATAATTAATAAATTTGCACTTTGGTGATCTATATTACCCTTGGCTTTGTATGCAATTTCACACATTCCAATTTCTTGAATAGTATTATACATTTGATGATCTGTTTGTTTATCAAGATTCCATTCACAAATTCCTTCACCATTATATTGAGATTAAGATATAGTATGTCTTTCTTCAAATTGCATGTCTAGAAAAGAAGGTCTTGAATAAAAATATTTTCTATATGGCATCCTTGCATTTTTAATACCACCTTTGGTAATTTTATTTATTTGATTTTCTTCTTTAGTTATAGCAGTAACTTAATTTTTTTGTTTTTCCTCTTTTTTAGTTTATTGATATACTTTTAAACTTTTTAATATTTCAACTATTTCATCTATTAACTTTTTATCTTTATTTAATACAAGAGTATTTTTCTTTGGTAATTAAAAAGGTTTAAACAAAGGTCGATTTGGAAAAGGATCTGGAGGTTTTCAAAAAGGAGATTGAAGACTTATAGGAGTTTTAATTTCTTTTTCTATTTCAATAAGATGAGAAGACAATTTATTTAATATTTGATTTGTATAATTATTTTGTTTATATATTTTATCTAAATCTTTGATTGTTGGATTTTTTTTCTCGAGAGTAATAGAGTCACTTATTTTAAGGGAGATACTGTAATAACATTTCTTCTATGTTCAAATTTTACTTCTTCTACAGGAGGATAAGGAGAGTTAATTTTTTGAGAAGAAGATGTGGTCCATTCTTTTGAAGTAACTTCTAAATATGGTTTCATAAAAAGATTATCTATTTGTTTATTACTACAATAAATTCGAACCATTTAAAGAAATCTATATTTAATTTTACTCTTTCTAAATCTTTATAATATTGTTCTCTAATTTCTTTTGGTTTATCATCATTTACAAAGGATTCAAAGAACCATTTTCATTTTACATTATTTTCTTCACTACAAAAATATTTTCTCAATAAATCTTTACCCAACTTAAATTCTGAAGAAATCATTAAAACTTATAAAGGTTCACATATTTACAAAGATTTAAATTATAAAATCTACTATATAATTTAGACTTCCTAAAAATCTTTGTAATTGATTTTTGTCTTTCATTTCAACTAAAATTTTTGAAGAAATGAACTGCTCCTTTGTAAGAAGCTGGTTCTCTATAAGAATCCCTGGTCATTACAAGACATGTATGAGGTGTATTAGTAGAGGGAGAAATTATAATATTTGTCATTGGGTTAGGTAAGGCTGGAAAAGATGAGAAGTTTTGAATATAATGTTGATAAGGAAAATTGGGTCTTTAGACCTATGTTGACCTACAATCTTGGTTTCAATGATGACAAATATAATCTAATAGTTTGAACATGAGTTGTGCAGGAATTTTGCACTATTTGACACAACAGGGTTTCAAATGCCGATGCCCTGCACATCATCCAAAATGGAAGAGCTTCGGATGCTCAACATCGTCCGAAGAGGACTAAGTTTCTCGAACACAAGAATTTGTCCAAACAAAAATATCTCAGATGCAATACACTATCTGAAAGGTCAGGCAGACAGTAGGGATTTTGAGGAGTTGACAATGGATACTCAACATCATCCGAAGGAAATTCTATTAGACACACCTGACTGCCCAGAGGTAGATCAACATTTGTATAGCATTAAACCTTCTGGACGCACTGCACTAGCTGAGGATCCTAAGCTCAACAACCTATCAGCTTCGGAAGTAGGAACGGATGCAACCTTGGCCGTCCGAATGTAACTTTCAATACAACATGTTGTTGGTGATCGGACGCTTGATCGGATGCTCAAAACAGCCTACGGACATCCAAAACTTATAATAGCTAGTTTCTCAGCATTTATTATTTAGTCGTTGGGAGGTGGTTGGAAGCTATTTTATTGCATTTATAAATACCAACCAATCTAAATTTACATGAGATATAACTTCCACATTGAATACAAGCATCTTCAAAAGCTATTTGAGTGAAAATAGGCTTTCTATAGTGTTGTATTAGCAAAGTGTAAAAGTGAGTGATCTTCAATTGTAAAGAGTGGAAAGATAATTATTGTACAAAAGTGAGGTTGTGTGTAAAACTCTTGGCTCAACTAAAGATAATTAGTGTGAGCAAGAGTGATCAAACTTGGTGTACAAAAAGATTATTGTCTCACTTACATTTAAGATGCACAAAGTAGTGGAATTGCACCTCTTATAACAAAAGTTTGAAATTTCTAAATCTCATTATTTGTCTTTCTTTTATTTATACTTTTGCATTTATTTCTTTGATCATTAATTGTATTTCATCCATCCTGCTTGAGTTTTTATTGCACAATAGTTGCAATATAGTTTTTAAACAATTTAATTCACCCCCTTCTTTAGTGGCTTTTGGGCCAACAATTGGTATCAAAGTTTGGTCTCTTTCTTTTGCTTAAATTTCATTTGAGTAAGGATCTTTATGTCAACCAATAATGCTTTATTTCTTGAAGGTCAATCTATCACTAGACCACCTATGTTTAATGGGGTAAATTTTATTAGTTGGAAAGAAACAATAAAAATCTTTTTGCAATCTGTTGATATTGCTTTGTGGTATGTTGTCAATGAAGGCCCTTTTGAAGCCACTATTATTGATGATCACACGAATAGAAGAAGAGAAAAAACAAGGGATGAACTTACCCCACAAGATAAAGCAAATTTGACTTTGAATGCTAAATCCATGAATGTGTTGTACAATGCCTTGGATGCTAATGAGTCTAATCGTGTCAAAGGTTGTGTTTCAGCAAAGGAGATTTGGGATAAATTGAAAGAAATTCATGAAGGTAATGATGATGCGAGAGAACAAAAGAAATCCTTGCTTGTTGCCAAGTATGAGTCTTTCAAGATGAAACCTCATGAGAATATTGATAAGATGTATTGTAGATTCCATGATATCGTTAAGGATCTCCAAGAATCTGAAGCCTTGGGTAAGGAATATTCTTTGGGTGAAAAGAATACAAAGATCTTGAATGCACCATCCAAAGAATGGAAAGCCAAATCTATTGCTATAGAGGAGGCAAAGAATTTAAATTCCATGGCCATTGAATCCTTGTTTAAGTCTCTTACATCTTATGAATTGAAACTCAAGGTTAAAGTGGTGGATGATGAAGAAGCAAGACCAAAAAGAAGCATTGCCTTGAAGACTTCCCAAGAAGAAGATGAAAGTGGCTTCATCAATTTGCAAAATGTATGTCTTGACAATGTGATATTTGCACTCATCACCAAAGGATTTCTCAAACACTACATCAACAAAATAAGAATGAGGAAAGAAGGAGCAATCAACTCCAATAACTTTAAAGGGAAGACCAAGCTAGATATTACGAAGTAAAATGAAAAATACTTTAAATGTGCTCAACCTGGGCACTTTGCAAATGAGTGCCCTTCCAAGAAGAAAAATGAAGGAAGGAAGCCCCGATTCCACAACAATTTTCAAATAACATGGGATGATTGAAATTCCAAAGGAGAAGATGAAGAATAGATGGAATTTACACAAATGGCTTTTATGGCTAATAGTAATGATGAGGTAACAACTACTTATGATTCAAATGATGATAATGATGATCTTGAAGCTTTTAATATAAAATTGCATGATAGATTAAAGGAATCATATGCTAGAAATAAGGAGTTAGTTAGAAAAAATAATGCCTTGTTGAATGCTAACTCCAAACTTGTGAGTGAAAATAATAGGTTATCACAAGAAAATGATGATTTGAAGAAAAGAATACATGTGAAAACAAATATCAAGGAAGAACAAGCCTCTTTGAAGAAAAGATTGGATGATCTTGATGTACTCTTGCATAAAAAAAAAAGGAAAAAGTTGTTGAATTGAGAAGAAATAGAAACATGTTGATCAACAAGAACTTTATCACTTTTAGAAAGAATGATTTATGTTTTGTAATATCAAAATCCTCTTTGTATTGAAATAAGAATATTATTTGCAATTATTGCCAACAACATGTACATGTGAAAAATAATTGTTATGTCAAGAGAAATCAGAGACAGTGGAAAACTTTCCTTGTGGATTTGTAGTCAATGTACTAACTCTTACGGACCCAAGAAAATATGGGTACCATAACTTATAGCCTAATTCTTTGTGTAGGTAATGAACATCACCAAGAATGCAAAGTGGTTCATTGATAGTGGGTGTTCAAGACACATGACCGGTGTTGCATCTTTCTTCACCAATCTCAAGTCCAAAAATAGTGGAAAGGTGACTTTTGGGGATAACATGATAGCAAAATCAATTGGCATTGGTGATGTAAGAAAAAATGGTGAGATTTTGATTAAAATTGTGCTCTTGGTTGACAATTTGAACATCTGTCTCTTATACACATCTAGATGTGTATATGTGATAGAAATTTATATGTGTTTTTTACTAAGCATGAATGTTTAATTCTTGATAAGAACTTTGTTGTTTTGTTTAAAGGTATAGGAAGGCAAAATGATGTTTATGTGGTAATATAAAGTGTTTAATTGCTTCTAAAGATGATCCTTGACATTCGCAGAGAAGGCTTTCTCATTTCAATATGGCTTTGATTGATAATCTTGCTAAAAAAGAATTGGTAAGAGATTTGCTAATGTTAAGGTTTGAGAAAAACAAAATTTGTGATACTTTCCAATTTGGTAAACAAGTTAAAGTTTTTTTTAAACCAAAGAATTGTGTATCTACTTGTAAACCTTTGAAATTATTGCATTTGGATTTGTTTGGTCCAACTCAACATGCTAGTCTTGGTTGTAGCAAGTATGTTTTGTTATTGTTGATGATTATCCTAGGTATACTTGGGTACTATTTCTTGTTCACCAAAATGAAGTCTTTGAAAATTTTGTAAAATTGTTTTCCAAAGTACAAATTTGTTGAATTTGAAATTTGTTTGTTTGAGAAGTGATAATGGGTCTGAACTCAAATATGGTGGTTTTCCCGAATTTTGTGATCACAACGGTATTTTGCATGAATTTTTGGTTGATAGAGTGCCTCAATAAAATGGTGTTGTTGAAAGAAAAAATAGAACACTTCAAGAAGCTACTAGAACCATGATAAATGAGTGTTATTTACCAAAATATTTTTGGGCCGAAGCCGTTAACACGGCTTGTTATGTTATGAATCGAGTTCTTTTAAGATCAATTTTGAACAAAACTTCTTGTGAACTCTTGTTCTATAAAAAGCCCGTTGTGAGCTATTTCAAAGTTTTTTGTTATAAATGTTTTATTTTGAAAATTAAAGAGCATCTTGGAAAATTTGATAAGAAATCAGATGAAGGAATTTTCTTAGGATATTCTAATGACAAGAAAGCTTACCGAGTATACAATAGAAGATCTCTTGTAATTGAAGAAGTTGTGCATGTTACATTTGATGAAACTAATGATGTTATTTCAAGAGATGTTTGTGAACATGAAGATGTAGGTATGCAAGAGAAGCTTGAGAAGCTAACACCATTCAAGAGAATCATCAAGAGATCAGGGAAAGCAATGAAGACAATACTAATCATTTGGATGAAGAAGGAGAAAGGAAAGATCATTCTCCAAAAGATCTTCCAAAAGCATGGATATTTGTCTCAACTTATCCTCAAGAATTAATCATAGGTGATCCATCCAATAGGGTAAAAACTCGTTCTCATAAACCTTTGAATTATAATTCTGCCTTAATTTCTCTTCTTGAATCTAAACATGTGGATGATGCTTTAAAAAATAAATCTTGGATTCTTGCCATGCAAGAAGAATTTAGTCAATTTTATAAGAACAATGTGTGGACTTTAGTTGAAAGACCCTCAAATCATCCGGTAATGGGAACAAAATGGATTTTTAGAAATAAACTAATAAAGGTGAGATAGTTAGAAATAAAACTAGATTGGTTGTGAAAGGTTAGGCTTAAGAAGAAGGGATTGACTTTGATGAGACCTTAGCACCCGTTGGTTTTTTAGAATCCATTTGTATAAGTTTCTTGCATATGCATGCTTCAACAATTTTAAATTATTTCATGTGTGTTGAACCCCAGTTATGATAATCATGTTTTGATGATGACCAAATCGCACTAATGGTTTGAGAAGTGTGCAGAAAAATAGGTAGGTTCGGATGCAAATGATCATCTAAACTAAACAACCAGAAGACTCCACGGACGCAAATGACTGTCTGAAAGACAGAGCTCCAGACGATGGTATTCGTCCGACACAAAGAATTTGAAGCAAGTCTCGGACGAAGAACAGCGTCCGATCATATTTCCAGAAGACTTTGCTTCGATCGGATGCAAGTTCGAACGCATCCAAGGCGTTCGAACGAATATCCTCAGAGAACGGACACTGGGTTTAGCAGTGGCCGTCTGAACGGTCCAACGGCTAGTTCGTTCGGACGCACACTTGCTGCATCTGCCGTCCGAAAGGTCCAACGGCTAGTTCTCCAGTAAACAGAAAATAGCCGTTGGAAAGTTGTTGGAAGCAGTTTTTGGGCAACTTATAAATACCCCTAAGCCTGAATTAAATAAGTAGAGACTTCTACATTGATTACAAATAATACTTGAGCTATTTGGGAGAAATAGTGGGTACAAGTGTTGTAAAAGTGTAGGTAGTTTTGTTAAAAGAGCTTAGAAGTGTAAGAGTTCTTCAAGTGTAATAGTGGAGAGATAACAATTGTAACAAAGGGAGGTTGTGAGTGTAAAACTCTTGGCTCAACTAAAGGAAATTAGTGTGAGCAAGAGTGATCCTCATTTGTGTACAAGAGGTTATTGTCTCACTTACTTTGAAGAGACTTTTAGTGGCTAAACTTCAAGTTGTGAACTTGGTAGTTGCCTTGTAAGAAGCTCTTTGTAGTTGTAAGCTCCAAGCTTGAGAAGCTTGGGAGTTTGGTTTGATTCTCTTAATCTCAATATTCTTATTTGTTCTTTAAGCTTAAATAGTTGAATATCTATTGTATTCATTTGTGCTTAAGTTTTTATTTGGTGCATAAAGTTTGAATTTCCATTAAGCACATAAAAAGGTTTGTTTTAGGTACAACCTAATTCACCCCCCCCCCTCTTAGGTTGCTCTTTGGGGCCAACAATGTGGATGTGAAAGTGCCTTTTTAAATTGTTTTATTGATCAAAAAGTTTTTATTGAACAACCCCCCAGGTTTTGAAAATAAAGCTTTTCCAAATGATGTTTTTAAACTATCAAAGGCTATGTATTGTTTGAAACAAGCTCCTTGACCCTGGTATGAAAGATTAAGTGGTTTTTTTATTGAAAATGATTTTAAAATGGGTGTTGTTGATACTACTCTTTTCACCAAAATTAGTCATAATGATTTGTTGGTTGTTCAAATTTATGTTGATGATATCATTTTGGGAGCAACTAATGAAAGTTTGTGCAAAGAATTCCCTTGTTTGATGCAAAAGGAATTTGAAATGAGTATGATGGGATATTCTAATTTCTCCTTGGATTTCAAACACATCCAATTAAAATAGGAAACTTTGTCACACAAATCAAGTACACAAAGGAATTACTCAAGTGCTCTAGAATGGAGGATTGCAAAAAAGTTGGAACACCAATGTGCACCTCAACCAAACTTGACAAAGACGAAGAAGGCAATAGAGTTGATGAAAAATACTACGGAGGTATGATCGGAAACTTACTTTATTTAACGGCTAGTAGACCGGATATTATGTTTGCCGTTTATTTTTGTGCCAGATTTCAATCTTGTCCTAAGGAATCACATTTAATTGTTGTCAAAAGAATTTTTAGATACTTGAAAGGGACATGGAATTATGGCCTTTCGTATCCTAAATCCACTAGTTTTGATTTGATTAGTTACTCGGATGCCGACTTTGCTGGTTGTCAGATTGATAGAAAAAGTACAAGTGGTAATTTCTTGGTATCTTGGTTTAGTAAAAAACAAAGTTCTATTTCTTGGTCTACGACAGAAGCTGAGTATATTGCTACGGGAAATTGTTGTGCTCAACTCCTTTGTATGAAACATACTATGAAAGATTTTGAGGTGTTATTTTTATTGTGTGCCCAACATGCGATAACTGTCTCTTATACAATCTAATCTGTATAAGAGACAATACATACTCTCCTTAACAAAACAATTGATGTCGGACATTTAAACACTATTTCTGCACTGCTTGTTTGTGCAAACAAATCTGTGTTGAATTTGTTTGCACTAAAGATCAATTGGCTGACATTTTTACTAATGAGCCTTACCTTTAGATCGTTTTCTTCATCCAAAACTTGTTTGGGTGTCATAGATTTTAAAATTTTGTGAGTTGTGTTTTCCGATACAAATGTGCATCGTAAGCTCTCTGTATTCCCTGACTAACATATCTGTTCGAATTCTATGATTTTTTGAACTTTTGGTCTCAGACATTCCCTTTCATCCAAACTTTCTGAAAAATCTTTTAGACGATCGCAACCGTCCGACAGCCTTTCAAACACATAAGGAAACTATTTTAGTTGCTTGTTCATTAGAGATCAAACGTGCGTTTAGACATATACTAATCGCTCAAACGTTTGAACGACTACTTTACACTATTAAAACCTTTCACTTTCCTCTTTTCGGGCACTCACTCTCCACCAAACCCGTAGCTCTGGCGAAAAAAGAGAAATCTTCTATATTCCTTCAATTTGTCTCATTTTCTTCAAAATTCATCAAGCAAATCATCTTCCCATCCCTTCATCAATCTTATTTTAACCCTTTTCTACCTTATTAACACCTCATTTCTTCAAATTCCTTAAAATTACTTCACTCCCATTTTCACACTCTCCAATTCTTACCTCTAATTCAAGACGGTTCGATCGCGTGGGGGTTTTTCAACAGGGACCAGAGGAAAGAAATTAAAAGGGAAGGCTCCAACACAAGGCCAAACTTCAACGAATCCTCCACTCACTCCCAATCTCACCTTGTACAATTGAATTGATGCTAAAAATCTGAGAAGTATACATCCTTTCTTAGTAAATCCATTATTGTGCAACGTCTTGTTTCCCAAGGCATATTTGCTGAATTGAATTTATCTTTCGTTAAGGAATGTTTCGAAAAACAAAAATAGGGGATTTAATTCATATTGGCTTGCCTTTGTATCATGACATGGTTTTGCAATTTACTACAAATTTTTGCAAAGGTTCAATTGTTCGAACCTTAATGCCTCGTGTGAATCACAATAACCTAGAGTTTAATATCAATATTATTAACCCGATTTTTGAATGTGATGTGCTTCCTTCTGATAAAATTTCATACTTCTTTTGCCTGGACAAATGACCTGCTATTGACACTTGATTTGATATCGAGGAAATGAAACAAAATTTCATGTTGATTTCAAACAGGCTTCAGAAGCCAAAACCACTATACTTAGTCTTAAGCTCAACATTTTGTACACGATGGTTACAAACTTGCTATTACTAGCAGATGGACATCGTACTAAGCCAGAAAAATGCAATTGTATTTGTTTTATTGTATTTTTAAAGGAATTAAACTTGACTTTGGATATTTATTTTGTTCCTTGTGGGAATTGTTCTTGTCTGATAGCTTAACATCCCATTTGAAAAAATTTTAACAAAAGTTTTTGATCATTTTGACATTCCCTTCACTAGCAAAAAACAATATCCCCAATATTTTAATAAAGTTTATATTGAACGAAAAGGATCGCATTTTTTTCAAATAAAAGTGGTTCACTAAAGTTGAATATCAAATTGAAAAATCAAAGGATCATGTCTCGAGTTCAGGACAAGCACATCATCCTATTCCTTCTGAACCCTTTTCATCCATACCTCCACTATCCCTCACAAATATACTCTCCCGAACAATCCCTTTCACAATTGTGCACCCTTGTCACCAATCTGGGAAATCAAATGGCCACATTTTAGCACCGAACCCTTCAAAAATTGAAGAGGTTGCAAACCAAGAAGACTATTCTCCAGGAAGCTTTAAGTTTGGGCATGTCTGCCTCTCTCAAACACAATTAGCAAACATTCTATCGCAATACACTCTTGAGTCCTCCTTTGACAGCAATGACGAAGAAATTAAAGATGTCGACACACTCCAACCCAGAGCAAGAAGCCCATGAAGATCCAACTAGTGCATCAAATCTTGATGATGCTACTGCTCCAAACGCCGATGTAGATGATGATGAAGATGTTGAAGACAGGTTTAATTACATCATGCAGTGCAGCGATACTCAAAAGACCAGTGAGCACGATAGTGAAACTACGGATAATGATAGGCCCACCATAAAGCGAAAATGCGAAGAGGGATCAAAGAAGAAAAATGATTTAGATTCCACTTCCTATTTTATGTTATTTTAGGATTAAACTTGTTTTGTTTGAACTTGGTTGTTGATGTAATTTCTTGCCTTTGACGAACTTATTAATATTTCTTACGGTTGATGAACTTGGTTTAGTTTATATTTCTGCGATGTTCATGATTTTACCTATGTTTCATCATTTATTGCTCGCAATTGTTCTCGGTGGTTTGAGTAAGAGAGGAGTATCATCTCAAGGGAAGCTTTTCACTTGTTTTTGTTTTGATGATGCCAAAAGGGAGAAAAAAATATGGTTGTAATTTATGGTTGTTTGATTAAGATTGTGGTTGATTGTTTAGCTATGATTGGTTATGATTGGTTTGCCCTGTGATTTGTCATCATCAAAAATGAGAGATTGTTGACCTACAATCTTGGTTTTGATGATGACAAATACAATCTAATAGTTTGAACATAAGTTGTGCAGGAATTTTGCAGTATCTGACACAACAGGGTTTTCGGACTCTGCACATCATCCAAAATGGAAGAGCTTCGGACGCTCAACATCGTCCAAACAGAACTAAGTTTCACAGATGTAGGAATTTCTTCAAACAAAAATATCTTTGATGCAATATATCCGTAAGGTCAGGCAGAGAGTAAGGATTCAGAGGAGTTGACAACGAATGCTCAATATTTCGAAGAAAATTCTATCGGACACACCTAGCCGTCCGAAAATAGATCAACACTTGTATAGCATTAAACCTTCCGGACGCACTGCACTAGCCAAGGACCTAACTCAACAACCTCAAGATCCAATCATACACATCAGCATTGGACATAGGAACGGATGCAACCTTGGCCGTCAAAATATAGCTTTTAACCTCCATGTTTTTTATGATTGGATGCTCAAAAAAAGCTTCGACGTCTAAAACTTATAACGGTTAGTTTATCAGCTTTATTACTTTGTTGTTGGGTGGTGGTTGGAAGCTTTTTTATTGCATCTATAAATACCAACCAATCTAAATTTATGACATATAACTTCCAGATTGAATACAAGCATCTGCAAAAACTATTTGACTGAAAATAGGCTTTCTATAGTGTTGTATTAGAAAAGTGTAAATGTCAGTGATCTTCAATTGAAAAGAATGGAGAGATAATTATTGTACAAAAGTGAGGTTGTGTGAAAAGCTCTTGGCTCAACTAAAGATAGTTAGTGTGAGCAAGTGTGATCCTATTCCGTAAAGCTTTTTCAGCAGCACATGGTGGAATTCAGTAGCACATGGGAATTATGACACGATTCTTCAATTATTCATTAGCACATGGGTATTAACACTGACCAGATTCTTAAATTATTGTACTAAATTCATGCAAAAAAATGTGTCTTTGTCTTAGTCAAAAATAGTGGTTACTTTATATCCAATCAGAGTATGGCCTTTGTCGACCACTTAGAATAAATTATTGCACTATAGAAACTATTCTAGATTCTTCATTTGCCTATTTAAAGGCATTAGTATTCAAAGTGAGCATTAACAGAGAGAGAGAAAGTTAGATCCAAAAAAATATTTGAGAGTTCTATACTGCCTTCTTCAAAAGTTTTCTTCAAGAATTGTAAGTTTTCATATGTCAATAAAATTTTATTAATGTTTAAATACCTTTTATTCTTTATCAATAAGGTAACTTCTAGTAAAATAGAGATTCATAGTGTAGATTTTTCTCCTAATATTCCTAAGCCTATATATCAAAATATAGAAAATTCTACAAGTCCTCCTGCTTCTCATACAAGATCTCAGATGTGTTTTGATGAACAAATATTAATGATCTCTTCTGAATTTACATTAGATAAGGATTTAATGAGAAAATATTTTAAAAGTAAAGAAAATAATAGTAAACGAAAATGGTTCTTTGAAAATTTTAACGATGATCAACAAAAAGAAATTAGAGAGCAATATTACAAAGATTTAGAAAGAGTAAAATTATGTTCAATTTGAGCTTACTTGATTGCATTCACATGCATTTGGTTAATATGTTGTTCATCTTCTATTTTTACTTTTTGATTGTCCAAGTGTAATTCAAAATCGTTGCCTATCTTTTGTTTTTAAGCTTTCTATTAGAATTATGTTTGTTCTATTTTGGGTGAATATTTATCATCACTTAAATAAAATGACAAGTGGTGATTTATTTTGGATGGTTTCTTTTCAAAAAATATTTATGGATTGATGGAAAATATTGATATACACACTCGATGATGTACAAATGATTTGAACTTTATCATATGATTGAGTTATTTAAACTTGGCATTCCACGAATTTTGGTGTGTTGAGTAGTTCTTTTGCCACAAAAATGAATTTCAAAAGCCATGTATTACTATATTAAAAAAGTGAGGCATTAACATTTTTATAGTAGCTCATTTAAAACATTGTTTTTGACCAAATCAATAGGATTGCTTTGTTGATCAATTCATCTTTTGGAAAGAAATGAGTTAAATGAAGTAGAAGGAATTTTGGACCATTTTGTGTGTTTGCATAGGGAATGCTCTTCTAACTTGTTAATAATTGATATTTGAGATAAATTTTAAGTACATTTCACTCCTTTGTCTTGGTTTAGGACAAAAAAAAAATTAGGAACAGGGCGAGTACGGGATTCCGACATGTACCCATGTTGTTTCTCCGAAATAAGCCATTAGAGTAGTAATAAGGCGAGTATGTGGATTTTGACATGTACAAACATGTTTCTCCGAATTAAGCCATTAGGAGTTGCGTTTTAATAGACCAATAAGATTTGTATTAGACAGAATGAACATACTTATCAAACATTTAGGGCAACTTATTCCTTCTACACAGGTTTATTCCCGACATACTGTACATTCGTGCACAATTATGTAGACGCCTAATGATCTTCTATTTCCATGTAGCCTTATCGAGATGGTTGGAAAATGTTGTAATCCTTTTGATTTGAGCAAAACTATGTTTTAGATGAATGGAATTTGTTTTTCAAAAACCTTTTTGATGATGGTTAATACTTGGTTATTTAAAACCTTTTGTTGGCATTTGAACTCGATTTATTTGGAAGAGTTAAAAAGCTTGGAATGACTATTTAAAATAGTTCAATTGTCATATGGTATTTGAGGTCCCTTGAGAGGTATCCTAATTATTCAAAGTATATCCATTATTCACATTTTGGGTTGTTATCTTGGTGGTGTCATGTGTTTTGCGTTGTCCGTTTTTGTTGCTCATTTTCTTGTCTTTTATTTTTCTAGGGACGAGCAAAAGGTTAAGTATCGGGGTGTGATAACTCTAGGAAACTAGAGTTATATATACCCTAAACTTGATGATTTTGCTCATAGTTACGAGCATGTTTTTAGTGTTTTCGTGTGTGTTTTTCTCTATTTTTCTTTTTGAAATTCGACTAAAAGAAAAGTATGTATTTATTAAGTGTTTGAGTACTTATTTAGGTGATAATTAACACATTTTATTAGGTTTTTCCATTTAGAATTGTGTCATGTCTTTGACTTAAATTCGTTGGCAGTTAAGTTTTCGTTCGTCTTTGTTTGTCCTTCATTTTTTGGCCTATTTTGTGAGACTTTTATTTATATGTTTTAGGTGTTATTTTAAGTATTTATTATGGATAATAATGTTCTCCAATGTGTTAGGGTCGCATGAAAAGAAACGGTGCATTAATCGGTGTCGGATGAAGATTTTGGAAGCAAAACTGTGAAGTACTGCATTTCAGAAGTTTCAGTCCAGACCGCGGTCTCAAATTTGAGATCGCGGTCTGGAGGCGGCTGGAGCAAAAAATGACTTTTTTCGGGGCTGATTTTTGCTTCACAATTATCCCACTACCCTAGCACTATATGTACCCCTTTCATAAGCTCATTTGATGGAGAACTTAGCTAGTAGAAGTAGGCTATATTAGAGAGTAATTTTCTTCCTATTTCCTCCCCATTTGGGGAGGGTTTTCTTTGTTTAGATTAGAGTAGGATTTCTCTTTCTTCTAATCACAATTTCCTAGCTAAAGATTGAAGCTTTTTAGTGGTAAGTTCCTTGTTTATGTTAAAACTCTTTTAGTTAAACTTTAATTTCATATTTTCTTAGTTTAAATTAGTCTAATTACTTTCGTATATTTTCTCTCTTTGCATGATTTCTTAGTGTAATTGTTAGATTAGTTAATCGGTTTCCTTCAATTATGCTTCCTTAGTGGTAATTCATAGTTTAGAGTTGAACTTCGACTTCAACAACTTTTTCAGGAAATAAAATGGGTCAGGAAATATTATCTGATGTTGATTGTGACCCTTTCATATCAGTAATTAGGTCAGAATAGATTCTACCAAATTTCAAACAACCTAACCTTGATCAATACAAAAGTGTTACAGTCAGACCCCACCGACCATGTGGTTAATGTTTCTGTTGTGTATAAGTTGTATGGTTATTCTGATTCAACTAAATCATCAAGCTGTTCGCGAACACATTATAAGGATCGGCATAGAGGTGGTTCCAAAAACTTCAAGAAGAATCAATGTCTTCTTATAATGATTTGGTAGAAAAATTCATAAGACATTTCATGGGCAGGTAGGTCGTCCAAAAAGAAGCTAGACACTTGATGAATATTATACAGGAAAATGAGAAAACTTTGGCTCAGTACATTGGACACTTTAATGATAAAACTGTATGAGTTCGTGATATAGATGAGAAACTGATGATTACTACATATTGTAACGGACTAAAGCCTGGTTTGTTCAATCATGAGTTGCATTCTAAAATGCCAAAGACCTTTGCAAAACTGATGAAAATAGCTCAAAGCATATGAGGGGAGAAGAGTCCAATAGAACCAAAAATGAGCTCAAGGACTAAAGTCAAAGGGAAAACAACCAATGAAGGAGAAGATTGAAGCCGAAGACTCGAACACAAGACTTGATAAAAGGAAAGAAGAGAAAAGATTTTGTTCAAAGGGGTTTTGAGCAAAATGGTACTTATAAGATAGAATCCTCTAATAAACCTCTTAGAAAATTGGGACTCTTAGAAGGTCAAGTTGTTTATCTAGAATCATATAATTACAGATTGCCCAAAATTTGAATTTTGCCCGATGAGGATTTTACTCCCCTTAATGCTGCTAGAAGGGATATTCCTTTCGAAATAAGGAATATTAGAATTTTGGATCCACCTCTGCCCATGAGGACAAAAAAATATAAGTGGGATAGATCTCTGTATTATGCTCATCATGTTGATCATGGATATGATATGAAAGACTACAATGATTTGAAAATTGGAATAGAAAAGACAATTCGGGATAGTTATCTTCAAGAGTACATTCTTCGAATAGCTGATAACATACGAAATTAGGATATGCTTCTCCCTTATCTAAATAACAATCAAAATCCATACCCAAGGCCGAACTTCAAAATATATGCTAAATATCACCCTAAATTTCCAAAAAAAAAATCAAAAGTTGAATTTACAGATCTCGTTTCTGATGTGATCCTTTGCCCAATTGTTTTCCTCATGTTGATCTTGTCATAATTCATGCCAAAGTGGGGGATTACAAGGTTCACAAGGCATTTTGGACAATGGGAGTTCGGTTGATGTGATACATCTAGCATGCATGGGAGCAAATGGGAATAAGTAATGGCCACATTCAACCTACTAGAACTCCCTTGGTTGGTTTTGGTGGGAGTTCAATAATGCTCGAAGGGACTAGCTTGTTTCCCTTAACTCTTTGATAGCCACCAAAGAGCCACAAGGAGCTAATTAATTTTGTGATTGTTAAACAATCAACCTCCTATAACATGATTTTGGGATGACCTTTCCCAATATACTTTCGTTATACTTCCTTCTATATTTCATTTGGGTATAAAATTTTCCTTCCAACATGGCTCAGACGGAATAGTTTGGGGGAATCAAAAAGAGGCTTGAGATTGCCATCTTATGTCTCTGAAATCTGAAAGTCGAAGATTGAAGATTGAAGAATTGCATGAAGATCATAAGATAGCCTCAATGAGCAATACCCTAGAACCCTTGGAGGATGAAAATAAGTGAAAATAGAGCCAGCATAGAAGTGATATCTTTTGATCCCTAGAATCCCAAGCAAAGGCTCCAAATTTTTCCTCTTTTGCCTACTAAGCTAAATTCTGATCTCGTAAGGTTGTTGTATGAGTACAAGGATATTTTTTCTTGGTCAATACAAGACATACCTGGAAATCTGAGAGAGATTGCTGAGCACAAATAAGTATTGTGCCAAGGTACAAGCCAGTGAAGCAAAAGAAAATACTACTCAGACCCAAGAGAAGTGCTATTATTGAGGCTAAAGTAGATATATCTCGGAGTATTTGAGAAGTTTGATGTCCAAAATGCTTAGTAATCCTATTCTTGTAAGGAAATACGATATGGATAGAAAGGTAGAGGATAATTGGCGAATGTGTGTAAATGTTTCTGATCTTGATAATGTCTGTCCCAAGGACAGTTACCCTTTACCTCAGATTGTCTCAGTTATAGATTCTTTGGTGACATTTATGTTTGGAAGTTTCTTAGATGCCTATAAAGGTTATCATCAAATATTTTTAAGTAAAGAAGTTGAAGATAAAACAACGTTCATAACACCAAAGGAAACATATTGTTATCAAATCATGCCATTCGGCATAAAGAATGCTAGTGCAACTTATCAAAGGTTGGTGAATAGAGTTTTCAAGAAACAGAGTAGTCGGAATGTAGAAGTTTACACGAATGACATGGTGATGAAAAGCTGAACTGAGAAAGAAGTAATAGACGATCTGAGGGAAGTCTTTGATGTACTTTGAAGCATTTGGATGAGATCCCCTCTTATAAATCCACTAAAATGCACATCGGAGTGCCTTCAGGAAAATTCTTTGGCTTTATAGTATCACAAAGATGGATAGATGCAAATCCAGAGAAAGTCCAAGCAATTTTGAACATGAAACCACCTTCATTGGTCAAAGAGGTTCAAAAATTAATTGGTTGATTAGCTGTTTTAAATAGATTGTGATCTAAGTTAGCTGAATGAAGTTTACCTTTCTTTGAGCAGCTAAGGAAATGAAAAAACTTTGAGTGGGTTGAGCGGTGTGAACAACCATTTGATCAATTAAAGGAATACTTGGGGCCTTTACCTCAGACAACAGCACCAAGAGATGGTGGGAAGCCATATTTGTACCTCTCGTTTTCGAATAAAATGGTCAATTATGTTCTTGTAGCCGCGGGAAGTGTTCTGCACCCGATCTATTTTACGAGTAAAGTTTTGCAAAGGCCCGAATGTAATTACACTCCTATTGAAAAAAATGGCTTTTTTTTAACTGTAGCTGCTCGAAAACTGGGGTCTAACCTTACTTTTAGGGACTCAAGATCATTGTGCATACAAATGTGCCCTTGAAAAATGTTCTCAGAAAGCCCGATGTCTCAGGAAGACTTTTAAAATAGTCAGTGGAGTTATTCGAATTTTATATTGAGTTTTGATCTCAAAATACTATAAAAGAACAGGCCTTAGCTGATTCCCTCACTGAAGGGATTACTGAACTACCAATGATAGAAAATATGATACTTCTAATAGATGGTACATAAAAAGACCATCTATTAGATATCTTATTTTCTGAATTATTATGAAAAATGTCTTCAATAGCTCAAATAGTAGAAACAAAATTTTAAGGAAATGGAGTTTGTGAAAACTCCCCGTGCTAAGAATGCACATGCTGATTCACTCGCTATGCTAGCTTCAGCTTTTACTCTCATATTACCAAGGAAATCTTTATTGAAATTTAGGAAGGATGAACCATAGGATACTATGGAAATCGGTGATGACCTTGGTTGGATGAGGCCGATCATAGACTTCTTATCTTTGGGAATTCTGCCAACGAATCAGAAGAAAGCTCAAAAAGTTGTGAGGCGATCAGAGAAGTATGAGGTCGTGGGAGGTCTCCTATATCGAAAGTCCTATTTGTGTCCACTTCTTCGGTGTATTGGGCCAAATGATGCAAAATACGTTCTAAATGAAATTGATGAAGTAATTTTTAGCAGTCATGACGAACCTCGACCCTAGTCCGAAAAGCTATGATAATGGATTATTATTGGTCGACCATACATAGAAATTCTTCAATGATTTAGTTCACCAATGTCATAACTGTCAAATAAATGCTCCCATCTTAAGGGGTTCTTTGGTGAATTTAACAGCTATTATTAGTCTATGGCCATTTGAACAATGGGGTAGACTTGGTCGGACCATTTTCTCGAGCTCTAAGGAATTTCAAATACTTGGTCATGGCTATTGATTATTTTACTAAATGGGTCAAAGCCGAGCATTTGTCCTCATCGACGGGTTTGGCTATACAAAAATTCTTACGGAAAAACATTATTTGTAGGTTCGAATCCACATCTAGATCTCAGATTTAAGAGTAGCTTCTTCCCATTGACCAAGAAAATCTATCCTTGTAGGGACTTAACCAACTAGCAAACCACTTCAGTCAGATATCCATAAGCGAATGGGCAGACCAAAGTAACTAATCGAACTATTATGGCTAGATTGAACTCAAGGTTAGATCAAGCTAAAGGACAATGGGTGGAAGAATTGCCTAGTGAATCTATGGTCTTATAGATGAGATATCACTCCCAGAACTACAAATGGGTTCATACCTTTTAGTTTGGTATATGGTTCGGAGGCCATTATACCCATAGAGATTGGATTGCCAATTGGCCGAACTCAGCAGCATGATTGCATTCACAATAATGAAGAATTAATGACTAATCTAGATTTATTGGAAGAATGAAAGATGGTAGCTTTGACCAATGAGGCCAAATACAAGTAGCAAATGGCTAAATATTATAATGACATGGTTCGACAAAGGCATTTTAAGCCAAGGGATTTAGTTTTAAGAAGAAATCAAGTAAGCCAAGCAAAAGTGTTATACAAGGTAGATCCCAATTGGGAAATGCCTTACATGGTTGTTGAAGTGCACCGATCGTGGTATTATAAATTAGCCGATCAGCGAGGCCCAAGAAGTACCACGAATATGTAATATAGTGAACCTAAGAAAATATTACCTAGGTTAATTTTGTATATCAATATCATGACACTAATCGTATGAGTAAATAAAGTGCTGGATTATTTATGATATCTGGTATCTTTTGAAAAGGACGATCATTATTTGAGGCATCATACCTTATGCTATGCATACAGTTGTGCGAAAAAGATTCCTGACCCGTTGGGGTGCACAAGTAGTTCGAATCGATATGGAATGAAAGGCTTATACATACACACACACACACACACACACACACACACACATATATATATATATGAAAAGGAATGATGAGTGATGATTAGAGGTATAACACCTTCAGCTATGAATTTAGTTGTCTGAAAAAGATACATGACCCGCCAGGGTACTTAAATGGTTCAGATCAATGTGAAATGAAAAACTGACCCGCCGGAGTGCTTAAGTGGTTCGGATCAATGTCAAATGAAAAACTGACATACCATCTTGCTGTTAAAAAATGTAAAAATTGTACAAGTAATGTCGACCTACTTGGTCAGATCAAGCAGATATATAATTTAATTAAGGGGTAATTTGGTTGATCGATTTAGCCAATCAGGAAAAAAAAAAAGAGGATTCAAAAAAATAAATTTTTTCATTATATGTACAAAAGGTGGTTCAATTAAGTAGTAGGCCAATCAATTGCATAAGAAGTACTATTACAAGAATGAACACAAAATCCTAAGAAAAATTTATCTAAGGGTTGCTCGTAGGGGTTCCTTATTCAACATGTGTTTGATTGGCTTATTGAGATTCAGCCTCGTCCTCTTGTCCTCCTTCAGGAATGAAAGCCAAAGTTTCATACTTCTCTGAACTCAATACTCTGCTAGTATCCAGTAAAATAGATGTAGTTCAGGAAGTGCTGAACAGGTGATCTATTTCATTCATTACTTCCCTAGTAGCTTCCTTGTTGTAGTAAGGGTTTTCAAAAACATCAAGGTCGACTTTTGCGAATTCCTCAAATATATTATCCATAGTAATAGTATACCCCATTTTCATGGCTATGGTGTTGAACTTCTTCAAGTTCTTGTGGAACCCCTCAGAACTGAGGAAAAAGTTGATGCTAGATACTTGTTTGTTAGAGGCTTCGGCTTTAAGCTAATCAACCTCTCCTTTATGGTGATTAATTTCTGATTGAGAAGAATCTCTCTCTCCTTTACAAATGTTTAGTTTGTCTAACTGCTCTTGAAGCTTTCTTTCCAAATCATCAACTTGGGCTGAGTAAGTGCTCTCTACATTGGCTACACGCTTCATCTCATCCTCTAATCGTGTTTGGAACTTGGTTACGGCTTCATTCTTCTTCAGCTCAATCTCTTTCTCAAATTTGGAAAGAGCCTCAGCTTTGATTTTCTCAAAATTATATTGCTCAGACTCTAGTTGAGCATTTTTATTGGCCAATGATAAGTTCATAATTGTACTATATTTTATGTGTCAATTACCATATTTTTATGTGTTGTAAGCAAGATTTGAGTTATTATTGAGCTTAATTTGGTTATTCTCAGTTTTTGTAGGGTTAAAGTGAAAAAGACCTGAAAAGATGGAAAAAGATGAAAGAAAATGCTAAGAACGGGACATGCAAGAGTACGAAGCCATTTATCCCTTGGATGCTGTTACATATTTTAAGCATAAATTTCGAGTCCAATCTTCAATTGAGATGATTTTAGATGATTTTAAAATATATTGAAGATTTCTAGAACTTTTGTTTTTTGAGTTTTACAAGATTCTATAGGCATCTATTTCAAAATTGCAAAGTTGGAAAATGTGTACTGGCAAGGAGCGATTCTGACATATTTTGGTAGATTTAGTATAACTTTCTTATCTGAGATCCAATTCAGCTATTTAAGATATTTCAGAAATCTAAGACATAGAGCTACAACTTTCATGTTTTAAGTTTTCCCAAATTCGATCTACATCAGGGTCAAAATCGAAGTAAAAGTGAAGACCAGCGCACATGCGCTGCTGTTGTGCAAAAATAGTGCGCTATTAGCAACTTTTAAGCACTGCCTAGCACTCACATGCATGCAAAAACCTCAGTGCATGTGCGCGTGAAGCAGCAGAATTGCGTATTTTTGAGTTTTTGGTGTATTTCTTCGGCCGGTTGGACTTTTGATTTTTCACCGATTTCACGTTCTTATCAGTAGGCATTATTTGTAACCCTAAATACTCATTATAAATACCCCAAGTTGGGTGAGAAAAAGGGGATGGACACTTTTATTTTCTTTTGGCTAGGGTTTTAGCAATAGAAATTCCTCTTTATTCTTTCATGGCACTTTGTGCCTAAACTCTTTTCTTGGTAGAGGGAATTGAAGCCATGGTCAATTCTACAAAGTTGTGAGACTTCTTGGGCTTAAATTATTCACTTTTATCTCAAGTATTGATTCTTAATCTGCGATTAAATTTATGATTGTTCTTTTTAGCTTATTATTAACTGAATACTAAGTTATTAGAATTAATGTGTATAAGAGACATTATAATTGAGTCTGCATAAATTTCTCTAAATCATTGAATCTTTTTCGCACAACTGATAATTACTGGAATTGTGTTATTGAATTTAGGGAAATTAATCATCTAATTGACATAACGGCGTGTGTTTATGTTTAATTAGACTAATTGTTCTTGTTGAAGAGGTCTTAAGGCTTCTATTAAATTAATCTTTGGCACGTGTCTGGGATAAATGGATCGCGTGTTGAAAATTATCTAACTTTAGAAAGAAATAAGAATCAGCTTTGAATTGGTATCCGTTCAGGTTAATTCTTCAACTAGTGCTTGATATAAATTGAATTATCTTGTGTGTCAATGATCGACTAGTGAAATTGCCATGGTGGATATGACCAAAACCAAGATCTTTCATAATTGAATTATCTTCAATTATTTTATTATTTTAGTTTTAGTTAAAAAGCATTCCAAAACCCTCTTTTTCCAATTTAGCACAAAAATAATCCCAGTTCTCTGTGGGATGAACTCGACTCACCACTACTACACTAGACTTGTTAATTTTGGGTGCTTACGACGGCATTGCAACTCGACAGCAGCATCATATTGCAATCACACCGAAATTTTGGCGCCGTTGCCGGGGAACGGTTTGATTTATTTTTGTGCTTTAAATTTTTGTTTTCAACAGTGTATACTTATTACCTCTGCTTGATATTCTTTTGATGGCCATCATGTTTACCAATTCGCATGAGCTTTATTGTTCCAATTTCATTGTCGAGCAATTACCACCACAACCTTGGTATGATTCCTACTCATATCAATACCATCAAAGATGGATGGATTATCTTGAGTTTGGTTATTCATCACAAGATCTTCCGTGTATACATCCAGTTTTGCCACAACAACCTTACACCCAAACTGGTAAGTCTTTAGAAGCTAATACTTTACAATTTCACCAGGAAACAAGAGCTAGTCTGAAAAGCTTGGAGTATCATCTATCTCAACTGAATTCTATTGATAAGTAGACTCTTATACTCAAGTAGATTGAGACTGGAGAAGATGAAGAAAAGGAGCGAGAACTAGAGATGGGATCAGTAGATGACAAGCCTATTGAAGGTGACTCTAGTTCATTGCCTCCGAAGTCAATGCCTCAAGACCTTCCAGAGCAAGAACCAATCAAGGCTTTAGACTTAGAGGCTATACACCTATGGAGGAAGCACAAGAGATTCTATCCACTGTGAAGGATCACCACTTGGCTATTAATAGGGATTGTATTGTGGATCCAGTATACCCCACATTCTGTTATGGATCGATCTTAAAAGTTGAAGATTATGAAGGCTTATAAAGAATTCAATATCTTCGAGTCTCCCAAGGACCATGAGGAAGGGATTAAGTTGGCTTACATAGACGACAATGGGGTCAGAGTTGAGTTTCTAACTGATGGAGTAAAGAAGGAGGTTGAGGATAAGTTTATGGTGAGAAATTATAAGGAAAGAGCTTATGCATAATCGCTAATAATTACTGAGCTCTCTTTTCTCCTGTATAGAGATGGTTATTCCGACCATCTTGTTCACAGTCAAGCTATTGACTATAAAGGAGCACTGCAGGGGAGACAACCCATGTCCATTTAGATTTTATTGTGTTTGTTTTTGAGTTCTTACTTTTGTTTATTTTAATTTTAGTTTTCATTGTTTTTACTGGTTAGACGGATTTTAGGGTTAATTGTCGTTTTGGTATGTTTCGTTTATTTTTGTTATGTTTTCTCTTAAGGGAGTAAGTTTTTCTTGTTTATTGTAGGATTATTTTCTACAATATTCTTGTTTTTCTTATTGTCTCAAGGGAATTAACTATTTTGTTTTGTTTTGTTTTGTTTAGTGTCAATCCAACTTTCTTTCGTGACAAGGGGTTATTTATAGCGCATACTGCTCCAAACTCGACTTAAATCCAGAGAAGTATTTCTTTTTCCCATTTTATGCTTTTATTTTTGCATTGAAGACAATGCTTATTTTTAAGTGTGGGGTGGAATATTTCTCTTTTACAATCTAGTTTGTGTATTTTGAGACATTTTGCTGCAATATATTTTGACTTTTCCTTTGATCGGGATACGCAATTCTGGTGCTTATACGCACATGCTCTTATACACATTGCATGCACTGATAAGTTTCAAAAATCGCTGAAAAAAAGTTCAATTTTTTCTTATACACCATCTACAATGGTTAATTGAAATTCTGCACCTGTAGTCAGTGTCAATATTTTCCATTCATGATTTTCAAGACTTTTGAGCACTAAGCCATACTTTAATTTTGATTTGGGATATTTAGAGAAATTTATGCAGACTCAATTATGTTGCATCCCAAAAACTTGCTTTATTACATTTTCGAAGCTAATTCTTAGATGACCTGATTTAGTTTAAATATTAGGGCAGTGCTTTTTTGTTTGATGAGCCTTTCTAGCCAACCATTTTAACAATTTATTCTAAGTACCTCATTTGAGCCTTCTTTTTGTGAAAGAAATATCATTCACCTTCTTTCACATAAACTCATTTACCTACCCTTATTGAGCTTAATATTTCTATTATTTTATCCTAAATTTTCCCTTTAAGAGCTTATGGTACACAGACATTTGTAAAGGGGATATCTCTTATACACAAGTTAGATGTGTAGTGAGACAGGGCAATAACCATTTGAAATGGGGTATTGGAAAAAATTGTTGAGAAAAAATGAATATGGGAGTTTTGAAATATCCAGTAGTGCCCATCATTGGTTCACGCCCCAGCGGGACCGTAACACGCATGTACACGGACCAAAGCGCAAGGCACAACGAACAAAGCAACAAACTTAACCGCAATGTAATAGAACATACGCCATTTCTTACTATAAAACCGGCACACAAAAATAGTTACAAAATTTCTTCTTAGTATAAAAGATGCTACAACAAAAACAAAGTTCGTCAATACAAAACCTATGTACTCCTACCGGTAATGTGGAATCGGAAAATCTAAAAGCGTGTGGAGAGTCAAAAGCGAGCACCTATATGAAAAATTATAAATCACGTGGGGTGAGCATAACTAGGGTCGTGGATATCATAAAAGCTCTTCAAATGGGGCCAAGCATTGCGATAAAAGAAAACATAAAGATAATAACATTTGTGAAAACCATAGTCATGAAGCGGTTTCTAAAATGTCTCATGCCGTTTAACGTCAATAAACCATAATAATGCATTTTGATTTTTGTTCGTATTCTTCTAATTATATACCAAGGTCACCTATGAGCCAATCATAAAATGCTTTCATATCAAAAGAGTTTGCAAACATATCAATTGATTAACGCTTGGTCCGATTTCATATATAATAATTCCAAAACTTGGTGTTTCCAAACATCATACACATTTAAAATCCATCCAAACATATTTCAAAAGTTAAACAAAATACAAGTGGAAGAGAGTGTCTCTTATTATCAAAGCAAAAACTACACAAATGATCATGTTGTGGCGTGGTACCTAAAACAGATATAAGTCTTAGAAGAGATGTAGAAGTTAAAGAATGACTAGGAAAGCGAAACGATATTTCACATATTACGAAGAGCTAAAACTCCAGTTAAATTAGTTAACCCCTCAAATTCGTATTATAATAAGCTTAATGGCTGTAGGCTATCCTCCTGCCAATAAAATCCACTATTCAAGGGACCTTGGTTACAACCCAACTCAAAACAACATATTCAACCAACCAACAAAATCCAATTCCAAGGTATAAAGCTCTTGGTTACAACCCAACTCAAAACAACATATTCAACCAACCAACAAAAATCCATAAACGTTCACCGGGCAATAGCGGGACTATATTGCTATTCCACAACAATCCATACCCCAAAACCACTACAATTAACTCTATTACAACATTAGAGCAACAACCTATGGTTGGAATTCTCTCCACCAAACTGAAATTTTTACATTGGGGGAAGCTGTCTCTTATACACATCTAGATGTGTATAAGAGACAGCTTCTCAAGCTTATAACAGCCGCTTGGCCCCATTTGTGGCCACCATTTTATGTTATTATCTTTATGTTTTCTTTTTATGCTATAGCCTCTCCCTTCATTGGCTACCTAATATCCTAATCTATAGTACAAACTGAAAGTCCCACCTAAATTTAAATTGAATCGGTTTGTCTAGAATACGTGGAGGGGTGTAAGAAGAGTGAACTATGGGGTGTTTAGAAAAATTTTGAGGCGATTTGCTGTATTTTCAAATCTAACTTTTTGAATGACAATACACACATACACACGAATTTCATGTTTTGGTTTTTATTAACATTTGAGCTCTTGGGTTCTTTGACTTCTCTGATTGCTGTAATGATTATTGTTTATTTATGTGCATATTTGAAGGAATATGTTGAGTAGAATGTGTTATGCTTAAATTTTCTAATTTATGGTTGATTGAGGATGATCAAAGGCTAAGTGTGGGGTAATTTGATAAGTTCATAATTGTACTATATTTTGTGTGAATTACCACATTTTTATGTGTTGTAAGCCAGATTTGAGTTATTATTGAGCTTAATTTGGTTATTCCCAGTTTTTGTAGGGTTAAAGTGAAAAGGAACTGAAAAAGATGGAAAAAGATGAAAGAAAATGCTAAGAACGGGACATGCAAGAGTATGAAGCCATTTTGGATGCTGTTTAGTATTTTAAGAACATAAATTTCGAGTCCAAGCTCCAATTTAGATGATTTTAGATGATTTTGAAATATATTGAAGATTTCTAGAACTTTCATGTTTTGAGTTTTCCAAGATTCTATAGGAATCTATTTCAAAATTGCAAAGTTGGAAAATGTGTACTAGCAAGGATCGATTCTGACACATTTTGGTAGATTCTGAATAACTTTCTTATCTGAGATCCAATTCAAGTGATTTAAGATATTTTGTAAATATAAGACATAGAGCTACAACTTTCATGTTTTAAGTTTTCCCAAATTTGGTCTGCCTCAGGGTCAAAATCGAAGGCAAAAGTGAAGCCCAGTGCACATGCAACGCATGTGCGCTGGCAACTTTTCAGCACTGCCTAGCGCTCACATGCGCGCAAAAACCTCAGCGCATGTGCGCGCGAAGCAACAGAATTGCGTATTTTTGAGTTTTTGATGTATTTCTTCCGCCGATTGGACTGTTTTTCACCCGATTTCACGTTCTTATCAATAGGCATTATTTGTTATGTAACCCTAAATACTCATTATAAATACCCCAAGTTGGGTGAGAAAAAGGGGATGGACACTTTTATTTTCTTTTGGCTAGGGTTTTAGCAATAGAAATTCCTCTTTATTCTTTCATGGCACCTTGTGCCTAAACTCTTTTCTTGGTAGAGGGAATTGAAACCATGGTCAATTCTACAAAGTTGTGAGACTTCTTGTGCTTAAATTATTCACTTTTATCTCAAGTATTGATTATTTTTCTGCAATTAAATTTATGACTGTTCTTTTTAGCTTATTATTGCTGCAGAATACTAAGTTATTAGAATTAATCCACTGCTAGATTGTTTTAACCGCGTATGCTTAATTCAATCTATGAAGCAACTAAGTTTGATAATTACTGGAATTGTGTTATTGAATTTAGGGAAATTAATCATCTAATTGACATAACGGCGTGTGTTCATGTTTAATTAGCCTAATTGTTCTTGTTGATCTTAAGGCTTCTATTAAATTAATCTTTGGCGCGTGCTAATTCTGGGTTAAATTAATAGTTAGGGTTAAATGGATCGCGTGTTGAAAATTAACCAACTTTAGAAGTTTTTTTAATATTTGGGTTGTGCTCTGGAACAAGTGTTTGTGTTATAGTCAATTCTTGTTTAGTTTAAGTTTTGTTATGAGGTTAGTTCACGAGTATATGGTGTACTATATCAGTTATGTGTCTCTTTCTTTTATGCTATGTTGGTTTTTTTGTTTTTCTATTTTATTTCTGATATCAAGTGTGAGGATCTAACTGTATAAAAATTCCTCAGCTACCGAGCGACATCCTTCAAGATTTCTGTACCTTCTTTGCTTGAAGTATTGTAAAGGGTTAAAAAAGATTTTGTGTTTTTAGGTAGGAGTTTGTGTAGATTAACTTCGTGACTTTGTTTCAATAATATAAAAATGTTTCAAGGGGACTATTTATTAGAATTTCTTAATTAAAAGTGTATATTAACTGCTTTGTTTTTTGAACCTGTTGAGTTATAGAAGTACAGCTATAGATAAACACATGTATGAATGTTTATGTGTGATGGGAAAAGACTAAACGAGCTTTAATTGTTTTCAATGAGTGATAAAGAAATTCAATGAATTAAGAAGGGATGTTCCCTTCGTTTAATTCAAAGACATGGTAAAATTTTGCCTTCAACGATGCTTGGTTGAATATCTTGGTTATGGGGGATAGTTTTGGAGTCATGGTCTAGATTATTAATTAGCATGTCTAAGGTTACATGAGCTACTTTTATCTATATATATCTTACCCTTATCCTTTAGTCAATGTTACAAGCTAGAAAGTACTAATTTTTCCTTGATTTTAGTTAATTTATACTAGTGAGTATTGTTTGTGTGAATTGTTTCCAACTTTGATGTCTCTTGTTAAGCTTTTGGTCAACATAGGTTTGGCATGGTTTGTAAGATGAGGGATATTTGCCCTTATTCTTTCTTTGTGCATGTAGAGGTTGGCACTTTTCACGATGTTTGGGATTATTGTCAAAGTTTTCTCAAATGTTTAATTTAGGATTTCTTTTATATACTAGTCCGTACTTGTTAGGGTTTTTGATACATTGAAGGAAGTTAATATAAGTTTTGTCTTTGTTTGTTTGTTTTATATTACTTGGGACAAGCAAAAGTTCAAATTGGGGATGTATTCGCGTTTCAAAAAAGAGTTATTTATGTGTGTTTGAATTAGAGTTTCAAGCGAGTCCCAATGTTTTGTGTGCATTAAGTAGGGGTGGTATTTTTGTCTTTTTAGGATTTCTGTTAAAAATGTTACTTTATATGTTTTAAATGTTTAACTGCATTCATTAATGTATACTTATATGTTTCGAATGATTTGGAGGGTCAAACAGGCGATCGAAGCTCAAAACTATGAACACTAGTTATTTTGGTGTGGCCTAGTGCTAACTCTCTAAAAGAGAGTTATTTTTATGCATTTTAGCTTAGCTGTTAATTAGTTTCGAGGTAACTTGTTTCATAAGAAGGGGTATTTTGATCATTTTAGGGTTTTTTTGTAGAAAATATTCGTTTTCTTGTTTATGTTTTTTAAATTTTATTATACTTATTTATGTGTTTTAATGTGTTCTTATAGGTTTAGGATCAATTAGTGGTCAAACGGACAAAAATAGAGCAAAATCGCGACTCAGCAAGCAGGACCGTGCATGCACCTATGCCCATAGCCTGGGAGCTACGTTGAGGGACTATCCTCTGGTTACAGGCATACCCAGGGAGCTAGAAGGGATGCCTAGGTCTGATCAGCAACAGGCTAAAATCGAATTTTGTGAGTTTAAATGGATCTAGAGGTATTTTTGACCCGTGACTTCTTAAAACCCTATAGACCTATATAAATACAAGCATTAGGTCACTATAAACAAATGAATTAAGCATAGTTAGTGTATATTACTCGTTAGTTTTTTAGAGAGGGGAAGCCATTAACATCAAGTGATGCAATCAATCTTCTAGAAAGAGAGTCATCAAAGCGGAGAATGAAGAACGCGACTACAACTAGTTTTTCTTCTCTTTCTCTTTCCTTTTCTGATTATTTACTCTAGGCTAATTGTAAAACATTACATTAGTGTATTTATAGCTTTGATAATGCATTAATTTCATACCTAGTGTTTTATTCAGAATTTACCATGAAGATTGTATGTTAAGGTTTTGATTGTGCTATATGATTTCTTATGTTTGTTTTCTTATTTGAATTGTTCTTAATGCCTCTAGATGACCCTCTAGAGTGAATTGTAAACATTAAGGGAAATCGACCGAGGAAACATATGGTGGTTAGGATTTAAATGTCCTTTGTTTGGGACTTTCTGTGATTGATTGAACCATTTTGTGGGTATAGATATACATATACCTATTCACCTTAGACAATTAATTAGGATTGTTATCTATGCACTAATCAACCATTAATCCACATAGACATATAGTGGACCAGTCGGGAGTAGTAGATTTGCAATGAGTTTGATAGAAGCCTACAATTACAATAGAAACCCCAAATTAGTAAACAACAAAAGGAATTGATTGAACAATGAACTATTGAACACGGTACTCTTCGGAACATTCAATTGGATTGGTAAAGGAAGAACAAACCCTAAACCTTTAATCATCTGAACTTTACTCTATTTACTTAGTTTGTTCTGTTAAGTAGTTATTTATTTACTTTTATTATTAATTCCATTATTGTTAGTTTAAATAGAATATTGTGTGTGTCATTCTGGTAATTAGCGAATGATTGTTAAGCATAGTCCTTGTTGGAGTGATCTCTACTTACTCTATATTACTTGTTCGACATACTTGTGGATGCAAATTCATGTATTAATGCCACCTGCACGAGCTGACACCCAAGCGCAAGTTGTGCCCAGGAGGGGCTAATCTATGCTCAACCACTATTCTATGGCACAGTTGCACCCAGGAAAATCTAACTTGCACCCATACCGGGCACCTTATGAGTTCAACGCTTTTACGACCTTCCAGGGACTATTTCGACCTTTACTTTTGAACCCTAGAAAACACTATGTGTGTGTGCATTCTAGGATATTTCTTTGATAACTTAGAGTTTATGTGTGAGGGTAGTCTAACAATAAAGAGAGTCATCAATCCAGAAGTTTCAAGATCAAGAAAACCACCGAAGAGCAGAAGTCGTGACAAAGTTTTTGTTCTTCTACTCTCTAAATCAAGTTTTCTTGTCATGGATTTAATTGTAGAAATTCTTTTGGTTGTTTTTTTTCATTTAGTTATGAACTAATTTAGCTTCCTAGGGTTTCAGTTTGATCTCAATATATAGTTTGAATTATTGAATTTCTTTATCTCTTTTGATTACGAATCATTGGACTGTGTATTCAAGTCTATGCTTAATGCTTTCAATTACTTGGTCACCAATTGAATTGATATTGAAACTCTAGATTGGACTTCAGAAAGGGAATTTAGGATTTGATAACTCTATTATATAGAGTTATTTTGTCATCAATTGCTATGCAATTTTGATCATGTCATGTGTTTTTGTTCATAATTTTTGTTTATTTGTAATTTTTGTTATCTTAGAGTAATATTAGGATTTTGAACTGGTAATAAATGCCCTAAATTGGACTAAATTGACACTTAAGGGTTTCATGTGCATTTTGACTTAGTGATTTTCGTGTATTTGGTAGGGAATGTTTAAAGATTTGATGGCAAGTTGAAGGAGTGGAATTATAGCCAAGAACAAGGGTATTCTTGCACAGAAATGGAAGACCAAGTCCAAGGCTACTTCTCTCATTTGACCACGGTCAAAGATTTCATAAAGAAAACTTATTAACCGTAGTCAGTACTACATCATCTCAACGTTGAGTTAACTGCAGTACCTGTGCACCAAGGAACATTTCCTTAACCACAATTGACAAGAAATTACAAGGAATCAACCATTAACTGCGGTCAATGAAATTGTATATCAAAAATATTGACTGCGGTCAACCAAGTCAACTAGCATTTTGACCATCAAATTTTTGAAAATACCCTAGTAGACTACACCTAAAACACATGGTTGTAGGTGTAGATTAGATAAGAATGTGTAGCCACTAGGGTAGTCCTTTCGTTAGTACTTTCTTCCTTCATCTTAAACTCTAATTTTAGTCTTTAATCTAGCTATAAAATTCAACCTTTTTACTCTTAAATTATTGGGCTTTTCATTGGTTCTAATTTGATACCAATTTCACCTATTTTCTCATTTCAATCTTGCATTTTGAGTTGTTTCAAGTTCTTGCCATTTCCTAGTTTTAGTATAAATCTTAGATTAATTAGTAGATCTTCGTGCAAATCTTACTTTTCTTAGTGTAAATGCTTTAGTTAGTAGTGGATTTTCATTAAATCTAACATTTAAAACCTAATCATTAGTTTAAATCAAGATATCTTCCATCTTCTTAACTTTTCAAAAATAGATAAAATGAAGAACATGGTGCTCTCTAGTGTAGGAAATGCAATTTATGGTAAAGTCCTTATTATTCCTTTACTCCTTCAATCAATGCTAGCATAGTATTTATTTTGCTTTTCTAGTTTAGCACTTTTTGAATTGTCTTCTTAGCTTAATCTCTTTATCCATTGCTTTCTTAGTGTAGATTTTTAATTGCTTTTCTAGCCTAGCATATTGGTTTAATTTCCTAGTTGAATATTTTAACTGTTCTCTTAGCCTAAAACTTTACTTGTTTTCTTAGATTAGAACCACACTTGTTTTCCTAGTTCCTTATCCTAAATATCTCTTCTTAATGTAGTAATTTAGTCAGTTCTCTAGTTAATTTAAAGTGCTTTATTAGAATTTGTCTTTAGTGCTACCTTAATCTAGTTCTTAATTTCTTGTTAGCTTTGTGTTGTGTTGTGGTTTAAGTTAATTTTTATGCACCATTATGTCTACCTATGACTTGCCAAAGTAGTGATTAGTAATAATCCTTACATGTATTCCTAAACTAGCTTAGTTAATTGCTTAATTTGTGAATTCTTGTATTATCCTAGCAGATAGTTGCAAATCCCCCTTATTTTTTTGTCTAATTAGTATAACGGCCCTATAAGCCTAGTAATCACCATCCCAATACTAGTGGGAACGACCTAGCCACTCACCACTACCCTACAAACCTACCTCGTATACTTGTGAGAGTGAAGGCGTTGCTTAAGTATGAAAGGGTTATTTTTATTCCTTGTTTGATATTCATAAACCCAATCAACATTGAGTGAACAAGTTTTCAGATCCGTTGCTAGGGATTAAGTTTGCAATGGTGATATTAGTTACTTTCGAGTCATATTAGATTAGATCTCTTTTTTCTTAGTAATTGCTTGTAGTCTAGAATTAGATATTGCTTTCTTGTTTTTGTTTATGTTCTTGTTTTTGGTGTTTTGTCATTTGGACTTGATTCTTTTCTTGGTTTTGTTTGTAGTTTATGGTTATAGGTAGGCAATCCTAAGACCAATGGATTTAGTGATTGAGAGAATATTTACACGGATTCGAAGGGAAAAACACTACACAAGACTAGGAAGGAAGTCAAACGGCGAACCCACAAAATAATGCTAGGTTACTTGATGAAAATGTGAGGCCTTGTGATCAAAAGGAAGTACTGGTTAGGGAACAACGGACTAGGCATTGAAGTGGGTAACTGTTCATTTAAATATTGGACTAGGTAATTCAAATCACAAACAAGCTATAAATAAAAAGCTTAATAACCCTAACGAACATTTGCAAGCTCAACGAGGGTTCAAAAGTAAAGGTTCTACAATTAAATCCATGTAAGGAAAGTTCCCACAAAAATTAGAAGAACAATAACTAGGGTTCACTTACCTTTTCACTAGTTAGACAAATTAGTTAAAAGATTTTGTTTCTACCTAACTAAATTAATTCTAACCACTACAAAATAAGAACAATTACCAAATTTAATTAAAACTAAACAAAGCAGTTAACTTTAACTAAATCAAACTTCAATTAATAAACTAGCAAGTAAATGTAATAAGGTTAAATTTAAAACTATGAATTGTAATAAAGAATTAGAATTGAATTGAATAGGAATAAAGAAAGCAAACTCAGTAATTGTAGCCTGAACAAAAGTTGATGAAGCTTGATTTCTTGACAAGAAAGGATGATAAAACCCTAATCTAGTGATCTAATGTCTACTCTAACTAATGATCAAATGATTGCTCAACTCCTCTCTACAATAAGGTATTTATAGCGAATATTAGGGTTAAATCTCCTCTACAATGATAGAAACATGAAAGCCCACGAAAAGGAGTCCAACCAAACAATAAGCCTGTAAAAATAACAATTTTGCTAGAGTACGCTACGTCATGCGCACATGCACACAAAATCTGATGCATGTGCACAATTTATAGAATACACATTTCCTCTCTGCAGTTCGTGCACATGCGCAAGGAATTTCTCACATATGTATGTGAATTCCAATGAACCTGTCTCAAATTCCACCTCAATTTTGACCTTGATACTATATGGAATTTGGAAAAACACAAAACATGAAATTTGTAGCTCACTTTCTTATCTTTCCAATACATCTTGAATCAACCAATCAGAGCTCAGACTACACTCAAAATTTCAAACAGTATCCAAATTCGTTCCTCGCTAGTGTACGTTACTGTATTCTATCTTTATGATTTTTCTCCAGCTTTTTTATCCTTTTTTACTCCTTTTTCATTCTAAGCCTACACAAACTAAAAATAAAACAATTAAGCTCATAATTAACTCAAATATTGCTTGCATTACAAGAAAACGCAGAAAATGGTTGATAAAATATAAGACATTTATGAGCTTATCAAATTACCGCACACTTAGCTTTTGATCGTTCTCAAGCAACAATAGAATTGAAACAAATAAGCTCAGTAAAAAAGCACCTACACATCTCAATAGTTGTCCATCACATAATCAAGAATCAATCACCCATCAAGAGAAATCTAAGAACTCAAGAACTCAAATGCTAATAAAACCTAGACATGAAATCCGGTGTGTATGTGTGAACATAGCCATTCAATAAAAACTCAATTTTCAAGACACTCGATCCAATCATGCAAATTCTCAAAATTTTTCTGAATACCCCATAGTTCACTTCTCTTACACCTCTCCACTAATGTAGATGTCCAATTCAATTGATATCAGTGATAGGCACTACTTGCTATCACATCATTGCAAGTACCAGTGACGGTCACAACCTACATTTTTCAAAAAAAAAAATTCCCAATACTTCTTGTCTTGCCCCATAAATATCACTCATACAATTTACCACCCTTATTCAACTACCTTCCACCCTTTTATCCCCTTAACAAATAATCGTCTGCAATAAAACTCTTAAGGGCTACATTTAGGTTAGAAAAATAAAAGAAATCATTAGACTCATAAAGATAGGTAAAATGAGTTTTATGAATGAAAGAGAATAATGTTTCTCTCCATTCATCACAAATTAAGTCTCAAATAGGGTACTAAGGATAAAAATTTAATAAGGGTTGGCTTGAAAGGCTCAAACGAACAAAGAAGGCTCTATCCTCATCTTTAAACCAAATTAAGCTGTCTATAAATTTCGCCTTAAAAATGTAAGAAGCAAGTTTCTGAGATACAATATAGGTGTGTCTACATAATTATATCTAAGTATCAAAAATAAAATATTTTATGGCTATTAGTGCTCAATAATTCTCAAAAATCATTCGAAGAAAATATTAACATTGACTACTCAACTCATGATGGTTTAGCTCAAAAATTATCACGCGAAAAATCAAAGAGAAATGCTAACCGATTACAAAATTTTTAAAAATTTCAAAAATTCTCAGCTAATTCGATCAAAAAATTTTAGAAATCCTGAATTGCTCTTGAATCAAAAGAAAAGCTAAAAATATTGCAAAAAAATTGAGTAAACAACACCAAATAACTATAAATCCAAATAACTCCCCACCCACACTTAAAAGTAAATATTGTCCCCAATGTTAAAGAAAATAAAAACATAAAGAGGGAAAGGGAAAGCTTCTCTGGCAATGAAGAACATTTGATGCAGTGTATCCTATCCTAAATAACCTTCATGTGACTTGGAGTTTAATCACTAAACAAAAACAAAACGATAAGCCCTTCAAGAAATTCGGTAAAAGAAAACAAACACAATCTAACATATTTAAGTAAATAAATGAAAAGAACAATAACAAAGTAATACAAGCTTGGGTTGCCACCCAAGAAGCGCTCCCATTTATAGTCTTAGGCTCGACTTTGGCAATTTCGATCATTCTAAGCACATAAGGATGGTTGGCCATCCTTTTTCTTTTGGCTTCTATGAGAAAAGCTTGACACCATTTTTCTCAACTCTTAAATCTTAATTCCTGGCTCTAACTTGAACTTGTCCTTTTCTCCATGCATTTAACATAGCTAGTGCACCAATTATCGCATCAAGTTGTTTCTCAAACCTCTATTTCTTCCCTCATGGTCACTTTCCTCATACCCTCACTTTTCTGCTCTTGTGAAACCATTTCTTCATTCTTTTTCATCTCACTTTCATCACCAGATGTTTTTCTCCAACTCAATTTTGGAATCTTCCTTTGTTTCAACAACCTCTTTGAGTACATTGCTTTTACCCACTTTGGGTGCCTATTCTTCAAACCTATCAACAATTAAACCAAGGGAATACTTAGCACATTTTAATTCAAATATTGGGACACTGTCATTATAATTAAAAACATCAATTTCAACCGACTCATTTTCAACTTGTAAAATCAACTTCGCTTTGTTAACATCAATTAAAGCATGTACGGTTGATAAAAATGGTCTCCCTAGAATTAACAGAATCTCATCATCCTTACCAATGTCCAATACCAAGAAAACAATGAGAAACACAAGCCTTTTCTACTTGAACAAGCACATCCTCCAACATGCCATATCATTTTCTCTCGAAAACAAATCTGCCAATTGGAGCGTAATTTTTGGTTGGTTTTGCATTGATGATCCCTAACTTATCATAGATTGCTTTTGGCATTATATTGATACTTGCCCCCAAATAACAAAGTGAACAATGCAACGTGTGTCCTCCTATATCCATCGATATACAAAAACTACTGAGATCCTTCAGTTTAGGGGTAATCTCTGTTGAACAATGGCACTACACTTGGCATCGACGTAAACTTTCTCATCATCATTCCATTTCCACTTCCTAGCCAAGAGATCCTTCATAAATGAAGAATAATTGGGTATCTTGTTGAGAACATCAACCAAAATGATGTTTACATTAAGCTTTTTAAACATATCAAAGAATTTATGGAATTATTTCTCTTGCTCCTCCATTCTTGTATCAATAAGTCGTTGAGAAAATGGCACTTTCACTGATGTATCCAATTTCAAGGGTTCCAATTTTTTCCACCTGCTCTCTCTTTGACTCCTTCATTTCATTCTCCTTTGTTATCTTATCATCAACTTCAACTTCAACTTTATCTTCAATTATCTTGAATTCTTGCTTCTCAACTTCTTTATCAACCTTTTTCTTGTCATTTTGCACACCAATTTTTTCCACTCCTTAGTGAAATAGCATTGCATTGTTCCTTTGGATTTGGAATGGTTTCGCTTGGCAAAGCTCCCATCGGTCTTTCATTATTTTGCCAAGCTAAATGTCCCAGTTAAAGTTCCATATTCCTTGCAGAAGTTCTGAAATTCTCATGCTCCATCCGAGAAGCTTCCAATTCTGTCCTCAAATTATCTTCTTTAGATTGACCATAGATTACATGTGAAAAATAATTGGGATTTTGAGGTAGGGGTCTTGGTGATGGCGACTGGTATGAGTTATTTTGTTGACGTAGATAATTTTGGGCATTTCTTTGGTAAGGTGGTTGATATGATCTAGAAGATGAAGATTGGTTGGAAATTATTTTACTTGTGGATGGTTAGATTAGAAAGATGAATTTCGAACATTACTTTGATTGTTCCATGAGAAATTTGGATGATTATGCCAAGACGGGTTATAGGTATTACCATAGAAATTGGTGGGTTCTTTGAACTAGAATTTTGGTTGGAAATGAATTGAACCTACCACCATGCATCATAGGTGCTTCACAAAGGCCATTCTGATGGTTTCCTCCACAAAAGTTACAATTTCCTTTGAGGTGTTGAAGCAATGGAGTTCACTGGACTCTTTCCCATGTTTTCTAAGGCCTTTTTTAGATTTGTCATCATGTTCAACATCATGCCTTGTTGAGCTAAGAAAAAATCATTGAAATTAATCATACCTCCTTACTGGGCATTGACTTGATCCACTTGTTGCAGTTATTGCACAACCAAAGGAGCAATTGTGCCATGGTAATAGCAAGTTGATGCCATTCTTTTCAATAGTTCTTGTGCTTCTTCTGGAGTTTTAAGAGAAAAAACACCTCCTGTGCTTGCATCGACAATCAATCTAGGTTCCGAAAACAATCCATTGTAGAATGTTTGTACTTGTAGTCACAATAGAATGCATAATGCGGAAACTTCCTAAGCAACTCCTTGAAGCGTTCTCATGCTTCACTTAAGCTCTCACCGGTGATTTGTCTAAATGAAGTGATGTTATTATAGAGCTTTGCAATCCTCGATGGTGGAAAGTACTTAGCTAAAAACTCTTCAGCCAACAATTTCATGTAGTAAAAGTACCTTGCTTGAAAGATTGTAGCCAAGCCTTAGCCCTATCTCTCACTGAAAACAGAAAGGCTCCCATCTGAATACAATCAAGATACACTCTATTGTATCTGAATTTGTAAACTTCCTCAAAATTTGCCAAATGTGCAAAGGGATCCTCGCTTGGCCCATCTCCAAACACAATATGGGTTCAGAGAATTTGAATAAGGCAAGCTTAATCTCGAAGTTATTGGCTTGTAAGGGCATTCGGGCAATACTAGCAAATGTCTCTCTTAAAGTAAGATGTGAAAGAGAAATTATTAAATAAGACCAAAAGGCAATAGTAATAATTAAAAAGAAAAAGTCTGATCTAGTAAGGCTCGTTAAACCTAATATTTCCACCAAGAATAATCTCCGGCAACGGCACCAAAAACTTGTTTGAGTAAATATTAGACTAGGTAATTCAATTCACAAACAAGCAATAAATAAAAACCTTAATAACCCTAACTAGTATTCACACAATCGCAAGGATACGAGGTAATCTTGTAGATTGGGTGAGTAAGGATCATCCCCACGAGGATTACGAACAATTACTAGGGTTCACAAACCTTTTCACCAGTTGACATTAGATCATGAGATGAAATATGACGCAGGCCTAATCTTATGATCTAATGATCTAATGTCAACTCTAACTAATGATCGACTGATTGCTCAACCCCTCTCTACAATAGATTATTTATAGGGAATATTAGGGTTAAATCCCCTTTCCTATGATAGAAACGTGAAAGCCCATGACAAAAGTCAAACCGAACGAAAAAAGTTGCCAAAATAACAAATTTCATTGGATTATGCTGCGTCATGTTCACATCATAACCTGTCATGCATGTGCACAATTTCTAGAGCCAAAAATCTCCTCTCTGGAGTTTGTGCACATGCACAAGAAATTTCCCACGTATGTGCGTGAATTCTAATGCACCTGTCTCAAATTCCATGTCAATTTTGACCTTGATTCTTATGGAATTTGTAAAAACTCAAAACATGAAAGTTATAGCTCTCTCTCTTATCTTTCCAATGTACTTTGAATCAACTCAAGCAAAGATCATACAATAAAGTTATGCTCAAAATGCCAAATAATGTCCAAATTCGCTCTTCACTGGTGTATGTTTTCCATCCTTATTATTTTTTTACAACTTTTTAATCATTTTTTACTCCCTTTTCATTCGAAACCTAAAATAAAAATAAAAATAAAATAATTAAACTCATAATTTACTGTAATATTGCTTGAATTAATGAAAATGGGGTAAATGATACATAAAATATAAGACATTTATATGCTTATCAGTAATCAAGGGAATGGACAGAGACAATTCGAACGATACTTCTTAAGGGACTATGCCATGCTAAATTTGAAGAGAGCAAACTCAAGCATAGCTAGAATGCCGGTCCAATCCAATAACTTTGAAATCAAGTCAACGTCAATTCAAATGCTACAAACACATGCTATGTTTTGGGAAGGCTTGAACGAACATCCCTATATACATCTCATGAACTTTGAGATGGTTGTGGATACATTCAAGGTCAATAGTGTTCATCCTCATTGTGTTCGCATGAGGGTATTTCCACCCAACTTTTGGGGCCGAACTAAATGGTGGTTGCAATCTCACGAGCAAGGAACATTCACAACATAGAACCAACATACCCAAGAGTTTTTGGTAAAACACTTTCCTCCATCTAGAACCGCCAAATTGAAGAATGAAATAACATTATTTAAACAAGATGTGGGGGAAAGCCTAACGGAGGCTTAGGAGAGATTGAAGGAGCTCTTAAGAAGGTATCCATACCATGCAATACCGTTCTGGCTACAAGTCCAAACATTTTACAACGGGCTCTAATCTATCAAGAGACCAAATCTATTGTAGACGTATCAGCTAGCGGTTCCTTGTCCTTCAAAACTTCAGAAGAAGCCTAAAGACTCCTCAATATGATAGCTTCAAAATATTAACAACATGGGCCGGTAGCTCAACTTGTTATCCAAAATGATTAAGCACAAGTTTAACAAGCTTAAGGAGGTGTTATTCACTTGAACAACAATGATGCACTCTTAGCCGAAAATGGGATTATGGTTAATTTGATGGCAAATTTCACAAGGGCCATTAGAATCTTGGAAGGAGTGGTGTTGTCAATGCTGTAGCTTCATCTTCCCAAACATTCCTACTATGCAATTTTTCTTTGACAATCACTTGAATGGCCAATGTGAACCATTCATGGGAGGCAATGAGCAATTGCATTATGTTTCCAACCAAACTTCATCCTCAAGAAATCCATTAATGTGTATGAAAACACCTATAACCTTACTTGGAGAAATCACCTAAACTTCTCATGTAGTAACAACATCTCATCTATCTTAAATCCACCACCACAAAACTTCTCCAATCAAGCTCATTATCCCAAACAAATCAACTCCCACATCTGAAGAACCCCCCTTCCAACTTTTGTCATCCACAACCAAATCTTTTTTATGAAACAACCAACCAAAGCCTCAATTTCAATATTATAACCCTCCACCACCCATGAACTATGCTCAAAATTTTCATGGAGAGGGAGATGATCTTCAAACCCAATTCAAAAATTTGAGAAAAGATTATGAGAATCTAAGGAGGGAACATGAAGTCTTTGTGAGGAATCAAGGGGTGACCACAAGGAATTTGGAAACTCAATTAGTTCAAATGGCTAGACAATCAAATAATAGGCCATTGGAAGGTTTATCGAGTAATAGATTCCCTTATAGACACCAAAATGGAAGGGAACAAGTCCAAGCCATTACACTTAGGAGTGGCAAAGCATTGGAAGGAAATGTTGGGGAAAGTTCAACATCAAGGAACAATAAGAATGAAAAGCTTGAGGACAATGATGTAGAAAAAAAGAAGTTTTCAAAGGGCCAAGGTGAAATGATTGAAGAACCTATCGACCCCACTAGTCAACAAAATGAAGGCAGAGATCCTCCACTCCAATTGGCAAAGCAAGTGAGAGTACCATTTCCCCAAAGCTTTGACTTGTTCTGTGTAATGGCCTTGTCTCTTATACACATCTAGATTTGTTTAAGAGATCTTACTTATCCCATTCAACTAGGCATTTGAAAACATGTAGATGTTATACTAAATACATGAAGCAAATTCTTACTTCAAGAGGAAACTCTTATAGGGATGAGATTTTGTAAGAGACACGGAGGGTTGTAGTGCATAGCCTACAAGGAAATTACCACCAAAGCTCAAAAATCCCAATTCCTTCTTTATTCCTTGTGAACTTGGGGTATCCAATTTGAGAAGGCTCTATGTGACTTGGGAGATTCGATAAATCTCATGCCTTTCTTAGTCTACAAGAATCTTAGTGGTGGATACTTGAAGCCTGGAACTAGCGTGTCTTTGCAACTTGTGGACCGAAGCATAAAATTGGCGAAGACGTGATCATTGAAATTGGCAAGGTGTACTCCCAGCGGATTTCATAATTCTAGACGTGAAAGAGGACAAGGACATGCCGATCATACTTAGCAAGCCTTTTCTTGCAACTGGGCGTGCCCTCATCAATGTTCAAGAAGAGAAGTTTAAGTTCTGCATTAATGATCACATTGTCATTTTCAGTGTTTCTGATCCTTAAAATTTCCTAAGGATCTACGAAGATCTCATGAGCATAAATGTAATTGATGAATTAGCCAATGACCTTTGTAGGTACATGTTAGCAAAATCCCGATTGGAAAAAGCTTTGATGATCCCAATTGAAGTCATTCAACATGAAGAAAAGGCGGTGGAGTACTTGATTCATCTAGGAGAGAATGGTCTAATTTAAGAATGTAAATCTTATGACACATGGTAACGGTAAATGAGGGCCCGAACAACGAACCCCCTTAGGTATAACTTAACACCTCTGACCTCTTCCCATTCATTTGAAATATGTTTATCTTGGCGACAATGAGACTTATCCTGTGATTGTGAAAGCATCATTGGCTAGTAAATGAATTGATAAGTTAATTGATGTGTTTAAACTTTATAAAACTACCATTGAATGGACTGTTGTTGACATTAAAGGAATTAGTCCCATTCTTTGCACAACATTTTATCGAGTAAGGGGCATAGGCTGATAAGGCAACCTCAAAGGAGGTAGAATACTACTTTGAAGGAGGTGGTTAGGAAGGAGGTTATGAAAATTTTAGATGTCAGTATAATCTATCCTATTAGTGATAACAAGTGGGTTAGTCCGACCCAATTGTCCCTAAGATGGTTGGCATCACCTTTGTGATTAGCAATACCAATGAACTCCTCCCCTCTGGAATAGTTACGAAATGGCGTGTGCGCATTGATTTGAGAAAGTTGAATAAAGCCACCTATAAGGATCATTTAACTTTTCCCTTCATCAACCAAATGCTAGAAAGAAGATTAGCCAGTATTACATATTATTGTTTCCTCGATGAATATTCTGGTACCTTCAAATTGCCATATGCCTAGAGAACCAAGAAAAAATGATATTCACATGTCCATATGACACATTTGCATATAGGATAATGCCTTTTGGGCTTTGTAGTGCTCCTAGTACTTTTTAATGGTGCATGTTCACTATCTTTCACAATATGGTAGAAAAAATGCATTGAGATTTTTATGAATGACTACAGTGTCTTTGGTGTGTCCTTTAATGATTGTTTTTCAAACTTGTCCAATGTTTCGAAGAGATGTGTAAAAAATAATTTGGCCCTTAATTGGAAAAAATGTCATTTTATGGTACAAGAGGGTTTCGTTTTAGGTCACATCCAAGGGTATAGAGGTTGATAGAGTTAAGGTTGAGGTGACTAAGAAATTGCCTCCGCTTATTAATGTAAGAAGGGTGAGAAGTTTCCTTGGTCATGTGGGTTTTATCAAATGTTCATGAGAAACTTCTCTGACAGTCACTTACTAGACCTTTGTGCTCATTGCTTCAAAATGATTGTCATTCAATTTTGATGAATCTTGTTTGCATGCTTTTATTGAGTTGAAACATGCCCTTGTCAATGTACCAATCATTGTTGCACCAAAGTAGTCTATTCATTTTGAGTTAATGTGTTACGCAAGTGATTATGCAATAGGAGTTGTTTTATGCCAAGATATTGCTGAAGTATTGCATCTCATTCTTTATGCAAGTAGGACCATAAATGATGCACAAATAAACTATTCTACCACAGAAACTGACCTACTTGCTATAGTGATTGAATTTGTCATGTTTAGATCAAATCTCTTTGGCTCTAAGACCATTGTGCACACCAATCACTCCGCACTAAACTATTTATTCTCCAAACAAGATTCAAAACTCATTTATTAAGCTGGATACTTCTCTTGCAAGAATTTGATTGGAAAGTCATTGACAAAAAGGGATGCGAAAATGTAGTGTCAGATCATTTGTCAATGATTGAAGAAAGTCTCAACTTGTGGGTCAAGAAGGAAGAGCCATAGTAGAGGAATCATCAATTGAGAAGTTAATTGAAGTCAAAGATGCTCACCCTAGGTATATTGTGAATTACCTAGTTGCACGGGTGGTGCCGAGCTTGTTAAGTGTCAACCAGTGAAGAAAGTTCTTCCTGGAAATCAAGCACTACTTTTGGGATGAGTCATATCTTTCCAGAGGTAAAGTAACCAAGTCCTAAGAAGATGTGTTCCCGAAGGGGAAGTGGAGAACATATTGAAGCATTGTCATTCATCCCCTATTAGAGGCCACCATAGAGCACAAAGAACATCCTTCAAGGTTCTACAAAGAGGGTTGTATCGGCCAAGCATCTTCAAAGACTCTATAACCTTTGTGCTTGAGTACGATGAATGTCAAAGTGGCAAAAATATTTCAAGGAGACAAAGGATGCCCCTCAATGGAATTATGGAGTTGGAAGCCTTTGATGCATGGAGCGTTGACTTTATAAGGGATCTCTTTCCGCTATCATACTCTAACAAGTTCATATTGGTTGCAGTTGATTATGTGTCAAAATGGGTAGAAGCAACTACTACAATGACCAATGACGCAAGGGTTGTCACCAAATTTCTTAGGAAGAACATCTTCTCCCAGTTTGGAATGCGTAGAAAAATCATTAATGGTAGGGAATCTCACTTCAAGAACTCTCACTTTGAAGCTTTGATGTCAAAGTATGAGGTGAAGCACAAAATCGATCTAGCATATCACCCCCAAACTTCGAGTCAAATGGAGGTGCAAATAGAAAGCTAAAGAGAATCTTGGGGAAAATTGTTAAGAACTCAAAAAAAGATAGGGCAACAAAGTTAGATGATGCTCTTTGGGCAAACCGCATGCCCTTCAAGACTCCAATTGGAATGTCTCCTACCACATGGTCTACGGTAAATCTTGTCACTCGCTAGTGGAGCTAGAACATCGGCTGTATTGGGTCATTAAGAGCTTGAATTTTGATATGAAAGAAGTTCCATGTGAGAAATGGCTCCTAGACTTGAATAAGTTGGACGTGTATAGGAGGGAAGCATTTGAGAACTCATTGATCTGAAAGGAAAGACTGAGGCTTGGCATGATAAGCTAATTTTGAGAAAGAGTTCACTCCGGGTGATCATGTCTTGGTCTACAATTCAAGACTCAAGTTGTTTTATGGGCAAGCTCAAGTCTAGGTGGCAGGGCCCATTTGAGGTGGTCAAGGTGTTCCCACATCAAGCCGTGGAGTTAAAAGGCACACAATCGAGCTTTAAAGTGAATGAGCATCGTTTGAAAGTCAACCATGGTGATCCAGATGAGAGAGGACAAACCACTATCTTCCATGTAGATACTTGACCCTCCACAAGACATAGTCGAGCTAACGACTACAAGCAAAAGTGCTTCTTAGGAAGCAACCCAAGTTTCTTCTCTTTTACTTGTTTATGCTTTGGTTCATTAGGTTAAGTAAGTTTAATTAGCTTAATTTAATATTAATTTGGTTTACTTCGCACTAGTTTGATAGCGCTTTAGTAGAATTGCAAGTAAAATTGATCTCTAAATTGATGTTTTTATTTTGTAGGTGATAGGAAGCCAAAGGAGTGATTTTGGGAAAAGTTAAAAGTGGAAAATAGATTTAAGTAAAATTGACCGCAGACATTGAGATTTTTAGCCACAATCAACTACCAGACCAACCTACTGGAAAGTTAACCGCAGTCAACAAAAGATTTCTATGAAAAATTTTTCCATGTCATTTTGATCATGGTCAATGTCTTTAAAGATAATTTTTACTAACCACGGTCATAGATTCAAAGTTTTGAAAAAAATTTCAAAGTGTTTTTTACCATAGTTGTTGGTTTTATTGTTCACAATCAACCATTTTAATAAACTCTCTAGAAAGTTGATCGCGGTTAATTAACCACGGTTAATCACTTGAGATTTTGAAAGAGAATTTTCTAAGTCAGAATGACTGCAGTCAATGATGTCTAAGACTAAATTTTTTTACCGCGGTCATCTTTTGAATTTTGAATGAAAATTTTTTCTAAGTCTTTTTACCGCAGTTTTCAAAGTTTTTAACCACGATCAATATCGAACCTATGCCACTGGAAAGTTGACCACGTCCCAGTAACCGTGGTTAACTACTCATTGTTGAAAAAAATTTCCAAGGAAAAATGACCGTGGTCAATTTTCAAAAACCCTAGTTACACCTTTTAACCACAGTCAAAATTTTTCTATCAAAATGTTTTTTACTACGATGCCTCTTTGCCTGAGTATAAATATTCTTTAACCCCCAAAAATTTTTAGAAAACCCCAATTCCTCAAAACTTTAGCTGCCTCTTTCCCTTCCTCTCTCTCTTTTCACAAAATCTACCCCATTTTCAGCCAAAAACTTTTCCTTTTGCCCCAATTCTTCCACATAACATCTTAAATCACCTTCATCTCAAATCTTGGAAGACTAATTGGTCAATTATGATGTCAAGGACTTCTCAACTCATACTTTTACCTGGTAAAATCATTCCAAACTCCTCATATAAACTGGGTTTGTAAGTGTTTTGAATCTTCAAGTTTGTCATATTTTTGGAGTTTTGAGGAAATTGTTGGAATTATTTTTGCTTAGTTGGAATCCTTGATTGATTGTTATTGGTTAATTTTGTGGGGTGTTTTTGGTTGATTTAATTGGAATTTGTTGTTGATTTTGGATAATTGTTGATTAAATGACTCAAGATAAGGGAAAGGGTAAAGCGGTAGCCACGGCTTCGGCCAGTAAGAAGAGAAATACTAGACTGGTGAGCCAATCTAGGAGTTGTGGTACTGGGGCATTTGATAATCACATTTTTATTAGCAATAATGCTTCTAAAATCTACCAAAAGCATGCTAAGCATAATATCATCAAGAAATGAGCTTTGATCTCTCGAAAAGTTGGGGAAAATTTGAGGGACTTACAATGGAGATCGAGTGTCAATTGAGTGAGTGGAATTAGGGAGTTTTTAATGGAAAAAATCCTAAAGGTCATGTGAATTTTGTAAAGTAATTTCATTCTGTAATATGAGTAAAATGAAAGATGAACAAGTGGATGTCAAGGGGAAATGGGTTGATATAAGTGCTAGAAAGATAAATTCAATTTTTAAGACTCCAAATCTCGATAGTAATGAGTACGGGGATCTGATGAATCAACAATTTCGGGGGTCTGATTACAACAAAATTTGGGAACAATTGTGTGGAAGTAAGCCTAATTGGTTGTTTAACTACGCTCAGACCCAAGTTTTGGGATTTCATAAAGAGCACATACAATTGTTACCCAAAATTTTGTTGTATTTTATCAGTTGCCATATCATAAGGATCACCACTTTCAGTTTTGTGTAGAGGGATAAAACGTATCTTGTGCTTAGCATTCTGGAGAATTTGAGCATTGATTTGGGAAAAAATAACTTACTTGGACTTCCTGAAAAATTCCCAATCAGTGAAACCTATATTTTCACTCCCTAGTCTTTTATCTAGCTTTGTCTTAATGCAGGTTGGGGAGGAGGAAGTACATGCAAAGGGAAAGTAGATTAATGGAGCATATGTTCGCAGTATGGTAAAGGAGTTTAGAAGGCACCATCCTAGAATAGATACACCAGACGTGCAACCTCCTCGAGCACCTTATCAAGCACCATTTCTCACCATGCCTAGTGGATATGTCTATAATCCTCCACAAACTAACCGTGACCAGGATGAGATGCAGGCTTATTGGACGTGTAGTCAGATGATCATTCACAATAACCTGATGCTTATCGGCCAAGCTCTCCAAACCACCACTCTCGACACTTGGATCCATCAAGACCTCTACTGATACGGCACTACGGGCCACTGCATGGCCAAGACTTCTTCCAACCTCAAGGTAAGAAACAAACACCACAACAAAGAGGCGGTGAGGAAGAAGGAACTAATGTGGAGGAAAAGGAATGAGAAGATGTGTAGGGAAACCTGGAGGATTCAAGCAATGGCATGTTCGAGACTTTGGATGACGAAAAGGAAAACGACGATGAAGAAGATGATTGAGCCCCGCCCTCGACCACCCTATTGAGAAGACCCTTCTCTCCCTTACATTTATTTGCTTTTCACCCCCATCACTCCTTTATTATCATTATCATTTTGAGAGGCCAAGATAAATATCCGTTGCATTTTTCTTATTGCTGGATAATTAGTTAATTGCATTTTTAGTAGTATTTCTATTGTTTTGAATAATGTTTTTTGTTTAAGGGTCCGGTTTTTATGGATTAATGATTGGTTTTGACCTCTTAACATATATGGTACTTGTGTGAAAAGGATGACTATTGGGCTATTTCGGTGTAGTCAACCTTTAGTTATTGTTGAATATATTTTTATTATGGTTGATTGAATCACTGGGACATTTTAGAAAGATTCACTTTTAGTTATTCTTTTCTTGTTTCGTTTGGTTATTGCTCATTTTAACTTCTTGTACTCTATGTTGCGTGGATGGATGAGTTGTACCCATCAAGTAAATAATATAAAACATGTGGTGTTGTCCTTTATTACATTTTTTGATATACTTGGTTTGTGTGATTTGGGATGAATGAATTGGTTGATGAACTTGATAAACATTCATGTGAATAATGGATCTTAACTCCCTAAACTTTACCAATTGTTCAGTCCTTTTCATGCAAAATGTTTTCCTTTGCCTGGTTTTGTTGCTAAACTCTATTTTGACTGCAAGTATTGTTGGTTGAATGCCACTTCCACTTCATTGTTGATTGAGTTTAAACATGTTGAGGTTTTTAGAAATTGGCTTGATAGTGTAGGAGGGAATGATTTAAGTATCGTTGGTCATTTTACATAAATTGCATTATAAGACATTTTACGGGTTTGTGAGATTTGGTTTAGGACCATAATTGGGATAGTATGAATTCCCTGTTCACCAAATAGTCAGATTTTGGAAGTGCTCTAGGCATTTTTTTTTTTAATCATTCGAGCCAAAACGTTTACCCTTAAAATCAATTGTATCCCTAGTGTCCCCATTAAGCCTTTAAGCCTTAATTCTTTGAAAACCACAAAATTCGACGAACCATTTTCCTTTTTATTTACCCCTCTCTTCGTCCCATCACCTTAGTCATTTGAGGACATCAAGTGCGGAAGTTAAAGTTATATATGGGAAGGAACACATTTTTGCACAAGTGTTTAGAAATTGAAGTCTAATGCTTAGTATTGTTTTTATTTCCTTTATGTAATTAGGTGTTATAAAGTTCACTTTATCTTGTAATTTGTATTCGCAATTTCTCTCTTCCTAAAAAAAAAAAAGATATATAAATATGTGTGTGTGTTTGTGAAAAATCCTTTATTGTTCATTTTAATTACTGCAACTTTGTATATACTAATGTTATAAAGAAGACTCAAAATACATCCTTAGAGATAGATATTTTTTGTTCAGCACTTCAAGTGTGAATTGGTTAGTGCGTGGTAAATGTGGGGATTTTTTTATCAAGGGATTGGGTCCAAAGATTTGTTTTGAATGACTAAGGTGGAATGAGCCACTTTGTCCATGTATATCCTACCTTTCATTAAATCTGAGCTTTCATAACCTAATCATTTGTTTAAATCAAGATTTCTTCGTTCTTCCTAACTTTCCAAAAGTAGTAAAAATGAAGAACATGGTGCTCTTTAGTGTAGAAAATGCTATTTATGGTAAACTCGTTATTATTCCTTTACTCCTTCAATCAATGCTAGCTCAGTATTTATTATGCTTAACTGCTTCGTAGCTTTGTGTTGCATTGTGATCTAAGTTAATTTTTATGCACTATTATGTCTACATGTGGCTTGCTAGAGTGGTGATTAGTGATAATCCTTACATGCTTTCCTAAAGTAGTCTAGTTAATTGCTTATTTTGTGAATTTCTTGTATTATCCTAGTATATAGTAGCAAATTACCCTTGTTTTTTTGTCTAAAGAGTATAACGGCCCTATAAGCCTAGTAATCACCATTCCAATCCTAGTGGGAACAATACCCACTCACCACTAACCTGAAAAACCTACCTGTATACTTACGAGTATGAAGGTTTTGGTTAAGTGTAAAAGGGTATATTTATTTTTATTTCTTGTTTGACATGTATAAACTTGACCAACATCGAGCGAATAGGGTTACACAAGATGTGAATAGCCTATGTTTGGTTTATTTGTTTAGATAAATAAAATTGATTCGTGTATATGATAGACATATACCTATGCACCTCAGGTAGTCAAGATTAGGATAAGTTCTTAATGTTATAGTTCCAATTGCAATGCACATAAAAATATAGTGACTTGGTATGGATTATTAGATTTGCATTTCAAAAGGATCTTGTAAACACATGAGAATCCTAGGATAGTAAAACCCTAGTTTGTAATTAGAGAAGAGGAAGATGAGATATTCATACAAAATGTTGGAGTGATAACTGAACCCTGAGTTTTCATCACTTGAATTACTCGTTTGTTTATTTACATTATTCAATTTACATTTCTATATCTTTCCTTTGATATTCAATCATCGATCATTTGGATAGAGTTTACTGTCTAGATGTGTACTTGGTACAATTAATACATAGTTTATCTTCGTGGAAACGATCCCAACTCATTACTTAGATACTTATAGTGATACGTGGACTTGCGTGTATGAAACGTGCAACAGATCCCTAACGCCTCAACAACTGCGACTTGTACCAGATCATGACCAATTAACATTAGAAGGAGGAGTTACTCAACTAGAGAAGAGAATAAAGCATCAATCATAGTGTATGAAGGCCATGGGTTAAATGTTGTGACAACTTTGGTGAGCCTTCACACTTGGATGAGCATGTTTCCCACAATTCCGATACAATCACCAATGGATGACGATTATGGTGTTCAAGAAAAATCTCTTTGCTAACTAATAGTGCTTCATGTTTGAGGCTAAATTTCCTACAATTTATCATGTTAACCATAGTTTGCAATTTTGAGCCTAGTAAGTCTAATTTCTGTGATAACCATATTATTTAGCAAATTTACCGTTTTATTTTATTTATCATTTTTTTTCTACCCATCACCTTGGCTAGTGTTGGTCTTTTGGAGTCATCAATGTGTATTGGTTGATATTTATGATAGAGAGTTGTGAGAGGTGTTACGTTTGTTGGGAAAGAAGTCAAGTATATATCTTCTTTTTTATCCCCTATGTGTGATTATGTTGTTCTTAATAATAACAAAAAAAAAAAAGAATAAAACAAGTTGAAAAAAAAAGAAGGAAAAAAATTCGAGTGTGCAAATTGTTGTGTGCTTGTGAATAAAGAAGGATGCTTCCTTGCTTCGAATGTAATAAAGAAGTTGTATTTTGCCTCTAAGAGTATTTTGATGAAAAATATGGTTTGGGGAATGTTAGCTATGGGATCATGATATGGTTTAGAATGTTAGCTCCCATAGCTATGATTCTAATTTTTGAATAATGTGTCTAAGGTAATATGAACTAATTATATATATATTTTACCCTTGTCCCTTAGCTTGTGTTACAAGCATTAAAAGTCCTAAGCAGTCCCTAGTTTAGTTAATTTGTACTAGTGAGTGCTGGATACAACATTATGTCAAATTTTGATGTCATACTTGTCATGATTTGTGAGGTGGAGTGATCTTTGTTCTTTTTCTTTCTTTGTGAGTGAACTGTTTAACACTTTCATGATAATATGGGATCTCTCGTCAAATCATCCTACGTACTTTGAGAATTCTATTATCTCTTATTCAGTTACTAATTGTCACCATTATTGATGCATTGAATGGAGTTAGTTTGTGTTTTTTGCTTGTTATTATTGTGTTTTACTCAGCATGAGTAACAGTTCACGCGGGATATGATAACTCTCTAAAATGAGATTTACTTCATGTGTTTTGATCAGGTTTTTATGCAAATACCAATCAATGTCTTTGTTATTTTAAGGTTTTGTATATTTTTAGTGTTTTGATGTTAAAGTGTGATTTTATGTGTTCTAGAGTATTTATTAATGTATTTTTATGTGTTTGTATAGGTTTTGAGTGAATCGGGGGTCAACCTAATGATTAGCATGTGAATTGAGAAGGTCAAGTGAAGAACGAACGAGTACCCTGTTGAAGTGCTAGGCACTGTGCAAAGCCAAGAAGAAGTACCGCAACTCCCAATCACCAATCTCCTAGGTGCCACAGCTCCAGTGTGGGCACTGCACGACACCTACCTTGCTTCAGCAATGTGATTGTGTGATTGTCAATGATTTCAAGGTCCATTTTGTGTCCAATTTGGTCTGTTGAAGCTATTCAACAATAATACTTGTTAACCCTTAAAACCTATAAATAAGGGCCCTTAAAACCTAGTTTAACATCATATCATATCGTAGAGTTAGATTAACGTAGCTGTCATTTACATTTTTCTGATTTTTACTACACTTTGGAAGAAGATGAAGGATTTGGAGATTGAGGTTACAGCCATGATTCGACTTCCCAATGACTTCTACTTAATTTTATTACTCTTTTATCATTGTTATTGTATTACTATGGCTTTCATGATGAGAGTTATGAATTGCTTCATCGCAATTACGCTTTAAGTTTCTTTAGTTAGGGTTATTGAAATGTGGCAGTTTGTGATGAAGACAAAGACTCATGTTTTATTATTATTCAAGATAGATTTCTATTAAAGAATGAATATTTACTATGTTCTTAATGCTTTTAAGTTTCTGATTACTTTTTAAATAATTACATAATTATGTGATGAGACAACCTAAGTGATTTGTATATTTAGTATCAATTAGTAAATTTCTATGAATTGAGTGAATATTGGCTCAAAAAATAATGCAATTCGTGTGGTCACTTTTAAGAATTTCATGTCGTAAAATTATGCCCTTTTTCTTCTAATTACCTGTGCTAGCTTAAAGACAAATAAATTAGTAAAAATAGAGTTTCGCATGAGCATTGGATAATAATTATAATAGGAAATTCGACCGACAATCATGAAAATCAATTTAGAATAATTTAAACTGATTTTATATCTGAGCAATTGGTGATATCAAGGTAATGTTGAATACATTTCATTTGCTAGTTTGACCTAGTTTATTATTTAGTCCTTTATTGTTAGTTATTTCAAATCTGTCATATTTGGTTGTCTAAATTGTAGTAGAAGTATTAGTTTCAGTGGTTATTCTATGTATATGTGGGTACGACAACCTTCCTTTCCCTCAAAATTACTTGAGTGATCTCATGCACTTGATAATGTAGGAAATTGTCCATCAGGCTACTTCTGTAAACTAAAAGGAATAAAATAAAAGAAATAGTATGCATCATGAAATAAAATACGTATTTTTCACCCCAAAAAAAAAAGTTAGCTTTCTGAATGTAGAAAAGTAACTATTACCTGAAAATATAAATTTAAAAGGTAGTTTAGAAATTTCAAGTATTAACGAACTTGGCGGGATAGTCAATAGCAATAAGAGTAAATTACACTTTATCCCTCTAACTTACACCCCAATTACATTTTGCAGCTTTAATCAAAATAATATAGTTAGAATTTACATTCTTTAAAAAATTCCATTATATAAGTAATTATGAAAGGATGATATGGATATTTGTTTTAACAAACATACCCTCAAAAATTTGTGGACAGTGTTACTTGAAGGGTGTTCTAATTACTTCATTTTTAATGGTTACATAATATCTTTCTTTTTATTATTTCATAAAAGTTATGAGCATCTTATGAATATCACAATTTTTTTAATCAATTTATATTTGTTTTCTTGGTTTCTAAAACTAAATGAGAAAAAGAGAACTTTTACAAATACTTTTTGTTCTATCATTTTTACAGTGACTAAATATATTAAAAATAAAATAAGTAAAATATATTTTATTTATAAAATAAAATATATTTATTTACATACATTGTAGACTTCATTAAAAAGTTTTTCATGTGTTTTGACGTCATACCAAAATAAATAAAATACTCTAATTGAGTGAAAATATATTCTTTCTTGCACCTTATTATTAATTGGCCGAATGAAAAATTATTAGACAAAATATATACAAATAAAAGATATTTTGATTTACTATTTACATTTAATATGTCTAGTTTGTATAAAATGAAAATGAACAGAAAGTAGTTGTAAAAATTATCCTTATTATACTTTCTTTATTCCATAAATAAAAAGAATATTTATAAGTTGAACAAGAAAAAGTTGACAATTTATGAAATTCTCTTCATTGTTAGGAACTCTCTCCGTCTCATAATTTTCGTCGTTTTTTTTAGAATCAAATTTTTTTAAGAATAGTATGTGATAGTGATAGTTATTTAAATTATTTTAATTGTCCTTCGGAATTCAAAACTGGAATGGTGTTGTATTTGTCCCTACTAGAACACAAAAGATAAAAGTGGAAAATAAATAATGATTATATTTTGACCTTTTAACATGACAAACATTTTGGGACAAATAAACATATATATATATATATATATATGAGAATTCTACAGTCCTTTTGGCACATAATATTTTACTGTACAAACATTTAAAGTAAAGGGAATAATTTCCTAAAAGGGACTATAGAATTTTTCATATATATATATAAAAGAAGATATCATGTAATCACTAAAAATAAGATAAATAGAAAGTAATTTTGTCAACAAATTTTTGGAAGATATTTTTGTTTAAAACAAATATTCACATCATCCTTTTATATTTACTTATATTATAAAATCTTTTAGAGTGAATAAAGCTTATATTGTTTAGGTAAAAAAGACTGTAACTAGAGTGTTTGTTTGAGGGGCTAAAGTATAATTAACCTACCAATTATTCCTGTGGAATGTGTAATACCTATTAAATTAGCTATACAGTGGATAATGAATCCCATGTTTAAAATTCAACCAAACATGGGATAATATTGTATTAGTTATCCAATTCCAAGTCATTCCTTGAACCAAACGAACCCCAAGAGTTTCAATAAAGTTCAGTTCAGTCCATTTCGTTGGAAATTTATTACATTTGGTATCCTTGTGAATTGCTCATATGATCTAGTTTATCTCCCTACTAACCTTGTAAGGAATCATGTTAAAGGATGGCAATATCGCTTGCTCCGGAAAGCGCACGGTAAATTTGATTAGATTTGTCAATTGAGAACCCAATAGTGAATGGGAAGCAAAATAAAATGCGACATGCCAATAATTGCTCATTTCAAGTGCTTGTAGGATAATTCTGTCAAATGCTACTTCATATCTCCAGTATCATCTTCCCTATGGTACAAAGTCATTTAAGAGACAATGTACAGTAGGAAGATAAAATAACTATTCACTAATCAGTATCCTTCTCTGTCGTTGTAGCTCAAAAAGCAAGGCCAGGGCAGCTGAGTCAAATGAACTCTTCTTATCAGCTCTTTGCTCTCCCGTGAGTTCTATAGGGCCGGAGTTGGGTATGATTAAGGTGATCCGAGATTCGAAACTACTAAAGCCCGTCCTTTTCTCAGAGCCTTCAACAAATACAATTGGAGATCTGAGCACAAAAATACTAGTCAGATCCAATCAAAATGTTTACATCGAACAAGAAAAGAATATTTATGTTGAGATCGTGGTCGAACAATTTTAGGAAATAATGAAACTGAGTAAAGATTCACATGTAGAACAGTCACCTAACATGGTTGGGTTTACTAACCTTGATTTACAGATAAGCTCTTTGCACTCAAAAGTAGGCATTGGCCATTGGAGTGTCCTGCATAGAGCAAAAAGAGCAGTCCGTGGTCCTCCTTTTTTCTTCTCAACAGGTGGAAGCACTGCCAAGAAAGATGGTGCTTATGCAGATAACAACCAACTCTAAGCATATGCTTAAATGGGGCTGAAGGCTTCCGCCAACTATGATGATACAAAAGAACAACTGCATACAGCTATATCCCTTTTCATTTCTCCAGTGTGTTCATCTACTGGCATATTGTACTACAACCACAACTTTTAATTTTATATTCTGCAGTCAGGTGATGTTCGTCTTCCTTTCTTGCACCTTTTTTTTTTTTTTGTGGTGGTGGTTTCTACATTCAAATAAGCTAACTTTTTTTTTAGCTATCTTGTCAATAATGTATCTACTATTTCCCTGAGCTTTTGACAGTAACTTATCCAATTGTATCAAGTCTAATACAAGCTTGCAAAATGGTATATTGCTCCATAAAATAACATTGTTTCTAACTATTATAGAAGTTTTATCCAAAAACTACATTATTTACCTGAGCTTTTGACAGTATGTTATCCCATTGTATCGTCTAATACAAGTATGCAAAATGCAATATTGCTCCATAAAATCACTTCTAATTATTATTACTAGTTTTATCCAAACACTAATAGAGAGAGTACTAAGCAAAGAGCAGATTTGGAGTAAATCCCAACTTAAGTTACTTCTGGGTACTCGGGGGCAAGGGAGTCGAGGGCCTTACCTCCACCAATATGTACAGGGGTTGACCCACTCCCCTCAAGGTCACAGGTACCAGGATATGTTTATAATTCAACCTATTCTGGGTTTAAAGGTTTAGGTTCCATATTTCTTCAAAATAGCTAAGAAGTTGCTTCATAACACATAAATGGCAGTACCTGGTATATCGAGCTTATCAGAATTAGAACCCTTTGGGTCACTGCTTATGGAGAAACCTTTATCTGGCTCAGGATGTGGCCAAACTGTGTTATTCCTGATCAACTACATTTTATTGGATTTTGACACAGTATCATCGTTTTCTGGAATGCTGACAGCAGCGTCAGAGCTTAAAGAAGCAGCAAAATCATCATCAGTATTTGCTTTTGTCCTTTTAGAGTTTGAAATTCCTCTTTTCTGTCATTAGGTAGAGATTCAGCACACAGAACAGACAACAACAGATTTTCTAAACAAATTAGAAACACTTCAACCCAAGCACCAAAAGAAAATAATAAATATCACTGCTAAGTACATAAAAAGTCTTCATCCTTTTTAGTTCATACATGTTACTGGATACGAAGTCCAGTCTATTTGATTCTGGAAACAAAAGGGGGACAACCAAAAGCATAATTTTAAGAGGACAGCACCATGAAATTTTATTTTATGCAACTCTTGAGAAAATAGAGAAGAAGAAACAAAAGCACCATATAGATGTCCATAACTAGACTTGAACTGTGTTTCTAGGAGAGACTTCTAATTACATTTTATTAAATTAAATATAAAAGTGATGATGAAACAATATTTAGATATCTAAAATATCTTCCTAGATTTGTAAATATATTTAGTTACTTTTTCACCTCCAAACGCAGGAAGAGTACGAGGTATAATATAGCAATGTTTGGTACACACGAATGACCTAGAATGGAAAGGCCATTCCTTCCATCGAAATATGTGTCCACTCAAAATAGGCATCACTGCTTATTCTCATTCGATTGATTGATTAATTTAAGTTAAAATGGAGTGTGTATTCTTTTTTATTGTTTAGTATTAAATGTTTTTAGATGTCAGAATTTAGTATAACAAAGTCTCTTTTTTCCTTTTTATTCAGGTTACATAACATGAATTTTCAATCTATGTGAAACTTCTGACATTTTGCATTTAAGATTAAAAAAGTTAAAAAAGATTTGCAAACTACATTTCAACTTTTTTTACATTCAAATAATTGAATTCTAGTATAATTTAACTAATTATATGATAACATTTTTATTTGAAAAAAAAAATCTATTTATAAGTAATGAGAAGATTACAAATATGCAAAGAAAAAAAATTCAAATAAAAATTTGAATAAAATTTAGATGAACTTGATATCCCATAATTTTATCTTTCCAATCTCAAGCTGGAAATGACTTTCCTCAAGTTTTATTGAGGAATTAAGTATTTAAGATCTAATCTTGCCTATTGGACTTTTATGGAAAAATAGACCTTTCCAACTTGCTGTTCTCATACTAAAGATGAAATATAAGAATAAGTTGAAAAGGTTTTTTCATTCCATATCATTCCGGTAATACCACAACGTGGGTTTATGCTTTACATAAATGAACACTAGCAGTAATTTCTGTTAGGAATGATTCTCTGAGCAGTTTCTCATATGGGAAAGTCAAAAACATAGTAAACTGGCATTAGGTTGAGGATAAACAAACCTCTAAGATCTTTAACAAATGAAGAGCTGCTTGACCCTTAGCTGCTTTTCAATTATGTCCAAAACCCTCTTCAACCAACAGGACATCTTTGAGCTGTAGACTAAGCTCTCTGCCTTCACTAAATCCCCTTTTGTTGTACAATTTTCTTTTACAAAGTAACCTAGAGAATCACAAAGCTCAATCAGTTCACGTAGTGGAGGGAGTTCAAGCTTATCAGGGGTCACAATAGGTGATAAGAGTGGTTTAAAGATCCTCCAGACTTCATGTAGATTGAGCTTGGTATCAATTAGTATTGCTCCAGCAATACTTTCCACCAAGTCCCCTAGTACCTGCAATGCAAAAAGATACCAACATGAAACTGGCTAATAATAGGAAACGGAAATAGCAACAATGGTGGAAAAAACGTATAGATAAAAAGAAAGAATTTAACATGGTAAAACTAAAATGCCAATCTAAAATGCCAGTTAAGTAACCTTAGGAGCTTTTGTAACTTGGAGCAGCTTACTGTCACAAGCATCAGAAACAGATTTTGCATATGCTGATATCTGATCTTCAAGAAATCCAGAGCAATGTTGAAGATGCAGATGAAGTTTGTGTCTAACAGCAGCAAGAGCGAAAATTATCATTATTAACAGAAGCAGAACGCAAGTCCGTCAATTCCCCAGGGTCAATGTTAGCATGATTTTGGTAAAGGTGCCATGTTATAAGTATGTCTAGCACTGAATCGCCAAGAAACTCCAGCCTCTGTTGGAAAATCAACAAGAAGATGGATGATTAATGCAGAAAAAGTGAAATGTCTAGAAAACCTGTCTCTTAACAAAAAGTGAAATGATGTACAAGTATAACCAGTAAATCATCCTCTTTCAGTATGAAAGCCTTGACCTTGAAGAAGGAAAGATAGGTAAGCCACCATATCAAACATCAGTAGGCTGATATTGTTGCAAAAGTTTGCTTCTTAGCTTAAATTAATATAATGAGATATATTTTTTTTTTTAACTGATGAAGTTTATGTAATATAATGAGGAGATACATTTTCTTTAATTCATGAAGTTTATGTAATATAATGAGGAGATGCATTTTTTTAACTTATGAAGTTTATGTAAATGCCACCTGGTAACAGATAACTAGCTTCTTGCTCATGTTCAGTTGCATGTGTGATGGCCTCAAGCAACAATCCCTTTACTGTGAATTCATAACCAAGTTGCATCTCTAGGGTTTCAATGTCTTTGACTTTTGGGGAATACGAATGAAGAGATGCAATCTTAATGGCCTCATCTACTGATGCAGGCCCCAGTTCAACATCAATACCAAGCCATTTCATCAACCCAAGGGCAGCAACCAATCCCCCAGTGACATAGTATGCTCCAATTAGGGCTTCAACACAATCAGATATTGTTTTCGACCCCATCCACCTGTGACCTTTATCACAGCACTTCCCAACCACTACTTTAGTATCTTCAGTAACAAACTTTGTGTCTAAAGGGACTTCTATTGTATCCACCCCATGTACACAATGATTAGGCCATATACAACGCTGTCCTGGAGCAGTCCATCGACGTGGTTCAAATGCACCATCCCGTATATAATTCTGTCAGAAAGAAATGAAAATGGTATAAATGTAATTAGTTAGGAAATCAAAACCATGCTGCCCTTTTGGGTAGAGGTATGCACAAGGAAAGATACATGAGTTAACATAGCTTCTGACTTCCTGAAACAAAAGTGATCTCCAATAATGAGAGGGGAGAGAATGTCACAACGACCTTTCTTTATGCATACACTTCATTTCACTTCATATTACTTAAATTTTCCTTTTCCTTTTTGGTCTTTATTTTAGGTTTTGGGGTGAGAGTTGGAAGGTAGAGGTAGAGTGAGGAATACAGGAAAGATTATACCTTGGTTTGTTTAAGGCAACAAGCATTTATTAATGCAACCATTTAAAATCCTTGCTTCATGACAACAAAAATAAGCAATTCTCTTTTCTGGATTGAATAAGTGCCCGGAAAAGACTAACATGTTTGATCAGATCATCTAATTTTATCCAAAATTCTCTAGATTTGTGATCCCTGTCTCTTATACACATCAGCTATTGTATCAAAAGCATATAGGGAGATAGCAAGAAAAATTTTTGACAAACTTACAGAACTCTACTTTTGTCTGAACACAGAGCCAAACACATTATTAGAGTATACCTTGCACATCATTAGAGTATACTTTGCACATAGGCTTCCTTGCCAAGTATCATCTATAGCAGCACCTTATTAGCATCAGAGAACCTTCACTAGTGGTCACTAATAATTTGAACTTGCTCTGGACTCAAGACATGGTATGCTTTAAGGTTCGAGTTTCAAGCAAGTAACAATGAATCAAAGTATGAAGTCTATAGTACGCTAGCGAAGGAGTTGGCACCTGGGATTAAAGAACCTCATGGTGTACATAGACTCCAATTTGGTAGTTCGGCTTGTCAAAGGAGATTTTCTGACAAGGGAGCATCACTACAATTCTACTTAAATAAGGTGAAGGATTTGCAAGCTGCCTTTGAAAAGGTTGACATAACTCTCGTGACACAGGAGGAGAACAAGGAGGCTGATGTGCTCCCAAAGACAGCAAGCTTGGTGCACTGCAATATCTTGGAATGAAGTATTCTTAGAAGTGCTAAGAGAGTGAAGCATTGACCACAAGGAAGTCATGGACATTGACACCTTAACATGGAATATGTTGAGTAACAATAGATAGCATCATGTGCCCAAATATCAATTGAAAGTGCCTGTGTATAACTTCTTTCAATGAATTCCACTTAACTAAAACAGCCCAATCTCAAGGTACCTCTAGTTGTATCTCTTGCTACCTCAACTTTCATATGGAATCAATCTGACTCCAAAGTTAAGAGAATTGAAAGTCACAAAACCTTAGCTCCTATCTAGGACTTGATAGAAGTTCTTGGCATCATGGTTATGCGAGTCATTGTCTTTCATTTTTAATGACTTCATCATTGAAAACACAAGGTATATTTGTAGAGTTGCTTTGCATCAATGTATATAATGTGGTTACTATGAGCTATAATATTTAGCATCCCTAATTGAACCTTGATTAGTCTTCACCTTATGTAAACCACATTATATACGCTCAACGACTGTTACATAGTATTTAAAAAGATTGAAAGAAGGCCAAGAATCCAAGTGCCATATTGATAAAAAAGGAACGAATTAGAAGTTAGCATGATCTCAATGAACCATGTTTAACCCTCCATAGTTCCATTGATTGTAAAACAGAAAAGAAAGGGAGGGACATAAAGGCAAGCATGTATGTGACAAGTTCGCATGTACATGCAGAAGTTGAGAATGAACAAGAGACCTAAATGATAACAGATTTTCAAGTAAATGAAACATACCTGCAACTTGCAATTGGTTCCCAATTTATGCAGGGTTGAGTTACAAACAGCCTTTGATCGTTGAGCAGATAATTGTCCTTCATGCTTTTTGGGATATTTAAGAAAGAGATGGCAACTCAAAACATATTTTAGCACTGAATCTCCAAGCAACTCTAAGCGCTCCATGGAGAAACTTTCGTTACATTTTAGAGTTGTAAGAGCCTCCAGAATCTGATTACAAAAATAAAAATACTTAAATCAGGAATGAACCAGAGGAAATTAATAGACAACTTTTATCCAATACAACAAAAACATGTACCAAAGAGCTTGATATGTGTAAGTTGCTGGAATGGGAGGCAATGTCTTCCCGAAGTTGACTCGCTAACAGCAGAGACTCCACTCGGTGCATTAATGATGGTAGCAAATAGAAAGATTTTAAGACATTGCTTGGGACATCTATGCTGGCTAGAAGTTCTGGAGGCATGTGAACATAATACCGAGGCTTTTCGACAACCATCTTATTATCACCATGCAACTTCTTTCCATGCAAACTACCTGCTTATCCAGAAGATACCACAAAATTGAATATGACGAGGCACATCCATACGCCCAAATGAATTTAACATTCAATCTATTTGTGCTATAAGATAATCAACTACAAATGACCAGTATTCAAACTTTAATCTTATAACTCAACACATTCAAAGGATTGTACTAAATTCTGTTTGGAATTTCCACAGGTCAGAGTTTACATAGCACTTTCAAAAGTAATCGTACAAGGAAAAAGTTTCTACATACAGTGTGCTAAATAAGATAAGAATAAGAAGAAAAATGTGCAGTAGCTGTCAGTCAGGCAGCATGTAAGAAACTAATAATTCAGGACATAATAGGAAACCTCCTTTGAGACTATGCTCAAAGCTGAACCATATTTTTCATTCCATAAAACTTAGACTGCCAGATGAAACTAACAGAACTATGATTTCTTCCATATTTCCAAGCAAAATCACAGATTCGATGGATGTTTAGGTTGCAAATGAACCATAGAAATTTTATTGAAAAATAGTCAAATATCCAAAAGTTTGTGTTTCAATCTCAATCAGATATAAGATGACAACGTCAAGTGGATTCATTCTCGAGTGAGCATCTAGTTGCCTATATGGTTATATTCCTTACCATGCATAAGCATTAAACAATTTCAGATTTTCGAAGGCAAAAGAAGCATGCTAAGAATATTGTAGGAAAGAGTTTAACTCAAATTCCATGGACATCTCATCTTCCACAAAATGATGTATGCTTGGTGACAAATAAGGCCTTAAAGAAATAAATACACTTAAACATGAAGCTGTGGCATTGGGAGAGAAAACATAAAATTTGGAATAGGCAGGCTCCATTACTGGTTTTTTCCTTCAAGAGAAAGAAATGAATTGACAGAAAATCTAGGAAAAGGAACAGTAGTCAAAGTCACAAGTGCATATCAAATACAAATAAAATAACATAAAAAATTGCACAGAAATTCAAAATTCCGGAATCTCCAACATTATCAGAACAAAGAATACATAAAAAGAGCAAGACTCAAAGTTTTCCTTGGTTTTTACTTTATATTCCAGATTCTGAATCAGCCATGTAAATTTGATAAATGATGCAAATCTCAAAACAAGATCAAAAAAAATCATTTTCAATCAATCAAATACTTTAGGAAGAATAACTTCACCTACTTTCATTTCTAAAATCCACTAGAAGGTTGTGTGCATTATGACTTTGCTTTAGCAGCAATAAAGGCTCTGTTGAGGATGCACTAAAGCAATTCCATACCTGACCAGGAATACAAAGTGAAATAAGTATTTTGGTCTTTTAACACATAAACCACCCCCCCCCCCCCCCAGGGGGGGGAGGGGGTTAAGTTGAGAAGGATAAAGAGACCATTATCATTAACCAGATTCAAAATTTTAGACTGGAATAGTTACTTTTTATTGAAATAATCAACAAAAGATGAATAACTTGATGGTTCTGCATCAGAGTTTGCATCGAAAGGGCTTTCTGCTGATGTTTCATCAACAGCTTCCAGGATAGTATATATTCTTCCAGTATGGATAGCAATCACTACCATATCCTTCAGATTGTATAAGCAAATTGATTTATTGGCCAGATGGATGACGTTTTCGCTTTCTGTATCGTTTCCAACTGGATTGGGTCTATGAACTAACAAGTTATTCCTACTGCTCTCAGACTGCACAGCATTTATCCAAGCATGTTTCTTCAAAAATTCCACCACTAAAGCAGAGGATTCAATTCCTCTCCAATTTATTCTCCACTGACTCAGTACAATTAGCTAATAACTCCAAGGGTAAAAGTAAATACATGTTTGAAAGGTCCCACCATTTTTCCTGAGTCTGAAACAGAAACTTTCTTTCTCCAGATGATTTTATGAACAATTTACCAAATAACCCGTTGAAGAATAATTCTTGAAAGCATTTGGCTTTTGCCACCTGGTCAAACAAAGTGCAATCATCAGTATAATGCAAGTGATTGTCATTGTGCAAGAGGACCTCATTAAATGCAGTAAATTTCAACCTGTTTTTCATCCAGAAGTATTTGCCCGCATGCAGAAACAGAAGATTTGACAAACTTTGATATTAGGTACAGTTCCACTTCTATATTTCCTACATCATCATCTAGCTCTGACTCAAGCAAAAGGACAAAACTGGAATACCGTTGCTCAGAGATATTACAAGAGAAATCTATTTTATACGCATGAAAAAATAATCCATCAAGCTTGTCTCCCCAAGCCCCAGACAGCATACGGATGCGGGCTGTCATCCATGCAATTCCTTCCTCTTTGTTGTGCCTGGAAGTGAAATAGACATGTACCTCTCAATGTTGAGATAAAACACCAAGTTGAGTAGCCACAACTGGATAGAAGACTCAGCTAAGTGTGCAAAAGTAGGAATCTCAGAAAGTGGTATGTGATTTGGACTAATCAAATCCACCAAAGACAGTAAGATATTCATTGTTAATCTGACAGAAATTCTCACCTAATAACTAAAATGAAACATGGCATATGTCCAGTTAAAAAGTAACAGCAGTACAAGACATTTGTATCAACTATCAGTTTTCACCCGCCACTCCTTAGTAAATCCTTTACCCTGTGGAAGACAACTTTTTGAAAATCAGACCAAAACTCAGCAGTCTATGCAAGGGACTTATAACATTTATGTGTGTGCTTATAGGTTAATCCAAACCTCTGTTGCCCTTTGGACAGAGAAATGAAACCGTAGCATTTTCCTCAAAAAGGAAAATGCTGTTTGGTACAAAGGACACAGATATAACACTTATGTTAATACCAACAAATCATCCATTCTTTTTCTTCTTCTCACAACATAAATGAGGGCATAATATCAAGAGTTAAGGTAATACCAATAAATCACTCTTTCATTTCTTCAAATAAAATTTTTTAAATTCATTCATCATAAAATTATCTTGTTCGAATTTCTTAGGTCAAATGGTTAGTTTTTTATAGATAAGAGACAACTGACAATTCCCAGTCAAATACTAGAACATATTGCATTCTTATACATGATCATGTCTCAATACCAGCATTTTTATGGAACTACAGTAATTAGATGATCCAAGATGGTTTTTTTTTTTTTTTTTAAATATTATTCCACCCAAGATGTACAGCTGATATAGGACTGCCAGGATGAATGCAGAGATATCAAAAATTTCGTTACACCAACATATAGTTCTTTCTGTTTGTTCTTCTCTCAAGTACATGTGTCTCAGGTAGAGGATGATAGCATTGCTGTATCATATTTTTCCTAGCCACATTTGAGATGTACCCAAACAAACTACATGTTTCTAGTGAAATTTTACTGTTATTGAGTTTTTAATTAGCAATAGACACAACTCAGAGATGCCACATGCATTACCTTGGACTTCATATTCAAGATACTGCCATTTTGAAGAAGGCTATCGCCAAAATTCCGAAGAAGAATATTCCCTCCAAATAATTGTCATAGTGCCTTTTCTGGTTATCCATTATTCTTGCTGTCTTCACTATGCATCATGTGCTCCATCTATTAAGGGCTAAAATTTTGGAGGGCGAGATTGGAAAGAGGGCACCACTATCACAATCCAAACACTATTCCAAAAAGTTGCATTTAGAAAGTGCTGTTACACTGTTACAATTTTCAGTCTCTAATACACATCTAGATGTGTATAAGAGACAAAATGGATTAGATAATAAGTATTCTCCTTGCCCCAAAAAAATACTCCTTAAAGCTACCTTGTTCCCAAATTGAATGTCTTCCTTGCTTTATAGTCCACCCCAATAGGCAATATAACATTTTCAATAGTTACAGGCTACCAAATGGTATAACCGATGAGGGTTGTTTTAAGAACCAAAAACCGGTATTCTATTAAGTTCAGGTTTACAAGTAATATACCTGCACCTGAAGTTAAAGCTTTACAATCCGGAGAGGAATTACTTTGCAAAGGCTCTTCATTGAAAGGAAGAAGATGATTAGTGAGAGCCCCCATCTGATGCAACTTTTTACATGCTTCCAAGCACACAAGCTGTTTGGATAAAAGAGTATTCCTGGCTCTTATACAATTAGGACCAATGATAGTCTGAAATGCTGCATTTGGAGGTAAAGTCAATTGACATTGATATGACTCCCCAACCAATAAGTATTGATACATTGGCTTTGGTGTGAAGTACCTGTGGAAAAACACGACTCAATGAATCCAAGGAAATATACAACAGTCATGTCAAGAAATTCTCTCCCTAAAAAAAGTTTTTGCTCATGTAATGTATATTTGACATAATAAGCATATATATACTTGTCTCCTGGGAGTTTTTCACAATATCTTTGTATGAGGCTAACACTTGAATCTGCAGTGACCAACGCTCCAGTTGCCTCCACGTAATATGTAGATGTTTCCTTTATGGCACAAGCTTTTTTAATAGAAGCATCAGGATCTCTATTTATAGCCGTATTTGCCATTGAGAACTCACTCCTAATGAGGTTAAACATTTCATCCCTCTGTGTTTCATTTCCCCTGCAATGTGTGTGTAGATTAGACTTCATTGAATGTACTATAGAGTTATTTACAACACCAACAGTGTGTTTTCTTGCAGTAAATCTGTCAAGGAAGTAAACTCTGGAGAGAGAGAGAGAGAGAGAGAAGCCAGAGTGAAAACTTTCTTCACCTCTCAAGCATGACAATATATTGTGAGCCATTTTGACGAGCTCGTCCACGTGATTGGACATAACTACGAACTGTTTTGGGTATATCAAAGCGTACAACAAAAGAACAGTCTGGGACATGGATTCCCTCCTCAACGACATCAGTAGAGAATAACAGATTGACCTATCAAACAATGTCTTACTCATCAGCTAATGGAGCTCACAGTTGGAATAATTTCGTCTAAAAGCAATACAAACACACTGCTCAGAGACCTTCCCAAATCGAAATGATTCAAGGGTTTCTTTCTGAGCTTTTGGTGCCAATGAATCAACTGATGAATTACTTCCAGTCATGTATGAAACCCCAAAATGAGACAAGCATGTTATTTTCTTCACGACTCTCTCAATCACTTTCACTGTTAGGTTTGGATAATTCTTTCAACAAAAATGAGACACGACACTTTACTTTCTTTCCTGCAGCCAGAAAAAGAAAGTCACAGAACAGACAAAGATACAGAAAAGGAAAGAGAGAAAATAATACTGAAATTATTTCAGAATTTAATAAACAGTTAGAAAAGTCAAATGATTTGAAAATCTCAAGAAGCTCATGTACTTTTGAAGAGATATAGCCCCTGCCAATAGTCTCTGAAGAATTATATCCAAAAACTAGAAGCTTCTCATGATCTGAGGACACAAGTAAAAAATCAAACTCCTTTTTTTCTTATTTTCTATATTTATTATTTTTATTATTATTATTATTTTTTTTTTTTTTTTTTGGGGGGGGGTGTGGGGGAATCTAGCATAATATTGAAAGGCAACAAAAAACGTCAACATAATAAAAACAATCAGAACCCACGACATTACTGTTAGTCTAACCACTTGCAGAAGTAACTTGAAATAAGAAAGCATATAAGAATTTACTAGAAAGTTAAATACTAGTAGGTATAAAGGGTTAAATGGTTATCAAAATCTTAAAAAATCAGTGACATTTTCACACTTAACAAGAATAAAACTTTTGCCAATTCAAAAACTACCTATAAAAGAAACACAAATTCTCCTAAACCACATAAACAAAATAAGCTCATTGAGAAGATATCCCGCATTTCAAATATATATTCAGTTACATTCATAACACATGCTACAGAAAGATGAGCATATGAATAAGTATAAGAACTTCACTACAAGATTAAGTTGCTTCACATCACTTCCTAAGCTCCAATCTGGAGATCAGCTTCCATTTTTATGTTTATCTTGCTTAAAATCAACTCGTAAAAGCTTATGTCTATCAACAAGTTATAAAGTTTGAACAAAACTCGGAGTCTCAGACAAATCTTGGACACACAGTTACATCTGTTTAGTAGGCCAGGACGAATTTCAAAAGGAGGAAAGAGATTAGGTAACAGATTCTCCTTATATCAATATCAGAAAATGCAAGTGAAAACTTGCCCACACAAATCCTACTTAAATAAGATTAGAGTTTGATCATGTGAATTCCTGAGCATTAAAAAAGATCAAAATTATATTTCCCTAACATCTTCCACCCCCATAACCACTAGGACAAGGAACATACTGCTTAACGGTAATAAGTTCTTAATTGTTACCAACATGACACCCATGAAATATACTAATTGCACTCTCTGATGAAGTGGGAAATTATGAATAAATGATCACCCGATGTGTATAAGAGCAGGCAGTAAAATTCAACTGTCCTCCATTTCTGTGAAACCAAAATAAAGGCAAGAAAATTACTTCGAGGCAATGATTCCAGAACTTTTGATAATACTTCCTCAAGAAAATAGTTACACTCGATAGAACCTTTCTGAAAAACTTCACATTCTTCTTTAACATTAGGGGCATTCTCTATACAGATTTTAACAGCCTACAGAAGGAGGAATACGAGTAGTAAAAACATAAGCAAATTAGTAGCCACTGTAGCATTCCCATTATAAACACCTAGAAAGCAATTTGACGCCACAATACATTAAAAGCAAATGGCAGCTCTTGTTTTTCTTGCAAATATGACTTGCATACACACAGAAACTACCTTAAACAAAGCAAACATAAAAAAGCACAAAGCTAGAAATAGTCACAGTTAAATGAATTTGAATCATCATCTTTGTATTTAATTTTACAACAGAGTTCAAAAACTGTAAATGACATACATAAGGTTCCTAATTCCAGATATAATAGCTTCATATTCTTTGCTGTATATGTCACTCTTGTGTTCATTGAATGTTCCTACTTACCTCATAAGCACATATAAGGCCAAGATTTTCAAGGCACCACAAAATCTTCATACGATCCCTCGACAACCTCTCTCGCAGCATCTCAATTTTGTCATCAGTGTCTCTGAACTGGCGTACGAGTGAATGTTGCAAATCACACAAAACAGAATCAAACTGTCGAGCATAACAGAAAAAAAAAAAGGAAAGGGTAAGAATAGCGATGGAAAACATCAAGCAGGTTAAAACTAAATACTGTCATTATTTATTGTAAAATGAGTAGCATTTTCATATATCCATTTTTTTCTTAATATGCATCTAGACAACATGCAAAACTACAACCTGCATCCTTTTCTTCTTGGATCGTCTAAGTAGGCACGCAATAGCCACCGGGCTATACCTTGTTACCAGTCCAACAACCATAGAAGGACAGTACTGATCATTGCAGTTCAATAAACTCGCTGGAAGAAAAAGGAAAGGGCCAAAAGGCCCACGAAAATCAAGCTAAATTGACCTCGCCTAGCAATCTAACAAAACATGTCAGCTACTGTTTTGATGCCCCCATATCATAGACCTTGTCCTGTGAGTACTTGAGCAGCTGTTATGTTTTATTACTTCCATATTTACTCAAATCTAATCCTAAAATAGGAATGATAAATCAAATGTTACTTTCTGGATAAAATTACTAACATAAATAATAGTCATTTCAAAAACTTTCTACTTGGTTCCCCACTAGGAAATTTAGTACAGAATGGTTAACCTAGACTTCAAGCAGTTGCAGTTTCCTCCCTTCCCTCATCCTGCCATTGCTTGATTCTGGTGTCTTTTCCAATTGCCATCAAGTTTCTTGCTCTTCCTTTTTCTTGTCTTTCCTTTTGGATTGATGGTTTCACTGAATCAACACACACACACACATATTTATAAACACCCTACCTGAGATCGTCCTTTTATGGAGACAGACATCTTACATGTAAAGTATCAGAGCCTAATCCATATTACAACAACAATGAAACTGACTACTTTAAATGCGGAAAGGAGCTTCTTAAATCCAATTTTCTAGAAATTCTTTTGAACCACCAAAGTTTCTGTTATTTTACCTTTTCTCTGTTTTCCTGCCAATAACCACTTAGCAATGCTTCTATTGCCCACCTTTGTTATGAAACTACATGTATGACTAGGATGTTCCAAACAAAAAGAAAGGATCAGCAGCTGACAACCTTCACCAGCCCCAAGTGGAATCAGAATATCCTTCAGAACAAGAATGCAGAAATGGACTTAACAAACACCTTAGTTTAGAGATGCTAAACTAGGAAAAATCAGACTAGAATGTTCCTGAGCAGGGTAGTAGATGATATTATTTGCAGCTCTCCATAAGGGACTAACTAGTTGTAGAGGAGTATAGAAGAGAACAGATGGTCGTTTACTCTTCAAAATCTAACACAATAACCAGATGAGCACATTTATTTCTCTCAGTGGCAGCATTAATTATAAGCATGGTATGCAAAGTTATCACCTTCTTCCATGAGTTATCCAATTCTGCCTTCAAATTTTCCAATTTAAAACCTGAAAACCCTGGCTGGTCATAAAATCTGCGAATCTCTTTTGCCGAAGGCACAAATTCTTCCAACTCTGCCCTATTCTCAGTTGTAGATCTGAAGAAAAACAGAAATTTGTGTGTCAACCACCAACCCTTAGGGTTGGCCAGGATCAATACTAACAATGGCACTGAATGTACCATCCTTGGAATCCAGTAAGTTTTTCAGTTCTGATATTTGCTGCTCAGAGTCTTTGGAGGACGTAACACCTGATATAGTGAAGCACATCAAATCATGCAAATCCAAATAAAAGACGATACTATGAATAAGTGAATACTTTGATTAAAATAGTTCACAAGAAAAATAAAAAAACAAGACAACTAAATAGAGGGACATTCCCTCTAGCAAGTAGTAAATGCAATAGGCAACAGCTAAGAAATTGAATTGGTATCTACAAATTGTAGCACTAATGTTTCACAAAGGTTAAAATCCTCATCAAAGTTGAAAGAATAAGTTAGAATGTTAACCAATGTCCCCTTGGTAGCTATTGGTGCAACTTGTGCGATCCAATAGCGCAAACTCTTGGTTATGAAACAAGAATCTGTTTCAGCTTAATTTAAGTGAATATTCCAGAAAATATTATTTACAAAAAAAAAAAGAACAAATGAATGTTGGAACAGACTTACAATTTATGTGGCAAAAAACTAAGATTGCCTCCATCTTTTATATTTAACTCTGTTTGCATAACAGCACTGATAGATAATCCACATATATAGTAGTTTCTTTATTTCCCATAATACCTGGAATTTGGATGGGAAAAAAAAAGGTTCTCTCGAATTGGGAAGAATAACATAACCTTTCACATGGAAAAGATGTAGATGGAAAAGATATGCATAAAGATCACACTAGTGGAAAGAACAGAAAGACTTGAAAACATTGCCCCACAATAGATGGAACCCCTAGTATCAAGCATTTGTAAATCGAAGGCTACATCATCCAAAGTCGGAAGTTCTGGAATTTTGTAATGAGGAAGCAATAGACGGAATAAATTTGCCATGAACAAAGAAGAGAACAGAAAGACTTATAACATGGCCATAATAGATGAAGTATCAAGTATTTGCAAACATAAGCCCTGAACAACAAAAGTTAAAAGTTCCAGAATAATGTACTCATGACGCAATAGGCAGAAAATTGAGCAGATAAATTCGTCTAAAACACTTAACAAGAACAAAATTTTATCACTCTTCCAAGACAGATCGAAAATATTTTAAAAAAAGGGATTCTCACAAAACAGAGATGGAAATATGGATTGCAGAGGAAAATCTATTTCACCTTCACAGATGTAAAGAGAGTTATTAGAAAAGGTAAGAAAGAAAAATGAGAAGAAGAAGCTTACCTTTCCTAATTACCGGTGATGCAGTCATTCCAAGTATCTTTGGCTTGTTTCTAGATCTATCGTGATAGAAATCCTTCACAAGAAAAAAGTGGAGAGATCAGATTCTTAATTGAAGAGATTTATTCAACAATAGCAGATGAATGTACTTTAGGTCAAAATTTAACTTTTTGCTGGGGCAAGAAGCAAGAGGTGAGGAGCGGCAGATGGCAGACCACCGGCAGAGACTGGATATGAGAACTAGGGGGGAGGAGTGGGTGAACATATAGTAATTACAGGCAATTTTTTATTTTGAGAAAAAATTCTTTGCCAAGGGAGAGGGGCCCAGTAGAATCCAAATTCTACTAGAGTATATTTTAACTTTATATATCCAGAATATAAAGGCGTAACTTTCAGAGTTAGAGATGGTGACTACCCCAACCAGCTGCCTCCTTCATTGTTCAACCATTTGGAGGGTAGGGGAGGGGAATAGAAAGTATAAATTGATAGAGTAATGCATAATGATGTATCTAAATAAAATTCAAAGAATTACATTAAGGATTATCACCTTCATTATTTTCGTATAAGGATGGTTACCGGTAAGCATGATGACATTCATCTAGAATCATTAAGCACACTACATCCAGACTCAAGAAGGCCTTTCTTAGAGCATCCAACAAAATTTGAGGTGTCATAACTAATACCTGAGGAAAGCATACACGATTTTCATTAGTGTAAAGCATTATAATATTAAAATGTTAATTCCATGGTCAAATATTCTTAACCATCAGTTACTTCTATAATGATTTGACGAAGTCCATTCATATCGAAAATCTAACTTGGCAGATTAATATAGTACTTTTCCCTTTTCAGTTACTCTAAGCACTGCATTCACTAACATCAACCAGATTTAAAGAAAATTCCTTATTAATTATGAAATTTGGCATTACTCCAAAATCTATGTAAGACAACGGCAGCCAATAAGGCTCCTGCAACTATAGTGTCCGGCAAATACTTAGGTAGACTCGATCTTTGGCCCCATTGATAGACCCTGTGATGTGGATTAAACCTTAGAGAATCTATGACATCAGCTGATGTAAGCAAGATTCTTTAAGATTTAATCCTGACCGCAGGGTCTATAGGTGGGGGGCCAAAGACCGGGTCTACTTAAGTATTTTCCATAGTGTCCAGCAACATCATCCCTGCAAGCAGAGATGTTTTATCTACATAATAAACCTGTGAGTCCTAGGTCATAATGAAGCACCGTAAATATTGTCCTTAAGTAACCTCTATTACTAAATAAAGGTAGAAGCAAAACAGTAAACTGACTCGTTCCAGGAATAATGGTGATTATTTAAATCAATCCACCAAATTGACTCAGTTCTTTTTGAATTCTTTCAAATCAGACCAAACTTACATCATTTGCATCGATTTCTTTCTCCCAGGTCTCCTTGTTCCAACCATCGATCCCTTTAGCCCCAAAGAACTCCTCAACTTCAAGCTCTGTTTGGCACTTTATGACCTCGCATTGCTGCAACACATTTAAAAAAAAAATGAAGAATTACGAATAAAAACATATCTATATGTCATCTTATTCATCATGTACCTATGAATTATAGAGACAGTAGATATCATCAAAAAAAAATTTTTTTTTGTAGCCTTTACAGGTATTAAAAAAAGAAAAAAAAATCCTTTGTAAACCAAACAGGCATTTGTTACACTCCGACATTTCTTTCAACTAAGAAAACACATAAAAGAAGAACTGAATTTTAATAGAAAAACTAAACAAATTAAGCAAAGCAATGATGGACACTGGAAACTTCAAGAAAATTTATATGCCCCATTAGAGAAGTAAAAAAAAGAGGAAAAACTATGTTTACTGCATTTGTCTCTTCAAAATAATTTGAAAAGGGGCATGCCCAATGAACCAGGTTACAGTAGGAGCCAAGAAAATTATTTTCTTCTTTTCACCATTAAGCTTAAGAGATTGGCCTAATTCTTTGATCATCATCACAGCAATCATGGTCTTCCCAGCACCAGTGTCCAACACAGCAATTGTATTTCTCCTTATTGCCACTTCAAAAATCTCAACTTGATATCTGGAAAAAAAAAATGCAAACCCACAATCATCATTCAAGAACAATCAGGAAATGAAAAAAAATAAAAATAAAAAGTTTCAAAAAAAATTTAAAACATACTTCCTGGGCGTCAAGCTTCGATTTTTATCAACATCCATGTCGTCACTGGTTATTCCAGGCATGGAATTCATGCTTTCATAGCTTCTTTTTAATGGGTTTTTGACATTATCCGAGGAACCCATTGGAATACCAATTTAAAAGCCTATCCTATTAAGAGATATAACAGTACCTATTACAACCTACGTAAATAATGATTTTAAAATATAAAAGAATGAAGAAAGGACACAAGAATTGTGTGAATTCTGAAGGATTAAGAACATCGGTCAATTGCTAATTTACAATTTTCATACGGTTTAGAAAGTTTTATTACTCTGTTGAGTTGCTGAAGCCAAGAGGGTTTTCAGAGAGTTGCATTGGGTTTTGGGCTTAAGTACAATCTTACCTTTAAATGCATTGTTACTTTTTCTCTTAATGATATGGATATTTCAGGCAATAATTACGAAAGGAAAGTTACCATGTAAATATTGAGGTAAACTGATTTTTAGTCTTATTTATTGATTTTGTTGCATGAATTAAATGTTATAAAATTTATGATATTAATTGATATAAGTTTTATAATATTTAATTTTTATTATAACATCTACGTGTGGGCCCAAAATCATTCTATTTTGACTTGTAAAAATATAATATTAAAATCCATTAGTATTTTAAGTTCAAGTATCGAGTCAAAAATTAAGAATTATCAAGTCGAATAATGGAAATCAGCTACCTATCCGATTTGGTCTACATACAGGGTCAATTTCATAATTTTCTTTATTATGGCATAACATTCATAGATATTTTATCCACCCCTTTATATTTATAGGGATATTTGTATTATTAATAGACAATTTAGTTCCTTTTTTAAAATTTTTAAACTAAAAAAAATATCGTAATTAGACTAAGTTGGGTAAATGGTCATCTGATCCATTCTTAGCTTGTACACATGATGATGTATCCTATGAATATGAACCTAGTACTTGGGCGATTTTTTTCTAATTCAGTACAACCGACCATTTGAATAGTTACCTAATGAATTAGATACCCAAGGCATGAACACTCCTTTAGGTTAGTGTAGGTAACGAGAGAGTTAGAGGTCATTTACATTGCATATTTTTCTACTTATTAGAAATTTTGAAAAAAAAAATATTAGTGAGAGAAAATGGGCAAGAATCTTCTCTATTTTCCATTTAGGAGTAGATAGATAAATCATTGAATCTTCTATTTACCTTAAAATTTTAAATTTGACAATTATTTTAAAAATCAAAACTATTCATAATTCGTATCATATTTTTATATAAACATTTTGCAAACAATCAGAACAAGATAACTTTTTATCATTTAATTAATCAATCTTATATCTCATCAAAATTTGAAAATTCTTATACCGGCTAAATGTGACATATAAAATCAACATTAAAACCTTTCGAAATGGATTGTGATAGACAATTTCCTAAACTAGCAAGTGCACGGTATCGTTTCAAGTAGTATCGAAGTGAATTGAGTATCGTTCCCACGAAAATTGTGTATCAAATACCCAAATTCTTAATTTTAGCACTATTTGAATGCGCCAAATTCAAGAGAGTTGGATTAATAATAATTAAAGATTAATTATTAAACAAGGGCAAAATTATTAAATAAGATGAATTCAAAATTGAAAAGGCGTTAGGGCATTTCAATTTCACCAACTAATTCGATATAAATTTCAGTTCAAGTTGTATTTAAGTCGATTTTCAAAATTGTCTCTTATACCTTTTCTAGTTGTTCTTATACACATGTAATAATAACTCTATTTTTACTGATTTACTTGTCTTTGCTCTATTAAAAATAATTAGAAGCAAAAGACATTAATTTAGAATAAGGAATTCCTAATAGTGACCACACGAATCGCGTTAATCTTTGGTCAGGCATTCACATATGCTTCTTTCTAATTAATCCTAAATATATACTTAATTTACTTGGTCCATCTTATAACATATTTACATAAACATTCAACAATTGGGAAAACACTTAAAAAAATTAAGAATAAACAAAATATGAATCTTTAATAGAACTCTATCATAAATAATATCGAAACATGAGTTTATGCCAACTACATGTAGACTATGTCTCAAAAACCTAACAAATGAACCTAGAACTGTGTAAAGAGACAGAACTGGGTTTCACATAATTAAAGTGCATAACTTGAGTAAAGAAAGTTAATGAATGCTTCTCCTAAGCAAGGAGATGGTAAGATTTTAGTCCAAAATTGTCAATTTTGAGTCTTTTCTTGAATTCTTATTACAAAAGAGAAAAAACGTAGTCTAAAAACTTAGCACCAAGCGGAGCAAAAAGAAAGCATAATTAGGTGTGAGAGACCCTTATTTACAAGTTGTAATAGGTACTAAGTGTTGGGAATAGGATAGGCTTTGAAATGGACCACATGGGGCCCATACCTAAACCCTACAAATTATCAAAATCACTTTGTTGTAAGAAGGCCAGAGTCAAGCAATGCTGGCTCTGGGTTGATTAGTGCTAACTCTTAGAAGCTCAAGAGTCGATCAAGCCTGACCTAAAATCGATCAACTTGCACAAATTTGTTGGTTTTACTTTATTTTTGTCGTTTTCTTACATTCCTCGACCCGGACATACCCTAAATCTCTTGAAATCTACAAAACACTAACAACCCATTAACAAATGCATTAAAGCACATAAAATCACATCTTCACATCAAAATCTTAAAATGCGCATGAAAACCCTAAAATAATACAAAAAAATACTCAAGATTTGATGCATTTCAAAATTTATTTTGGGCTTGCAATTTGTAACTTTAAAAACCTATAAATTAGGGTTTCTAAGACCCAATTATTCATTCTTTTACCTCTCCTTTATACACATCTTAGGCTAGTTTAAGAGACTATTTTAATCCTTAATTCAATATTCACTCAAGATATTGTTTCAAGCCAATTTCTTGCGATCTTTGCTTGGAGAAGCATTTGTAATTTTCTTTACTCTTTGTTATGCACTTTAATTCTTGCTTGACTGTTCTCTTACTTTTTATCATATTCTAGGTCTTTTCGTTAGGATTTTGAAATATAGCATTTAGTGATTCTATAAATTCATGTTTTAATGTTATTTATGTTAGAATTTCATTAAAGATAGATGTTTTTGTTACGTTGTTAAGTCTTTGGACAATTCTTGAATATTCATGTAAGTATATGATAAGACAGACCAAGTAATTCACATTTTTAAGATCAATTAGCAAGAACCATAAATCGAGTGAATGTCGGACTAAGGATTAATGCGATTCATGTGGTCACTTTATGATTTTCATGTTCCAGAATTAATATCTTTTACTTATGATGATTTGTGTTGGACCAAAGATAAATAAATTAGTCAAAATAGAGTTATTATTGCACGACTATATAACTAGATAAGGGAATTCGACCAACAATCATGGAAAGGACTTTAGAATAACTTGAATTGAGTTTATGTCTAAGCAATTGGTGAAATCAAATTGTCCTAATACCTTTTAAATGTTGAGTTTAGTTTATTTTATTTATTTGTTTTGCCTATTTTAATATTTATTCTTTAATTGTTAATCAACTCAACTCTACCCTAAACAATTCAATACTTGATACACACAATTCTCATAGGTACAACAACCCTACTCTAATCTATATTACTTATAACAATCTCATACAATTGAGAATGTAAGAAATTGTCCATCAACTTTATAGCACTATTGTCGACCTAGAATTGTTGTTATCAATACCAATATCACTTAGTTGAAGCGTTACATTGAATATAATTTAGATTTTTTTAAGAGACAGTGGTTTTTGTTTTCTTTTGTAGTATGGCATATGCTTGTACTAGAAAAAGATTTTATGAGGCCGATATGATAGATGCACTTCTGATCCAATATGATACTTTCTCAATCCAATTAGCAGCCTTAAAAGCACAAATCAAAGCTATTAATGTTTCCATTGCTTTTAATGGTTTAATTTGTGATTTTTGTGTAGGTAGCCATGCTTTGTTGGGATTGTACATATCAGTATGATCCATACTCATATAATTACCTGGAATGGTGTGACCACCCAATTTTATTGAAGTTATTAAGGGATGTGCTATCTATATCAACCACTTCTTCCATCACCTAAAGAGCCAGAACCATATTTGGAGGATGAGCTCGATAATTTTAGGTAGAAATTAATAGATTTTATAGAAGAAATGAGAAACTCCACTCGGAACTTAGAGGCTAGCTCAACTTGAGCATATTTCACAACAATGGGAAAATACCTCAAGATGATGTTTTTAGTGATCACATTCATAATCGATTAGAGAAAGTAGATGATTCCATCTTTAGAAGTAGAGTGGTATTTCAAGCTAATGGAGGTTATGAAGAGGTCTACAAGGAAGAATGAGAAGAGGTGAATGAATCCTCTAGTGGTTATTTATCCACTCCCGTTGTGACTAATACTTCTATTGGAAGTGCACCAGCTCAATTTTGGAACAAGTATTTAGTTTCCTCAACATTATTGAAGAAGATTATGTGATCCAATCGAAGCACTTTGGAAGAAAGAACTTGCTTAAAGAATTGAGGGAAGATTGAGCTAATATAGAGGTAGTTCAAAAGTTTCCATTTTTTTCCTAAACCTCCTATAATGGAGGCTTCTTTGGTAGTGCTATATCGTACCCTAAGATTCTAAAGGACTACCATGCACTTACTAAACCACCTTGGCTACATGAAGAGTGTGAAACCATCAGTATTTTACTAGCCTCGTTCTTTGATTTTAACTGGTTTAAAATGTTTTTCATATTATTTTTAGTCATAAAGTACTTCAACTTATTCGTTTTTCAATTCGGCAAATTTTTTGGTCTAGTGCGCGATTTCGGTTCTTAGGGTACGATATTGGACTAAGTGTAATTAGTGCATTGTGGTGTGTGAGTGTTGTTTGATGGCTGATTTAGAATGATAATTTAGTAGCAAAAATTAGTTTTTGGGTTAAATAGTTAACTTGGAGACTATTTGGTCAAATGGGTACTATTTGGGTCAACTTTGGAATTCTTTTTAAGTCTTCTTCTTGTTGTTTTTCTTCCTCATTTTCTCCAGCAGCTGGCCGAACTCTCTTCCCCATTTTTCCCCCAAAATTTTCTTGGATTTCAAGTAGAAATCACTTGGAAGGTAAGATTTTTTGTATTTTAGCATTTATGGCTTATGGGCTTTATGATTCAAGCTTTAATTTCAAGTTTTGTAGGATTCTGGACTTTATGGCTGAAAAATGCCCTCTTTGCAGCCTTATAAGTTATGATTTATGTATGTTATGGGTTATTTTTAGTGTTTTGGAGGTTGGGAAGTGATTGGGGTTGATTTTTAACAACTTTCCATGGTTAGATTACAAATTTTAAGATTATGAGTTAGGGTTTTGTCTTCCATATGTGGCCCTAGAGTGTTATGGTATGAATGCTTATGTCTATGCACATAATGAAGTTTTAAGAGTGTTTTAAGGTTAGTTTGGATAGGAATTGAGACTTGAAACCAAGTGGAATTGATTTCCCTTCATTTTGTAAGTAAGCGGAAGTTTGGCGCAACTAGGATAATTTGGATAATTGGTTATGTTTGAAGGATTTTTAATGATATTTTGATGGTTTTAAGTGTTTCCTTGGTAGTGGGATGGTTAGGAAGCATGTTTGAATCATGCGTGTGGCTAATCGGTAAAAATTTCAGTTTGGTAGTAAAGAGGAATTCCAACCATAGGTTGTTGCTCTAATAATGTTGTAATAGAGTTAAGTGTAGTGGTTTTGGGGTATGGATTGTTGTGGAATGCTATTGATATAGTCCCGGCTATTGCTCCGGTGAATCTTTCCGTTTATGGATTTTTGTTGGTTGGTTGAATATGTTGTTTTGAGTTGGGTTGTAACCAAGGTCCCTTGAATACCTTGGAATTGGATGTGTATAATTGGCAGGGAGGATAGCCTACTTATAGCCTAGGGAGATGTGTATAAGAGACAGCTCTTAGAAGAGATGTAGCTTATTAAAGAAAAACTAGGAATTAATACGAATTTGAGGGGTTAACTAAGTGTTTTGACTGGGGTTTTAGTTTGTCGAAGTTGGTCGGAATTTCAAATAACATTTTTAACCAAAGAAGATGTGTTTCGTTTTCATCTCTTAAAGAGATCGTTTTCGAATTCCTAGTCATTCGAAAACGACATGAATCGATTCTAAGAGTAAAACTGTTTTAAACACCACGCCACCTACCGACGGCGATCGCGTTCAGCTTATCTTCTTGTGCTGTTCTTATACATTGATAGGTGGGTAACATAGACTCTCTTCCACTTGTATTTTGTTTAACGACTTTCGAAATATGTTTGGATGGATTTTAAATGTGTATGATGTTTGGAATTACACTTTTACCAAGTTTTGGAATTATTATATATGAAATCGGGACCAAGCTATTTTATGTTAATCAATTAATATGTTTGTAAACTCTTTTGAAATGAAAGCATTTTATGACTGTTTTGGCTCATAGGTGACCGAGGTATATAATTCTGGATGTGTTAATGTTTGATTTGTGGAGAACCGGTTCTATAGTCATCCATGGGACGCCATGGTGACTTCTGTGAATGTTTTGAACAATTTGATACGGAGTCTTGTGATGGGATAACTTGACCTCCCGGTCAGACTAGTAGGTGTGGTAGATTACTAGATCTGGCTAGTACTGTAAGCTCATACCTTCAAGCCTAAAAGATACTCAAATGTGGAATTCCTCCGGTTCGCTATGCTTTAGCATACTATGTTTTGAAATGATTGGATCTTTTTGGCTATGTTTTGGATATGCTTTAGCATACTATGTTTTGAAATGATTGGATCTTTTTGGCTATGTTTTGGATATGCTTTAGCATACTATGTTTTGAAATGATTGGATCTTTTTGGCTATGTTTTGGATATGCTTTAACATACTATGTTTTGAAATGATTAGATCTTTTTGGCTATGTTTTGGACATGCCTGACGTTTAAATGGCATGAGACATTTTAGAAACTACTTATGATTATGGTTTATTGGCGTTTAAACGGCATGAGACATTTTGGAAACTATTTCATGACTATGGTTTTCACAAATGCTATTATCTTTATGTTTTCTTTTTATCGAAATGCTTGGCCCCATTTGAAGAGCTTTTATGATAAAGAAACAGTCTCTTATGGTGAGCATAACTAGCTTATAATTTGCCGAATTGAGGAACCAATAAGTTGAAGTCTGTCTAAAAATCGTTAGCACTTTTAGATTTTCTCCAGACTCCACATTACTGGTAGGACTCTGCGGATAATCTTTCAAGCTTCTCTTTTGTTTGGAGAGATAGGTTTTGTATTGATGAACTTTATTTTTGTTGTAGCATCTTTTGTACTAAGAAGGAATTTTGTAATTCGTATTTTTGTGTATAATGAAATATTCGGTTTTATAGTTAAGAAATGGTTTGATGGTTCTATTACATTGCGGTTAAGTTTGTTGCTCTGTTCGTTTGTGCCTTGCGCTTTGGTCCGGTGTACCATTAGCGCGGTTTGTTACGGTCCCGTTTTTGGGGCGTGACAAAGAGAGTATTTTACTAGTTTAAGCACTTCTTTTGTTTATGCTTGTGATTAGTGTTTGTATCATGTTATGTACTTATTTAGTTTTGTTTGTATGTTTTTGTGATTGGTTAATTGATATGGTTGTTATGTGGTTGTTTATGAGTTCAATTATTTTATTCATATGTTTAGTTTTATTAAAGTATAACCCAAGAGTTCATGTTTAGGATTTTGTTTACGTGTTCGTGTTGTCTGTGTTTTATAGGTTGTCGTTTATTTTGTTTGTGTTTGCTCTTGCATATGTCTTTTAAGTAGAGTGTTTCGATGTTGAGGATCTAACTGTTTAAATGATTCTCTAGCTACTGGATAGTGTAGCCTTCTAGATTTCTATACACTATTTGCCTGAAATGAAACTTAACTAAGTTAAAAAATGTCTCTAATACACCAAACTGGTTCTTTTGTGTATAAGAGACAGGGCTTATGGGTACATGTGTTCCGTTTAGACACATTTAATCAAGTAGTGTAATTGTGTTATATTTGCATCGTGGTTTGTTATTTATTTTGTTCATGAGTTTGGTGGTGTTGTTGTGTTTTGAAAAAGAAAAAAAAATCAAGGGGAAGAAACCAATTTGGTCTCTTATCTTTGGTTTCTACCCCAATTCAATCCCTTATATATTATAACAAGTCAATTTATTCCCTCATCCTTTAAAATACTGGGCATAATATAAGGTTTTTGATAGAAAAGTTGGACAAATTAATGGTGGAAACCACATGAACATCACGTAGGCTTTAATACAAATTACTAGAGGTTAAAAATCAGAAAATGATGAAATTTCCTTCATTAATTTCTATCATTGAAGATTTTCTTGAAGAAGATGAGACAAAATTTGGATTAGGGAAATGGTTGAAAAGAAAAAAATTACAAATAATGACGAAAAAGACTTTTTAACTTCTACTTACTTGTGTTTTAACGGCCACTATATATATATATATACACACGTAGTTTTCAGTGTTAATTTGTTATAGGTTTTTTGTCAAAAGTTCTAACTTTTCAACATTTTGAAAGATGAGGAACTAAATTGGCTTGTTTGAATAAATAAGGGACTATATTGAGGTACACGCTAAAGATAATGGACCAAAATGGTCTTTTTTCCAAAATCAAAATTAGAAAATTATTGATAATTCAATTTTTTTTTGTGTTTTTAAGTAGTTGTGCATGTAGATTAATATTAACAATTTTGTGACTATGCATCATTGATTTTTAAAATGTTTCAATGTGACTTTTGATGGAATGGAATCAAAAGAGTGTATAATATGCTTTGATTTTTTACCCCATTGATTTATAAGAGAGGATTTAGATACAAATAAACGAAGTGAAATGTGAGAAAAGTATGGGAGCTTTGTTATTTTATTAAGTAATAATCTGACTATGTCTAGAGATTTGGTTTAACTTGTGACATTAGTTGGGGTAGTGAGTATTCATATTTTCGGTATATGAGTGAAGCTTGAAGTTTAGAAATGATTTAGATCTTCTTTTGACCGTTTGATAATTCCACATTTGTGAATTTTTATAGTCTTTAATTGTGCTTAGCTAGTGTAATATTCCTTGTGTTTTGGGGCTGTTAGTTTACTTTTATTGACATATAGTAATTATTAGTTTGGAATTATTTAGTGAATAATAAAAGGATTTTAGTTTGAAAAAATGTGTTGTTGTATATGTAGGAAATGGTTGAGATCTTCGACAATTGTTGAGAAGTAGAGCTGAACTATTGAGAAACCGATCAGAGTATTTTGGGAGCTAGCCACGGTGAGTGTTATTGAAACTATTATTGTTATTTTGGAATATTTCTGCTAGAGTATTCTCTTTACATTGCAATTTGTGCGAGTGGCATGGCCACGACGAGGATGTCCAGTGGTTGCGGCAATTGGAGTAACCACAAGAAAAATAATATTATTTTCCTCAATACTTTATTTCATTAAGAAGAATGAGAACTCATTGTTTGTTTATCTTGGTTGCAGCGAGTGCACTGATCAGATATGTACCAGCTACAGAGGGGTTATTAGTCACAACAACTATTCTTGTTGGCCGTGATGAGCACATCTTCCCAGGTTATGATTCTAAAACAACTGGGACTCATTTTCTCGAGTCTATAAATACAGCATATTCTGCAGCATATTAAGAGAATGGCAATAGAGTGAAGATTAGGGTTTGCAACCGTCATAGTTAGGTTTATAGTAGAAGTAGAGCTGTATAATTTCATTGCTCTCAGTTGTAGTACTTGTCATTTTCCTTTATTGTTTACAATCTAGAGAGATTCTTGATCTTCAATTATGGAGAACTTGGGTATTTTGCGTTGTATGTTTCCTTTTTATTATGAGTAGTTGATTTTTAATCTAGGGACTTGATAGAGCCATAGTTTCTCTTTATTTACGTTTATGGCATGATTTCCCATTATTGGATATGAATTTATGGTTTATTCTCTATATTAGTTTTACGAATAGTTGATTGGAATTCATAATTATTTGCAAATTGCCATGTAGTTTTTTAGTCGATTGTTGTGTTATTTAGAATAAGCCGGTGTAGATCTTTTAGTTCTATACATGAGAATCATAAATTATTAATCATTGAATTTAAGTATGAATAAGCATATAGTCTTTATTGTAGTTAGATGGATATATGATCAATAGTTTACACTAGATTAATCTTTCCAGGGAAATTGGGCTTGTAGCTTTCAGTCCATTAATATCGAATAATTGAAGAATGTATCATTACTTGAGCATAAAATAATTGGAATTACTGGTGAAATCTGTTCCCTATATTGTTCATTTTTATCATGTTGATTTATCCTTTAACTATTGCTAGTTTAGTTGAATTAAATTGCCAATCGTCATTGCCATCTTTCTATTAGTAAACATTTGTTTTGGAATAATTATTTGTCTTTATAGCCCATCTTTCTCATGGGATCGATACCTTGCTCTTACTCAACAATTGAATCTAGTATACTTTCGAGTAAGAGGTTAGGTAAATTAAAACTTGATTAACCTAAGTCGTACCAAAGTTTTTGGTGCGGTTTCCAGAAAGCGTGGGGTGTATTACTTGAGAACAGATTTCTTAAGTATGTTTTGCTTCTTTTAATGTAGTTTGCTAATGTTACATTTTTTTGTTTGTGTTTTATTGTAGGACTGATTAAGGAAGAGGATCTTCCACTATACTAGATCAGCTGTAAAATCAACTATCTACTATTTAGAAGTTTTCTTGAATCTCGTGTATTTTCTTAAGTTTTTATATTATTTTATTTTACTTGATTATTAGAGTATGCACGGTCGACGATCTTAGTTACCTTTACTTACGACATTAAATCCTGAGATTGGTAGATCCACACGTGCATGTAAGCATTTGCATTTAGACCACATAGAGATACCTTGTGAACTTACACCTGACACTATGGCTAATGAAAATGGTGTTCCTATTAATCCAAACAATGAGATAATTATGCCAAAAAGAACTTTGAGAATATGTCATGTCGAATGTGTATGTTCCTCATGCTGGTATTCAATTGCCTAATTTCCAGGCAAATTATTATGGAATTAAACCAGTTTACATCCAGATGTTGCCCTCATATCACAGTTTAGGCACTAAGAACCCATGTGAAAATGAGTTCTTTTATTTGTGTTCCACGTTCAAATTTCCTAAACTAACCGAAGAAGACACAAAACTTAGCTTTTTCCTTTTTCTTTGAAAGACCAAGCTAAGTTATGGTTAAATAGCATACCTATTATGATCACTATTTGGGACCAATTGGTCCGTAAATTTTTAAGAAATTATTTTCCCATAGGCAAGTTGACTAAATTAAGGCATGAAATTACAAATATTTCTCAATTGCCTTCTAAACAATTTTATGAGAATTGGGAGCATTTTAGAGACATGTTGAGGAGCTGTCCTTATTATGAAGTGCCAAAATGGTAGCAGGTAAACAGTTTTTATTCAGGTCTAAATGAGCAAAATAGACAGACATTTGATGTGTCATGTGGAAGGACATTCCTTCACCAATCCCTTGATGAGGAATTGGAATTATTCAAGCACTTGAGTGAAAATTCCCACAACATGACATGTCAATTGGATTAGGGAATGGCAAGTCAGTAAACACACGAGGGTAGTATGATATTTCTCAAACACAGTTCGCTGATCATGCAGACGTTTGTCTAGTGTTGATGCTTTGACATATGAAGTTGAACAATTTCTTTCTATAAATAATAAAGCTAATATGTCAAAATGATATTTGTGCTCTATGAGCGAATCCTGTGCATAATTCCTTTGACTATCCTAGTTCTTTACAATTTTCCAAATTTATACAAGAATAAGTCAATGCTACATGGGGGCAAGCGAACCAAGGAAATCCTTTTTCTTATATGTATGAACAAGTCAATGCTACACGGGGGTACTCAAACCAAGGAAGCCCTTTTTCTAATACATATGAGATACCATCCAAATTTTTCATGAAGACAAGGAGGTGCAAGCCAGTAGTAGAAGATAAGAAATATTGAACAACAAGACATGCACTATCAACCTCAAAGACCGATAATAGGTGCAACAAATCCCCCAAGATTTCAGTAGTCAAGGTATCCTCTTAACCAGAATGCACAAAATAATCACCCTAATTCTTCTGTTTTTGAAGATTGAGTTTTATCTTCCTTAAAGGGTGACAAATCTCTCAAATGAGAGTTATTTGCATGAATTTTGATTAGGTTTGCATGCTAAAGCTTTGTATGATAATCCCGATGCATTTTATGCGTTATTTTAGGATTTTAAGTTGGGAATGTTTTTAAAGGGTTTTAGGTCATTTATTAATGTGTAATGTGTTTTTATAGGCTTTGAATAAATTGGGGTCCAATTGGATGATTAGCACTCGAATCTAGAAGATCGGGTGAAGAATGTAAGTTGTTGAAGTTGGCAACGCTAGACAATAGTATTGGTCGTGCCCGGAAAATATTGGCGACACCCAACACATTGATGGTGTAGGTGCTGCGGCGTTGATAGAGGTGGTTGGAAGTGTCAACAACTACAGCAAACATCAGGGAAGCATTTTTAGGTTTTTGGGTTCCAGTTTTTTAAGTGCAGCAAACATAGTTAGACTAGTGTTTTATTTAAGCATTTCTATTTCATAGCTATTTCAACCCAAAAATTTCTACATTTTAATGCCCATAAATAGGACTTTTTTATACCTAGTTTTTCATTCATTATCATTAGTTTTAAGAGAAGCATCATTACTTTTAATTTACTACAGTAACTTTAGAAGCCAAGGGCTTGAAACAACAACATTGACAGCCTTAATTCATCATACCAGTGACTTCTATTTTGTCTTTATAGTTCTTTAGTATTAGTTTTCATTATTGATGGTGTACTTTATGATTTTCATAGATGTGTATAAGACTGAAATTATGTTCTAAACATTCCTCGTTTGGGTTTTTGATATATAACCAATTGTGATGGTATAAAATCTTGTTCTTTTGTTTCATGGTAGTTTTGTTAAAGGTTGAGTTTTTACTATGCTTTTAATGCTTTCAAATACTTGATTATTGTTCAAATGAATCTATAAGTATATAATGGACGGACTAAATAATTCACATATTTAAGATTGGTTAGTAAATACTGTGAATTGAGTGAACGTCAGATCAAGGGTTAACGCGATTTGTGTGGTCACCATGGGATTTTTATGATATGAATCAAAGTTCTTTTACTTCTAATTATTTGTGCTGGATCAAATACAAATTAGTAAAAATAAAGTTATTACTGGTTTATTTGCATCACATTGGGTAATAACTAAAAAGAGAATTCGATCGACAATCTTGAAAATCCAATATGAATAACTTAAATTGAGTTTATGCTAAGCAACCTAACACACATCTAGATGTGTATAAGAGACACGTTATTTAATTGTTTGCTCTGGTTTATTATTTAGTCATTTAATTTAGTTAATTCTAATCTCTCAAGAATTGATTTTTCCAAATAGTAGTGAAACTATTAATTTCAGTGCTTATTTCAGAGATTTCGTGAGAACTGTACTTACTTACTTCTATATTTCTTGATAAAATTTCGTGCACTTGCGAGCGTAGGAAATTGCCCATCAAGTTTTTGGTGTTGTTGCTGAAGACTGGCATTTAAATGACTTTGATACCAATCTAGTTTTGTTACTAATTATATACAGTTATTTTTTTGTTTTATTGTTTGAGTTATATTTAATTGCTTCTTGTTTTTACTCTTGCAGTTTATGCTTTCTCCGTCTTGATTGCTTCCTATACACCCAAAAATCAACCATTGCAAAGGGCATGACGAAGACTTCAGAGAGAAAAATGAGAAACCAAGGAAGGATGGAGAAGCATAATGGTTGACAAGGTGGATGGTCAAGGACCAGTATGAGAGGATCCACCCCTAGTGCAATAATACAGAGAATAGACCTTTGATGGATTATGCATTGCCTTCATTGGAGGGAAGTAACTCTAGCATCATAAGGCGGTGGATTGATGCCAATAACTTCGAGAATAAACCCGCTTTGTTATCAATGTTTTAGAATTCTATGCAATTTGGTGAAAACCCTATTAAGGATCCACATCAATATATTACAAATCTCCAAGAAATTTGCGATAATTTTAAACTTAATGGAATTTCTGATAATGCAATCAGATTAAAGATGTTTTCTTTTATGTCACACCCCCAAAATGGGACGATGACATGCCATACCTTAGGATCACCCCAAGCATGTAGCGTACAGAAGAAGATCAATATATAAAACATAATATATGTCATTAATCTCCAAATCTATCAAGGACTATAAACTACAAAAGATATGCACAACAAATCACAACATTAGTAATCCAGAGTACAACCAAGCTACACCTATACACAAGCATCAAACCAAACCCCAACACAGTAGTCTAAGATTCGAGCTACACAAAGAAAACACAAGTAGTCCTTAGTCACATAGGTTTCGAAAAAAATGAAAAACCTCACACTAAAATATTAAACTAACAATCCAAGCTCCAATAGCTAGGATCCGTATCATAATCACCACCTTGGTCTATAGTCAACTTGGGGCCTGTTAACTCTTCCATAGGGTCCTCAACTGGAAGCAATGGGGGAAATAATGGGGTAAACATATAATGCTTAGTGAGTAAAATTTAAACCTGAATACCGATAACAAGCATATAATCAGTGTAGACAAGGATCCAAGTCAACCTATTATCTGCCTGAGTAGACTAGGTACAAAAAAGTGTCTATTTTCTGATAGGTTAGGTATAACAATTACCAAGCAGTGTACTCAGTTTTTCATTTCATTCAATCTTTCAAAGCCAAGTCCACTAGAGTGACCTAAAGAGCTCATTACATAACTAATCATAAATTGGGATGCATCATCTGAAGGATATCAAGTGATATTTTCATGAGGAAAAGTAAAAGTACACGCTGTACTCTTTTTTCCTTTGCCATGATTTTGTCCCAATGGGTTTTCTTGACAAAGTTTTTAATGAGACAACACGCAAAAGTGTATAATAAACATTAAATATGCACTGTACTCTTTTTTCCTCTACTATAGTTTTTTTCCACTGGGTTTTTTCTGGTAAAGGTTTTTAATGAGATAGTAATTGTTCGCGTATTCTTTGACGTATGGACATCCAAGGGGGAGTGTTATGAATTCTATAAAGGTGGATATCCATTCATTTTCTCAAGCACATTGGTTAATGTGATATTCATCTCCTTGAATCATGTAAAGGCTTATTGATTCCTATTATTCATGTATTTTATTAAGTGTTTATTTATGAATCCCCTATCTTGTAACCCTATAAATAGAGAGATTTTGATACCTCATTTGTAAGTCTTTTGTAAGGCTTATGAAAGTTAATAATATAGAATATTCTAGAATTTCTTATTATTTATCTGTCTACTTTTCTCTTGTCTACACTTATAAATTTCCTAATTTAGTTAGTTTTGTAGTCAAGCTTAGTAATTTTGACTTAGTTTTATAGCAAGTAGCTATTTATTTTACATGTGTTGAAAAGGGTAGGCTCAATCTAGGCCTTGGGTCATTTATTGGCATTGGGTAACTGTTACATTTTGTTAATGTGACACTATCTAAATGAGTGACATATTGTACCTTACCATGAGTAAATATCAAATGAGAGACAATGTCACTTATCTAAATAGATGTTACACAAGTGTCATACCGAAAGTGTAATAGGAGAGCCAAAGCCTCATCTACTACACATGTTGGTGTTATAAAAAATAGATAAATAAGAAATAAGTATCACTCATTAAATAATCTAATACAAGTGACACTAAAATGTGTAACAGAGAACTGGCATAAGTAATGCCCTCAAGCTACTTGCTTTGAAGTCGAGATTTTGTTATAGGAACCTTTTGACATGCCTATAAATTTGGGCTTCATGTACATTATTGGAATATTCAAAAATACTAGAAAAGTAATCACTATTTCCTTTGATATAGTGACCGGTAGGTGGGAATAAGTATATTAATAGAGTGAGACATGACTCTTTGTAGGATAAGAATAAGAGGTGTCTCTTATAAACATCTAGATTCACAGAATATTCATAAGCTTTAAAAAATTGTGGAGTATTTGATCTTAGTTATCCAATATAAAGTAGACATGCAAGCATTTGTTTCCATATGGCTCTAGTTCTTTTTCTTTTATTTTTCCTCCGTTCCTCTCTTAAAGAATTGTTACCTTTTAATACGCTGATATGTTATCCACCGACCAACTTGCAGGGAATGAGTAACAAATTGGTAAATACATAGTTAAAATATTTTATGATCTCAGTGCTTATATAATTTTCTAATATTAATTTTGTCCTAACGAGGTTTTCTTGAGATGATGCTTTAAAGAAAGAAAATCTAAGTGAATCTATAAAGTCAAATTGCATTATCACCAATTGATTGAACGCTCAATCTTCACAATGATTGTCAATTATCGTTTTGATCAATACTTATAATTAATCAAGGACAGAGGTCAAATCCTGGGATTGCAACTTACATAAAGAAGTGCTTGATGATAGAGTTTTTATTACATGAAAATTCCATACATGTATACTTGCATGTCAAATAAAACATCTTTGTAATTCAAAACCAAAGGATTGCATTTCGTTATCATTTTTGCCAAGATTCTAATCTAACTAGGCATTCTGCATCAGAAATACTACTAACCTTTTCCATCTAGAGGTAAAAATTTAGTACAAAACCTTGTATATTCTTTTTTCTCTCTCTCTTTCTCTCTCTCTATATATATATATTTGTATATACACTCATACATACATATACAAACACACACATACGCATGCATATATGTTCATTTTTGGGGCCTTAGAAAGGAATTTGTTGGTATGTGTTAATTCAATTCTAACCTCTAGAAGCCCTAAAAGTTGCTATACATAAAAGGTTTTTCAAATTTCACAACAATTTCTCTCCTTGGAGTTTGACCTTAATTTTCCTTTATCTACTTTTTCTCTTATGTATATATTTTATTTCTTCTGATTCTATTGTTGAATTTCACAACCAAAGAATATGAAAAAGAACACTCTTATCTTAGTCCTCAGTGGCATCAATCTTCTCGATTATCGAGGACTTGGCCTGCATATAATCGATAACTAACCATTAAAAATATTATAAGAGTACACTGCTTGGTAATTGTTATACCTAACCTATCAGGTAATAGACACTTCTCTTGTACTTAGGCTTCCTCATTTCATGTTCAAGCATGGCCTCCTAGGATAGAAGGTTTTTCTTTGTCTTTGAATATTTCATAGATTAATATGCAAATTTTTCCCTTTGAATTTGAAATTTGATCAGAAAGTATAAAGTATGAACAGGCTAGGAGGTTGGAAATGCAGGTCATGCTAGCACTTGAACTTCCAAAGGAGGGCCTCTTGCCAGAGATGTGGAGAGCCACGACCTGGTGATTATGGAAGTTTTATGGGAAGAAGGAATTCTTTGTTTGGATTTTTGCCAGGCCCTAATGTTAGGCCTAGAGATTGGTACTGCACATTTGGAAACTGTGAAGCACATAACTTTGCTAGCCGCTCCAATTGCTTCAAATGTGGGGCAGTCAAAGATGAATCCTCAGGTGGCTTTGATGGTGATCAGATAACTCGAGCAAGAGGATTCATGTTCGTTGGTGGCAGTGGTGGTAGTGGTGACGGTCGCTCTGGATGGAAATCTGGTGACTGGATTTGCACCAGGTAGTATTTCTCATAGATGTTGCACAAGCATATTGTAGGTGAATTCTACAATCCCTTTTAGGGAACCATTTCTTTAGCTTTAAAAGCTTGTGCAGTACAAGATTTTAAAGGACATAGTGTTGTACTGTACAACCATTTAAAGCACAAGAGAATGATTCCCTAAAAGTATCGTAGAATTTTCCCATATTATAATTAGCTAGCATAAAAGATAAAAAATAAAGCAAATACTTATCCACTTTATACCCCCAACTTATATCGGATTCTCACTTTGCACTCTAAACTTTTATTTTGAACACTGGCACCCTGTTCTCACTTAAGTCTAAAATCTAATTTTGTCAACAAAATTAATTGATTTAAGCCATGTCTCTACAACTTCTGTTAAGACCATAAGTAAGTCTTTACTTAAACAAGTTAAGACCATGAACAAAACAAGGTAGAAAAGCACAGTAAGAACAACAGTATAACCACGAAGAAAAGATATATAGATGAATTCCTCATGAACAACACATTCTTTCTATGTGCAGGATCACCTCCATCAACAGAAGTTGTGGATCACATGTCCTAAATTTGTTAATTTTGTTGGCGGAGTGGGATTTCAGATTTAAGTGGGAAGAATCAGATAGTTCAAGGTGTAAAGAAAGTGTCCAAAATAAAAATTTAAAATATAAAGTGAGAATCTGGTACAAGTTAAAGATGCAAAGTAGAGTTAGGCCTTTCAAAAATAGGCGCATACTTGAATTTATGTCGTTTTCATTTAGATCTTCTAAAAAATAAAAAAATAAAAAAATAAAAAATAAAATAAAGGCTTTTCTTCAACTCCATTCTTATTTAATATCATAATAGAACTTTAAGAAGGTCAAAAACAACCTGACTTCCTATGTGTATGCTAGCTTGTTTAATGCATGTATTAGAGAAATATACACAACTAAACTTTACTTGAGGGTACATACCTTAGGTTTAACATATAAGTTCCTTTTTTCACATTGCTAATTAAGGTATCAATTATCCAGGTCAGGATGCAATGTGCATAATTTTGCTAGTAGGACAGAATGTTTCGGATGCAGTGCACCTAGATTCTCCAGCAGATGCAATGTGCATAATTCTTCACAAATTCTCCATTTTGGTGAGCCACATATTCTAGTCTGGTGGTTTTTGTGTTAAGTTAAATTTTTCCATGTTATGCAATGAATATTTATAGGTACACGTCAATTTTTTAGGTCTCAGCCTGCGAGAATCAAGGAAATCGATGATGTTCAAAAGATGATATTACTACCAAATCAACTAGCACTATCTTTTTTTTCATTTCAGCTTTGAGTTTCCATACTTTCTATATAATCTCATTATTGTGTAAGTGCTTTAGATGAATGATGTTTGAAATTCAATGTTTAGCAGTGCTAAATATATACGTAGCCTTGTATTTGTTCTAGTTCCCGTATTTGTTCTAGTTCCAATCCCATTTATTATCAATGCGTTTTACACAGAGTGTCAAGGTTATTATTTGATGTCAAGTGATCTCATACTTATGAAATTTAGTGTAGTAAGGTTGAAAATTGATTTCTCAACCCTCTCCACTCCTCTCTGTCTCCCTCCCCTATTTCAAGTTCAATGGAGGATAATTATAGGTAGAGGTATATGGCTCTACCATGTACCTCAGGATTGGTCCTTATTAATCTACATAGTTCATCTTATTAAAATTTCAAAAATTACAATATCTGATTCTTCTAAAATCCAAATTATAGACTATGTTATTCTAAAATCCAAATTATAGACTACGTGACTTAATAAGGATCACAAGTTTATGGTAGAACCATATACAACCTTGGTCTACGAAGAATTTACCTTGATAGAGTTTGAAACAAATAAGTTGCTTTCTTCTTCAATACCTTTAACATTTTAAAAGAGGTTGTATTCAAAGACACAAAGACATACTCTCCTTTTATCAAAGAGATATTACCTATATATTGGTGATTCAAATCCAAGACCTATTGATCCAAGAGAAGCATTTTATCAACTAAACTGCATTTTCTTGTCACATGCAAGGATATACTTTCCATGCTAAGAATCTTTTGTCCTATATCTTGTTTCACTCCCTGTCACATTAGTTACTAAATGAACTGTCAAGATTACTTCATAAAATTACTCCACAGAATCTTAATTAGAAATTAATTAGGTAATGAGACAAGGAATGAGACAGGGTGTGAGATAGAAAATCCTGTGGCCACTTTTCCTCCAATTGTTATTCTACGCAAATAAATTTCAAGTCTACAAAAATTAACAAGATAGGAAAAATAATATATTTATATTGGAAAAAAACTAAGTTACAATCTCAAGAATCTCCTTCGATTCTTCTTTTAAATTGTTGACTTGAGGGCTTCACGCTTGATCTCGAGATTTGATTTAATCGAGAGTTTGACAACTTGATGTCTATAAACTTTCATTTGATCAAGGGTCCCATTGCTTGATCACAAACTTGGAGTTGGTTAAGGGCTTAATAGCTTGATCTCGAACTTAGAATTGATCAAGGGTCTCACGGCTTGATCTTATAATTTGGACTTGGTCGAGAGCTTGACAGCTTAATCTCGAACTTGGAGTTGATCGAGGACTTGATGACTTGATCTTGAACTTAGAGTTGGTTGAGAGCTTGACAGCTTGATCTTGAACTTGGAGTTAGGTCGAGAGCTTGATAGGTTGATCTCGAGTTTGAACTTTGACTTCTTCAACTCTTGATATGAAAGACTTATAGAACACTTGATGAAGATTTTCAAATCTTGATATGTGGAAGACTTGAAGAGAGAATTTGAAGAATTGATGGAGAATTTAGGGAACTCTCACAACTTAGGGATAGTTTCTCAAAATATATGTGTGTGAGTGTCTAATGGTGACCCCTTATTTATAGATATAGGATGGGAGGGGTTGGAGTGGTCTGACATAATTTTATTCTTAATTTTTCTCCTAAGAAACATGAAATGTGAAATAATTACACTACTTATATATCATATTTATCCCTTAAAGATATAAAATTTTAAGAAAAGTAGTCACCCTAAAATATTATCTCTTGAAGTAATTTAAATACATAAAAAATTTATTACTCATAATACTATCTCATTATTTATTTATTATTTTTTTAAATAAAGAGATTAATATTAAGGTAAATATCTCTATGACATGGTACAAGATTTAATTAGGATACCACTCTAAGATAGTAATGCAAATATTTCAATTATACTAAAATTTCGACAATTACAGTAATCAATTGCAAAATTATTTTATTTGGATTGATTTCCATGAGAGCAGTCCAATTAAGGAACTTTTGAACAGTTGCAATTATACCGTCTTCGTATTAATTGATTTCCACCAATGCATTTGAATTACAAGCACATAGATAAAACGGTAATGAGTATGAAGTATCTGAATTATCAGCATTTATACAATATATAAAGGTTCAGTAATTTTTCTATTGATGTCCATCACTTTAAAATCTTCTTTCTGTATCTCTGATCCTATAAAATATTATCTAATTAATTTTTATTTGTATATTTTGATTTTTTTTTGAAAAATAAAAACTATCAAAACACTATCATAGTACCATTATTTGTAATTCCGGTTTACACAGTTATATTACCCACCACCATTACTAAATATCATAATTCTTAGGTCTCTCATATAAAATAAATATACACGCACTTTTTTTTTTTTTCCCACATTTCTAAATTTTCACTTCAGGAATCAATCATTCTCATTCTAATACTCCTTGAATTCCAATCATCAAGAATTTCATTATGGCAAGTAATATGCATCATATTTCTATATGCTTTTGTTTAGAATCGTTTGTTATGTAGTACTTTTTTTTTCTTTCTTTACATGCTTTAGCTTACAAAATAAAAACTTTTGACAGAATTATGCACATACATCGAATGTACCTCGATCACTAGTTCAACAAAAGCGCCATCTCAACAATAAAGATCTATGTGTATATGCAATGCAAGTTGAACGTGCTAGGTTCTACTATGCTTGCATTCTTGTACAATCCATACATTTTTCCATGTATATTTTTTTAAGGGAAAATGCATTTTTAGTGCCTCTTGTTTGGGATATTTATTGATACTAGTCCTTAAAGTTCGGACAAAATAAATTTAGTCTCCAATGTTTCGGAATTCGAATAAAGTTAGGATAATTGATGAAGTATTAAAATTTGGATGTTAACAGAAAATAGCTACGCGCTTGTTACATGACCGTTAAGTTTTAAATAATTAATAAAAAACTAAATGTTAAAATAATTGTACAAAATTGGTTCCCCAAGTATGTAAAAAATGTAAAATTGGTCCCCAAAGAGAAAAAACTAATAAAATTTTCTTTTAACGCAAAAATTCTAAAACTTTCAGTATCAAAGCAATCCGAGTGGTCAAAAATTTGAAGAGAGAGGAAAAGATTGTGAATGTTAAAAATAATGTCAGCTAAATAATGATCATATCCAATAAGTACTAATTGTAATGAATGACTAATTAGACTTCAAATTAAAAATTTAGAAATAGATAACATTTCAATTAATCAAGTAATAAAATATATATTTGTTAGGAAATTAATTGTAAACATTCACTGTAAAATATTATTATTAGAAATTAAATTCACATAGTATTATAGTAATGTTATAAAAATATATAGTATTATTAGGGTGAGTAAACATATTGATGATAACTAAAAATTTTCTATATATTATAATTTATTAAAGTAGAATAATACTATTATCAATGTTTGATAAATTATTATATCCATAGAAAAGATGTGTATAAATCATATCTATTATAATTGGAGTGAGAAAACATGTCTCTTATATACATCTAGTTTTCTATAACAGAATTATATAATTATACATAGGATAAAATTGTACTACCACTTTGATATTAATATTTCTTTTACTAGGATAAAAAGACATATTTATAAGTGTCGGAAAGAACATGCAACATGACGCTTGATATTGTTAATTTCCTAGAATTTGCGTCCCCAGATATGGCTAATTGGCTCCAGGTTTAATTAATATTAATGTTGCATTTCTTGTAATAAAATAATAATAATAATCATACAAATTTATCACTATAATGTTGTGAAAATTTAATTTCTACGGATAAAATCTTATAGTAGATGTATAAGTTAGATTATAAACAAATATGTATTTTATTCTTTGAGAAGTTCAAACTTTATTTATTTTTTAAAATTATTTCAAAGCTAATCATTTAGCACAACTAACTCTTTAGTCCCATTTCGCGTAGTGTTTCTTGGATGTGATCATTATTAAGTTGAGATTATTTTTAATATTCACAAATCTTTTCCTTTCTCGTCAAATTCCTCGATGACTCAGGTTACTTTGACATTGAAACTTTTAGAATTTTCCTATTAAAATAAAATTTTACTAGTTTTTTTGTCTTTGGGGGCCAATTTTGTATTTATGATAAACTTTGGAGACCAGTTTTGTACAATTTTTTTAGCATTATATTTTTTATTAATTTTTTGAAACTTAAAGGCCACTTGATAAGCACGTGGCCATTTTTTGGTAAAAATTTTAATTTTTCATCAATTAGTTCTAATTTTGTTTAAATTTATTAATATTAGAAACTAAATTTATTTTATCCGAAATTTTTTAGACTAGTTTAAAAATGTCCCAAACAATAAGAACCAAAATTCCATTTTATATATTTTTAATCAATCGATGCCACACGTACACCTAATTATCAATGACACTTACAGAAGTTCATATGCTGCATCGAATTTGTTAAAAAAGGTGTGTTGTGTTAATTAAGGAATTTTGCGTGCTTCGCATACTCAAAATCGTCTATTCTTTAACTGGCCATTAGTTCTAATTAAATTGGGCAGTTACACAAGGAAATGTAAAATTAAAATTCAGAATTATGCAAATGCACTTTCTTAAATGACTGTTAAATTTTAAAATTCTCAAGTAGTTTTCTTATCGATAGGACTCCATAATTTGATTTGTATAAGATGTATGTTCTTGAATAAAGGTTAGGTGACAACGTTTAAATAAAAGTTCCATATTCCACCTTCAAAAAAAAAAAAAAAAAAAAAACATTTCCATATTCCATCCATTCCCCTATACAGAGATTTGATTTTATATCCTTTTTACAGTCCTTTCCCTTTCATTATGATGATGTCCTGATTCCTAAGAAACCTATTTTTAACCGCCAAGCTCCTTTCCAGAGACCGTTAAGGCTTGTGACTATGTCCGGTATAAGGGACGTGGGCTTGGGGTTGAGGCAGGCCAGGTCAGGACGGGAAATTTTAGTCCAAGCTAGGCTCCCGAGTTAGCCCCACGAACTGACAAGGGGGGTTGGTTCGTGGTCTGGCCACGTATTGGCTAACTTTTAATTAATTGAAATTAGATTGAATTATTAATTATTTTATTTTAAATTAATATTTAATAATTTAAGTTATAACTTAAGATAGCAATTAATAGTCTAATTTATTACCTATTATATGAAATTAATTACTATTAGTTAGTACTCATTTTTTTATTCCTTATTTAAGTTATAACTTATAACTAGAGAAACAAATTATTATTTATCAAATCATGCTATTGCATAATATTCCAAATTACTACTTATTATTTCAAATTATTTATCAAATCATGCTATTACATAATATTCCAAATTACTAGACAACCAATTAAATGGAATGAAATTCAATTTCCTGATCATTGGATAATAAATAAAAGTATTTCTTCATCATCTCATGCTATATATAATAGACATTTGTATAAGGAGACTGAGAATTGATACGTCTCAAAAAATACAAAATTCTCAAATGTCTGTATGAAGATCCATATAATTGACCAAATGGTCACCATATAGATAAGGAAATTCCTCCGAATCAATTAGATTTTAATTTATGACTACAGTTATAGATTTTAGTCCCGGTTCAACTGCAAGACAGTTAATAAAACAAGAATTTTATTCTTTACAATGGAAAGAATTTAGACAATGGTTTTTCGAGGTATATACATCTCAAGACCTTGATAATATTTCAAAAGAATTTTATGAATTCACTAAGGACTTTACATAATAAAATTATTCCTTTTGTTCCTTGGTTTATAACTACTTATTTGAATAATTATATTAATATTCTTGAACGATCATATCAATTTCCTGATGGAAAACAATCTACGGAGTTATATCCTCCACAAAAATTATTTACTTTACCAAATAATACTTCTATTTCATTTAATGCTTTTCAAAAGTGAATTCAAATAATATGTTACCTGTTACTTTGCAACATATTAATAATATGTATCAACAAATTAATTATACTAATATTTTTATTAAAGTTTTAGGCGAACAAATTAGTTCTCTTCATAATAAAATGGATAAATTATTTTCTTTAATAACAAAGATTTCAAATTCTATTTAGACATAATAGATCAAAATAATGATTTCCATGAAATTGCAAAAGCTTCTTTGCACACATCTATAATTAATGGTTTTAATTTTAAACCTATTTCTGATCTTGAAAAACTTTTAGATGAAAAGTTTTCTTCATTAAAAATTAATACTCTTAATTTTGAAAATAATTTGCAATCTTCTTCTAATAAAAGAAAAGTAATTTCTGATGAAATTAATAAACTCAGTAATTCTTATAAGTTTGGTGATAAACCAACTATGTATCATTATTATTACCCAAAGACCTACTCCTCAGGATATTTTATTTGAGGAACAACAGCATATTATTAATAATAGTTATTCTGGAAAAGAAATATATGAATGGAATTTAGATGGTTATACTGATAGACAAATTAGTAATTTAATACATCGAATGCTTATGTATTCCACTGTAGCAAAAGCAAATAATAATAATGATAAACGTGTTGCTAATATGCTTATATATGTGTACCTTATTACATGGCCTACGATGTAAATAACTTACTAATTTTAGATGGTATAAAGATACTTTTATGTCCAGAGTTTTTGAACTTCCAGAAAGTAATAGCCCTTACTGGAAAGCCAAATTTATAGATGGCTTACCTCCTTTATTTGCTGAACGTATTAAAAAAGCTCTTCGGAAAGATAATATTTCAATTCCGTATGATTATTATACTTATGGAAAATTAATTGGTACTTGTGTTCAGGAAGGCATAGCCTTGTGTAATGAAATTAGATTAAATCAATAGTTAAAAAGACAGCAATTAACTGAAAAAAGACAATTAGGTCAGTTTTGTAGCCAATTTGGATTAGAAGACATTTCTTCTAAAAACAAATCATATCACAGACCTTCATGGTATAACAATAAAAGGTCCAAACCTAAATATTCTAAAGAAAAACAAAGAGAGAAGCGAGAATTCCGCAAAAAACAGAGAGAATCTCAGCCAAAAAAATATAAGAAAAAACCAATTAAATGTTATACATGTGGTAAGAAAGGTCATATAGCTCCCAATTGTACTGAAAATAAAAAAGCTAAAATTAAGCAATTAGATTTGGATGATGAAATTAAAAATGAAATTTATAAAATTATAGATACGGATAATAATCCTAGCACTGATAGTGTTACTAGTATTTCTTCTAATGATAATTATGATTCTGATGATCAAATTCATATACATGATCATTCTTCAGATTCTGATAATATTGTTTGTAATACATCATCTGTCTGTTGTAATACTTGTAATAGTAATAATATTACTACTATTTTGGATGATAATCAAAATAAAGAATATTATAATATTCTTTCACAATTTCAAGATTTTCAAATAAATATGATTACAAATGATAATATTCTTGAGTTATTAACTCAAATAATAATTATAATCGATAAAAAATTTTGATTATCATCCAAAATAGTATCTAATATTATTACTATTCAGTATTACTCATGTCTCTTAACACATCTGATTTGAGCATAAATTCAAAAAATTTCTGGAAAATATTCCACCCATGGATTATACAAATATAGAATACCCTATTAGAAATTATTATAATCAAAATTATTATAATTATAAAAAAGATTTAATAAGAAGTAAAAATTATTTTCGTTCTAGAATTATTATAGCAAAAAATAGACTAGAACAAATAAAAAAAAGAATTATAGCTTTTGAATATACAAAAGCACAAGAACAAGATCCTTTATGGACATATGCTGCATTACAGCAAGAATATAATATAGAACAAGCAGAAATAAATTTCTGTAAAAATGTATATAATTGAAAAATAAAACAATTATATGAATTGTCAATCTAATAAAAATTTTGAGAATTTTACAGGTTCCATGAGACGTGGCAATTCTCAGTCTCCTTATAGGGACGAGGTGGAAGACCCCCAGTAATATCTAGGGGAGGAAGACATTTATATAATTCAGATATATCTGGATTATCAGGATATGGATCCTCATCCACATCCCAAATTGATCTGGGTAATATCCCAAAAGATCATCCATTATATGGACAATTGCAAGAATACTTGCTACAACAGCATAAAGGTAATACCTATGCTTCGGTTACTGAAAATGAATCTGAATCAGATTCCAAGTCTTATTATATGAGACCAGAAAAAGAAATTATATTTCTTCTTGATGAAAAAGATTGCCAATGGCAAGATCAACCTTGGAAAATACTTCAAAGGTATTTGACTGATAAAATTATGTAATTCCAGGCGAATCATATAAGACAAGCTTATAATTATGAAAAAATTCTTCTAAATAGTGAATCAGCTGATATTCAGGATTTTCACCTCCTATGGCTAATACTATTATTTATAATTTTTCAAAAATTATTTTTAAGAAAATTATATCTTCGAAGAATGGGGATTTCTACCCTCACGAGAAAATAATAAAAATTTGTTGAATAACAACAATCACTTTCCTATACTTATTTAGATTATATTCAAAGTTTTCATAAAACTTTTTATTACGAAAATTCTAAACACAAGCTACACTTGGTTTATAAAACTGTGCTCAAATATCCTATCTCAAAATATCCCAATTGGTTTATCCATTGGTGGACTACCCATTACCCTCAGTAAAAATTTTACCTGAGCCATTTCTTCTCTTATACACATCTTAGATGTGTATAAGAGACAGCATGATACCTGAGAGAATTCTCGAGATAGTAATAAGACTTGGAATCTGATTCAGATTCATTTTCAGTAACCGAAGCATAGGACTATGCTTATATGGAGCAAGTGAAAGAACAATTAAAAGAGCATATTAAACAAGATCTTTCTATTGATCTCAATCAAATTGATGAAAATGCAAATGATGATAATGAATCATGTTCTTCAAAAGACAATTCAATGGACTCTAAAATTTTAGATTGGGCATCTTCATCTACATCTGCCTCATCATCTTCTCCATCTTCTTCTCATAAATCGAATTCAGTTGTAATTCTTCTGAGCCATATACAATGTTAGAAATTAAAAATAGGATTGGTAAATTATATCAATCACAAGAAACAGGAATCACATTAGCAAATTTGCATGATGAAATAAAAAATATAAAAAATGAAATTCATTTATTAAAACAAAATAATATTTTTATAGATAATAGACTTTCTTTTGTTGAAAAATCTTTTAATAAAGGAAAAGAAATAATAAAACCGGTAGAAAATATTTCTTCCAATAAAAAAAATCAATTTGATAATTTTCTAAATGTTATGCAAATTGTTACATCTTAACACCATAGATGGTATATAAAAATTAAATTTTTAATTGATAATGATTTCTTAGCTGAATCAGTTGCCATGATTGATAGTGGTGCTGATCTTTGTTGTATTCAAGAAGGTTTAATACCTACTAAATATTATAAAAAGACTGCTCATACTTTACGGTCTGCTTCTGGTGATAAACTAGAAATTAATTATAAAATTCCAACTGCTTATATTTGTCAAGATAATATCTGCATTCCTCAGACAATTTTACTTGTTAAAAATCTGATGGTCCTCCTATTAGTATTAGGAACCCCTTGAATTAATGCAGATTATATCCGATTAAAAATTTGGATAATAATGGTTATTTCTCGGGTATAAAAACCAAGAAATCCATTTTCAGTTTATAACTGATGCTGTTACTAGAGATATAAATTCTCTTATTGCTTTAAAATATTCTCATTTAAATTCATTAACTTCAGAAATTTATAGTATTTCTATTTCTGATATTTTACAGTTCGAAAAGTTCAAGAAAAGATTAAATCTATTTCTGAACAATTTTCACAATCTATTTGTGCTGATCATCCTAGTGCTTTTTGGAATAGAAAAAAGCATGTAGTTTTTCTTCAATATGAAGATAATTTTCATGAACAAGATATTCCTACTAAAGCTCGACCATGTCAAATGAATTCTGAATTTTTAGAATTTTGTAAAAAAGAAATTGACATTTTACTTCAGAAAGGTTTAATAAAACCTTCTCAATCTCCCTGGTCATGTACTGCTTTCTATGTTAATAACAAAGCTGAACAAGAGAGAGGTGTTCCTCGTCTTGTTATAAACTATAAACCCCTTAATAAAGTTTTAAAATGGATTAGGTATCCTATTCCAAATAAAAAAGATTTGTTAGAAAAATTATATAAGGCCAATATATTTTCTAAATTTGATTTAAAATCAGGATATTGGCAAATTCAAATTTTCAAAGACCATACTTATCGAACTGCATTTAATGTTCCTTTTGGACAATTTGAATGGAATGTTATGCCATTTGGATTAAAAAATGCTCCTTCTGAATTTCAGAAAATTATGAATGATATGGCATAACATTATATTCATTTTAGACAGGTTTATATTGATGATATACTTGTGTTTTCTGAAACCTTGGAATTACATTTTAAACATCTTGATTTATTTAAAAAACTAATTATAAACAATGGTTTAGTTATATCAAAACCAAAAATTTGTATATTTCAAACCAAAATTCGATTTTTGGGTCATTTTATCGAAAAAGGGAAAATTACACCTATTAATAGAGCTTCGAATTTGTAGAAAATTTCCCGATAAAATTTTAGATAAAAAACAACTTCAAAGATTTTTAGGAAGTTTGAATTATATTTCTCCTTATTATAAAAATCTTTCTAAAGATTTAGCTCCTTTATATGATAGATTAAAGCAAAATAATATTCCTTGGAATGATAAATTAACTAATTTAGTTAAACAAATTAAATTTAAAGTTCAATATTTACCATGTTTATCATTAGCAAATCCTAAATGTGGTCAAAAGTAATAGAAACTGATGCTTCTAATATAGGATTTGGTGGTATTTTAAAACAAATAAATCCGGATAATAAACAAATCTATTTGGTTAGATTTCATTCTGGAAAATGGACTAATAGTCAGAAAAAATATGCCACTGTTGCTCACGAATGAGTTAGCAATATAAATATAATTTAGAAATTATAAAACATTTATATAATCAAAAATTTATAATTATTAGATTTCTCATTCAGTAAAATTTATGTTTAATAAAGATTTCAAAAATGATACATCTAAGCAAATGTTTGCAAGATGGCAAGCTCAATTAACTCCTTTTGATTTTGAAATATTTTATAAAAAAGGATCTGAGAATTCTCTACCTGATTTTTTATCTCGAGAATTTTTACAGGTTTCATGAGACGTGGTAATTCTCAGTCTCCTTATAGGGGACGAGGTGGAAGACCCCAGATGTAAGGGCAGTGAATTCATAAAATTCTTTGATATATCTGGATTATCGGGATATGGATCCTCATCCACATCCCAAATTGATCTGGTAATATCCCAAAAGATCATCCATCTAGATGTGTATAAGAGCAAGAATACTTGCTACAACAAAGATAAAGGTAATACCTATGCTTGATTCTCGAAAATGAATGTGAATCATATAACCTGTCTCTTATACACATCTAGATGTGTATAAGAGACATATCCATTCTTGATGAAAAAGATGTAATAATGGCAAGATGTGTATAAGAAAAAGATGTAAAGCAGTGATTCCTCATCAGGAAAACTATTTATCCATTGGTGGACTACCCATGGACCCTCAGTAAAAATTTTACCTGAGCCATTTCTTCAATTATACCATTCTTGGATAAAAATTTCACCTATCCTTAAAAAGTTATACTCCCAGGAAAATATTCCTTTACCCACAGAAATAGCTACCATTTATTTCTTTCTTGAATTTTCAATCCCTTGGATTTATAAATGGGAACCCGAATTTGGTTATACCCCTGATCATTTCCCTTGTTTATATCGAACTCATTATACCAAATTCTGGGATAAACTCATAAAAATTGACCCAGATACCAAACAATTATTTGGTCAAGAATTATTGGACCAAATAAAAGAAAAAATTACAGGTTATACTGATACTACTTCAATTACCCGAGCAATGGAGCCAAGTCCTTAAGCATATTGCCAGGAAACTAAAAGTGCACATCAGGCACTATGACAAAAGCTGAAATTGTATGCTGCTTATAATTGTAGAAAGAACAATTAATAAGCATATTAAACAAGATCTTTCTATTGTATAAGATCAAATTGATGAAAATGCAAATGATGTATAACAAGATTTATGTTTATATATAATTACAAGGACAGAAAATTCTAAAAATGCAGTCCAGATAGCTGGTGAATCACAACCAATTGAAAAGCCCGAAGATATTCTTCAAAGTGTTTTAGACACACTCAAGCAAAAAACAATGAAGAAAATACTCTGTGTTCAAATAATTCAAGACAAATGTCGAAATCAAAGTGGATCCCACACAAACAGAAATTCACTTGTTCAAATACTGTATAAATAAAGAATTTATTATCCCTGTCTCTTATGATCATCAAGATATTGTATAAGAGATAAGTATATATACCAAGGAATTATATGTAAATGATTACTGTTATGTGAATATACTGTTTATTACATTTTCAAATTATCCGAAGTCTATAAAATAGCTCCCCATTTGTATAGCCGGGGAAGGTGTGACTTAGAAGCAACTTTTATTTTCATTTTGTTTTCCTTTCTTCTCTCCTCCTATTGTACATCACTACTCCTCTTCTGTAATTATTTTAGTTTAATAAAAGAAGAAGACCCCGAGGTATTCCTCATCAGCCTCTTCTGAGGTACCTTCTTCCCTTTCCCTTTTAATTTTGTTAAGTCCTGACATAATATGTCAGGCTAATTATCATATGTTGTTTGTTATCTTATCTTAAGTGTTTGACGATGCATAAATTATTTTGAACCCTTTCTTTAAAAAACTTTTTAATAAAAGGTTTTCTAAGGTTCGGTTCTTTAAAGTTTTCAGGCAGGATATATTTAATTTATATTGCTTATAAAAGAACCCGCTTAGCCGATGAGAAGGCGATTAGGGGAAAAGAAAGGCATCATAGCAAGAATAAATTAAATATTTTCCTTGACAGAAAATTTTAAAGGTAAAAAGGTTGAGCCCAAAAACCTAGACTGCTGATAGCCCAATATTAAGAATGATTTTACAAAGAAAGAGTTTGACTCTAATTTATGTATATTGTGGTTAGTGGCGGACGGTCCTTGGGCTAATCGCCAGATCTAAATTTTGAACTTAGTTTTAATACGATTTGCAAACCAATACGGATTCCCAATACGGTGCTAAGCCAATACGGGATTCCAACACGGTTTGGGCTTCGTATTAAGGCTACAGTCCAGGGTTTAGTGAAAATGGTATCAGAGCAAGGACTTAAGATTTGATAACAATCGACATAGATGTTTATTTTATAAAAAATGGAAGATCATTATTTTATAAAAAATGGAAGATCATCCATTATCGTCTGTATCCTCTTTATCATCATCATATGATAAAAATAAAGAGACAAGAATATGATATTCCTCAAGATATTGATCTACTTAATAAGTGGACAATTCCGAAAATTTCACCATCTGTTATTTATAAATATGGTTTATTTGATAATATTATATGAGCATGGGATATACAGCAGCTATAAATGATTCAGGTAAACCTTTTAAAGTTAAAGGTTTAATTAAATCGTAATAAAATTGAGTCTTATAGATTGCTATTAATTTAATTTTATGCATATTGGTTTAGTGCAAATTGCTTTTAAACCTTTAACTTTAAAAGGTTTACCTGAATCATTTACAGCTGCTGTACGAGATGCTCGTAGACTTGATTGGAAAAAATCATTGATGGGTATTATACAATCATGAGATGATGAAGAAATACTTTTATTTATTATCCTAATGATATTATCTGAGATGTTAATATACTTGATGCTTTAACATTAAATGTTAAAATTCATGGTTATAATTATGTACCTGGTTCTGAACTTATATGTTTATGCTATAGAGTTTGTTTTAAACTGCTTTCTACTTTGAATCCAAAGTGTAAATTGATTAATAATCATTCTGAAGAAACAATTTTAATTGAGACCAATTTTAATAAATCTCAGATAATAACTAGACAACCAATTAAATGGAATGAAATTCAGATTTCCTGATCATTGGATAATAAATAAAAGTATTTCTTCATCATCTCATGCTAAAAATATTACACAGCATGACCCTCAGATTATATCTACCCCTGATGGACAAATTGTTCTTCGATTTGATAAATCGAATATTCCATCTAGACATAGTATTGGTTCTAGACCATCATCATCTAGACATCCTTATAGGACATTTTCTTCTGTGTCTCAATTTTCTTTAACTGATGATAATTATATTCTTGCACGGTCAAAACCTGCATCATTACATACAATTGATGATAATATTTCATCTACTTCTCATATTGATCATTTACATATAAATGAAAATAATATAATTAGACCAATTCATAAAAATGAATTAGATAAGGAAATTCCTACTGAATCTGAATTAGATTTTAATTTATGACTACAGTTATAGATTTTAGTCAGTTCAACAATAAGACAGCTTAATAAAACAAGAATTTTATTCTTTACAATGGAAAGAATTTAGACAATGGTTTTTCGAGGTGGAATATACATCTCAAGACCTTGATAATATATCAAAAGAATTTTATGAATTCACTGCTTTACATAATAAAATTATTCCTTTTGTTCCTTGGTTTATAACTACTTATTTGAATAATTATATTAATATTCTTGAACGATCATATCAATTTCTTGATGGAAAACAATCTACGGAGTTATATAACTCCTGAAATTATTTACATGACCCTGGGAGTATAACTTTTTAATGCTTTTCAAAAGTTAATGAAAATAATATGTTACTCTTACTTTGCAACATATTAATAATATGTATCAACAAAATAATTATACTAATATTTTTATTAAAGTTTTAGGCGAACAAATTAGTTCTCTTCATAATAAAATGGATAAATTATTTTCTTTAATAACAAAGATTTCAAATTCTATTTCGACTAATAGTCAAAATAATGATTTCCATGAAATTGCAAAAGCTTCTTTGCAACCTCCACCTATAATTAATGGTTTTAATTTTAAACCTATTTCTGATATAGGACTTGAAAAACTTTTAGATGAAAAGTTTTCTTCATTAAAAATTAATACTCTTAATTTTGAAAATAATTTGCAATCTTCTCCTAATAAAGGAAAAGTAATTTACGATGAAATTAAAAATGAAATTTATAAAATTATAGATACGGATAATAATCCTAGCACTGATAGTGTTACTAGTATTTCTTCTGATGATAATTATGATTCTGATGATCAAGTTCATATACATGATCATTCTACAGATTCTGATAATATTATTTGTAATACATCATCTCCCTGTTGTAATACTTGTAATAGTAATAATATTACTACTATTTTGGATGATAATCAAAATAAAGAATATTATAACATTCTTTCTCAATTTCAAGATTTTCAAATTAATATGATTACAAATGATAATATTCTTGAGTTATTAACTCAAATACAAGATAATGATATTCGATCAAAAATTTTAGATTGGGCATCTTCATCAACATCTGCCTCATCATCTTCATCTTCTCATAAATCGAAGATTCAGTTGAAGAGCAAAATTCAAAAAATTTCTGGAAAATATTCCACCCATGGATTATACAAATATAGAATACCCTATTAGAAATTATTATAATCAAAATTATTATAATTATAAAAAAGATTTAGTAAGAAGTAAAAATTATTTTCGTTCTAGAATTATTATAGCAAAAAATAGACTAGAACAAATAAAAAGAAGAATTATAGCTTTTGAATATACAAAAGCACAAGAACAAGATCCTTTATGGACATATGCTGCATTACAGAAAGAATATAATATAGAACAAGCAGAAATAAATTTCTGTAAAAATATATATCATTCAAAAATAAAACAATTATATGAATTGTCAATCTAATAAAAATTTTGAGAATTTTACAGGTTCTATGAGACGTGGCAATTCTCAGTCTCCTTATAGGGGACGAGGTGGAAGACCCCCAGTAATATCTAGGGGAGGAAGACATTTATATAATTCAGATATATCTGGATTATCAGGATATGGATCCTCATCCACATCATCCCAAATTGATCTGGGTAATATCCCAAAAGATCATCCATTATATGGACAATTGCAAGAATACTTGCTACAACAGCATAAAGGTAATACCTATGCTTCGGTTACTGAAAATGAATCTGAATCAGATTCCAAGTCTTATTATATGAGACCAGAAAAAGAAATTATATTTCTTCTTGATGAAAAAGATTGCCAATGGCAAGATCAACCTTGGAAAATACTTCAAAGGTATTTGACTGATAAAATTATGTTTCAGTGCGAATCATATAAGACTCGCACATATTATGAAAAATTCTTTTAAATAGTGAATCGGTGATATTGACATTTTCAGCCTCCTATGGCTAATACTAAGTCCTTGCTCATGATGCCTGATTTCACTTTCTAGTTTCCTGGAATATGCCAAGGAATATTTTCCTTGGCTTCATTTTCTGTCTCTTATACATCTAGATTCAAGATGTGTCTAAGTAACAGATCTAGATGTCTATTAAGAGATTAGGTGAATAATTTTAACCAAGAAAACTTTTTATTACGAAATAGGTATATACACTTTATGCTGGGGATATTTTGAGTATTCTTGCAATTTCTTTTGTAATTTAAGTGCCTGCTTGTGTTTAGAATTTTCGTAATAAAAAGTTTTATGAAAACTTTGAATATAATCCCAATAAGTATAGGAACTGTCTCTTATACACATCTAGATGTGTATAAGAGACAGGGTAATTAAGTCCAATCAGTTTCTTGACCAAATAATGAATATTATGTCAAGAATTTTGATCTTGAATTTTCAATCCCTTGGATTTATAAATGGGAACCCGAATTTGGTTATACCCCTGATCATTTCCCTTGTTTATATCGAACTCATTATACCAAATTCTGGGATAAACTCATAAAAATTGACCCAGATACCAAACAATTATTTGGTCAAGAATTATTGGACCAAATAAAAGAAAAAATTACAGGTTATACTGATACTACTTCAATTACCCGAGCAATGGAGCCAAGTCCTTTCAGGCATATTGCCAGGAAACTACAAGTGCAATCAGGCACTATGACAAAAAATGAACCGGATGCTGCTTATATGGATAGTGATAGAACAATTAAAAGAGCATATTAAACAAGATCTTTCTATTGATCTCAATCAAATTGATGAAAATGCAAATGATGATAATGAATCATGTTCTTCAAAAGACAATTCAATGGACTCTAATAATTCATTCCAGATAGCTGGTGAATCACAACCAATTGAAAAGCCCGAAGATATTCTTCAAAGTGTTTTAGACACACTCAAGCAAAAGAAACACTGAAGAAAATACTCCAGGTGTTCAAATAATTCAAGACAAATGTCAAAATCAAAGTGGATCCCACACAAACAGTAAATTCACTGTTCAAATACTGTATAAACAGTAAAATTCCAGTGAATTTACTGTTTCACGAATGAACAGTAATTTCACTGTACAAACAGTATATTCACTGTAGAAACAGTAATTTCACTGTTCGGATTTCAAAAAATCCAACTGTACATTTAATTTTTTTTCGAATCCGAAGTCTATAAAAGCTCCCCATTTGTTATATAGGAAGGTAAGGTACCTTCTTCCCTTTCCCTTTTAATTTTGTTAAGTCCTGACATAATATGTCAGGCTAATTATCATATGTTGTTTGTTATCTTATCTTAAGTGTTTGACGATGCATAAATTATTTTGAACCCTTTCTTTAAAAAACTTTTTAATAAAAGGTTTTCTAGGTTCGGTTCTTTAAAGTTTTCAGGCAGGATATATTTAATTTATATTGTAGGCTTGGGAAGAACCCGCCAAGCCGATGAGTGAAGGCAGAACTGTCTCTTATACACATCATAGAAGAATAAATTAAATATTTTCCTTGACAGAAAATTTTAAAGGTAAAAAGGTTGAGCCCAAAAACCTAGACTGCTGATTATTAAGAAACACTTGATTTTACAAAGAAAGAGTTTGACTCTAATTTATGTATATTGTGGTTAGTGGCGGACGGTCCTTGGGCTAATCGCCAGATCTAAATTTTGAACTTAGTTTTAATACGATTTGCAAACCAATACGGATTCCCAATACGGTGCTAAGCCAATACGGGATTCCAACACGGTTTGGGCTTCGTATTAAGGCTACAGTCCAGGGTTTAGTGAAAATGGAATAATTATAGCAAAAAATAGACTAGAACAAATAAAAAGAAGAATTATAGCTTTTGAATATACAAAAGCACAAGAACAAGATCCTTTATGGACATATGCTGCATTACAGCAATCCGTATTGGCTTAGAACCGTATTGGAATCCGTAAAGGCTTATATCATTCAAAAATAAAACAATTATACAATTGTCAATCTAATAAAAATTTTCAGAATTTTACAGGTCTTCATGAGACGTGGTAATTCTCAGTCTCCTTATAGGGGACGAGGTGGAAGACCCCCAGTAATATCTAGGGAACTGAGGAAGACATTTATATAATTCAGATATATCTGGATTATCAGGATATGGATCCTCATCCACATCCCAAATTGATCTGGGTAATATCCCAAAAGATCATCCATTATATGGACAATTGCAAGAATACTTGCTACAACAGCATAAAGGTAATACCTATGCTTCGTTACTGAAAATGAACCTGAATCTTATTCCATCTCTTATGTATAAGAGACAGCTATTGTACATCACTACTCCTCTTCTGAAAAAGATTGCCAATGGCAAGATCAACCTTGGAAAATACTTCAAAGGTATTTGGTGATAAAATTATGTTTCAGTGAATCATATAAGACTGCACATATTATGTCTCTTATACACATCTAGATGTGTATAAGAGATTCAGGTATTAGCCATAGGAGGCTGAAAATGCTATTATCTATAATTTTTCAAAAATTATTTTTAAGAAAATTATATCTTCTGAAGAATGGGGGATTTCTACCCTCACAGAAAAACAATGTTTTGTTGAAAAACAACANATACCAAACAATTATTTGGTCAAGAATTATTGGACCAAATAAAAGAAAAAATTACAGGTTATACTGATACTACTTCAATTACCCGAGCAATGTAGGAGCCAAGTCCTTTCAGGCATATTGCCAGGAAACTACAAGTGCAATCAGGCACTATGACAAAAGATGAAATTGTTGCTGCTTATATGGAGCAAGTGAAAGAACAATTAAAAGAGCATATTAAACAAGATCTTTCTATTGATCTCAATCAAATTGATGAAAATGCAAATGATGATAATGAATCATGTTCTTCAAAAGACAATTCAATGGACTCTAATAATTCATTCCAGATAGCTGGTGAATCACAACCAATTGAAAAGCCCGAAGATATTCTTCAAAGTGTTTTAGACACACTCAAGCAAAAGAAACACTGAAGAAAATACTCCAGGTGTTCAAATAATTCAAGACAAATGTCGAAATCAAAGTGGATCCCACACAAACAGTAAATTCACTGTTCAAATACTGTATAAACAGTAAATTCCAAAGTGAATTCACGAATGAACAGTAATTTCACTGTACAAACAAAGATATTCACTGTAGAAACAGTAATTTCACTGTTGATTTCAAAAAATCCAACTGTACATTTAATTTTTTTTCGAATCCGAAGTCTATAAAAGCTCCCCATTTGTATAGCCGGGGAAGGTGTGACTTAGAAGCAACTTTTATTTTCATTTTGACAAAAGATGTAGATGTGTATAAGAGACAGTGATACTTCCTCTTGTAATTATTTTAGTTTAATAAAGAAGAAGACCTATTCCTCATGACGCTCTTACGAGGTACCTTCTTCCTTTTTAATTTTGTTAAGTCGACATAATATGTCGCTAATTATCTAGATGTGTATAAGAGACAGCAGTATACCCATCTAAATTCCATTCATAAATTTCTTTTCCAGAATAACTATTATTTAATAAAAGGTTTTCTAGGTTCAGTTCTTTAAAGTTTTCAGCAGGATATATTTAATTTATATTGCTGGCAAGTACCAAGCCGATGAGTGAAGGCGTTTAGGGAAAAGAAAGGCATCATAGCAAGAATAAATTAAATATTTTCCTTGTGACGAAAATAAATGACCTAAAAATCGAATTTTTGTTTGAAAAGATGTAAATTTTGAACTTATTTTTAATACCGATTTGCAAACCAATTGGATTCCCAATACGGTGCTAAGCCAATACGGGATTCCAACACGGTGCTAAACCCTGGACTGTAGCCTTAATACGAAGCCCAAACCGTGTTGGAATCCCGTATTGGCTTAGCACCGTATTGTATTATCCGTATTGGTCAAACAAATCTTAGCAATAGTTATCTAGATGTGTATAAGAGACAGGAATATAATATAGAGCAAGGGTTGATGAGGAATACCTCGGGGTCTTTTTCTTTTATTAAACTAAAATAATTACAGAAGAGGAGTAGTGATGTACAATAGGAGGAGAGAAGAAAGGAAAACAAAATGAAAACAAATTATTATTTATCAAATCATGCTATTACATAATATTCCAAATTACTACTTATTATTTCAAATTATTTATCAAATCATGCTATTACATAATATTCCAAATTACTACTTATTATTTCAAATTATTATGTATTATCTTAAAGTTATTACTAGTTAGTACTTCGATTTTCAATATTTATTAGTACAAGTGTTTACATATTAAGATTTCAAGTTATTAGACCAAGTAATTCTTAATTTTATTCTAAGTTAATATTTATTAGTATAAGATATTCCTCACTTTATTAAAGTTATTATTTAATTTGTTAACTATAGCCTTAATACAAAGCCCAAACCGTGTTGGAATACCGTATTGGCTTAGCACCGTATTGGGATTCCGTATTGGTTTGCAAATCGTATTAAAACTAAGTTCAAAATTTAGATCTGGCGATTAGTCCAAGGACCGTCCGCCACTAACCACAACATATATAAATTAGAGTCAAACTCTTTCTTTGTAAAATCATTCTTAATAATCAGCAGAGACAGGTTTTTGGGCTCAACCTTTTTACCTTTAAAATTTTCTGTCAAGGAAACTATATACACATCTCCATAAACGGAAAGATTCACCGGAGCAATAGCCGGGACTATATCTAAGTGGGTACTTTAAGAGACAGCTCTTCTTGTCACATGACATCTTCGAAAGCAAGAGAAAAATTCAAAAAATTTCTGGAAAATATTCCACCTATGGATTATACAAATATAGAATATCCTATTAGAAATTATTATAATCAAAATTATTATAATTATAAAACAATTAGCGACATATTATGTCGGGACTTAAAAATAAAGGAAAGGGAAGAATAAAAAAGTAGCCATGATGGCATGTCTCGGGGTCTTCTTCTTTTATTAAACTAAAAGTATTTACAAGAGAGTAGTAGAGATGTACAATAGGAGGAGAGAAGAGAAGAAACTAAGAAAAGAAAACTAAAAGGCACACCTTGCTCGGCTATACAATTGAGGAATTTATAGGCAGCCGGACGTAATTTTTCAAATTATGTACAGTAGGATTTTTAAAATCCGAACAGTGAAATTACTGTTTCTACAGTGAATTTACTGTTTGTACAGTATTTGTACAGTAAATCCGTGAATACACAGTGAGGATATTTTTACTGTTTATACAGTAATTTTGAACAGTGAATTTACTGTTGTGTGGGATCCACTTTGATGTCGACATTTGTCTTGAATATAAGAGATCATCTGATCTTTTTCCACATTGCTTATATTTTACTTTAGTAATAATTAAAACACTCAAAAGAATATCCCACACAACGGTAAAATTCACTGTGTATTCTCCAGCTGTTTCTTAGAAAAATTAGAGTGTATTGAAAAGACTTTTTAAGAATATGTATCATTATCATCATTATACACATCATCAATTTGATTGAGATCAACAGAAAGATCTTGTTTAATATCTGTCTCTTAATACAGCATATTGTTGTAGATAAGCGAATAATTTCATCTTTTGTCATAGTGCTGATTGCACTTGTAGTTTTACGGCAATATGCAGAAAGGACTTGGCTCCATTGCTCGGGTAATTGAAGTAGTATCTATATAACTTTGAATTTTTCTTTTATTTGATCCAATAATTCTTGACCAAATAATTGTTTTGTTTCCCTTGTTTATATCGAACCTATTATATCAAATCCTGGGAGTATAACTTTTTAAGAATGGGTGAAATTTTTATCCAAGAATGGTATAATTGAAGAAATGGCTCAGGTAAAATTTTTACTGATGGTCCATGAGTAGTCCACCAATGGATAAACCAATTGGGGATATTTTGAAATAGGATATTTGAGCACAGTTTAATAAACCAAGTGTGCTTGTGTTTATAATTGGACAGATCCTTAAAAAGTTTTATGAAAACTTTGGATATAGGGTCAGATTCTAATATACTTGATGCTTTAACAAAATGTTGTTTTTCTGTGAGGGTAGAAATCCCCCAAACTTCAGAAGATACTCAGTTTATTAAAAATAATTTTTTATCCTATTTAAATTATCCCCAATGTGTTTTAAGTCCATTATACACATCTAGATGTGTATAAGAGACAGTATTTAGAATTCTTTTTCTAAGACCATATTGTACATCACTACTCCTCTTCTGTAATTATTTTAGTTTAATAAAAGAAAAAGACCCCGAGGTATTCCTCATCAGCCTCTTCTGAGGTACCTCTGTCTCTTATACACATCTAGATGTGTATAAGAGACAGGGTAATACCTATGAATCGAATCGATTCATTTTCGAAAGCATAGGTATTACCTTTATGCTTTGTTGTAGCAAGTATTATTGCAATTGTCCATATAATGGATGATCTTTGGGATATTACCCAGATCAATTTGGGATGTGGATGAGGATCCATATCCCGATAATCCAGATATATCGAATTATATAAATGTCTTCCTCCCTAGATATTCGGGGTCTTCCACTCGTCCCTATAAGGAGGCCGAGAATGCCACGTCTCATGAAACTGTAAAATTCTTAAAATATTTATCGATTGATAATTCATATAATTGTTTTATTTTTGAATGATGTATATTTTTACAGAAATTTATTTCTGCTTGCTCTATATTATATTCTTGCTGTAATGCTACTTGATCTATATTTAATCTTGTTCTTGTTCTTTTGTATATTCAAAAGCTATTATTCTTCTTTTTATTTGTTCTAGTCTATTTTTTGCTATAATAATTCTAGAACGAAAATAATTTTTACTTCTTATCAAATCTTTTTTATAATTATAATAATTTTAATTATAATAATTTCTAATAGGATATTCTATATTTGTATAATCCATAGGTGGAATATTTTCCAGAAATTTTTTGAATTTTTCTCTTGCTTTTTCAGGTGTCATATGACAATCAGAGGAACTGGCTTCATCAGTCATCCTACAAAATTGAATAAAATTTTGTAAGAGGATAATTAAAATAAAGAAATTATTAATTTCTAAAATTAATAAAATATTTTGAGTAACAATATTAGTTATAAACTAGAAATAAATTTCTTGTTTTTCATAATGACTAGGAAAATCATTATTATCTTGTATTTGAGTTATTAACTCAAAATTATTATCATTTGTAATCATATTAATTTGAAAATCTTGAAATTGAGAAAGAATGTTATAATATTCTTTATTTTGATTATTATCCAAAATAGTAGTAATATTATTACTATTACAAGTATTACAACAGGGAGATGATGTATTACAAATAATATTATCAGAATCTGTAGAATGATCATGTATATGAACTTGATCATCAGAATCATAATTATCATCAGAAGAAATACTAGTAACACTATCAGTGCTAGGATTATTATCCGTATCTATAATTTTATAAATTTCATTTTTAATTTCATCTGAAATTAGTTTTCCTTTATTAGGAGAAGATTGCAAATTATTTTCAAAATTAAGAGTATTAATTTTTAATGAAGAAAACTTTTCGTCTAAAAGTTTTTCAAGATCAGAAATAGGTTTAAAATTAAAACCATTAATATTAGGTGGAGGTTAGCAAAGAAGCTTTTGCAATTTCATGAAAATCATGATTTTGACTATTAGTCGAAATAGAATTTGAAATCTTTGTTATTAAAGAAAATAATTTATCCATTTTATTATGAAGAGAACTAATTTGTTCGCCTAAAACTTTAATAAAAATATTTGTATACCTATTTTGTTGATACATATTATTAATATGTTGCAAAGTAACAGGTAACATATTATTTTCTGTTAACTTTTGAAAAGCATTAAATGAAATAGAAGTATTATTAGGTAAAGTAAATAATTTTTGTGGAGGATATAACTCCGTAGATTGCTTTCCATCGGAAAATTGATATGATCTTTCCAAAATATTAATATAATTGTTTAAATAAGTAGTTATAAACCAAGGAACAAAAGGAATTATTTTATTATGTAAAGCAGTGAATTCATAAAATTCTTTTGATATATTATCAAGGTCTTGAGATGTATAAACCTCGAAAAACCATTGTCTAAATTCTTTCCATTGTAAAGAATAAACAATTCTTGTTTTATTAACTGTCTTACAGTTGAATCGGGACTAAAATCTATAACAGTAGTCATAAATTAAAATCTAATTCAGATTCAGTAGGAATTTCCTTATCTAATTCATTTTTATGAATTGGTCTAATTATATTATTTTCATTTATATGTAAATGATCAATATTAGAAGTAGATGAAATATTATCATCAATTGTATGTAATGATGCAGGTTTTGACCGTGCAGGAATATAATTATCATCAGTTAAAGAAAATTGAGATTGAGAAGAAAATGTCCTATAAGGATGTCTAGATGATGATGGTCTAGAACCAATACTATGTCTAAGATGGAATTATAATTCGATTTATCAAATCTCAGAACAATTTGTCCCTCAGGGGTAGATATAATCTGAGGATCATGCTGTGTAATATTTTTAGCATGAGATGAAGAAGAAATGCCTTTATTTATAATCCAATGATCAGGAAATTGAATTTCATTCCATTTAATTGGTTGTCTAGTTATAATCTGAGATATTATTATTATTAAAATTAGTCTCAATTAAAATTGTTTCTTCAGAATGATTATTAATCAATTTACACTTTGGATTTAAAGTAGAGAGTAGTTTAAAACAAACTCTATAACATAAACATATAAGTTCAGAACCAGGTACATAATTATAACCATGAATTTTAACATTTAATGTTAAAGCATCAAGTATATTAAAATCAGATAAAGATAATTGTAAATTAGGATAAACTTTAAAATAAACTGGACCATGGTTATTATAAAAACTCAAGAAATTTATCCATAGTGTTTATTGATTAATAATCCTGTCTCTTATACACATCTAGATGTGTATAAGAGACAGACATATGATAATTAGCCTGACATATTATGTCAGGACTTAATAAATGCATAAAATTAAATTTACCAAAGATGTGTATAAGAGACAGATTAAAGATTATAGTATCTATGATATCAGTTGTTATCAGAATTTAAAGGAATTGATTTTTCTGTTGTTTTAACAACATATTTAGATATAATATTATGTAATAATAAACCATATTTATAAATAATGAGATGGTGAAATTTTCGAATTGTCCACTTATTAAGTAGATCTATATCTTGAGGAATATCATATTCTTCCTTTAATTTATTTTTATCATATGATGATGATAAAGAGGATACAGATGATAATGGAAGATTATCCATTTTTTATAAAATAAACATCTATGTCAATTGTTATCAAATCTTAAGTCCTTGCTCTGATACCATTTTCACTAAACCTTGGACTATAGCCTTAATACGAAGCCCAAACCGTGTTGGAATACCGTATTGGCTTAGCACCGTATTGGGATTCCGTATTGGTTAGCAAATCGTATTAAAACTAAGTTCAAAATTTAGATCTGACGGTTAGCCCAAGGACCGTCCGCCACTAACCACAACATACATAAACCTTCTTCCTTTCTTTGTATTCTTAATAATCGCTAGGTTTTGGGCTCAACCTTTTTACCTTTAAAATTTTAATCAAGGAAACTATTTAATTTATTCTTGCTATGTTGCCTTCCTTTTCCCTAAACGCCTTCACTCATCGGCTAAGCGGGTACTTCCTGAGGCCAACAATTATAAATTAAATAGATCTGCTAAAACTTTAAAGAATAGAACCTAGAAAACCTTTTATTAAAAGTTTTTAAAGATGTGTATAAGAGACAGACCCCTATGTATCGTCAAACACTTAAGATAAGATAACAACCAACATATGACAATTAGCCTGACATATTATGTCAGGACTTAACAAAAAGAAAAGGGAATGGGAAGAAGGTACCTCAGAAGAGGCTGATGAGGAATACCTCGGGGTCTTCTTCTTTTATTAAACTAAAAGTATTTACCATATTGCAGCAACAATTTCATCTTTTGTCATATGCCTGATTGCACTTGTAGTTTTCTGGCAATATGTATGAAAGGACAAAATTATAACTACAAGTGCAATCATAGCACTATCTTTTATTAAGATTTAATTGTTGCTGCTTATATGGTAAATACTTTTAGTTTAATAAAAGAGGAAGACCCCGACTTGTATTCCTATGAGTTTCTTCTAGATGTGTATAAGAGATAGGTTCTATATCTACATTTTAATGATCAGGGGTATAACCACTTTCGGGTTCCCATTTATAAATCCAAGGGATTGAAAATTCAAGAAAGAAATAAATGGTAGCTATTTCTGTGGGTAGAGGAATATTTTCCTGGGAGTATAACTTTTTAAGAATGGGTGAAATTTTTATCCAAGAATGGTATAATTGAAGAAATGGCTCGTAAAATTTTCTTGATGTGTATTTTTGGGGGGGGCTGTATAACAGTGCAAGGTCTCTTACCTAAACAGACAGATGTGTACAAAAGATTTAATAAACCAAGTGTGCTTGTGTTTAGAATTTTCGTAATAAAAAGTTTTATGAAAACTTTGAATATAATCCCAATAAGTATAGGAAAGTGATTGTTGTTTTTCAATAAAACATTGTTTTTCTGTGAGGGTAGAAATCCCCCATTCTTCAGAAGATATAATTTTCTTAAAACATTCTCATCTGGACATCTGATAATCCAGATATATCTGAATTATATAAATGTCTTCCTCCCCTAGATATTACTGGGGGTCTTCCACCTCGTCCCCTATAAGGAGACTGAGAACTGCCACGTCTCATGAAACCTGTAAAATTCTTACATAAAAAATATTTATCAGATTGATAATTCATATAATTGTTTTATTTTTGAATGATATATATTTTTACAGAAATTTATTTCTGCTTGCTCTATATTATATTCTTGCTGTAATGCAGCATATGTCCATATAGGATCTTGTTCTTGTTCTTTTGTATATTCAAAAGTTATTATTCTTCTTTTTATTTGTTCTAGTCTATTTTTTGCTATAATAATTCTAGAACGAAAATAATTTTTACTTCTTATCAAATCTTTTTTATAATTATAATAATTTTGATTATAATAATTTCTAATAGAATATTCTATATTTGTATTTTCCAGAAATTTTTTGAATTTTTCTCTTGCTTTCGAAGATGTCATGTGACAAGAAGAGGAACTGGCTTCATTAGTCATCCTTTATCTGAGAAATGCTATCTACAAAATTGAATAAAGATTTGTTAAGAATATAATTAATTTTTTATCAACTAAATTATTTATAAATAAGAGAATTTATATCATCTAGTAAGAGTATATACACAGAATTTATCACAACTGAATACCCGCTTAGCCGATGAGTGAAGGTGTTAAGAGACAAAAGGAAGGCAACATAGCAAGAATAAATTAAATATTTTCATTGACAGAAAATTTTAAAGGTAAAAAAAGGTTGAGCCCAAAAACCTAGACTGCTAATTATTAAGAATGATTTTACAAAGAAAGAGTTTAGAGACTCTAATTTATGTATGTTGTGGTTAGTGGCGGACGGTCCTTGGGCTAACCGCCTGATCTAAATTTTGAACTTAGTTTTAATACGATTTGCAAACCAATACGGAATCCCAATACGGCCTAAAGCCAATACGGTATTCAATACACGTGTTTGGGCTACGTATTAAGGCTATAGTCCAAGGTTTAGTGAAAATGGTATCAGAGCAAGGACTTAAGATTATAATCTTATAATAGATATGTTATAGAATAAAAAATGGATAATCTTCCATTATCATCGTATCCTCTTTATCATCATCATATGATAAAAATAAATTAAAGGAAGAATATGATATTCCTCAAGATATAGATCTGTCTCTTATACACATCTAGAATTCCGAAAGAGACAGAGTTAAAGGTTTAAATATGGTTTATTTGATAAGACGCAATATCTAAATATGTTGTTAAAACAACAATAAAAATCAATTCTATTAAATTCTGACGAACATGTTATACAATTATTAGATCATAATGAGCATATTGATTCTTATAGATCTATTGGTAAATTTAATTTTATGCATATTGGTTTAGTGCAAATTGCTTTTAAACCTTTAACTATAAAAGGTTTACCATGAATTTTAACATTTAATGTTAAAGCATCGAGTATATTAACATCAGATAAAGATAATTGTAATGCAGCATATGTCCATATAGGATCTTGTTCTTGTTCTTTTGTATATTCAAAAGCTATTATCTTTATCTGATGTTAATATACTCGATGCTTTAACATTAAATGTTAAAATTCATGGTTACAATTATATACCTGGATCTGAACTTATATGTTTATGCTATAGAGTTTGTTTTAAACTGCTCTCTACTTTGAATCCAAAGTGTAAATTGATTAATAATCATTCTGAAGAAACAATTTTAATTGAAACTAATTTTAATAAATCTCAGATTATAACTAGACAACCAATTAAATGGAATGAAATTCAATTTCTGATCATTGGATTATAAATAAAGGCATTTCTTCTTCATTATCTCTGTCTCTTATACACATCTAGATCTTTACAATGGAAAGAATTTAGATAATGGTTTTTCGAGGTTTATACATCTCAAGACCTTGATAATATATCAAAAGAATTTTATCGAATTCACTGCTTTATATAATAAAATAATTCCTTTTGTTCCTTGGTTTATAACTACTTATTTAAACAATTATATTAATATTTTGGAAAGATCATATCAATTTTCCGATGGAAAGCAATCTACGGAGTTATATCCTCCACAAAAATTATTTACTTTACCTAATAATACTTCTATTTCATTTAATGCTTTTCAAAAGTTAATTCTTTTGATATATTACCTGTTACTTTGCAACTGTATTAATAATATCTAGAACAAAATAATTATACTAATATTTTTATTAAAGTTTTAGGTGAACAAATTAGTTCTCTACATAATAAAATGGATAAATTATTTTCTTTAATAACAAAGATTTCAAATTCTATTTCGACTAATAGTCAAAATAATGATTTCCATGAAATTGCAAAAGCTTCTTTGCAACCTCCACCTATAATTAATGGTTTTAATTTTAAACCTATTTCTGACTTAGAAAAACTTTTAGATGAAAAGTTTTCTTCATTAAAAATTATCTTAAGTCCTTGCTCTGATAATAGTAATAATATTACAACTATTTTGAATGATAACATTCTTTCTCAATTTCAAGATTTTCAAATAAATATGATTACAAATGATAATATTCTTGAGTTATTAACTCAAATACAAGATAATGATATTCGATCAAAAATTTTAGATTGGGCATCTTCATCTACATCTGCCTCATCATCTTCTCCATCTTCTTCTCATAAATCGAATTCAGTTGTAATAAATTCTGAACCATATACAATGTTAGAAATTAAAAATAGGATTGGTAAATTATATCAATCACAAGACTTAGAATCACATTAGCAAATTTGCATGATGAAATAAAAAACTTGAAAAATGAAATTCATTTATTAAAACAAAATAATGAGCCCATAGATAATAGACTTTCTTTTGTTGAAAATTTCTTTTAATATAAGGAGTCTATGAGATTTCTTCTAAAGAAACTAATAATTCTTCTAGTAATAATCAATTTGATAATTTTCTAAATGTTATGCAAATTGTAACATCTCATAGATGGTATATTAAAATTAAATTTTTAATTGATAATGATTTCTTAGCTGAATCAGTTGCCATGATTGATAGTGGTGCTGATCTTTGTTGTATTCAAGAAGGTTTAATACCCCTAAATATTATAAAAATCGTGCTAAGCGGGTACGGTCTGCTTCTGGCCAACAATTATAAATTAAATATAAAATGCCTGAAAACTTTAAAGAACCGAACCTAGAAAACTGCATTATTAAAAAGTTTTTTAAAGAAAGGGTTCAAAAATCTGAGCAGTCTAGGTTTTGGAAAATATTCCACCTATGGATTATACAAATATAGAATATCCTATTAGAAATTATTATAATCAAAATTATTATAATTATAAAAAAGATTTGATAAGAAGTAAAAATTATTTTCGTTCTAGAATTATTATAGCAAAAAATAGACTAGAACAAATAAAAAGAAGATAATAGCTTTTGAATATACAAAAGAACAAGAACAAGATCCTATATGGACATAGTATAAAATTATGTTTCGAGCGAATCATATAAGACTCGCACATATTATGAAAAATTCTTCTAAATAGTGAATCGGTGATATTCAGCATTTTCAGCCTCCTATGGCTAATACTATTATTTATAATTTTTCAAAAATTATTTTTAAGAAAATTATATCTTCGATGCAGGTTTTGATTGTTCTTTCACTTGCTCCATATCTGTCTCTTAAACAACAATCACTTTAAGATACTTATTGGGATTATATTCAAAGTTTTCATAAAACTTTTTATTACGAAAATTCTAAACACAAGCACACTTGGTTTATTAAACTGTGCTCAAATATCCTATCTCAAAATATCCCCAATTGGTTTATCCATTGGTGGACTACTCATGGACCCTCAGTAAAAATTTTACCTGAGCCATTTCTTCAATTATACCATTCTTGGATAAAAATTTCACCCATTCTTATAAGTTATACTCCGGAAAATATTCCTCTACGCACAGAAATAGCTACCATTTATTTCTTTCTTGAATTTTCAATCCCTTGGATTTATAAATGGGAACCCGAATTTGGTTATACCCCTGATCATTTCCCTTGTTTATATCGAACCTATTATATCAAATTCTGGGACAAACTCATGAAAATAGACCCAGATACAAAACAATTATTATGGTCAAGAATTATTGGATCAAATAAAAGAAAAAATTCAAAGTTATATAGATACTACTTCAATTACCCGAGCAATGGAGCCAAGTCCTTTCAGGCATATTGCAGGAATATAAACTACAAGTGCAATCGAGCACTATGACAAAAGATGAAATTGTTGCCGCTTATATGGAGCAAGTGAAAGAACAATTAAAAGAGCATATTAAACAAGATCTTTCTATTGATCTCAATCAAATTGATGAAAATGCAAATGATGATAATGAATCATGTTCTTCAAAAGACAATTCAATGGACTCTAATAATTCATTCCAAATTGAGAGAAGCACTCAAGCAAAAGAAGCAATGAAGAAAAGATCGATGATCAAAAATATTCAAGACAAATGTCAGCATCAAAGTGGATCCCACACAACAGTAAATTCACTGTTCAAAAGCTGTATAAACAGTAAAAATCACTGTGAATTCACGGATGAACATAAATACACGTAGAAACAGTATATTCACCGTAGAAACAAATTTCATCAGGGATTTCAAAAATCCAACCGTACATTTAATTTTTTTGAATCCGATAGTCTATAAAAGCTCCCCATTTGTATAGCCGGGGAATCTGTGCCTTTTAGTTTTCTTTTCTTAGTTTCTTCTCTTCTCTCCTCCTATTGTACATCTCTACTACTCTCTTGTAAATACTTTTAGTTTAATAAAAGAAGAAGACCCCGAGGTATTCCTCATCAGCCTCTTCTGAGGTAACCTTCTTCCCTTTCCCTTTTAATTTATTAAGTCCTGACATAATATGTCAGGCTAATTATCATATAATTTTTTGTTATCTTATTGTGTAAAATAAATGTTTGACGATGCATAGATTATTTTGAACCCTTTCTTTGCAAATTTTTAATAAAAGGTTTTCTAGGTTCGGTTCTTTAAAGTTTTCAGGCAGGATCTATTTAATTTATAATTGTTGGCCTGGGAAGTACCCGCTTAGCCGATGAGTGAAGGCGTTTAGGGGAAAAGGAAGGCAACATAGCAAGAATAAATTAAATAGTTTCCTTGACAGAAAATTTTAAAGGTAAAAAGGTTGAGCCCAAAAACCTAGACTGCTGATTATTAAGAATGATTTTACAAAGAAAGAGTTTGACTCTAATTTATGTATGTTGTGGTTAGTGGCGGACGGTCCTTGGGCTAACCGCCTGATCTAAATTTTGAACTTAGTTTTAATACGATTTGCAAACCAATACGGAATCCCAATACGGCCTAAAGCCAATACGGTATTCCAACACGGTTTGGGCTTCGTATTAAGGCTATAGTCCAAGGTTTAGTGAAAATGGTAGACATTTTTACTTGTTAAAAATCTGATGAATCCTCCTATTATATTAGTAACTCCTTTTATTAATACTTTATATCCTATTAAAAATTTGGATAATAATGGTTTTACTGGTTATTATAAAAACCAAGAAATTTATTTTCAGTTTATAACTGATACTCTTACTAGAGATATAAATTCTCTTATTGCATTAAAATATTTGCATTAATAATTTCTTTGATAAAAAATTAATTATATTCTTAACAAATCTTTATTCAATTTTGTAGATAGCATTTCTCAGATAAAGGATGACTAATGAAGCCAGTTCCTCTTCTTGTCACATGACATCTTCGAAAGCAAGAGAAAAATTCAAAAAATTTCTGGAAAATATTCCACCTATGGATTATACAAATATAGAATATCCTATTAGAAATTATTATAATCAAAATTATTATAATTATAAAAAAGATTTGATAAGAAGTAAAAATTATTTTCGTTCTAGAATTATTATAGCAAAAAATAGACTAGAACAAATAAAAAGAAGAATAATAGCTTTTGAATATACAAATTTATTTCTGCTTGATCCTATATTACATAGATGTGCATTACAGCAAGAATATAATATAGAGCAAGCAGAAATAAATTTCTGTAAAAATATATATCATTCAAAAATAAAACAATTATATGAATTATCAATCTGATAAATATTTTAAGAATTTTACAGGTTTAATGAGACGTGGCAGTTCTCAGTCTCCTTATATGGACGAGGTTATACACATCTAGATGTGTATAAGAGACAGGTTATTGGGATATTACCCAGTTCAATTTGGGATGTGGACTGAGGGTCCATGAGTATCCACCAATTGATCTGGGTAATATCCCAAAAGATCATCCATTATATGGACAATTGCAAGAATACTTGCTACAACAGCATAAAGGTAATACCTATGCTTCGGTTACTGAAAATGAATCTGATTCTGATTCTAAGTCTTATTATATGAGACCAGAAAAAGAAATTATATTTCTTCTTGATGAAAAAGATTGCCAATGGCAAGATCAACCTTGGAAGTTGCAAATGTTCAAAGGTATTTGGTGATAAAATTATGTTTCAGTGAATCATATAAGACTCGCATATATTATGAAAAATTCTTCTAAATAGTGAATGGTGATATTCAGGCATTTTCACCTCCTATGGCTAATACTATTATTTATAATTTTTCAAAAATTCCTGATTTCTTGAAATCTGATATCTTCTGAAGAATGGGGGATTTCTACCCTCACAGAAAAACAATGTTTTATTGAAAAACAACAATCACTTTCCTATACTTATTGGGATTATATTCAAAGTTTTCATAAAACTTTTTATTACGAAAATTCTAAACACAAGCACACTTGGTTTATTAAACTGTGCTCAAATATCCTATCTCAAAATATCCCCAATTGGTTTATCCATTGGTGGACTACTCATGGACCCTCAGTAAAAATTTTACCTGAGCCATTTCTTCAATTATACCATTCTTGGATAAAAATTTCACCCATTCTTAAAAAGTTATACTCCCAGGAAAATATTCCTCTACCCACAGAAAGTAGATAGCTACCATTTATTTCTTTCTTGAATTTTCAATCCCTTGGATTTATAAATGGGAACCGAATTTGGTTATACCCCTGATCATTTCACTATTAGTAAGAATTTTTTCATAATACGTGCAAGGTCTTGAATGATTCAAGAAAGAAATACATGGTTTTCTTTTATTCAATACAAGAATTATTGGATCAAATAAAAGAAAAAATTCACAGTTATATAGATACTACTTATAACCTGAGCAATGGAGCCAATTCCTTAGATGTGTATGCCAGACAAACTACAAGTGCATCCGGGACTAAAATCTATAACAGTAGTCATAAATTAAAATGTCGCTTATATGGAGCAAGTGAAAGAACAAGAGACAGACCATATCCTATTGAAAATCTTTCTATTGATCTCAATCAAATTGATGAAAATGCAAATGATGATAATGAATCATGTTCTTCAAAAGACAATTCAATGGACTCTAATAATTCATTCCAAATTCTTTGGAGAATCACAACCAATTGAAAAGCCCGAAGATAATCATTTAATTTTTTTTCGAATCCGATAGTCTATAAAAGCTCCCCATTTGTATAGCCGGGGAAGGTGTGCCTTTTAGTTTTCTTTTCTTAGTTTCTTCTCTTCTCTCCTCCTATTGTACATCTCTACTACTCTCTTGTAAATACTTTTAGTTTAATAAAAGAAGAAGACCCCGAGGTATTCCTCATCAGCCTCTTCTGAGGTAACCTTCTTCCCTTTCCCTTTTAATTTATTAAGTCGACATAATATGTCAAAGCTAATTATCATATGTTGGTTGTTATCTTATCTTAAGTGTTTGACGATGCATAGATTATTTTGAACCCTTTCTTTAAAAAACTTTTTAATAAAGGTTTTCTAGGTTCTTCTTTAAAGTTTTAAAGGATCTATTTAATTTATAATTGTTGGCACAGGAAGTACCCGCTTAGCCGATGAGTGAAGGCGTTTAGGGAAAAGGAAGGCAACATAGCAAGAATAAATTAAATAGTTTCCTTGATGCTATCTACTAAAGGATAATAAAGATTTGTTATAATCCATAGGTTAATGATTTTTAAGAATGATTTTATTTATTTCAAAGAGTTTGACTCTAATTTGACTATGTTGTGGTTAGTCTATACAAATCCTTTATAAGAGATCTAAATTTTGAACTTAGTTTTAATACGATTTGCAAACCAATACGGAATCCCAATACGGCCTAAAGCCAATACGGTATTCCAACACGGTTTGGGCTTCGTATTAAGGCTATAGTCCAAGGTTTAGTGAAAATGGTAGACATTAATGTTTACTTGTTAAAAATCTGATGAATCCTCCTATTATATTAGGAACTCCTTTTATTAATACTTTATATCCTATTAAAAATTTGGATAATAATGGTTTTACTGGTTATTATAAAAACCAAGAAATTTATTTTCAGTTTATAACTGATACTCTTACTAGAGATATAAATTCTCTTATTGCCTTAATACATTTGCATTAATAATTTCTTTGATAACAAATACCGTATATTCTTAGCACCGTATTGGGATTCCGTATTGGTTTGCAAATCGTATTAAAACTAAGTTCAAAAAGATCTGGCGATTACACATCTAGAATGATTTTACAAAGAAAGACCCCAGAATATCTAGGAGGAAGACATTTATATAATTCAGATATATCTGGATTATCAGGATATGGATCCTCATCCACATCCCAAATTGATCTGGGTAATATCCCAAAGATCATCCATTATATGGACAATTGCAAGAATACTTGCTACAACGATAAAGGTAATACCTATGCTTGATTCGAAAATGAATCGATTCGATTCTAAGTCTTATTATATGAGACCGAAAAAGAAATTATATTTCTTCTTGATGAAAAGATTGCCAATGGCAAGATCAACCTTGGAAAATACTTCAAAGGTATTTGGTGATAAAATTATGTTTCAGCGAATCATATAAGACTCGCACATATTATGAAAAATTCTTCTAAATAGTGAATCGGTGATATTGACATTTTCAGCCTCTATGGCTAATACTATTATTTATAATTTTTCAAAAATTATTTTAAGAAAATTATATCTTCGAAGAATGGGGATTTCTACCTCACGGAAAAACAATGTTTTGTTGAAAACAACAATCACTTTCCTATACTTATTGGGATTATATCCAAAGTTTTCATAAAACTTTTTATTACGAAAATTCTAAACACAAGCACACTTGGTTTATTAAGCGTGCTCAAATATCCTATCTCAAATATCCCCAATTGGTTTATCCATTGGTGGACTACTCATGGACCCTCAAGAAAATTTTACCTAAGCCATTTCTTCAATTATACCATTCTTGGATAAAAATTTCACCCATTCTTAAAAGTTATACTCCCGGAAAATATTCCTCTACCCACGAAATAGCTACCATTTATTTCTTTCTTGAATTTTCAATCCCTTGGATTTATAAATGGGAACCAATTTGGTTATACCAGATCATTTCCCTTGTTTATATCGAACCTATTATATCAAATTAAGGACAAACTCATGAAAATAGACCAGATACAAGCAATTATTTGGTCAAGAATTATTGGACCAAATAAAAGAAAAAATTACAGGTTATACTGATACTACTTCAATTACCCAAGCAATGGAGCCAAGTCCTTTCAGGCATATTGCCAGGAAACTACAAGTGCAATCAGGCACTATGACAAAAGATGAAATTGTTGCTGCTTATATGGAGCAAGTAATAGAACAATTAAAAGAGCATATTAAACAAGATCTTTCTATTGATCTCAATCAAATTGATGAAAATGCAAATGATGATAATGAATCATGTTCTTCAAAAGACAATTCAATGGACTCTAATAATTCATTCCAAATTGCTGGTGAGTCACAACCAATTGAAAAGCCCGAAGACTATTCTTCAAAGTGTTTTAGAAGCACTCAAACAAAAGAAGCAATAAAGAAAAAGATCAGATGATCAAAATTATTCAAGACAAATGTCGACATCAAGGTGGATCCCACAAAACAGTAAATTCACTGTTCAAGATTACACATACTAAACAGTAAAAATCACTGTGTATTCACGGATTTACAGTAAATACACTGTAGAAACAGTATATTCACTGTAGAAACAGTAATTTCACTGTACGGATTTCAAAAAATCCAACTGTACATTTAAATTTTTTTTCGAATCCGATAGTCTATAAAAGCTCCCCATTTGTATAGCCGGGGAAGGTGTGCCTTTTAGTTTTCTTTTCTTAGTTTCTTCTCTTCTCCCCCTATTGTACATCTCTACTACTCTCTTGTAAATACTTTTAGTTTAATAAAGAAGAAGACCCGAGGTATTCCTCATCACCTCTTGAGGTACCTTCTTCCCTTTCCCTTTTATTTTAAGTCGACATAATATGTCGTGTATAAGAGCCTTGGGCTAACCGCCAGATCTAAATTTTGAACTTAGTTTTAATACGACTGTTCTTAAACACATCTAGATGTGATAAGAAACAGTGCTATAGATAATCTAGGTTGAGCCCAAAGGTATTAGACTGCTGATTATTAAGAATGAAAGTACAAAGAAAGAGTTTGACTCTAATTTATGTATGTTGTGGTTAGTGGCGGATTGTCATTGGGCTAATCGCCTTAGATCTAAATTTTGAACTTAGTTTTAATACGATTTGCAAACCAATACGGAATCCCAATACGGTGCTAAGCCAATACGGTATTCCAACACGGTTTGGGCTTTGTATTAAGGCTATAGTCCAAGGTTTAGTGAAAATGAAACCTTGGACTATAGCCTTAATACGAAACCCAAACCGTGTTGGAATACCGTATTGGCTTAGCACCGTATTGGGATTCCGTATTGGTTTGCAAATCGTATTAAAACTAAGTTCAAAATTTAGATCTGGTTAGCCCAAGGACCGTCCGCCACTAACCACAACATACATAAATTAGAGTCAAACTCTTTCTTTGTAAAATCATTCTTAATAATCAGATCTAGGTTTTTGGGCCTAGACTGCTGACCTTTAAGAATTACTGTCAAGGAAACTATTTAATTTATTCTTGCTATGTTGCCTTCCTTTTCCCCTAAACGCCTTCACTCATCGGCTAAGCGGGTACTTCCCAGGCCAACAATTATAAATTAAATAGATCCTGCATGAAAACTTTAAAGAACCGAACCTAGAAAACCTTTTATTAAAAAGTTTTTTAAAGAAAGGGTTCAAAATAATCTATGCATAGTCAAACACTTAAGATAAGATAACAACCAACATATGACAATTAGCCTGACTGTATAAGAGACAGAATTTTCAACCTTATGTCGACATTGCAAAACTGTTAATTTTACATCATCTAGATCTTATTCTTTATTGCTTCTTTTGTTTGAGTGCTTCTAAAACACTTTGTTTAATATCTTCGGGCTTTTCAATTGGTTTCCTCACCAGCAATCTGAGGTTTGGGTAATTGAAGTAGTATCAGTATAACCTGTAATTTTTTCTTTTATTTGGTCCAATAATTCTTGACCAAATAATTGTTTGGTATCTAGGTCTATTTTCATGAGTTTGTCCCAGAATTTGATATAATAGGTTCGATATAAACAAGGGAAATGATCGGGTATAACTAAATTGGGTTCCCATTTATAAATCCAAGGGATTGAAAATTCAAGAAAGAAATAAATGGTAGCTATTTCGTGGGTAGAGGAATATTTTCTGAGTATAACTTTTAAGAATGGGTTCAAATACCTTTGAAGTATTTTCCAAGGTTGATCTTGCCATTGGCAATCTTTTTCATCAAGAAGAAATGAATATAATTTCTTTTTCTGGTCTCATATAATAAGACTTAGAATCAGAATCAGATTCATTTTCAGTAACCGAAGCATAGGTATTACCTTTATGCTGTTGTAGCAAGTATTCTTGCAATTGTCCATATAATGGATGATCTTTTGGGATATTACCCAGATCAATTTGGGATGTGGATGAGGATCCATATCCTGATAATCCAGATATATCTCGAATTATATAAATGTCTTCCTCCCTAGATATTGGGGTCTTCCACCTCGTCCTATAAGGAGACCGAGAACTGCCACGTCTCATGAAACTGTAAAATTCTTAAAATATTTATCGATTGATAATTCATATAATTGTTTTATTTTGAATGATGTATATTTTTACGAAATTTATTTCGCTTGCTCTATATTATATTCTTGTCATCCATTATATGTCCATATAGGATCTTGTTCTTGTTCTTTTGTATATTCAAAAGCTATTATTCTTCTTTTTATTTGTTCTAGTCTATTTTTTGCTATAATAATTCTTTAGAACGAAAATAATTTTTACTTCTTATCAAATCTTTTTTATAATTATAATAATTTTGATTATAATAATTTCTAATAGGATATTCTATATTTGTATAATCCATAGGTGGAATATTTTCCAGAAATAATTATATACACATCTAGATTAGTATAAGAGACTGATCATGTATATGAATTTGATCATCAGAATCATACCTATCATTAGAAGAAATACTAGTAACATATCAGTGCTAGGATTATTATCCGTATCTATAATTTTATAAATTTCATTTTTAATTTCATCTGAAATTACTTTTCCTTTATTAGGAGAAGATTGCATTTTATTTTCAAAATTAAGAGTATTAATTTTTAATGAAGAAAAATTTTTATCTAAAAGTTTTTCAAGATCAGAAATAGGTTTAAAATTAAAACCATTAATGATAGGTGGAGGTTGCAAAGAAGCTTTTGCAATTTCATGAAAATCATGATTTTGACTATTAGTCGAAATAGAATTTGAAATCTTTGTTATTAAAGAAAATAATTTATCCATTTTATTATGAAGAGAACTAATTTGTTCGCCTAAAACTTTAATAAAAATATCTGTATAATTATTTATATGATACATATTATTAATATGTTGCAAAGTAACAGGTAACATTTATGGAAAGCAATCTACGGAGTTATATCCAATGAGGCCTAGATTATTATCCCCAATTGTGTATAAAGACAGTTGTGGAGGATATAACTCCGTAGATTGCTTTCCATAGGAAAATTGATATGATCTTTCCAAAATATTAATATAATTGTTTAAATAAGTAGTTATAAACCAAGGAACAAAAGGAATAATTTTATTATGTAAAGCAGTGAATTCATAAAATTCTTTTGATATATTATCAAGGTCTTGAGATGTATAAACCTTGAAAAACCATTGTCTAAATTCTTTCCATTGTAAAGAATAAAATTCTTGTTTTATTAACTGTCTTGCAGTTGAATCGGGACTAAAATCTATAACAGTAGTCATAAATTAAAATCTAATTCAAATTCAGTAGGAATTTCCTTATCTAATTCATTTTTATGAATTGGTATAATTATATTATTTTCATTTATATGTAAATGATCAATATTAGAAGTAGATGAAATATTATCATCAATTGTATGTAATGACTCTTATTTTGACCTAGATGTGTATAATTATCATCAGTTAAAGAAAATTGAGATTGAGAAGAAAATGCCCTATAAGGATGTCTAGATGATGATGGTCTAGAACCAATACTATGTCTAGATGGAACATTCGATTTATCAAATCGAAGAACAATTTGTCCATCAGGGGTAGATATAATCTGAGGATCATGCTGTGTAATATTTTTAGCATGAGATGAAGAAGAAATGCCTTTATTTATAATCCAATGATCAGGAAATTGAATTTCATTCCATTTAATTGGTTGTCTAGTTATAATCTGAGATTTATTAAAATTAGTCTCAATTAAAATTGTTTCCTTATAGGGATTAGGTGGAATTTACACTTTGGATTCAAAGTAGAGAGTAGTTTAAAACAAACTCTATAACATAAACATATAAGTTCAGAACCAGGTACATAATTATAACCATGAATTTTAACATTTAATGTTAAAGCATCAAGTATATTAACATCAGATAAAGATAATTGTAAATTTAGGATAAACATTAAAATAAACTGGACCATTGGCCAGACTGGATTGTATAATACCCATTAAGGATTTTTTCCAATCAAGATTACGAGCATCTCGTACAGCAGCTATAAATGATTCAGGTAAACCTTTTAAAGTTAAAGGTTTAAAAGCAATTTGCACTAAACCAATATGCATAAAATTAAATTTACCAGCAGTTCTATAAGAATCAATATCATTATGATCTAATAATTGTATAACATGTTCATCAGAATTTAAAGGAATTGATTTTTCTGTTGTTTTAACAACATATTTAGATATAATATTATCAAATAAACCATATTTATAAATAATGATGGTGAAATTTTCGGAATAGTCCACTTATTAAGTAGATCTATATCTTGAGGAATATCATATTCTTCCTTTAATTTATTTTTATCATATGATGATGATAAAGAGGATACAGATGATAATGGAAGATTATCCATTTTTTATAAAATAAACATCTATGTCAATTGTTATCAAATCTTAAGTCCTGTGCTCTGATACCATTTTCACTAAACCTTGGACTATAGCCTTAATACGAAGCCCAAACCGTGTTGGAATACCGTATTGGCTTAGCACCGTATTGGGATTCCGTATTGGTTTGCAAATCGTATAAAAACTAAGTTCAAAATTTAATCTGGCGGTTAGCCCAAGGATCCGTCTGACTAACCACAACATAATTCTTGATTGGTCATATACACATCTGTAAAATCATTCTTAATAATCGTCTAGGTTTTTGGGCTCAACCTTTTTACCTTTAAAATTTTCTATCAAGGAAACTATTTAATTTATTCTTGCTATGTTGCCTTCCTTTTCCCCTAAACGCCTTCACTCATCGGCTAAGCGGGTACTTCCCAGGCCAACAATTATAAATTAAATAGATCCTGCCTGAAAACTTTAAAGAACCGAACCTAGAAAACCTTTTATTAAAAAGTTTTTTAAAGAAAGGGTTCAAAATAATCTATGTATCGTCAAACACTTAAGATAAGATAACAACTATCCAACATATGACAATTAGCCTGACATATTATGTCAGGACTTAACAAAAAGAAAAGGGAAAGGGAAGAAGGTACCTCAGAAGAGGCTGATGAGGAATACCTCGGGGTCTTCTTCTTTTATTAAACTAAAAGTATTTACCATATAAGCAGCAACAATTTCATCTTTTGTCATAGTGCCTGATTGCACTTGTAGTTTTCTGGCAATATGCCTGAAAGGACTTGGCTCCATTGCTCGGGTAATTGAAGTAGTATCTATATAACTTTGAATCTGAATTAGATTTTATCTAGATGTGTATAAGAGACAGATCATCTTCCCTTGTGTATATCGAACCTATTATTCATACTTCTGGCAGAATTGATGAAAATAGACCCATATCAACAAGGTATAATTTATGTAATGAAATTAAATTAAATCAACAATTAAAAAGACAACAATTAACTGAAAAAAGACAATTAGGTCAAATGGTACTGTTTCTTCGATTTGATAATTTAATATTTTCCAGGAGTATAACTTTTTAAGAAACTAAATGTTATGAAATTTTTATCCAAGAATGGTATAATTGAAGAAATGGCTCAGGTAAAATTTTTACTGAGGGTCCATGAGTAGTCCACCAATGGATAAACCAATTGGGGATATTTTGAGATAGGATATTTGAGCACAGTTTAATAAACCAAGTGTGCTTGTGTTTAGAATTTTCGTAATAAAAGTTTTATGAATCCTCAGATTATATCAACACCAAATGGACAAATTGTTCTTCGATTTGATAAAACAAATATTCCATCCAGAGGGTAGAAATCCCCCATTCTTCAGAAGATATAATTTTCTTAAAAATAATTTTTGAAAAATTATAAATAATAGTATTAGCCATAGGAGGTGAAAATGCCGAATATCACCATTCACTATTTAGAAGAATTTTTCATAATATGTGCGAGTCTTATATGATTCGCAAACATAATTTTATCAGTCCAAATACCTTTGAAGTATTTTCCAAGGTTGATCTTGCCATTGGCAATCTTTTTCATCAAGAAGAAATATAATTTCTTTTTACGGTCTCATATAATAAGACTTAGAATCGAATCGATTCATTTTCAAAGAATCAAGCATAGGTATTACCTTTATGTTGTAGCAAGTATTCTTGCAATTGTCCATATAATGGATGATCTTTGGGATATTACCCACACATCTAGATGTGTATAAGAGACAGCTTCTAATATTGATCATTTACATATAAATGAAAATAATATAATTAATTGTCCAATTCATAAGTAGATCAATATCTTGAGGCTGTCTCCTATGAACAAGACACGCCTCATGAAACTGTGAAATTCTTAAAATATTTATCGATTGATAATTCATATAATTGTTTTATTTTTGAATGATATATATTTTTACGAAATTTATTTCGCTTGCTCTATATTATATTCTTGCTCAGTAATGCGATATGTCCATATAGGATCTTGTTCTTGTTCTTTTGTATATTCAAAAGCTATTATTCTTCTTTTTATTTGTTCTAGATCTATTTTTTGCTATAGGCCTGAATTCTATCACGAAATTAAATACGGCTTCTGCCTGAAAACTTTTTTATAATTATAATAACCTTTGATTATAATAATTTCTAATAGAAATATTCTATATTTGTATATCCATATTAAAAATTTTCCAGAAATTTTTGAATTTTTCTCTTGCTTTGAAGATGTCATGTGACAAGAAGAGGAACTCAAGCTTCATTAGTCATCCTTTATCGAGAAATGCTTTCTACAAAATTGAATAAAGATTTGTTAAGAATATAATTAATTTTTTATCAAAGAAATTATTAATGCAAATATTTTAATGCAATAAGAGAATTTATATCTCTAGTAAGAGTATCAGTTATAAACTGAAAATAAATTTCTTGGTTTTTATAATAACCAGTAAAACCATTATTATCCAAATTTTTAATAGGATATAAAGTATTAATAAAAGGAGTTCCTAATATAATAGGAGGATTCATCGAGGTAACCTTCTTCCCTTTCCCTTTTAATTTATTAAGTCCTGACATAATATGTCAGGCTAATTATCATATGTTGGTTGTTATCTTATCTTAAGTGTTTGACGATACATAGATTATTTTGAACCCTGGATTTTAAAAAACTTTTTAATAAAAGGTTTTCTAGGTTCGGTTCTTTAAAGTTTTCAGGCATGTTATATTTAATTTATGATTGTTGGCCTGGGAAGTACCCGCTTAGCCGATGAGTGAAGGTGTTTAGGGGAAAAGGAAGGCAACATAGCAAGAATAAATTAAATGTCACATTGTGAAAATTTTAAAGGTAAAAAGGTTGAGCCCAAAAACCTAGACTAATTATTAAGAATGATTTTACAAAGAAAGAGTTTGACTCTAATTTATGTATTGTTGTGGTTAGTGGCGGACGGTCCTTGGGCTAACCGCCTGATCTAAATTTTGAACTTAGTTTTAATACGATTTGTAAACCAATACGGAATCCCAATACGGCCTAAGCCAATACGGTATTCCAACACGGTTTGGGCTTCGTATTAAGGCTATAGTCCCAAGGTTTAGTGAAAATGGTATCAGAGCAAGGACTTAAGATTTGATAACAATTGACATAGATGTTTATTTTATAAAAAATGGATAATCTTCCATTATCATCTGTATCCTCTTTATCATCATCATATGATAAAAATAAATTAAAGGAAGAATATGATATTCCTCAAGATATAGATCTACTTAATAAGTGTATAATTTGAAAATTTTAATCTTTATTTATAAATATGGTTTATGAATAATATTGTATCAAAATATGTTGTTAAAACAACAGAAAAATCAATTCCTTTAAATTCTGATGAACATGTTATACAATTATTAGATCATAATGATATTGATTCTTATAGAACTGCTGGTAAATTTAATTTTATGCATATTGGTTTAGTGCAAATTGCTTTTAAACCTTTAACTTTAAAAGGTTTACCTGAATCATTTATAGCTGCTGTACGAGATGCTCGTAATCTTGATTGGAAAAAATCCTTAATGGGTATTATACAATCCAGTCTGGCCAATGGTCCAGTTTATTTTAATGTTTATCCTAATTTGCAATTATCTTTATCTGATGTTAATATACTTGATGCTTTAACATTAAATGTTAAAATTAATGGTTACAATTATATACCTGGATCTGAACTTATATGTTTATGCTATAGAGTTTGTTTTAAACTGCTCTCTACTTTGAATCCAAAGTGTAAATTGATTAATAATCATTCTGAAGAAACAATTTTAATTGAAACTAATTTTAATAAATCTCAGATTATAACTAGACAACCAATTAAATGGAATGAAATTCAATTTCCTGATCATTGGATTATAAATAAAGGCATTTCTTCTTCATCTCATGCTAAAAATATTACACAGCATGATCCTCAGATTATATCTACCCCTGATGGACAAATTGTTCTTCGATTTGATAAATCGAATATTCCATCTAGACATAGTATTGGTTCTAGACCATCATCATCTAGACATCCTTATAGGACATTTTCTTCTCAATATCAGTTTTCTTTAACTGATGATTTTTAATTATATTCCTGCACGGTCAAAACCTGCATCATTACATACAATTGATGATAATATTTCATCTACTTCTAATATTGATCATTTACATATAAATGAAAATAATATAATTAGACCAATTCATAAAAATGAATTAGATAAGGAAATTCCTACTGAATCTGAATTAGATTTTAATTTATGACTACTGTTATAGATTTTAGTCCCGGTTCAACTGCAAGACAGTTAATAAAACAAGAATTTTATTCTTTACAATGGAAAGAATTTAGATAATGGTTTTTCGAGGTTTATACATCTCAAGACCTTGATAATATATCAAAAGAATTTTATGAATTCACTGCTTTATATAATAAAATAATTCCTTTTGTTCCTTGGTTTATAACTACTTATTTAAACAATTATATTAATATTTTGGAAAGATCATATCAATTTTCCGATGGAAAGCAATCTACGGAGTTATATCCTCCACAAAAATTATTTACTTTACCTAATAATACTTCTATTTCATTATAATGCTTTTCAAATGTAATTTTTGTCTCAAAATTATAAATAATAGTATCTTTGCAACATATTAATAATATGTATCAACAAAATAATTATACTAATATTTTTATTAAAGTTTTAGGTGAACAAATTAGTTCTCTACATAATAAAATGGATAAATTATTTTCTTTAATAACAAAGATTTCAAATTCTATTTCGACTAATAGTCAAAATAATGATTTCTATGAAATTGCAAAAGCTTCTTTGCAACCTCCACCTATAATTAATGGTTTTAATTTTAAACCTATTTCTGACTTCGAAAAACTTTTAGATGAAAAGTTTTCTTCATTAAAAATTAATACTCTTAATTTTGAAAATAATTTGCAATCTTCTCCTAATAAAGGAAAAGTAATTTCAGATGAAATTAAAAATGAAATTTATAAGATTATAGATACGGATAATAATGCTAGCACTGATAGTGTTACTAGTATTTCTTCTGATGATAATTATGATTCTGATGATCACATTCATATACATGAATATCATAATTCTACAGAGAAATATGATATTATTTGTAATACATCATCTCCCTGTTGTAATACTTGTAATAGTAATAATGTTACTACTATTTTGAATGATAACATTCTTTCTCAATTTCAAGATTTTCAAATAAATATGATTACAAATGATAATATTCTTGAGTTATTAACTCAAATACAAGATAATGATATTCGATCAAAAATTTTAGATTGGGCATCTTCATCTACATCTGCCTCATCATCTTCTCCATCTTCTTCTCATAAATCGAATTCAGTTGTAATAACTTCTGAACCATATACAATGTTAGAAATTAAAAATAGGATTGGTAAATTATATCAATCACAAGAAACAGGAATCACACTAGCAAATTTGCATGATGAAATAAAAAATTTGAAAAATGAAATTCATTTATTAAAACAAAATAGCATTTTTATAGATAATAGACTTTCTTTTGTTGAAAAATCTTTTAATAAAGGAAAAGAAATAATAAAACCGGTAGAAAATAAATTATTAAAATACTCTTACTAGAGATATAAATTCTCTTATTGCATTAAAATATTTATCATTAATAATTTCTTTAGATGTGTATAAAAAATTAATTATATTCTTAACAAATCTTTATTCAATTTTGTAGATAGCATTTCTCAGATAAAGGATGACTAATGAAGCCAGTTCCTCTTCTTGTCACATGACATCTTTAAAGTTTTCAGGCAGGATCTAAAATTTCTGGAAAATATTCCACCTATAATTATAATAATTTTGATTATAATAATTTCTAATTAGGATATTCTATATTTGTATAATCCATAGGCTGTCTCTTATACACATCTTTGTTGGCCTGGTTCTAGAATTATTATAGCAAAAATAGACTAGAACAAATAAAAGAAGAATAATAGCTTTTGAATATACAAAAGAACAAGAACAAGATCCTATATGGACATGGGCTGCATTCCACCTCGTCCCATATAAGGAGCACTGAGAACTGCCACGTCTCATAAAAATATATATAATTATGAATCTGATGATTATATTCATATACCAATCTGATAAATATTTTAAGAATTTTATTTTATTATATAAAGCAGTGACTGAATATCAGCTGATTCACTATTTAGAAGCATTTTTTCACTAACCAATATGCGAGTCTTATATCTGTCTCTTATACACATCTAGATGTGTATAAGAGACAGTCTGCTGTCCTGTATAAGGGACGATATGTCAAAGTTTTCATATAACTTTTTAATACGTGAAATTCATTATCACAAGAGAAAGTAATTGAACTGTGCTCAAATATCCTATCTCAAAATATCCCCAATTGGTTTATCCATTGGTGGACTACTCATGGACCCTCAGTAAAAATTTTACCTGAGCCATTTCTTCAATTATACCATTCTTGGATAAAAATTTCACCCATTCTTAAAAAGTTATACTCCCAGGAAAATATTCCTCTACCCACAGAAATAGCTACCATTTATTTCTTTCTTGAATTTTCAATCCCTTGGATTTATAAATGGGAACCCGAATTTGGTTATACCCCTGATCATTTCCCTTGTTTATATCGAACCTATTATATCAAATTCTGGGATAAACTCATGAAAATAGACCCAGATACAAAACAGTCTATTTGGACAAGAATTATTGGATCAAATAAAAGAAAAAATTCAAAGTTATATAGATACTACTTCAATTATCCGAGCAATGGAGCCAAGTCCTTTCAGGCATATTGCCAGAAAACTACAAGTGCAATCAGGCACTATGACAAAAGATGAAATTGTTGCTGCTTATATGGAGCACATCTAGAATTGAACAATTAAAAGAGCATATTAAACAAGATCTTTCTATTGATCTCAATCAAATTGATGAAAATGCAAATGATGATAATGAATCATGTTCTTCAAAAGACAATTCAATGGACTCTAATAATTCATTCCAAATTGCTGGAGAATCACAACCAATTGAAAAGCCCGAAGATATTCTTCAAAGTGTTTTAGAAGCACTCAAGCAAAAGAAGCAATGAAGAAAAAGATCAGATGATCAAAAATATTCAAGACAAATGTCGACATCAAAGTGGATCCCACACAACAGTAAATTCACTGTTCAAAAACTGTATAAACAGTAAAAATCACTGTGAATTCACGGATGAACAGTATAATACACTGTAGAAACAGTATATTCACTGTAGAAACAGTAATTTCACTGTACGGATTTCAAAAAATCCAACTGTACATTTAATTTTTTTTCGAATCCGATAGTCTATAAAAGCTCCCCATTTGTATAGCCGGGGAAGGTGTGCCTTTTAGTTTTCTTTTCTTAGTTTCTTCTCTTCTCTCCTCCTATTGTACATCTCTACTACTCTCTTATACAGTATTCAAAGTTTTCATAATCATACTGTTGTGTGGGATCCACTTTGATGTCGACATTCTGTCTTTTATAGACATATCGGATGTGTAAAAAGCATGTAGTCTGTCTCTTATACACATCTAGATGTGTATAAGAGACAGGTACCTGTCTCTTACTGTTTCTACAGTGAATATACTGTTTCTACAGTGTATTTACTGTTAATCCGTGAAAAACACTTTTTAATATTAGGTTTTCTATATTCGGTTCTTTAACAGTTTTCAGGCAGGATCTATTTAATTTATAATTGTTGGCCTGGGAAGTACCCGCTTAGCCGATGAGTGAAGGCGTTTAGGGGAAAAGGAAGGCAACATAGCAAGAATAAATTAAATATTTTCATTGACAGAAAATTTTAAAGGTAAAAAAAGATTGAGCCCAAAAACCTAGACTGCTAATTGTTAAGAATGATTTTACAAAGAAAGAGTTTGACTCTCATTTATTATGTTGTGGTTAGTGGCGGACGGTCCTTGGGCTAACCGCCTGATCTAAATTTTTATCTGTCTTAGTACACATACGATTTGCAAACCATTACGGACAGGATCAATACGGCCTATAGCCAATACGGTATTCCAACACGGTTTGGGCTTCGTATTAAGGCTATAGTCCAAGGTTTAGATGAAAATGGTATCAGAGCAAGGACTTAAGATTTGATAACAATTGACATAGATGTTTATTTTATAAAAAATGGATAATCTTCCATTATCATCTGTATCCTCTTTATCATCATCATATGATAAAAATAAATTAAAGGAAGAATATGATATTCCTCAAGATATAGATCTACTTAATAAGTGGACACGTCCTCTATATAAAGAGGATTTTATGCATATTGGTTTAGTGCAAATTGCTTTTAAACCTTTAACTTTAAAAGGTTTACCTGAATCATTTATAGCTGCTTATACGAGATGCTCGTAATCTTGATTGCAGCTAAAAATCCTTAATGGGTATTATACAATCCAGTCTGGCCAATGGTCCAGTTTATTTTAATGTTTATCCTAATTTGCAATTATCTTTATCTGATGTTAATATACTTGATGCTTTAACATTAAATGTTAAAATTCATGGTTATAATTATGTACCTGGTTCTGAACTTATATGTTTATGTTATAGAGTTTGTTTTAAACTGCTCTCTACTTTGAATCCAAAGTGTAAATTGATTAACTAATCATTCTGAAGAAACAATTTTAATTGAGACTAATTTTAATAAATCTCAGATTATAACTAGACAACCAATTAAATGGAATGAAATTCAATTTCCTGATCATTGGATTATAAATAAAGGCATTTCTTCTTCAAATAGAAGGTACTTGCTCACACATCTAGATGTGTATAAGAATAAAGGTCTAAATTCTTATACACATCTAGATTTCGAGGTTTATACATCTCAAGACCTTGATAATATATCAAAAGAATTTTATGAATTCTTTGCTTTACATAATAAAATTATTCCTTTTGTTCCTTGGTTCATAACTACTTATTTGAATAATTATATTAATATTTTGGAAAGATCACTTTCCAATTTCCTGATGGAAAACAATCTACGGAGTTATATCCTCCACAAAAATTATTTACTTTACCAAATAATACTTCTCTTTCATTTAATGCTTTTCAAAAATTAGCAGAAAATAATATGTTACCTATTACTCTGCAACATATTAATAATATGTATCAACAAAATAATTATACTAATATTTTTATTAAAGTTTTAGGTGAACAAATTAGTTCTCTACATAATAAAATGGATAAATTATTTTCTTTAATAACAAAGATTTCAAATTCTATTTCGACTAACTATCTAGTCAAAATAATGATTTCCATGAAATTGCAAAAGCTTCTTTGCAACCTCCACCTATAATTAATGGTTTTAATTTTAAACCTATTTCTGACTTAGAAAAACTTTTAGATGAAAAGTTTTCTTCATTAAAAATTAATACTCTTAATTTTGAAAATAATTTGCAATCTTCTCCTAATAAAGGAAAAGTAATTTCAGATGAAATTGATAAAAATTTTAGATCAAACATCTTCATCTAAGATAACAATCAACATCTGATCTTCTTCTCATATATCGATGTCAGTTGTACTAAATTGAACGAACAACAATCTCTTAGAAGTCACTAGAAATTAAGGCGCATCAATTATTCTAAGAAACAGGTATCACACTAGCAAATTTGCAAGATGAAATAAAAAATATAAAAAATGAGATTCATTTATTAAAACAAAATAATATTTTTATAGATAATAGACTTTCTTTTGTTGAAAAATCTTCTAAAAGGAAAACATCTATGTCAATTGTTATCAAATCTTAAGTCCTGTCTCTTATACACATCTAGATGTGTATAAGAGACAGATGCAGATATTATCTTGACAAATATAAGCAGTTGGAATTTTATAATTAATTTCTAGTTTATCACCAGAGCTCATACTTTACGGTCTTATACACTGGTGATAAACTAGAAATTAATTATAAAATTCCAACTGCTTATATTTGTCAAGATAATATCTGCATTCCTCAGACATTTTTACTTGTTAAAAATCTGATGCAAATATCCTATTATAATTAGAAATGCTATCTGCTTTATTGAATAAAGATTTGGATAATAATGGTTTTACTGGTTTTTATAACAACCAAGAAATTTATTTTCAGTTTATAACTGATACTCTTACTAGAGATATAAATTCTCTTATTGCATTAAAATATTTGCATTAATAATTTCTTTGATAAAAAATTAATTATATTCTTAACAAATCTTTATTCAATTTTGTAGATAGCATTTCTCAGATAAAGGATGACTAATGAAGCGGGTTAAAAGTATTTACAAGAGAGTAGTAGAGAAGTACAATAGGAGAAGAGAATTCAAGAAATTTCTGGAAAATATTCCACCTATGGATTATACAAAAATAGAATATCCTATTAGAAATGCTATTATAATCAAAATTATTATAATTATAAAAAAGATTTGATAAGAAGTAAAAATTATTTTCGTTCTAGAATTATTATAGCAAAAAATAGACTAGAACAAATAAAAAGAAGAATAATTTATTTCCAATGATCAGGAAATTGAATTTCATTCCATTTAATTGGTTGTCTAGTTATAATCTGAGATTTATTAAAATTAGTCTCAATTAAAATTGTTTCTTCAGAATTATATGAATTATCAATCGATAAATCTAGATGTGTATAAGAGACATCCTTTATGCTGTTGTAGCAAGTATTCTTGCAATTGTCCATATAATGTATGATCTTTTGGGATATTACCCAGATCAATTTGGGATGTGGATGAGATATATCTGGATTATCAGGATATGGATCCTCATCCACATTGGAAATTGATCTGGGTAATATCCCAAAAGATCATCCATTATATGGACAATTGCAAGACAGGTTGTAGCAAGTAAATGATAAAAGAAATGTCTCCATACGAATCATATAGATGCACATATTCTGAAAAAATTATTCTAAATAGTGAATTGTGTTTAGAATTTTCCTAATAAAAAGTTTTATGAAAACTTTGGATATAATCCCAATAATTATTTTCTAGGAATTTTTGAAAAGCATTAAATGAAAGAGAAGTATTATTTGGTAATATGTGCGAGTAATATATCTGTCTCTTATACACATCTAGATTATTTTGTTGATACAAATTATATAATTTCCTTTATTAGTAATAGCTGTCTCTTATACACATCTAGATGTGTATAAGAGACAGAAATAATTGTTTGGTATCTGGGTCTATTTTCATGAGTTTATCCCCAATTTGTTGACTATAATAGGTTCGATATAATGGACCCTCAATTGTTTGGTATCTGGGTCTAGAAAATAATTTATCCATGTGTATAAGAGTCAGAAAATACCTTAAAAAGTTATACTCCCAGGAAAATATTCCTTTACCCACAGAAATAGCTACCATTTATTTCTTTCTTGAATTTTCAATCCCTTGGATTTATAAATGGGAACCTGAATTTGGATATACCCCTGATCATTTCCCTTGTTTATATCGAACCTATTATACCAAATTCTGGGATAAACTCATGAAAATAGACCCAGATACCAAACAATTATTTGGTCAAGAATTATTGGACCAAATAAAAGAATAAATTACAGGTTATACTGATACTACTTCAATTACCCAAGCAATGGAGCCAAGTCCTTTCAGGCATATTGCCAGGAAACTACAAGTGCAATCAGGCACTATGACAAAAGATGAAATTGTTTAATATTATATGGAGCAAATAAAAGAACAATTAAAAGAGCATATTAAACAAGATCTATACAATTCTATTGATCTCAATCAAATTGATGAAAATGCAAATGATGATAATGAATCATGTTCTTCAAAAGACAAGTCAATGGACTCTAATAATTCATTCCAAATTGCTTGAATCACAACCAATTATAAGCCATCAGATCAGAATAAAAGACTAGCATACACTAGTAGTTCTAGGACTGTCTCTTATACACTTCGAGATCAAAATTATTCAAGACAAATGTCGACATCAAGGTGGATGAATTATAAACAGTAAATGTCACTGTTCAAGATTACTGTATAAACAGTAAAAATTACTGTGTATTCACGGATTTACTGTACAAATACTGTACAAACAGTAAATTCACTGTAGAAACAGTATTTTCACTGTTCGGATTTTAAAAATCCTACTGTACATAATTTGAAAATTTGAAGTCCGGCTGCCTATAAATTCCTTGATTGAATATCAGCCGAGGAAGGTGTGCCTTTTAGTTTTGTTTACCTTTTAGTTTTGTGTGCCTTTTAGTTTTCTTTTCTTAGATTTCTTCTCTTCTCTCCTCCTATTATACATCTCTACTAATGCCTTCAGTCAGGTTTTAAGCGGCTGAAACCTTTAAAGACCCCGAAATTTTCCTAGAAGGAAACTATAAGATTTATTCTTGCTTCCCTTTCCCTTTTAATTTATTAAGTCCTGACATAATATGTCAGGCTAATTATCATATGTTGGTTGTTATCTTATCTTAAGTGTTTGACGATGCATAGATTATTTTGAACCCTTTCTTTAAAAAACTTTTTAATAAAAGGTTTTCTAGGTTCGGTTCTTTAAAGTTTTCAGGCAGGATCTATTTAATTTATGATTGTTGGCCTGGGAAGTACCCGCTTAGCCGATGAGTGAAGGCGTTTAGGGGAAAAGGAAGGCAACATAGCAAGAATAAATTAAATAGTTTCCTTGACAGAAAATTTTAAAGGTAAAAAGGTTGAGCCCAAAAACCTAGACTGCTGATTATTAAGAATGATTTTACAAAGAAAGAGTTTGACTCTAATTTATGTATGTTGTGGTTAGTGGCGGACGGTCCTTGGGCTAACCGCCAGATCTAAATTTTGAACTTAGTTTTAATACGATTTGCAAACCAATACGGAATCCCAATACGGTGCTAAGCCAATACGGTATTCCAACACGGTTTGGGCTTTGTATTAAGGCTATAGTCCAAGGTTTAATAGAAGAAGAAATGCCTTTATTTATAATCCAATGATCAGGAAATTGAATTTCATTCCATTTAATTGGTTGTCTAGTTATAATCTGAGATTTATTAAAATTAGTCTCAATTAAAATTGTTTCTTCAGAATGATTATTAATCAATTTACACTTTGGATTCAAAGTAGAGAGCAGTTTAAAACAAACTCTATAACATAAACATATGAGTTCAGAACCAGGTACATAATTATAACCATGAATTTTAACATTTAATGTTAAAGCATCAAGTATATTAACATGAGATTTAAGATAAAGATAATTGTAAATTTTCATTTATATGTAGCACCGTATCTGTTAAGCACGGATTAAAATCCTAGGTTTAAAAGCAATTTGCACTAAACCAATATGCATAAAATTAAATTTACCAGCAGTTCTATAAGAATCAATATCATTATGATCTAATAATTGTATAACATGTTCATCAGAATTTAAAGGCTATAGTCCAAGGTTTAGTGAAGCCCAAACCGTGTTGGAATACAGATATTGGCTTAGCACCGTATTGGAATTCAATATTGGTTTGCAAATCCTGTCGGTAAGTTCAAAATTTAGATCTGGCGGTTAGCCCAAGGACCGTCCGCCACTAAAGAATAACATACATAAATTAGAGTCAAACTCTTTCTTTGTAAAATCATTTTTAATAATCACCCTAAACGCCTTCACTCATCGGCTAAGTGGGTACTTCCCAGGCCAACAATTATAAATTAAATAGATCCTGCCTGAAAACTTTCTCTTGTAAATACTTTTATTTTAATAAAAGAAGAAGACCCCGAGGTATTCCTCATCAGCCTCTTCTGAGGTACCTTCTTCCCTTTCCCTTTTATTTTTGTTAAGTCCTGACATAATATGTCAGGTTAATTGTCATATGTTGGTTGTTATCTTATCTTAAGTGTTTGACGATACATAGATTATTTTGAACCCTTTCTTTAAAAAACTTTTTAATAAGAGGTTTTATAGGAGGTTCTTTAAAGTTTTCAGGCATGTTATATTTAATTTATGATTGATCATAAGTGTATAAACTGCATCTAACGATGAGTGAAGGCGTTTAGGGGAAAAGGAAGGCAACATAGCAAGAATAAATTAAATAGTTTCCTTGATAGAAAATTTTAAAGGTAAAAAGGTTGAGCCCAAAAACCTAGACTGCTGATTATTAAGAATGATTTTACAAAGAAAGAGTTTGACTCTAATTTATGTATGTTGTGGTTAGTGGCGGACGGTCCTTGGGCTAACCGCCAGATCTAAATTGATCTGGGTAATATCCCAAAAGATCATCCATTATATGGACAATTGCAAGAATACTTGCTACAACAGCATAAAGGTAATACCTATGCATTTACTGAAAATGAATCTGAATCAGATTCTAAGTCTTATTATATGAGACCAGAAAAAGAAAATTAAATATAACATGCCTGAAAACTTTAAAGAACCGAACCTAGAAAACCTTTTATTAAAAAGTTTTTTAAAGAAAGGGTTCAAAATAATCTATGTATCGTCAAACACTTAAGATAAGATAACAACCAACATATGACAATTAGCCTGACATATTATGTCAGGACTTAACAAAAATAAAAGGGAAAGGGAAGAAGGTACCTCAGAAGAGGCTGATGAGGAATATCTCGGGGTCTTCTTCTTTTATTAAACTAAAAGTATTTACAAGAGAGTAGTGGAGATGTAGTGATACAATAGGAGGAGAGAAGAGAAGAAACTAAGAAAAGAAAACTAAAGGCACACAAAACTAAAAGGCACACCTTCCTCATACGAATATGATATTTCTCAAGATATTGATCTACTTAATAAGTGGACTATTCTGAAAATTTCAGCATCTGTTATTTATAAATATGGTTTATTTGATAATATTGTATCTAAATATGTTGTTAAAAAACAGAAAAATCAATTCCTTTAAATTCTGATGAACATGTTATACAATTATTAGATCATAATGATATTGATTCTTATAGAACTGCTGGTAAATTTAATTTTATGCATATTGGTTTAGTGCAAATTGCTTTTAAACCTTTAACTTTAAAAGGTTTACCTGAATCATTTATAGCTGCTGTACGAGATGCTCGTAATCTTGATTGGAAAAAATCCTTAATGGGTATTATACAATCCAGTCTGGCCAATGGTCCAGTTTATTTTAATGTTTATCCTAATTTGCAATTATCTTTATCTGATGTTAATATACTTGATGCACAGCTATATGACCTGTTTTGCCACATGTATAACATTTAACAGTTACGAACTTATATGTTTATGTTATAGAGTTTGTTTTAAATCGCTGTATAAGAGACAGGCATAACATTCCATTCAAATTGTCCAAAAGGAAGAAACAATTTTAATTGAGACTAATTTTAATAAATCTCAGATTATAACTAGACAACCAATTAAATGGAATGAAATTCAATTTCCTGATCATTGGATTATAAATAAAGGCATTTCTTCTTCATCTCATGCTAAAAATATTACACAGCATGATCCTCAGATTATATCTACCCCTGATGGACAAATTGTTCTTCGATTTGATAAATCGAATGTTCCATCCAGACATAGTATTGGTTCTAGATCATCATCATCTAGACATCCTTATAGGACATTTTCTTCTCAATCTCAGTTTTCTTTAACTGATGATAATTATATTCCTGCACGGTCAAAACCTGCATCATTACATACAATTAATGATAATATTTCATCTACTTCTCAATATGATCATTTACATATAAATTTAAATAATATCAATTATTATGTATATTGAGACATAATTGTATTATCCATATAGGATGATGTATCTTGTTCTACAGTCCATATCCTGATAATCCAGATTATCTGAATTATACAAAAGTCAAGAACACAGTTAATAAAACAAGAATTTTATTCTTTACAATGGAAAGAATTTAGACAATGGTTTTTCGAGGTTTATACATCTCAAGACCTTGATAATATATCAAAACAATTTTATGAATTCACTGCTTTACATAATAAAATAATTCCTTTTGTTCCTTGGTTTATAACTACTTATTTAAACAATTATATTAATATTTTGGAAAGATCATATCAATTTTCCGATGGAAAGCAATCTACGGAGTTATATCCTCCACAAAAATTATTTACTTTACCAAATAATACTTCTATTTCATTTAATGCTTTTCAAAAGTTAACAGAAAATAATATGTTACCTGTTACTTTGCAACATATTAATAATATGTATTCAACAAAATAATTATACTAATATTTTTATTAAAGTTTTAGGTGAACAAATTAGTTCTCTTCATAATAAAATGGATAAATTATTTTCTTTAATAACAAAGATTTCAAATTCTATTTTGACTAATAGTCAAAATCATGATTTTCATGAAATTGCAAAAGCTTCTTTGCAACCTCCACCTATAATTAATGGTTTTAATTTTAAACCTATTTCTGATCTTGAAAAACTTTTAGATGAAAAGTTTTCTTCATTAAAAATTAATACTCTGGTTAGAGAAAATCTCTTCTACAAGATGTATAAACCTCGAAAAACCATTTCTGATAAATTAATAAACTGTCAATACCGTCACATAAGTTTGGTGATAAACCAACTATGTATCATTATTATTACCCTCGTCCTACTCCTCAGGATATTTTGTTTGAGGAACAACAGCATATTATTAATAATAGTTATTCTGGAAAAGAAATATATGAATGGAATTTAGATGGTTATACTGATAGACAAATTAGTAATTTAATACATAGAATGCTTATGTATTCCACTGTAGCAAAAGCAAATAATAATGATAAACGTGTTGCTTCAATGATAGTTGCTGGATTTACTGGTCAACTAAAAGGATGGTGGGATAATTATTTCACCCAAGAATCAAGAGATACAATTTTAAATGCTGTCAAAACAGAGCCAAATACATCTCAGGTTTCTGAAGATGCAGTTTATACACTTATGATTAATATTTTAGATCATTTTACAGGACGTTATACAATTAATCATGAAAATATTCATTCTTTATTAAATGGATTAAGATGTAAAACTCTTACATCTTTTAGATGGTATAAAGATACTTTTCTTTCTAGAGTTTTTGAACTTCCAGAAAGTAATAGTCCTTATTGGAATATCCCCAATTGGATTATCCATTGGTGGACTACCCATGGACCCCAGTCCTTTTCCCTGAAACATCATATCATCAATTCCGTATGATTCTTATACACATCTAGAAAATTAGAGACACTTTGTACAAGTCTCAATACATATCTAGATGTAATTAAATTAGATTAAATCAACAGTTAAAAAGACAGCAATCAACTGAAAAAAGACAATTAGGACAATTTTGTAGCCAATTTGGGTTAGAAAATATTTCTTCCACGACAAAATCATATCAGAGACCTTCATGGCGTAAAGATAAAAGGTCAACACCCATTAGATCAAAAGAAAAACAAAAAGAAAAGCGAGAATTTCGTCAAAAACAGAGAGAATCTCAACCTAAAAAATTTAGGAAAAAACCAATTAAATGTTATACATGTGGCAAAACAGGTCATATAGCTCCTAATTGTACTGAAAATAAAAAAGAAAAAATTAAGCAATTAGATTTAGACGACGAAATAAAAAATGAAATTTATAAAATTATAGAAACACATACAGATGATAGTATTGATAGTAATACTAGTATTTCTTCTTCTGATGATTGTGATTCTGATCAAGTTCATATACATGATCATAATTATATAGATTCTGATAATATTATTTGTAATCTACATCATCTCCTTATTGTAATACTTGTCATAGTAATAATGATAATAATCATGATAAAGAATATTATAACATTCTTTCTCAATTTCAAGATTTTCAAATTAATATGATTACAAATGATAATAATTTTGAGTTAATAACTCAAATACAAGATAATAATGATTTTCCTAGTCATTATGAAAAACAAGAAATTTATTTCTAGTTTATAACTAATATTGTTACTCAAAAATATTTTATTAATTTTAGAAATTAATAATTTCTTTATTTTAATTATCCTCTTACAAAATTTTATTCAATTTTGTAGGATGACTGATGAAGCCAGTTCCTCTGATTGTCATATGACACCTGAAAAAACAAGAGAAAAATTCAAAAAATTTCTGGAAAATATTCCACCTATGGATTATACAAATATAGAATATCCACAATTAGAAATATTATATTCAAAATTATTATAATTATAAAAAAGATTTGATAAGAAGTAAAAATTATTTTCGTTCTAGAATTATTTATAGCAAATTATAGACTAGATAGTAATAAAAAGAAGAATAATAATTTTGAATATACAAAAGAACAAGAACAAGATCCTATATGGACATATCTTTGCATTACAAAGAATATAATATAGAGCAAGCGAAATAAATTTACGTAAAATATATATCATTCAAAAATAAAACAATTATATGAATTATCAATCGATAAATATTTTAAGAATTTTACGAGTTTCATGAGACGTGGCGGTTCTCGGTCTCCTTATAGGGACGAGGTGGAAGACCCCGAATATCTAGGAGGAAGACATTTATATAATTCGATATATACGGATTATCGGGATATGGATCCTCATCCACATCCCAAATTGATCTGGGTAATATCCCAAAGATCATCCATTATATGGACAATTGCAAGAATACTTGCTACAACATAAAGGTAATACCTATGCTTGATTCGAAAATGAATCGATTCGATTCTAAGTCTTATTATATGAGACCGAGAAAAGAAATTATATTTCTTCTTGTTAAAATTGTTTTGTTGAGGTGGACAAGCAATCACTTTCCTATACTTATTGGGATTATATCCAAAGTTTTCATAAAACTTTTTATTAGGAAAATTCTAAACACAAGCACACTTGGTTTATTAAACTGTGCTCAAATATCCTATCTCAATCTATCCCCAATTGGTTTATCCATTGGTGGACTACTCATGGACCCTCAGTAAAAATTTTACCTGAGCCATTTCTTCAATTATACCATTCTTGGATAAAAATTTCACCCATTAGGATTATTATCCGTAACTATAATTTTACCCCTGATCATTTTTAATGTTCATCTCGAAATTATTATACTGAGGGTATTAGGAGAAGATCATGAAAATAGACCCAGATACAAAACAATAGATTGAGATCAAGAATTATTTTTCAAATAAAAGAAAAAATCTTTATGTAGATCTTTATACTCGACAATTACCTTGGCCCAATGTTGAAGAGTCCTTTTATGATATTGCCACTGAGCTAGTTATGCTGCAATCGGGCACTATGACAAAAGATGAAATTGTTCCGCTTATATGGAGCAATGAATCATCAAAAATAGTAGCATATTAACAAGATCACATATAAAGATCTTGTCAAATGATGCTATTCTAAATGTTCTATAAGATGAATCAGAATCTTCAAGAGACTGTCTCAATACACATCTAATGTAGCCTTTCTTATACAAATATGGAGAATCACAACCAATTGAAAAGCCCGAAGATATTCTTCAAAGTGTTTTAGAAGCACTCAAGCAAAAGAAGCAATGAAGAAAAAGATCAGATGATCAAAAATATTCAAGACAAATGTCGACATCAAAGTGGATCCCACACAACAGTAAATTCACTGTTCAATTACTGTATAAACAGTAAAAATCACTGTGAATTCACGGATGAACAGTAAATACACTAGAAACAGTATATTCACGTAGAAACAGTAATTTCAACGGATTTCAAAAAATCCAATTGTACATTTAATTTTTTTCGAATCCGATAGTCTATAAAGCTCCCCATTTGTATAATTGGGAAAGAACTGTCTCTTATACACATTTAGATGTTTATTCTCTTCTCTCCTCCTATTGTACATCGTCTATTATACACTCTAGATGTGTATAAGATAACAATTTTTTATCAAAGAAGATTATTAATGAAATATTATGCTTAGGATGCAATAAGTTCTGAGTTTACCTTCTTCCCTTTCCCTTGGCTTTATTTTTGTTAAGTCCTGACATAATATGTCAGGCTAATTGTCATATGTTGGTTGTTATCTTATCTTAAGTGTTTGACGATGCATAGATTATTTTGAACCCTTTCTTTAAAAAACTTTTTAATAAAAGGTTTTCTAGGTTCGGTTCTTTAAAGTTTTGCAGGATCTATTTAAAATATAATTGTTGGCCTGGGAAGTACCCGCTTAGCTGATCTGTGAACACATTTAGGGAATAAGGAAGGAAACATAGCAAGAATCTAATTAAATAGGCTGATGCTGTCTCTTATACACATCTAGATGTGAGCCAAAAACCTAGATCGATTATTAAGAATGATTTTACAAAGAAAGAGTTTGACTCTAATTTATGTATGTTGTGGTTAGTGGCGGACGGTCCTTGGGCTAACCGCCTGATCTAAATTTTGAACTTAGTTTTAATACGATTTGCAAACCAATACGGAATCCCAATACGGCCTAAAGCCAATACGGTATTCCAACACGGTTTGGGCTTCGTATTAAGGCTATAGTCCAAGGTTTAGTGAAAATGTAATCTGATCTAAATTTTGAACTTAGTTTTAATACGATTTGCAAACCAATATGGAATCCCAATACGGCCTAAAGCCAATACGGTATTCCAACACGGTTTGGGCTTCGTATTAAGGCTATAGTCCAAGGTTTAGTGAAAATGGTATCAGAGCAAGGACTTAAGATTTGATAACAATTGACATAGATGTTTATTTTATAAAAAATGGATAATCTTCCATTATCATCTGTATCCTCTTTATCATCATCATATGATAAAAATAAATTAAAAGAAGAAATACTACCATTTTCACTAAACCTTGGACTATAGCCTTAATACGAAGCCCAAACCGTGTTGGAATACCGTTTGGCTTAGCACCGTATCGGGATTCCGTATTGGTTTGCAAATTGTATTAAAACTAAGTTCAAAATTTAGATCTGGCGGTTAGCCCAAGGACCGTCCGCCACTAACCACAACATACATAAATTAGATTGTCAAACTCTTTCTTTGTAAAATCATTCTTAATAATCAGCAGTCTAGGTTTTTGGGCTCAACCTTTTTACCTTTAATACCGTATTCAAGGAAACTATTTAATTCCGTATAAGAGACAGCAAATCGAGGTATTCCTCATCAGATTTAGATGAAGCGGATACTTCCCTTTAATTTATTTTTATTAAATAGATGATGCATAAAAACTTTAAAGAACCGATAATAGAAATTATCCATTTTTTATTAAAAAGTTTTTTAAAGAAAGGGTTCAAAATAATCTATGCATCGTCAAACACTTAAGATAAGATAACAACCAACATATGACAATTAGCCTGACATATTATGTCAGGACTTAACAAAAATAAAAGGGAAAGGGAAGAAGGTACTTCAGAAGAGGCTGATGAGGAATACCTCGGGGTCTTCTTCTTTTATTAAACTAAAAGTATTTACAAGAGAGTAGTAGAGATGTACAATAGGAGGAGAGAAGAGAAGAAACTAAGAATACAAAACTAAAAGGCAGTGTATAAGATACTTCCAGAAATTAACAAATGTAAAACTTCGAAATCTATTGTGATTAATGGATTAAATGTAAATTTGGATTTTTTGAATTTGCGATGAAATTAATGCTTTCTACGATGAATATACTGTTTCTACGTTGTATTTACTGTTCATCCGTGAATTCACGTGATTTTTACTGTTTATACAGTTTTTGAACAGGAATTTACTGTTGTGTGGGATCCACTTTGATGTCGACATTTGTCTTGAATATTTTTGATCATCGATCTTTTCTTCATTGCTTCTTTTGCTTGAGTGCTTCTAAAACACTTTGAAGAATATCTTCGGCTTTTCAATTGGTTGTGATTCTCCACAATTTGGAATGAATTATTGGACTCTAATAACTGATCTCTTATACACATCTAGATGTGTATAATGAAAAAATTCTTCTCATAATAGTGAATCAGTTGTGTATTCAGCAACATCCGTGCATCTTATAGATGGTCTGTTTATACAGTAACTGTCTCTTATACACATCTATATTCCTCAAGATCCATTGAATCTGTCTTAATAGAGGAACATTTTCCTGGGAGGTATCATCATTTAAGAATACACATGAGATTTTTATCCAAGAATGGTATAATTGAAGAAATGGCTCAGGTAAAATTTTTACTGAGGGTCCATGGGTAGTCCACCAATGGATAAACCAATTGGGGATATTTTGAGATAGGATATTTGTGAAACCCAGTATTTTAATAGCCTTGTTCTGTGTTGATTTTAATTGGTTTAAAATGTTTTTCATATTATTTTTAGTCATAAAGTACTTCAACTTATTCGTTTTTCAATTCGGCAAATTTTTCGGTTTACGCGATTTCGGTTCCGGCGGGTAAACGGGTCAAAAATTTTAGTAAGTGTAATTAGTGCATTGTGGTGTGTGAGTGTTGTTTGATGGCTGATTTAGAATGATAATTTAACAAGCAAAAATTAGTTTTTGGGTCAAATACAACTTGGAGACTATTAATCAATAGGGTACTATTTGGTCAACTTTGGAAGTTTTGTTTTAAGTCTTCTTCTTGCTTGTTTCTTCCTCATTTTCTCCAGCAGCAGCAGCCGAAATTTCTTCTCCATTTTTCCCCCAAAAATTTTCTTGGATTTCAAGTAGGAATCACTTGGAAGGTAAGATTTTTTTGTATTTTAGCATTTATGGCTTATGGGCTTTATGATTTAAGCTTTAATTTCAAGTTTTGTAGGATTATTTATGGCTGAGAAAACCCTCTTTGCAGCCTTATAAGTTATGATTTATGTATGTTATGGGTTGTTTTTAGTGTTTTGGAGGTTGGGAAGTGATTGGGGTTGATTTTTAACAACTTTCCATGGTTAGATTACAAATTTTAAGATTATGAGTTAGGGTTTTGTCTTCCATATGTGGCCCTAAAGTGTTATGGTATGAATGCTTATGTCTATGCATATAATGATGTTTTAAGAGTGTTTTAAGGTTAGTTTGGATAGGAATTGAGACAATGAAACCAAATGCCCCACTATTCGTTTTGTAAGTAAGCGGAAGTTTGGCGCAACTAGGATAATTTGGATAATTGGTTATGTTTAAAGGATCTTTAATGATCTTTTGATGGTTTTAAGTGTTTCCTTGGTGGTGGGATGGTTAGGAAGCATGTTTGAATCATGCGTGTGGCTAATCGGTAAAAATTTCAGTTTGGTAGTAAAGAGAATTCCAACCAAAACATAATATGCTAAAGCAATTCCAAACCTGTCTTATGGTTTACATCTAGATGTGTATAATGAACAGCTAGATGATATAGTCCCGGTAAAACGGTGAATCTTTCCGTTTATGGATTTTGTTGGTTGGTTGAATATGTTGTTTTGAGTTGGGTTGTAACCAAGGTCCCTTGAATACCTTGGAATTGGATTTTTATTGGCAGGGAGGATAGCCTACTTATAGCCTAGGGAGAGGCGAAGTTTTTGCGGTTTTTCTAGAAAACTGAGCTTATTATCTCCTAATCTAGCTGTAATACGAATTTGAGGGGTTAACTAAGTGTTTTGACTGGGGTTTTAGCTTGTCGAAGTTGGTCAGAAATTGTGAAAAGGTCATTTTGACCAAAGAGTTGTTGGTGTCGTTTGCTATCGTTTCGTCGTTTCGCTTTCCCTACTCAGACACTGTCTCTTATACACACTCTTAGAAGAGTCTCTTATATCTGACATTAGGTACCACGCCACCTACCGCCGGCGATCGCGTTCTGTGATCATTGTGCAGTTTTTGCTTTGTGATCAATAGGTGGGTAACATAGATTCTCTTCCACTTGTATTTTGTTTAACGATTTTCGAAATATGTTTGGATGGATTTTGAAATATGTTTGGATGGATTTCGAAATATGTTTGGATGGATTTTGAAATATGTTTGGATGGATTTTGAAATATGTTTGGATGGATTTTAAAATGTGAATGATGTTTGGAATTGCACTTTTACCAAGTTTTGAAATTATTACATATGGAATCGGGACCAAGCTATTTTATGTTGATCAATTAATATGTTTGTAAACTCTTTTGAAATGAAAGCATTTTATGACTGTTTTGGCTCATAGGTGTCTCTTATACACAATTGGATGTGTTAATGTTTGATTTGTGGGGTGCACGGTTAGGCGGTCAACGATCACCCATATACTGTCATTACCTCGCCTAGTCCGTGGTAACCCATGTACAAAATCCATAGTAATACGCTCCCATTTCCCGGTCAGACTTATAGTTGTGGTAGATTACTAGATCTGGCTAGTACTGTACGGATAATCTTCCAAGCTTCTCTTTTGTTTGGAGAGGGGTAGTGTATTAGATAGGTTTTGCTATTGATGAACTTTGTTTATTGATGAACTTTGTTTTTGTTGTAGCATCTTTTGTACTAAGAAGGAATTTTGTAATTCGTATTTTTTGTGTAAAAATGAAATATTCGGTTTTATAGTTAAGAAATGGTTTGATGGTTCTATTACATTGTGGTTAAGTTTGTTGCTCTTCGTTTGTGCCTTGCGCTTTGGTCCGGTGTACCATTAGCGCGGCGTGTTACGGTCCCGTTTTTGGGGCGTGACAATATTTGAGCACAGTTTAATAAACCAAGTGTGCTTGTGTTTAGAATTTTCGTAATAAAAAGTTTTATGAAAACTTTGAATATAATCCCAATAAGTATAGGAAAGTGATTGTTGTTTTTCAATAAAACATTGTTTTTCTGTGAGGGTAGAAATCCCCATTCTTGAAGATATAATTTTCTTATGCTTCGGTTACTGAAAATGAATCTGATTCTGATTCTAAGGAGGTGAAAATCTTGAATATCACCGGTGATTCACTATTTAGAAGAATTTTTTCATAATATGTGCGAGTCTTATATGATTCGCCTGGAAACATAATTTTATCAGTCAAATACAGAGACAGTATTTATATTTCTGATAGATCCAAAGATTGGCAATCTGGATTTTCATCAATTATTGGAAATATGATTTGGGTAATTGACAGAGAAAAGATCATCCATTATATGGACAATTGCAAGAAGTACTTGCTTACCTTTATGCTGTTGTAGCAAGTATTCTTGCAATTGTCCATATAGATGGATAATATTTTGGGATATTTCTCATCAATTTGGGATGTGGATGAAGATCCATATCCTGATAATCCAGATATATCTGAATTATATAAATGTCTTCCTCCCCTAGATATTACTGGGGGTCTTCCACCTCGTCCCCTATAAGGAGACTGAGAACTGCCACGTCTCATGAAACCTGTAAAATTCTTAAAATATTTATCAGATTGATAATTCATATAATTGTTTTATTTTTGAATGATATATATTTTTACAGAAATTTATTTCTGCTTGCTCCATATGTCCATATAGGATCTTGTTCTTGTTCTTTTGTATATTCAAAAGCTATTATTCTTCTTTTTATTTGTTCTAGTCTATTTTTTGCTATAATAATTCTAGAACGAAAATAATTTTTACTTCTTATCAAATCTTTTTTATAATTATAATAATTTTGATTATAATAATTTCTAATAGGATATTCTATATTTGTATAATCCATAGGTGGAATATTTTCCAGAAATTTTTTGAATTTTTCTCTTGCTTTCGAAGATGTCATGTGACAAGAAGAGGAACTGGCTTCATTAGTCATCCTTTATCTGAGAAATGCTATCTACAAAATTGAATAAAGATTTGTTAAGAATATAATTAATTTTTTATCAAAGAAATTATTAATGCAAATATTTTAATGCAATAAGAGAATTTATATCTCTAGTAAGAGTATCAGTTATAAACTGAAAATAAATTTCTTGGTTTTTATAATAACCAGTAAAACCATTATTCAATCTTATCCAAATTTTTAATAGGATATAAAGTATTAATAAAAGGAGTTCCTAATATAATAGGAGGATTCATCAGATTTTTAACAAGTATAATTGTCAGATGAATTCTCAATTATATTCTTTTGACAAATATAAGCATTGGAATTTTATAATTAATTTCTAGTTTATCACTGTAAGGTAAAGTATGAGCGATCTTTTTATAATATTTAGTAGGTATTAAACCTTCTTGAATACAACAAAGATCAGCACCACTATCAATCATGGCAATTGATTGACTAAGAAATCATTATCAATTAACAGAAGTCATTTTTATATACCATCTATGAGATGTTACAATTTGCACAATATTTAGAAAATTATCAAATTGATTTTTAGTATTACTGGAAGAAATATTTTCTACCGATTTTATTATTTCTTTTCCTTTATTAAAAGATTTTTCAACAAAAGAAAGTCTATTATCTATAAAAATATTATTTTGTTTTAATAAATAAATTTCATTTTTAAAATGTTTTATAGTAAATTCACTGTTCGAATACACATCTATAATTTGAGTTAATAACTCAAGAATATTATCATTTGTAATCATATTTATTTGAAAATCTTGAAATTGAGAAAGAATGTTATCATTCAAAATAGTAGTAATATTATTACTATTACAAGTATTACAACAAGGAGATAATGTATTACAAACAATATTATTATCAATTAACTGTCTTGCAGTTGATCCGGGACTAAAATCTATAACAGTATTGTCATAAATTAAAATCTAATTCGGAACAGATCCTGAATAATAGTAATACCTGTCTCTTATAAGATACATAGATTCTTTATCATTTATACTATAAGAACGACCATGTTTATTAAGACATCTATGAAATATTCATCATCAATTGTATGTAATGATGCAGGTTTTGACCGTGCAGGAATATAATTATCATCAGTTAAAGAAAATTGAGATTGAGAAGAAAATGTCCTATAAGGATGTCTAGATGATGATGGTCTAGAACCAGTACTATGTCTGGATGGAACATTCGATTTATCAAATCGAAGAACAATTTGTCCATCAGGGGTAGATATAATCTGAGGATCATGCTGTGTAATATTTTTTGCATGAGATGAAGAAGAAATGCCTTTATTTATAATACAATGATCTAAATTGAATTTCATTCCATTTAATTGGTTGTCTAGTTATTATCTGAGATTTATTAAAATTAGTTTCAATTAAAATTGTTTCTTCAGAATGATTATTAATCAATTTACACTTTGGATTCAAAGTAGAGAGCAGTTTAAAACAAACTCTATAGCATAAACATATAAGTTCAGATCCAGGTACATAATTGTAACCATTAATTTAGCTGGATTGTATAATACCCATTAAGGATTTTTTCCAATCAAGATTACGAGCATCTCGTACAGCAGCTATAAATGATTCAGGTAAACCTTTTAAAGTTAAAGGTTTAAAAGCAATTTGCACTAAACCAATATGCATAAAATTAAATTTACCAGCAGATCTATAAGAATCAATATCATTATGATCTAATAATTGTATAACATGTTCATCAGAATTTAAAGGAATTGATTTTCTGTTGTTTTAACAACATATTTAGATAAAAGGTCTGTCTCTGAATACAACTATATGTGTATAAGAGACAGGTGTAATCTGAGATTTAGCAAAATTAGTAAGAAGGTATAATATCTTATAGATCTGATCCAATTGTCATAGATTATTTATTTTTATCATATGATGATGATAAAGAGGATACAGATGATAACATACATGGAAGATTATCCATTTTTTATAAAATAAACATCTATGTCAATTGTTATCAAATCTTAAAATTTTAATTGAGACTAATTTTAATAAATCTCAGATTATAACTAGACAACCAATTAAATGGAATGAAATTCAATTTCCTGATCATTGGATTATAAATAAAGGCATTTCTTCTTCATCTCATGCTAAAAATATTACATCAATATGATCTTCAGATTATATCTACCCCTGATGGACAAATTGTTCTTCGAAAATAAATCGAATGTTCCATCCAGAAATTGTATTGGTTAGAGATCATCATCATCTAGACATCAATATAGTAGACATTTTCTTCTCAATCTCAGTAATCTTTAACTGATGATAATTATATTAAGTCAATTGTCTTAATCAAAGTGGATCCGATAAGAGACAGGATTTCATAGACTTGTACATATTGATCAGAGAATATAAGAAACTAAGAATATAAACATCTAGATGTGTATAAGAGACAGGAATTTCCTTATCTAATTCTCTTTGAAGAGCTGCAAGACAGTTAATAAATTTGAATTTTATTCTTTACAATGGAAAGAATTTAGACAATGGTTTTTCGAGGTTTATACATCTCAAGACCTTGATAATATATCAAAACAATTTTATGAATTCACTGCTTTACATAATAAAATAATTCCTTTTGTTCCTTGGTTTATAACTACTTATTTAAACAATTATATTAATATTTTGGAAAGATCATATCAATTTTCCGATGGAAAGCAATCTACGGAGTTATATCCTCCACAAAAATTATTTACTTTACCAAATAATACTTCTATTTCATTTAATGCTTTTCAAAAGTTAACGAGAAAATAATATGTTACTGTATCCATTTTGCAACATATTAATAATATGTATCAACAAAATAATTATACTAATATTTTTATTAAAGTTTTAGGTGAACAAATTAGTTCTCTTCATAATAAAATGGATAAATTATTTTCTTTAATAACAAAGATTTCAAATTCTATTTTGACTAATAGTCAAAATCATGATTTTCATGAAATTGCAAAAGCTTCTTTGCAACCTCCACCTATAATTAATGGTTTTAATTTTAAACCTATTTCTGATCTTGAAAAACTTTTAGATGAAAAGTTTTCTTCATTAAAAATTAATACTCTTAATTTTGAAAATAATGTTTCTTCTTCTCCTAATAAAGGAAAAGTAATTTCTGATGAAATTAATAAACTCAATAATTCTTATAAGTTTGGTGATAAACCAACTATGTATCATTATTATTACCCTCGTCCTACTCCTCAGGATATTTTGTTTGAGGAACAACAGCATATTATTAATAATAGTTATTCTGGAAAAGAAATATATGAATGGAATTTAGATGGTTATACTGATAGACAAATTAGTAATTTAATACATAGAATGCTTATGTATTCCACTGTAGCAAAAGCAAATAATAATAATGATAAACGTGTTGCTTGTATATGATCAGTTGCTGGATTTACTGATCAACTAAAAGGATGGTGGGATAATTATTTCACCCAAGAATCAAGAGATACAATTTTAAATCTTTGTCAAAAGCAGTCTCTTATACACATCTAGATGTGTATAAGAGACATAAAAAGAAGACATTTATTTACATTTAATGTGTATAAGGACAGTTGTCTCTTATAATCATGAAGATGTTCCAAATTATCTGGATAAATCCCTGTCTCTTATACACATCTAGATGTGTATAAGAGAGGACTTTTCTTTAATTGAATTGTTTTTGAACTTCCAGAAAGTAATAGTCCTTATTGGAAAGCCAAATTTGTTGATGGTTTACCTCCTTTGTTTCTTGAGCGCATTAAAAAGGCTCTTCGAAAAGATAATATTTCAATTCCGTATGATTATTATACTTATGGAAAATTAGTTGGCACTTGTGTACAAGAAGGCATAGCCTTATGTAATGAAATTAGATTAAATCAACAGTTAAAAAGACAGCAATTAACTGAAAAAAGACACATTAGGACAATTTTGTAGCCAATTTGGGTTAGAAAATATTTCTTCCACGACAAAATCATATCAGAGACCTTCATGGCGTAAAGGTAAAAGGTCAACACCCATTAGATCAAAAGAAAAACAAAAAGAAAAGCGAGAATTTCGTCAAAAACAGAGAGAATCTCAACCTAAAAAATTTAGGAAAAAACCATTTTCACTAAACCTTGGACTATAGCCTTAATACGAAGCCCAAACCGTGTTGGAATACCGTATTGGCTTTAGGCCGTATTGGGATTCCGTATTGGTTTGCAAATCGTATTAAAACTAAGTTCAAAATTTAGATCAGGCGGTTAGCCCAAGGACCGTCCGCCACTAACCACAACATACATAAATTAGAGTCAAACTCTTTCTTTGTAAAATCATTTTTAATAATCAGCAGTCTAGGTTTTTGGGCTCAACCTTTTTACCTTTAAAATTTTCTGGCAAGAAAATGTCCTATACTTGATGTCTAGTACACATGACTGTCTCTTATACACATAACTAGATGATATGATAAGAGACAGATGTCAATATAATTTCATATTAATATTATTATTTTTAGATCCTGCCTGAAAACTTTAAAGAACCAAACCTAGAAAACCTTTTATTAAAAATTTTTTTAAAGAAAGGGTTCAAAATAATCTATGCATCGTCAAACACTTAAGATAAGATAACAACCAACATATGACAATTAGCCTGACATATTATGTCAGGACTTAACAAAAATAAAAGGGAAAGGGAAGAAGGTACCTCAGAAGAGGCTGATGAGGAATACCTCGGGGTCTTATTCTTTTATTAAATGTCTCTTATTTACAAGAGTGTATTAGAGATGTACAATAGAGGAGAATTTTAAGAACCTTATACAATTAATCTAAAAACACAATTAGATGGCTATAAGAGAATGGGGAACTTCTTATAGCTATCTAATGTACTGAAAGAAAATATTTCTTCCACGTCATCCGTGAATTCACAGTGATTTTTACTGTTTATACAGTTTTGAACAGTGAATTTACTGTTGTGTGGGATCCACTTTGATGTCGACATTTGTCTTGAATATTTTTGATCATCTGATCTTTTTCTTCATTGCTTCTTTTGCTTGAGTGCTTCTAAAACACTTTGAAGAATATCTTCGGGCTTTTCAATTGGTTGTGATTCTCCAGCAATTTGGAATGAATTATTAGAGTCCATTGAATTGTCTTTTGAAGAACATGATTCATTATCATCATTTGCATTTTCATCAATTTGATTGAGATCAATAGAAAGATCTTGTTTAATATGCTAATTTAATTGTTCTATCATTGCTCCATATAATTTTTAAGAAAATTATATCTTCTGAAGAATGTGCTGATTGCACTTGTAGTTTTACGGCAATATGCCCGTCAAGATAATATTTGTACCAATTCAAAGAAAATTATATCTTCAAAGAATTTGATGAATTGTTCTTTTATTTGATCCAATAAAATTCTTGACCAAATAATTGTACAAATCTGGGTCTATTTTCATGAGTTTGTCCCAGTCTTTGATATAATAGGTTCGATATAAACAAGGGAAATGATCAGGGGTATAACCAAATTCGGGTTCCCATTTATAAATCCAAGGGATTGAAAATTCAAGAAAGAAATAAATGGTAGCTATTTCTGTGGGTAGAGGAATATTTTCCTGGGAGTATAACTTTTAAGAATGGGTGAAATTTTTATCCAAGAATGGTATAATTGAAGAAATGGCTCAGGTAAAATTTTTACTGAGGGTCCATGGGTAGTCCACCAATGGATAATCCAATTGGGGATATTTTGAGATAGGATATTTGAGCACAGTTTAATAAACCAAGTGTGCTTGTGTTTAGAATTTTCGTAATAAAAAGTTTTATGAAAACTTTGAATATAATCCCAATAAGTATAGGAAAGTGATTGTTGTTTTTCAACAAAACATTGTTTTTCTGTGAGGGTAGAAATCCCCCATTCTTCAGAAGATATAATTTTCTTAAAAATAATTTTTGAAAAATTATAAATAATAGTATTAGCCATAGGTCTCTTTTTGACATCCAATTTAACCGGTGATTCACTATTTAGAAGAATTTTTCATAATATGTGCGAAACATATAAGACTCGCACCTGTCTAATTATAATAAATCTCAGATGTGTATAAGAGACAACCATCTAGATGGAATATAAGAGACAGGTCCTGAAGGTTGGATTATAAATAAAAGCATTTCTTCTTCATCTCATGCTAAAAATATTACACAGCATGCCACGTCTCATGAAACCTCGTAAAATTCTTAAAATATTTATCGATTGATAATTCATATAATTGTTTTATTTTTGAATGATATATATTTTTACAGAAATTTATTTCTGCTTGCTCTATATTATATTCTTGCTGTAATGCAGCATATGTCCATATAGGATCTTGTTCTTGTTCTTTTGTATATTCAAAAGCTATTATTCTTCTTTTTATTTGTTCTAGTCTATTTTTTGCTATAATAATTCTAGAACGAAAATAATTTTACTTCTTATCAAATCTTTTTTATAATTATAATAATTTTGATTATAATAATTTCTAATAGGATATTCTAGATTTGTATAATCCATAGGTGGAATATTTTCCAGAAATTATATTGAATTTTTCTCTTGCTTTTCGGTGTCATATGACAATCGGAGAACGGCTTCATCAGTCAGTTCCTACAAAATTGAATAAAATTTATGTAAGAGGATAATTAAAATAAAGGAATTCCTAATTTCTAAAATTAATAACATGTAAGATGTGTATAATACATATTAGTTATGTACTAATGATAAATTTCATGTTTTTCGTAATTTCTAGGAAAATCATTATTATCTTGTATTCCAGTTATTAACTCAAAATTATTATCATTTGTAATCATATTAATTTGAAAATCTTGAAATTGAGAAAGAATGTTATAATATTCTTTATCATGATTCTCTTATCATTATTACTATGACAAGTATTACAACAAGGAGATGATGTATAAATAATATTATCAGAATCTGTATAATTATGATCATGTATATGAACTTGATCAGAATCACAATCATCAGAAGAAGAAATACTAGTATTACTATCAATACTATCATCTGTATGTGTTTCTATAATTTTATAAATTTCATTTTTTATTTCGTCATCTAAATCTAATTGCTTAATTTTTTCTTTTTTATTTTCAGTACAATTAGGAGCTATATGACCTGTTTTGCCACATCTATAACATTGAATTGGTTCTTTCCTAAAGTTTATATACATGATCATTCTCTGTATTCTTATACGAAATTCTCGCTTTTCTTTTTGTTTTTCTTTTGATCTAATGGGTGTTGACCTTTCAAAAACTGTACGCCATGAAGGTCTCTGATATGAATTGTCGTGGAAGAAATATTTTCTAACCCAAATTTGCTACAAAATTGTCCTAATTAAGAGACAGAGCCAAATATGCTTGATGGTAATAAAATCACCTATTCTTCAAATTTCATTACATAAGGCTATGCCTTCTTGTACACAAGTGCCAACTAATTTTCCATAAGTATAATAATCATACGGAATTGAAATATTATCTTTTCGAAGAGCCTTTTTAATGCGCTCAGCAAATAAAGGAGGTAAACCATCAACATATTTGGCTTTCCAATAAGGACTATTACTTTCTGGAAGTTCAAAAACTCTAGAAAGAAAAGTATCTTTATACCATCTAAAAGATGTAACTTATTAGATACATCTTAATCCATTTAATAAAGAACGAATATTTTCATGATTAATTGTATAAGATCCTGTAAAATGACAGATGGGTAATATATTAATCATAAGTGTATAAACTGCATCTTCAGAAACCTGAGATGTATTTGGCTCTGGAAAGCCAAATATGTTGATGGTTTACCTCCTTTATTTGCTGAGCGCATTAAAAACTGTCCTCTTAGTTGGCCACATCTAGATGTGTATAATTAACAGCAACACGTTTATCATTATTATTATTTGCTTTTGCTACAGTGGAATACATAAGCATTCTATGTATTAAATTACTAACTTGTCTATCAGTATAACCATCTAAATTCCATTCATATATTTCTTTTCCGAATAACTATTATTAATAATATCTTTGTTGTTCCTCAAACAAAATATCTGAGGAGTAGGACGAGGTAACAGCTGTATAAACAGTAAAGACACTGAACAATTTCTTAAAAGGAACTTTTTAATAAAAGGTTTTCATCCAAATTTTGTTTCCTTTATTACTCCGAAGATTGAAAATTATTTGCAAAATTCTCATAATCTGTTTTTATTAATCTAATTGTATAAGAGACTAGATAACTTTTGAAAAGCATTAAATGAAATAGAAGTATTATTTGGTAAAGTAAATAATTTTTGTGGAGGATATAACTCCGTAGATTGCTTTCCATCGGAAAATTGATATGATCTTTCCAAAATATTAATATAATTGTTTAAATAAGTAGTTATAAACCAAGGAACAAAAGGAATTATTTTATTATCATAAAGCAGTGAATTCATAAAATTGTATTTTGATATATTATCAAGAAAGTCTTGAGATGTATAAACCTCGAAAAACCATTGTCTAAATTCTTTGGTTTGTCGAGGAATGCAATTCTTGTTTTATTAAGCTGTCTTGCGGTTGAACAGGGACTAAAATCTATAACGGTAGTCATAAATTAAAATCTAATTGATTCGGTAGGAATTTCCTTATCTAAACACAAGCACACTTGGTTTATAAAACTGTGCTCAAATATCCTATCTCAAAATATCCCCAATTGGTTCTGTCTCTTATACACATCTACATACAATTAAATGATGCGAGGTTTTGACCGTGCGGGAATATAATTATCATCGATTATAGAAAACGAGATTGAGAAGAAAATGTCCTATAAGGATGTCTAGATGATGATGATCGACTACTATTAGAGAGAATGTCTGGATGGAATATTCGATTTATCAAATCGAAGAACAATTTGTCCATCAGGGGTAGATATAATCTGAGGATCATGCTGTGTAATATTGTGAGCATGAGATGAAGAAGAAATGCTTTTATTTATATGATCCTCAGATTATATCTACCCCTGATGGACAAATTGTTCTTCGATTTGATAAATCGAATATTCCATCCAGACATAGTACTGGCTGTCTCTTATACACATCTAGATGTGTATAAGAGACAGTTCGTGGAGGGACCTAATGGGGCCTTTTTTCCAATCAAGATTACGAGCATCTCGCATGCTATAAATGATTCAGGTAAACCTTTTAAAGTTAAAGGTTTAAAAGCAATTTGGATCCTCAACCAATATGCATAAAATTGAATTTACCAGCAATTCTATAAGAATCAATATCATTATGATCTAATAATTGAATAACATTTGTATTCAGTCTTAGAATTTAAAGGAATTGATTTTTCTGTTGTTTTAACAACATATTTAGATATAATATTATCAAATAAACCATATTTATAAATAACAGATGGTGAAATTTTCGGAATAGTCCACTTATTAAGTAGATCAATATCTTGAGGAATATCAATTTTTGAAAAATTATAAATAATAGTATTAGCCATAGGAGGCTGAAAATGCTGAATATCAGCTGATTCACTATTTAGAGAATTTTTTAATAATATGTCTTGAGTCTTATATGATTCGCCTGGAAACATAATTTTATCAGTCAAATACCTTTGAAGTATTTTCCAAGGTTGATCTTGCCATTGGCAATCTTTTTCATCAAGAAGAAATATAATTTCTTGGAAAAAATCATATAATAAGTATTAGAACAATCGAGAGTCGTAATTAGATTGGAAATAATCCTTAATGATTCTTATAAATCTGCTGGTAAATTTATGTTTATAAGAGACAGTTTAGTGCAAATACCCTTTAAGGACCTTTTCCGAGAATTTCGCAAAAAATAGACGAGAATCTCAACCTAAAGCTGTCTCTTATACACATCTAGATGTGTATCAGAGACAGCTATGTAGGGGACGAGTCTGGATTGATATACCTGTTCCCCTATAAGGATGACTGATTAATCTTCCATTATCATCTGTATCGAATATTATCATACATATGATAATTTATAGATTGATAATTCATATAATTGTTTTATTTTTGAATGATAGATATTTTTACAGAAATTTATTTCTGCTTGCTCTATATTATATTCTTGCTGTAATGCAGCATATGTCCATATAGGATCTTGTTCTTGTTCTTTTGTATATTCAAAAGCTATTATTCTTCTTTTTATTTGTTCTAGTCTATTTTTTGCTATAATAATTCTAGAACGAAAATAATTTTTGTGGAGGATATAACTCCGTAGATTGCTTTCCATCGGAAAATTGATATGATCTTTCCAAAATATTAATATAATTGTTTAAATAAGTAGTTATGTATAAGAGACAGGAATTATTTTATTATGTATGTCAGAGCAGTGAATTCATAAAATTCTTTTGATATATTATCAAGGTCTTGAGATGTATAAACCTCGAAAAACCATTGTCTAAATTCTTTCCATTGTAAAGAATAAAATTCTTGTTTTATTAACTGTCTTGCAGTTGAACCGGGACTAAAATCTATAACAGTAGTCATAAATTAAAATCTAATTGATTCGGTAGGAATTTCCTTATCTAATTCATTATTATGAATTGGTCTAATTATATTATTTTCATTTATATGTAAATGATCAATATTAGAAGTAGATGAAATATTATCATCAATTGTATGTAATGATGCAGGTTTTGACCGTGCAGGAATATAATTATCATCAGTTAAAGAAAATTAAATGGTCAAAAATAATAGAAACAGATGCTTCTAACATAGGATCTGTCTCTTACCAGATTACTATGTTTGGATGGAACATTCGATTTATCAAATCGAAGAACAATTTGTCCATCAGGGGTAGATATAATCTGAGGATCATGCTGTGTAATATTTTCTTCTTCATCTCATGCTCACAATATTACACAGCATGATCCTCAGATCTGTCTCTTAAACACATCTAGATGTGTATAAGTTCAGATTTTATACATAATTGGTTTAGTACCATGAATTTTAACATTTAATGTTAAAGCATCAAGTATATTAACATCAGATAAAGATAATTGTAAATTAGGATAAACATTAAAATAAACTGGACCATTGGCCAGACTGGATTGTATAATACCCATTAAGGATTTTTTCCAATCAAGATTACGAGCATCTCGTACAGCAGCTATAAATGATTCAGGTAAACCTTTTAAAGTTAAAGGTTTAAAAGCAATTTGCACTAAACCAATATGCATAAAATTAAATTTACCAGCAGTTCTATAAGAATCATTATATCATTATGATCTAATAATTGTATAACATGTTCATCAGAATTTAAAGGAATTGATTTTTCTGTTGTTTTAACAACATATTTAGATATAATATTATCAAATAAACCATATTTATAAATAACAGATGGTGAAATTTTCGGAATTGTCCACTTATTAAGTAGATCAATATCTTGAGGAATATCATATTCTTCTTTTAATTTATTTTTATCATATGATGATGATAAAGAGGATACAGATGATAATGGAAGATTATCCATTTTTTATAAAATAAACATCTATGTCAATTGTTATCAAATCTTAAGTCCTTGCTCTGATACCATTTTCACTAAACCTTGGACTATAGCCTTATATTCCTCAAATAGATGTTGAATCCCGTATTGGCCTTAGGAAGTATTGGCTTTTTTTAATGGTATGCAAATCGTATTCAAATTTTTTATTTCATCATGCAAATTTGATAACTGTCCAAGGGCCACCACTAACCACAACATACATAAATTAGAGTCAAACTCTTTCTTTGTAAAATCATTCTTAATAATCAGCAGTCTAGGTTTTTGGGCTCAACCTTTTTACCTTTAAAATTTTCTGTCAAGGAAACTATTTAATTTATTCTTGCTATGTTGCCTTCCTTTTCCTCTAAACGCCTTCACTCATCGGCTAAGCGGGTACTTCCCAGGCCAACAATTATAAATTAAATAGATCCTGCCTGAAAACTTTAAAGAACCGAACCTAGAAAACCTTTTATTAAAAAGTTTTTTAAAGAAAGGGTTCAAAATAATCTATGCATCGTCAAACACTTAAGATAAGATAACAACCAACATATGACAATTAGCCTGACATATTATGTCAGGACTTAATAAATTAAAAGGGAAAGGGAAGAAGGTTACCTCAGAAGAATATGATGAGGAATACCTCGGGGTCTTCTTCTTTATTAAAATAAAATAATTATATGAATTATCAAATTTGCATGATGAAATAAGAAATTTGAAAAATGAAATTCATTTATTAAAACAAAATAAAGACCTATTTTTATAGATAATAGACTTTCTTTTGTTGAAAAATCTTTTAATAAAGGAAAAGAAATAGTTAAACCGATAGAAAATATTTCTTCCAGTAATACTAAAAATCAATTTGATAATTTTCTAAATATTATGCAAATTGTAACATCTCATAGATGGTATATAAAAATTAAATTTTTGATTGATAATGATTTCTTAGCTGAATCAGTTGCCATGATTGATAGTGGTGCTAATCTTTGTTGTATTCAAGAAGGTTTAATGCCTACTAAATATTATAAAAAGACTGCTCATACTTTACGGTCTGCTTCTGGTGATAAACTAGAAATTAATTATAAAATTCCAACTGCTTATATTTGTCAAGATAATATCTGCATTCCTCAGACATTTTTATTTGTTAAAAATCTGATGAATCCTCCTATTATATTAGGAACTCCTTTTATTAATACTTTATATCCTATTAAAAATTTGGATAATAATGGTTTTACTGGTTATTATAAAAACCAAGAAGATTTATTTTCAATTTATAACTGATACTCTTACTAGAGATATAAATTCTCTTATTGCTTTAAAATATTCTCATTTAAATTCATTAACTTCAGAAATTTATAGTATTTCTATTTCTGATATTTTACAACAATCAAAAGTTCAAGAAAAGATTAAATCTATTTCTGAACAATTTTCACAATCTATTTGTGCTGATCATCCTAGTGCTTTTTGGAATAGAAAAAAGCATGTAGTTTTTCTTCAATATGAAGATAATTTTCATGAACAAGATATTCCTACTAAAGCTCGACCATGTCAAATGAATTCTGAATTTTTAGAATTTTGTAAAAAAGAAATTGACATTTTACTTCAGAAAGGTTTAATATAACCTTCTAGATGTGTATAAGAGTACTGCTTTCTAAGTTAATAACAACAGCTGAACAAGAGAGAGGTGTTCCTCGTCTTGTTAAAAATTATAAACCTCTTAATAAAGTTTTAAAATGGATTAGGTATCCTATTCCAAATAAAAATGTGTAGATTTGTTAGAAAAATTATATAAGGCCAATATATTTTCTAAATTTGATTTAAAATCAGGATATTGGCAAATTCAAGTTTTTAAAGATCATACTTATAGAACTGCATTTAATGTTCCTTTTGGACAATTTGAATGGAATGTTATGCCATTTGGATTAAACATGCTCCTTCAATTTGAAAATTATGAATGATATTTTTATTCCTTATATGGATTTTATCATTGTTTATATTGATGATATACTTGTTTTTTCTGAAACATTAGAACTACATTTCAAACACCTTGATTTATTCAAGAAATTAATTATACAAAATGGTTTAGTTATATCAAAACCAAAAATTTGTATATTTCAAACCAAAATTCGATTTTTGGGTCATTTTATCGTTCCGATTAATTACACCTATTAATAGAGCAATCGAATTTGCATCTAAATTTCCGATAAAATTTTAGATAAAAACAACTTCAAAGACTATAGCCTTAATACGAAGCCCAAACCGTGTTGGAAATACCGTATCTGTCTCTTATACACATCTAGATGTGTATAAGATTACAGATATTATTTTTCCTTGGAATGATAAATTAACTAAGATGTTTATTTTATAAAAAATGGATAATCTCTGTCATGATTATTGACTATTAGTCAAAATAAGAGACAGGCCTCTTTGCCAATACTGTATTCTTATACACATCTGGGCTTTGTATTAAGGCTTGAGCCCAAGGTTTACTAACTGCTGATCTATTAAGAATGATTTCATACAAAGAATCGAGATAATAGTCAGAAAAAATATGAGACAGTTGATCAATATCTTGAGCCAATGGGCTAAATTCTTGTTTTAAATTTTGAACTTAGTTTTAATATAATCAAAAGTTTATAATAATTACTGATTCTCATTAAGTAATGATTTATGTTTAAGAAAGAGTTTAAAAATGATACATCTAAGCAAATGTTTGCAAGATGGCAAGCTCAATTAACTCCTTTTGATTTTGATTTATTTTATAAAAAAGGATCTGAGAATTCTCTACCTGACTGTTTTTATCTCGAGAATTTTTACAGGTTTCATGAGACGTGGCAGTTCTCAGTCTCCTTATAGGGGACGAGGTGGAAGACCCCCAGTAATATCTAGGGGAGGAAGACATTTATATAATCTATGTCAATTGTTATCAAATCTTAAGCCCTTGCTCTGATACCATTTTCACTAAACCTTGGACTATAGCCTTAATACAAAGCCCAAACCGTGTTGGAATACCGTATTGGCTTTAGGCCGTATTGGGATTCCGTATTGGTTTGCAAATCGTATTAAAACTAAGTTCAAAATTTAGATCAGGCGGTTAGCCCAAGACCGTCCGCCACTAACCACAACATACATAAATTTTCAAACTCTTAACACATTAGATGTGTATAAGAGACAGTCTAGGTTTTGGGCTCAACTGTTTTTATGTATGTTGTGGTTAGTCCAGAAAATATTTAATTTATTCTTGCTATGTTGCCTTCCTTTTCCCCTAAACGCCTTCACTCATCGGCTAAGCGGGTACTTCCCAGGCCAACAATCATAAATTAAATTAGAGTCAAACTCTTTCTTTGTAAAATCATTCTTAATAATCAGCAGTCTAGGTTTTTGGGCTCAACCTTTTTACCTTTAAAATTTTCTGTCAAGGAAACTATTTAATTTATTCTTGCTATGTTGCCTTCCTTTTCCCCTAAACGCCTTCACTCATCGGCTAAGCGGGTACTTCCCAGGCCAACAATCATAAATTAAATAGATCCTGCCTGAAAACTTTAAAGAACCGAACCTAGAAAACCTTTTATTAAAAAGTTTTTAAAGAAAGGGTTCAAAATAATCTATGCATCGTCAAACACTTAAGATAAGATAACAACCAACATATGACAATTAGCCTAAACCTTGGACTATAGCCTTAATACGAAGCCCAAACCGTGTTGGAATAAATATTGGCCTTAAACCTAATTGGGATTATATTGGTTTGCAAATCTTATTAAAACTAATCAAAATGTTATAAAAGGCGGTTAGCCCAAGGACCGTCCGCCACTAACCACAACATACATAAATTAGAGTCAAACTCTTTCTTTGTAAAATCATTCTTAATAATCAGTGAAGGCGTTTAGGGGAAAAGAAAGGCATCATAGCAAGAATAAATTTCATCTTTTAATAAAGGAAATTTAATTTATTCTTGCTATGTTGCCTTCCTTTTCCCCTAAACGCCTTCACTCATCGGCTAAGCGGGTACTTCCCAGGCCAACAATCATAAATTAAATATAACATGCCTGAAAACTTTAAAGAACCGAACCTAGAAAACCTTTTATTAAAAAGTTTTTTAAAGAAAGGGTTCAAAATAATCTATGCATCGTCAAACACTTAAGATAAGATAACAACCAACATATGATAATTAGCCTGACATATTATGTCAGGACTTAATAAATTAAAAGGGAAAGGGAAGAAGGTTACCTCAGAAGAGGCTGATGAGGAATACCTCGGGGTCTTCTTCTTTTATTAAACTAAAAGTATTTACAAGAGAGTAGTAGAGATGTACAATAGGAGGAGAAGAGAAGAAACTAAGAAAAGAAAACTAAAAGGCACACCTTCCCCGGCTATAGCTAATGGCTCTCTTGTAAATACTTTTAGTTTAATAAAAGAAGAACACCCCGAGATATTGTATAAGATCCAGCATTTTTACTATGTTAAAAATCTGAAATTGTTGCTAGATGTGTATATGGAGCAGGTTCTAGAAAGAACAATTAAAAGAGCATATTAGTTTAAGATCTTGAACAAAAAATATTCAAAGAAAAAGATCGACATCAAGGTCAAGACAAATGTCGACACAACAGTGGATCCCACACAACAGTAACTGTCTCTTATACACATAAAATTCCAACTGCTTATATTTGTCAAGATAATAATATCTTGGCAACATTTCAATTACCTGTGATTCTCCAATTTGGAATGAATTATTAGAGTCCATTGAATTGTCTTTTGAAGAACATGATTCATTATCATCATTTGCATTTTCATCAATTTGATTGAGATCAATAGAAAGATCTTGTTTAATATGCTCTTTTAATTGTTCTTTCACTTGCTCCATATAAGCAGCTACAATTTCAAATTTTGACATACTCATGAAAATAGACCCAGATAGTTTTACGGCAATATGCCTGAAAGGACTTGGCTCCATTGCTCGGGTAATTGAAGTAGTATCTATATAACTTTGAATTTTTTCTTTTATTTGATCCAATAATTCTTGACCAAATAATTGTTTTGTATCTGGGTCTATTTTCATGAGTTTGTCCCAGAATTTGATATAATAGGTTCGATATAAACAAGGGAAATGATCAGGGGTATAACCAAATTCGGGTTCCCATTTATAAATCCAAGGGATTGAAAATTCAAGAAAGAAATAAATGGTAGCTATTTCTGTGGGTAGAGGAATATTTTCCTGGGAGTATAACTTTTTAAGAATGGGTGAAATTTTTATCCAAGAATGGTATAATTGAAGAAATGGCTCAGGTAAAATTTTTACTGAGGGTCCATGGGTAGTCCACCAATGGATAATCCAATTGGGGATATTTTGGAGATAGGATATTTGAGCACAGTTTAATAAACCAAGTGTGCTTGTGTTTAGAATTTTCGTAATAAAAAGTTTTATGAAAACTTTGAATATAATCCCAATAAGTATAGGAAAGTGATTGTTGTTTTTCAACAAAACATTGTTTTTCTGTGAGGTAGAAATCCCCATTCTTGAAGATATAATTTTCTTAAAAATAGCATAAACATATAAGTTCAGATCCAGGTATATAATTGTAACCATGAATTTTAACATTTAATGTTAAAGCTCGAGTCTATTACACATAATAATGTGCGAGTCTTATATGATTCTCATGGAAACCCAAATTTTATCAGTCAAATACCTTTGAAGTATTTTCGTTGGTTGATATTCCGTATTGGCAATCTTTATACATCTAGAAGAAATATAATTTCAGGCGGTTAGCCCAAGGACTTAGAATCGAATCGATTCATTTTCGATATAGAAGCATAGGTATTACCTTTATGCTGTTGTAGCAAGTATTCTTAGGCAATTGTCCATATAATGGACAATCTTTTGGGATATTACCCAGATCAATTTGGGATGTGGATGAGGATCCATATCCTGATAATCCAGAAATATCTGAATCATATAAATTTCTTAAATCCTAGATATTCTTGGGTCTTCCACCTCGTCCCTATAAGGAGACCGAGAAGCGCCACGTCTCATGAAACTGTAAAATTCTTAAAATATTTATCGATTGATAATTCATATAATTGTTTTTTTGAATGATATATATTTTTACGAAATTTATTTCGCTTGCTCTATATTATATTTTCTTGTCAGTAATGCAGCATATGTCCATATAGGATCTTGTTCTTGTTCTTTTGTATATTCAAAAGCTATTATTCTTCTTTTTATTTGTTCTAGTCTATTTTTTGCTATAATAATTCTAGAACGAAAATAATTTTTACTTCTTATTAAATTTCTTTTATAATTATAATAATTTTGATTATAATAATTTCTAATAGGATATTCTATATTTGTATAATCCATGTGTATAAGAGCAGTCTTTTAATAATATTAAGTATTATAAAAACCTTCTTGAATACAACTTTTATCATTATCAATTAAAAATTTAATTTTTATATACCATCTATGAGATGTTACAATTTGCATAATATTTAGAAAATTATCAAATTGATTTTTAGTATTACTGGAAGAAATATTTTCTATCGGTTTAACTATTTCTTTTCCTTTATTAAAAGATTTTTCAACAAAAGAAAGTCTATTATCTATAAAAATATTATTTTGTTTTAATAAATGAATTTCAGTTCTATTTTTTATTTCATCATGCAAATTTGCTAATGTGATTCCTGTTTCTTGTGATTGATATAATTTACCAATCCTATTTTTAATTTTTAACATTGTATATGGTTCAGAATTTATTACAACTGAATTCGATTTATGAGAAGAAGATGGAGAAGATGATGACTATGTAGATGAAGACATTCAATCTAAAATTTTAGATTTATATCATTATCTTGTATTTGAGTTAATAACTCAACTATAGGAATTTCCTTATCTAATTCATTTTTATGAATTGGTCTAATTATATTATTTTCATTTATATGTAAATGATCAATATGAGAAGTAGATGAAATATTATCATTAATTGTATGTAATGATGCAGGTTTTGACCGTGCAGGAATATAATTATCATCAGTTAAAGAAAACTGAGATTGAGAAGAAAATGTCCTATAAGGATGTCTAGATGATGATGGTCTAGAACCAATTTACTATGACTTCCTGATAATTCGATTTCTTCATCAATTAAGATTTTCTTTTACATACTTCATATCAATCTCAATTTTCTCAACATGATGATGTCATATATTCCTGCACATGAGATGAAGAAGAAATGCCTTTATTTATAATCCAATGATCAGGAAATTGAATTTCATTCCATTTAATTACAACCTGCATCTAGTTATGTATCTGAGATTTATTAAAATTAGTCTCAATTAAAATTGTTTCTTCAGAATAATTATTAATCGCTCAGTAAAAATATGTCATTGAATGACCTATCTAACACACTAACTCTATAGCATACAACAGATAAGTTCAGATCCAGGTACATAATTGTAACCATGAATTTTAACATTTAATGTTAAAGCATCAAGTATATTAACATCAGAAAAAGATGTAATTGTAAATTATATCTAAACATTAAAAACAACTGGAAAATTGGCGAGGATTGTATAATACCCATTAAGGATTTTTCCAATCAAGATTACGAGCATCTCGCATGTGTATAAGAGACAGCTCTATAATATACACATTATCTCTCACACTCCTTCAGTCTAGGTTTTTGGGCTCAACAATTTACCAGCAGTTCTATAAGAATCAATATCATTATGATCTAATAATTGTATAACATGTTCATCAGAATTTAAAGGAATTGATTTTTCTGTTGTTTTAACAACATATTTAGATATAATATTATCAAATAAACCATATTTATAAATAACAGATGGTGAAATTTTCGGAATTGTCCACTTATTAAGTAGATCAATATCTTGAGGAATATCATATTCTTCTTTTAGAGACATTTTTATCATATGATGATGATAAAGAGGATACAGATGCCAATGGAAGATTATCCATTTTTTATAAAATAAACATCTATGTCAATTGTTATCAAATCTTAAGTCCTTGCTCTGATGCCATTTTCACTAAACCTTGGACTATAGCCTCAATACGGTATTCCAACACGGTTTGGGCTTCGTATTAAGGCTATAGTCCAAGGTTTAGTGAAAGACATTTATATAATTCAGATATATCTGGATTATCTAAATGTCTTCCTCCCCTAGATATTACTGGGGGTCTGTCCTTTCCTGGCGTTTAGGGGAAAAGGAAGGCAACATAGAAAGAATAAATTAAATAGTTTCCTTGACAGAAAATTTTAAAGGTAAAAAGGTTGAGCCCAAAAACCTAGACTGCTGATTATTAAGAATGATTTTACAAAGAAAGAGTTTGACTCTAATTTATGTATGTTGTGGTTAGTGGCGGACGGCCCTTGGGCTAACCGCCTGATCTAAATTTTGAACTTAGTTTTAATACGATTTGCAAACCAATACGGAATCGCAATACGGTGCTAAGCCAATACGGTATTCCAACACGGTTTGGGCTTTGTATTAAGGCTATAGTCCAAGGTTTAGTGAAAATGGTATCAGAGCAAGGACTTAAGATTTGATAACAATTGACATAGATGTTTATTTTATAAAAAATGGATAATCTTCCATTATCATCTGTATCCTCTTTATCATCATCATATGATAAAAATAAATTAAAGGAAGAATATGATATTCCTCAAGATATAGATCTACTTCATAAGTGGACATCGTATTCCGAAAATTTTACCATCTGTTATTTATAAATATGGTTTATTTGATAATATTATATCTAAATATGTCAGTTAAAACAACAGAAAAATCAATTCCTTTAAATTCTGATGAACATGTTATACTATTCTAGATGTGTATAAGAGACAGGTAGAAACAGTATATTCACTGTAGAAACAGTTAGTGCAAATTGCTTTTAAACCTTTAACTTTAAAAGGTTTACAGAATCATTTATAGCTGCGATGCGAGATGCTCGTAATCTTGATTGGAAAAAATCCTTAATGGGTATTATACAATCCATCGGCCAATGGTCGATTTATTTTAATGTTTATCCTAATTTACAATTATCTTTATCGATGTTAATATACTTGATGCTTTAACATTAAATGTTAAAATTCATGGTTACAATTATGTACACGGATCGAACTTATATGTTTATGTTATATCAGCTGATTTTAAACTGCTCTCTACTTTGAATCCAAAGTGTAAATTGATTAATAATCATTCTGAAGAAACAATTTTAATACACACTAATTTTAATAAATCTCAGATTATAACTAGACAACCAATTAAATGGAATGAAATTCAATTTCCTGATCATTGGATTATAAATAAAGGCATTTCTTCTTCATCTCATGCTAAAAATATTACACAGCATGATCCTCAGATTATATCTACCCCTGATGGACAAATTGTTCTTCGATTTGATAAATCGAATGTTCCATCCAGACATAGTACTGGTTCTAGACCATCATCATCTAGACATCCTTATAGGACATTTTCTTCTCAATCTCAATTTTCTTTAACTGATGATAATTATATTAATATTAACCTGCACAACTACATACAATATGATGATAATGAAATTCTTATCTATTTCTAATATTGATCATTTACATATAAATGAAAATAATATAATTAGACCAATTCATAAAAATAAATTAGATAAGGAAATTCCTACTGAATCTGAATTAGATTTTAATTTATGACTACAGTTATAGATTTTAGTGTATAAGACACAGGTATTATTTGGTAAATGTAAAGAATTGTGACAATGATTTTAATAGGTTTATACATCTCAAGACCTTGATAATATATCAAAAGAATTTTATGAATTCACTGCTTTACATAATAAAATTATTCCTTTTGTTCCTTGGTTTATAACTACTTATTTGAATAATTATATTAATATTTTGGAAAGATCATATCAATTTCCTGATGGAAAACAATCTACGGAGTTATATCCTCCACAAAAATTATTTACTTTACCAAATAATACTTCTCTTTCATTTAATGCTTTTCAAAAATTAGCAGAAAATAATATGTTACCTATTACTCTGCAACATATTAATAATATGTATCAACAAAATAATTATACTAATATTTTTATTAAAGTTTTAGGTGAACAAATTAGTTCTCTTCATAATAAAATGGATAAATTATTTTCTTTAATAACAAAGATTTCAAATTCTATTTTGACTAATAGTCAAAAATCATGATTTTCATGAAATTGCAAAAGCTTCTTTGCAACCTCCACCTATAATTAATGGTTTTAATTTTAAACCTATTTCTGATCTTGAAAAACTTTTAGATGAAAAGTTTTCTTCATTAAAAATTAATACTCTTAATTTTGAAAATAATTTGCAATCTTCTCCTAATAAAGGAAAAGTAATTTCAGATAAAATTAAAAATGAAATTTATAAAATTATAGATACGGATAATAATCCTAGCACTGATAGTGTTACTAGTATTTCTTCTGATGATAATTATGATTCTGATGATCAAATTCATATACATGATCATTCTACAGATTCTGATAATATTATTTGTAATACATCATCTCCCTGTTGTAATACTTGTAATAGTAATAATATTACTACTATTTTGGATAATAATCAAAATAATAGTAATATTATAACATTCTTTCTCAATTTCAAGATTTTCAAATAAATATGATTACAAATGATAATATTCTTGAGTTATTAACTCAAATACAAGATGAAATGATATTCGATCAAAAATTTTAGATTGGGCATCTTCATCTACATCTGCCTCATCATCTTCTCCATCTTCTTCTCATAATATCGAATTCAGTTGTAATAACTTCTGAGCCATATACAATGTTAGAAATTAAAAATAGGATTGGTAAATTATATCAATCACAAGAAACAGGAATCACATTAGCAAATTTGCATGATGAAATAAAAAATATAAAAAATGAAATTCATTTATTAAAACAAAATAATATTTTTATAGATAATAGACTTTCTTTTGTTGAAAAATCTTTTAATAAAGGAAAAGAAATAAATGGTAGCTATTTCTGTGGGTAGAGGAATATTTTCCTGGGAGTATAACTTTTTAAGAATGGGTGAAATTTTTATCCAAGAATGGTATAATTGAAGAAATGGCTCAGGTAAAATTATTACTGAGGGTCCATGAGTAGTCCACCAATGGATAAACCAATTGGGGATATTTTGAGATAGGACCTGAGCCATTTCTTATACACATCTAGCATCTAGATGTGTATAAGAGACAGCTCCGTAGACATTGTTTTTACGTGAGGTAGAAATCCCCATTCTTGAAGATATAATTTTCTTAAAAATAATTTTTGAAAAATTATAAATAATAGTATTAGCCATAGGAGGCTGAAAATCTGAATATCAATGATTCACTATTTAGAAGAATTTTTCGTAATATGTGCGAGTCTTATATGATTCGTCTGGAAACATAATTTTATCAGTCAAATACCTTTGAAGTATTTTCCAAGGTTGATCTTGCCATTGGCAATCTTTTTCATCAAGAAGAAATATAATTTCTTTTTCTGGTCTCATATAATAAGACTTAGAATCGAATCGATTCATTTTGAATCAAGCATAGGTATTACCTTTATGCTTTGTTGTAGCAAGTATTCTTGCAATTGTCCATATAATGGATGATCTTTTGGGATATTACCTGATCAATTTGGGATGTGGATGAGGATCCATATCCGATAATCCAGATATATCTGAATTATATAAATGTCTTCCTCCCCTAGATATTACTGGGGGTCTTCCACCTCGTCAGATATAAGGAGACTGAGAACTGCCACGTCTCATGAAACCTGTAAAAATTCTCGAGATAAAAAATCAGGTAGAGAATTCTCAGATCCTTTTTTATAAAATATTTCAAAATCATTGAGCTTGCCATCTTGCAAACATTTGTTTAGATGTATCATTTTTAAAATCTTTATTAAACATAAATTTTACTGAATGAGAATCAGTAATTATTATAAACTTTTGATTATATAAATCATTTTGAAATTTTAAAACACATTTAACTATTGCTAACATTTCGTGAGCAACAGTGGCATATTTTTTCTGACTATTAGTCCATTTTCCAGAATGAAATCTAACCAAATAGATTTGTTTATTATCCGGATTTATTTGATTTTAAAATACCACCATGTCCTATATTAGAAGCATTCAGTTTCTATTACTTTTGACCATTTAAGATTTGCTAATGATAAACATGGTAAATATTGAACTTTAAATTTAATCTGTTTAACTAAATTAGTTAATTTATCATTCCAAGGAATATTATTTTGCTTTAATCTATCATATAAAGGAGCTAAATCTTGAGAAAGATTTTTATAATAAGGAGAAATATAATTCAAACTTCCTAAAAATCTTTGAAGTTGTTTTTTATCTAAAATTTTATCGGGAAATTTAGATGCAAATTCGATTGCTCTATTAATAGGTGTAATTTTTTCTTTTATTTGATCCAATAATTCTTGACCAAATAATTGTTTTGTATCTGGGTCTATTTTCACAGTTTGATGTGTATAAGAGACAGTATATTCGATATAAACAAGGGAAATCATCAGGGAACCGAACCTAGAAAACCTTTTATTAAAAAGATGATTTAAATCTTTCTTGAATTGATCAAACCCATTAAATTGTGTATTCTCACATTTGGAAAAAAATTAATCTTATGGATCAAGTTATACATTTAATTTATGAATTCTTAAAATTGGGATAAGTATTATTATTAGCCGATGAGTGAAGGCGTTTAGGGGAAAAGGAAGGCAACATAGCAAGAATAAATTAAATATTTTCATTGACAGAAAATTTTAAAGGTAAAAAAAGGTTGAGCCCAAAAACCTAGACTGCTAATTATTAAAAATGATTTTACAAAGAAAGAGTTTGACTCTAATTTATGTATGTTGTGGTTAGTGGCGGACGGTCCTTGGGCTAACCGCCAGATCTAAATTTTGAATTATATTTAATACGATTTGCAAACCAATACGGAATCCCAATACGGCCTAAAGCCAATACGAAATTCCAACACGGTTTGGGCTTCGTATTAAGGCTATAGTCCAAGGTTTAGTGAGTAACATATTATTTTCTGTTAACTTTTGAAAAGCATTAAATGAAATAGAAGTATTATTTGGTAAAGTAAATAATTTTTGTGGAGGATATAACTCCGTAGATTGCTTTCCATCGGAAAATTGATATGATCTTTCCAAAATATTAATATAATTGTTTAAATAAGTAGTTATAAACCAAGGAACAAAGGCGTTTAGGGGAAAAGGAAGGCAACATAGCAAGAATAAATTAAATAGACTATGTCTGGATGGAATATTCGATTTATCAAATCGAAGAACAATTTGTCCATCAGGTCAAAATAGAATTTGAAATCTTTGTTATTAGAGACAAATAATTTATTCATTCCATTATGAAGAAATGCTTTATTTATAATCCAATGATCGGAAATTGAAGTTCATTCCATTATAATCAAAATTGTCTAGTTATAATCTGAGATTTATTAAAATTAGTAAAAATTAAAATATGTTTCAATTCAGAATTATTATTGGCTGTCAATTATACACATTTGGATCAAATAAGAGACAGGTTTATACAACAAACTCTATAACATAAACATATAAGTTCAGAACCAGGTACATAATTTAACAATTAATTTTTATTTAATGTTAAAGCATCAAGTATATTAACATCAGATAAAGATAATTGTAAATTAGGATAAACATTAAAATAAAGGACCATTGGCGGTGGATTATATAATACCCATTAAGGATTTTTCCAATCAAGATTACGAGCATCTAGTACAGACTATAAATGATTCGAGTAAACCTTTTAAAGTTAAAGGTTTAAAAGCAATTTGCACTAAACCAATATGCATAAAATTAAATTTACCAATTCTTATACACATCTAGATGTGTATAAGAGACAGGGATTCATCAGATTTTTCGAAATTTAAAGGAATTGATTTTTCATTGTTTTAACAACATATTTAGATATAATATTATCAAATAAACCATATTTATAAATAACGAGATGGTGAAATTTTGAATTGTCCACTTATTAAGTTCTTCTAGTGATAATAATAAATTTGATAATTTTCTAAATGTTAATTTATTGTTATCATCTCAATGATGGTATAAGATAATACAGATGATAATGGAAGATTATCCATTTTTTATAACATAAACATCTATGTCAATTGTTATCAAATCTTAAGTCTTTGCTCTGATACACATCTTTCACTAAACCTTGGATGGATAGCCTCAATACGGTATTCCAACACGGTTGGAATTCGTATTAAGATATAGATGATATTTAGTGAAAATGGTATACAGAGCAAGGACTTAAGATTTGATTGTTATCAAATAGATAGAATTTTATTGCTCTGATAACTTAGAATTATCAAATCTTTATTATCTTTTAATACGAAGCCCAAAATAATTTCTAATAGTATTGATATTTGTATAATTATACACATCTAGATGTGTATAAGAGATGAAATTTAAAATTTCACCATCTCGTTATTTATAAATATGGTTTATTTGATAATATTATATCTAAGTATGTTGTTAAAACAACACATCTAGATGTGTATAAGAGACAGAAGTAGAGAGCAGTTTAAAACAAACTCTATAGCATAAACATATAAGTTCAGATCCAGGTACATAATTGTAACCATGAATTTTAACATTTAATGTGAAAGCATCAAGTATATTAACATCAGATAAACTGAATCATTTATAGTCAACGATGCTCGTAATCTTGATTGGAAAAAAACCTTGGACTATAGCCTTAATACGAAGCCCAAACCGTGTTGGAATACCGTATTGGCTTTAGGCCGTATTGGGATTCCGTATTGGTTTGCAAATTCCAATCATGATAATTTTTAAATGTTATATTAATCATGGTTACAATTATCTACCTGGATCTGAATAAATATGTTTATGTTATAGAGTTTGTTTTAAACCTGTCTCTTATATCTTTGAATCCAAAGTGTAAATTGATTAATAATCATTCTGAAGAAACAATTTTAATTGAGACTAATTTTAATAAAAATCAGATTATAACTAGACAACCAATTAAATGGAATGAAATTCAATTTCCGATCATTGGATTATAAATAAAGGCATTTCTTCTTCATCTCATGCTAAAAATATTACTGATCCTCGATTATATCTACGATGGACAAATTGTTCTTCGATTTGATAAATCGAATGTTCCATCCGACATAATCTAGACCATCATCATCTAGACATCCTTATAGGACATTTTCTACTGGATCTCAATTTTCATTGGCGATGATAATTATATTCCCGCACGGTCAAAACTTGCTATATTCTTATAGTAATGGCAGCATATGTCCATATAATTCTTGTTCTTTTGTATATTCAAAAGCTATTATTCTTCTTTTTATTTAATTAGTCCATTTCATGCTATAATAATTAGATAACGAAAATAATTTTTACTTCTTATGAGCTCTTTTATAATTATAATAAAATCAACAAAATAATTATACAAATATTTTTATTAAAGTTTTAGGCGAACAAATTAGTTCTCTTCATAATAAAATGGATAAATTATTTTCTTTAATAACAAAGATTTCAAATTCTATTTTGACTAATAGTCAAAATCATGATTTTCATGAAATTGCAAAAGCTTCTTTGCAACCTCCACCTATAATTAATGGTTTTAATTTTAAACCTATTTCTGATCTTGAAAAACTTTTAGATGAAAAGTTTTCTTCATTAAAAATTAATACTCTTAATTTTGAAAATAATTTGCAATCTTCTCCTAATAAAGGAAAAGTAATTTCAGATAAAATTAAAAATGAAATTTATAAAATTATAGATACGGATAATAATCCTAGCACTGATAGTGTTACTAGTATTTCTTCGATGATAATTATGATTCGATGATCAAATTCATATACATGAAAATAAATTAAAAGAAGAATATGATATTCCTCAAGATATTGATCTACTGTTGTAATACTTGTAATAGTGATACCGTATATTACTACTATTTTGGATAATAATCATAATAAAGAATATTATAACATTCTTTATCAATTTCAAGATTTTCAAATTAATATGATTACAAATGATAATAATTTTGAGTTAATAACTCAAATACAAGATAATGATATTCGATCAAAAATTTTAGATTGGGCATCTTCATCTACATCTGCCTCATCATCTTCTCTATCTTCTTCTCATAAATCGAATTCAGTTGTAATAACTTGAGCCATATACAATAATCTAGATGTAATTTCTAGGATTGGTAAATTAAATCAAAGACATGAAACAGGAATCACACTAGCAAATTTGCATGATGAAATAAAAAATATAAAAAATGAAATTCATTTATTAAAACAAAATAATATTTTTATAGATAATAGACTTTCTTTTGTTGAAAAATCTTTTAATAAAGGAAAAGAAATAATAAAACCGGTAGAAAATATTTCTTCCAGTAATACTAAAAATCAATTTGATAATTTTCTAAATATTATGCAAATACTGTAACATCTCATAGATGGTATATAAAAATTAAATTTTTAATTGATAATGATTTCTTAGCTGAATCAGTTGCCATGAAAGATAGTGGTGCTGATCCGGTTTTATTATTTCTTTTCCTTTAAGATGTGTATAAAGAGACTGCTCATCAACATATGCTTCTGGTAAATAAAAGAAGAATATTAATAGAGATCCTGTCTCTTATACACATCTAGATGTGTATAAGAGACAGATCTGCATTGATCAGACATTTTTATTTGTTAAAAATCTGATGTTCCAAAATATTAGAACTCCTCTAGAAATACTATCTATCAGAAATGTAAATACTTATAAATTTAATGGTTTTACTGGTACATTATAAAAACCAAGAAATTTATTTTCAGTTTATAAGATACTGTTACTAGAGATATAAATTCTCTTATTGCTTTAAAATATTCTCATTTAAATTCATTAACTTCAGAAATTTATAGTATTTCTATTTCTGATATTTTACAACAACCAAAAGTTCAAGTCAAAAAGATTAAATCTATTTCTGAACAATTTTCACAATCTATTTGTTTTAAAACTTTATTAAGCAGTTTAAAATTTACTAAAAAGCATCTAGTCTCTTCTTCAATATGAAGATAATTTTCATGAACAAGATATTCCTACTAAAGCTCGACCATGTCAAATGAATTCTGAATTTTTAGAATTTTGTAAAAAAGAAATTGACATTTTACTTCAGAAAGGTTTAATAAAACCTTCTCAATCTCCCTGGTCATGTACTGCTTTCTATGTTAATAACAAAGCTGAACAAGAGAGAGGTGTTCCTCGTCTTGTTATAAATTATAAACCTCTTAATAAAGTTTTAAAATGGATTAGGTATCCTATTCCAAATAAAAAAGATTTGTTAGAAAAATTATATAAGGCCAATATATTTTCTAAATTTGATTTAAAATCAGGATATTGGCAAATTCAAGTTTTTAAAGATCATACTTATAGAACTGCATTTAATGTTCCTTTTGGACAATTTGAATGGAATGTAAAACTATGCCATTTGGATTAAAAAATGCTCCTTCTGAATTTCAGAAAATTATGAACATATTTTTATTCCTTATATGGATTTTATCATTGTTTATATTGATGATATACTTCTCTTATCTGAAACATTAGAACTACATTTCAAACACCTTGATTTATTCAAGAAATTAATTATACAAAATGGTTTAGTTATATCAAAACCAAAAATTTGTATATTTCAAACCAAAATTCGATTTTTGGGTCATTTTATCGAAAAAGGAAAAATTACACCTATTAATAGAGCAATCGAATTTGCATCTAAATTTCCCGATAAAATTTTAGATAAAAAACAACTTCAAAGATTTTTAGGAAGTTTGAATTATATTTCTCCTTATTATAAAAATCTTTCTCAAGATTTAGCTCCTTTATATGATAGATTAAAGCAAAATAATATTCCTTGGAATGATAAATTAACTAATTTAGTTAAACAGATTAAATTTAAAGTTCAATATTTACCATGTTTATCATTAGCAAATGGGAAATCCTAAATGGTCAAAAATAATAGAAACTGATGCTTCTAACATAGGATTTGGTGGTATTTTAAAACAAATAAATCCGGATAATAAACAAATCTATTTGGTTAGATTTCATTCTGGAAAATGGACTAAAGAGACATCAATATGCATTTGCTCACGAAATGTTAGCAATAGTTAAATGTGTTTTAAAATTTCAAAATGATTTATATAATCAAAAATTTATAATAATTACTGATTCTCATTCAGTAAAATTTATGTTTAATAAAGATTTTAAAAATGATACATCTAAGCAAATGTTTGCAAGATGGCAAGCTCAATTAACTCCTTTTGGCGATGGATATGGATCCTCATCCACATCCCAAATTGATCTGGGTAATATCCCAAAAGATCATCCATTATATGGACAATTGCAAGAATACTTGCTACAACAGCATAAAGGTAATACCTATGCTTGATTCTTGAAAATGAATCGAATCGATTCTAAGTCTTATTATATGAGACCGGAAAAGAAATTATATTTCTTCTTGATGAAAAAGATTGCCAATGGCAAGATCAACCTTGAAAATACTTCAAAGGTATTTGGTGATAAAATTATGTTTCCGTGCGAATCATATAAGACTCGCACATATTATGAAAAATTCTTCTAAATAGTGAATCACCGGTGATATTCAGCATTTTCACCTCCTATGGCTAATACTATTATTTATAATTTTTCAAAAATTATTTTTAAGAAAATTATATCTTCGAAGAATGGGGATTTCTACCCTCACGAATAATGTTTTATTGAAAAACATCAATCACTTTCCTATACTTATTGGGATTATGTGTTCAAAGTTTTCATAAAACTTTTTATTACGAAAATTCTAAACACAAGCACACTTGGTTTATTAAACTGTGCTCAAATATCCTATCTCAAAATATCCCCAATTGGTTTATCCATTGGTGGACTACCCATGGACCCTCAGTAAAAATTTTACCTGAGCCATTTCTTCAATTATACCATTCTTGGATAAAAATTTCACCCATTCTTAAAAAGTTATACTCCTCAGGAAAATATTCCTCTACCCACAGAAATAGCTACCATTTATTTCTTTCTTGAATTTTCAATATCATCATTTGCATATTCATCAATTTGATTGAGATCTAATTTCATGAGTTTATATCGAACCTATTATACCAAATTCTGGGATAAACTCATGAAAATAGACCCAGATACAAAACAATTATTTGGTCAAGAATTATTGGATCAAATAAAAGAAAAAATTCAAAGTTATATAGATACTACTTCAATTACCCGAGCAATGGAGCCAAGTCCTTTCGGGCATATTGCCTAAGATAACAACCAACATATGATAATTAGCCTGCTACAGTGGAATATGTCAAGATTTCCCATCGACATTTTAGTAGGATCCCACACAACAGTAAATTCACTGTTCAAAAACTGTATAAACAGTAAAAATCACTGTGAATTCAGGATGAACAGTAAATACACTGTAGAAATTTTCTACCGGTTTTATTATCTTCTTCTTCCTTTATTAAAAGAGATTTAATTTTTTTCGAATCCGATAGTCTATAAAAGCTCCCCATTTGTATAGCCGGGGAAGGTGTGCCTTTTAGTTTTCTTTTCTTAGTTTCTTCTCTTCTCTCCTCCTATTGTACATCTCCACTACTCTCTTGTAATTATTTTATTTTAATAAAGAAGAAGACCCCGAGGTATTCCTCATCAGCCTCTTCTGAGGTAACCTTCTTCCCTTTCCCTTTTAATTTATTAAGTCCTGACATAATATGTCAGGCTAATTATCATATGTTGGTTGTTATCTTATCTTAAGTGTTTGACGATACATAGATTATTTTGAACCCTTTCTTTAAAAAACTTTTTAATAAAAGGTTTTCTAGGTTCGGTTCTTTAAAGTTTTGGGCAGGGATCTATTTAATTTATGATTGTTGGCACAGGATGTTGCCTTCCTTTTCCCCTAAACGCCTTCACTCATCGGCTAAGATGTGTACTTCCCAGTCCAACAATTATAAATCTGTCTCTTATACACATCTAGATACGTAAAAGGTTGAGCCCAAAACCTAGACTGATTAATTAAGAATGATTTTACAAAGAAAGAGTTTGACTCTAATTTATGTATGTTGTGGTTAGTGGCGGACGGTCCTTGGGCTAATCGCCAGATCTAAATTTTGAACTTAGTTTTAATACGATTTGCAAACCAATACGGAATCCCAATACGGTGCTAAGCCAATACGGTATTCCAACACGGTTTGGGCTTCGTATTAAGGCTATAGTCCAAGGTTTAGTGAAAATGGTACATCTTAATCCATTTAATAAAGAACGAATATTTTCATGATTAATTGTATAACGTCCTGTAAAATGATCTAGAATATTAATCATAAGTGTATAAACTGCATCTTCAGTAACCTGAGATGTATTTGATTCTGATTTAACAGCATTTAAAATTGTATCTCTATTATCTTGGGTAAAATAATTATCCCACCATCCTTTTAGTTGACCAGTAAATCCAGCAACTATCATTGAAGCAACACGTTTATCATTATTATTATTTGCTTTTGCTACAGTGGAATACATAAGTCATTCTATGTATTAAATTACTAATTTGTCTATCAGTATAACCATCTAAATTCCATTCATATATTTCTTTTCCAGAATAACTATTATTAATAATATGCTGTTGTTCCTCAAACAAAATATCCTGAGGAGTAGGACGAATATAATAATAATGATACATAGTTGGTTTATCACCAAACTTATAAAAATTATTGAGTTTATTAATTTCATCTGAAATTACTTTTCCTTTATTAGGAGAAGATTGCAAATTATTTTCAAAATTAAGAGTATTAATTTTTAATGAAGAAAACTTTTCATCTAAAAGTTTTTCGAAGTCAGAAATAGGTTTAAAATTAAAACCATTAATGATAGGTGGAGGTTGCAAAGAAGCTTTTGCAATTTCATGAAAATCATGATTTTGACTATTAGTCGAAATAGAATTTGAAATCTTTGTTATTAAAGAAAATAATTTATCCATTTTATTATGAAGAGAACTAATTTGTTCACCTAAAACTTTAATAAAAATATCTATAGTATAATTATTTTGTTGATACATATTATTAATATGTTGCAAAGTAACAGGTAACATATTATTTTCTGTTAACTTTTGAAAAGCATTAAATGAAATAGAAGTATTATTAGGTAAAGTAAATAATTTTTGTGGAGGATATAACTCCGTAGATTGCTTTCCATCGGAAAATTGATATGATCTTTCCAAAATATTAATATAATTGTTTAAATAAGTACAGCATGATCCTCAGATTATATCTACCCCTGATGGACAAATTGTTCTTCGATTTGATAAATCGAATATTCCATCTAGACATAGTATTGGTTCTAGACCATCATCATCTAGACATCCTTTTATTAAGCTTTCTTCTCAATCTCTAGTCTATTTTAATGATAGGTTATATTCTAATACGGTCAAAACCTGCATCATTACATACAATTAATGATAATATTTCATCTACTTCTCATATTGATCATTTACATATAAATGAAAATAATATAATTAGACCAATTCATAAAAATGAATTGTGTAGATAAGGAAATTCCTACTGAATCCGAATTAGATTTTAATTTATGACTACTGTTATAGATTTTAGTCCCGGATCAACTGCAAGACAGTTAATTGATAATAATATTGTTTGTAAGATAATAGACTTTCTTTTGTTGAAAAATCTTTTAATAAAGGAAAAGAAATAATAAAACCGGTAGAAAATATTTCTTCCAAATATACTCAGTTCCAATTAGATAATCTTTAAAATCTATTATCAGAAATGTGTATAAGAGACAATTATCCAAGGGATTACACATTCAATGTGTATAAGAGACAGCTATATAACTTTGAATTTTTTCTTTTATTTGATCCAATAATTCTAAGAGACAGGTGTTTAATACCTACTAAATATTATAAAAAGACTGCTCATACTTTACGGTCTGCTTCTGGTAATAAACTAGAAATTAATTATAAAATTCCAAGCTTATATTTGTCAAGATAATATCTGCATTCCTCAGACATTTTTACTTGTTAAAAATCTGATGAATCCTCCTATTATATTAGGAACTCCTTTTATTAATGCTTTATATCCTATTAAAAATTTGGATAATAATGGTTTTACTGGTACTTATAAAAACCAAGAAATTTATTTTCAGTTTATAACTGATACTGTTACTAGAGATATAAATTCTCTTATTGCTTTAAAATATTCTCATTTAAATTCATTAACTTCAGAAATTTATAGTATTTCTATTTCTGATATTTTACAACAACCAAAAGTTCAAGAAAAGATTAAATCTATTTCTGAACAATTTTCACAATCTTTTGGAATAGAAAAAAGCATGTAGTTTTTCTTCAATATGAAGATAATTTTCATGAACAAGATATTCCTACTAAAGCTCGACCATGTCAAATGAATTGTGAATTTTTAGAATTTTGTAAAAAAGAAATTGACATTTTACTTCAGAGATGTGTAATAAAACCTTCAGGATCTCCCTAGAGATGTACAATAGGAGAAGATGAAGAGAAGAAAGCTGAACAAGAGAGAGTGTTCCTCGTCTTGTTATAAACTATAAACCTCTTAATAAAGTTTTAAAATGGATTAGGTATCCTATTCCAAATAAAAAAGATTTGTTAGAAAAATTATATAAGGCCAATATATTTTCTAAATTTGATTTAAAATCAGGATATTGGCAAATTCAAGTTTTTAAAGTCTACTTATAGATATGCATTTAATGTTAAGAGACAATTTGAATGGAATGTTATTCCATTTGGATTAAAAAATATCCACAACATTTGAAAATTATGAATGATATTTTTATTCCTTATATGGATTTTATCATTGTTTATATTGATGATATACTTGTTTTTACGAAACATTAGAACTTGATTTCAAACAAATTGATTAATATAAGAAATTAATTATACAAAATGGTTTAGTTATATCAAAACCAAAAATTTGTATATTTCAAACCAAAATTCGATTTTTGGGTCATTTTATCGAAAAAGGAAAAATTACACCTATTAATAGAGCAATCGAATTTGCATCTAAATTTCCCGGACAATTTTAATTGCAACAATGGCATATTTTTTCTCAGATTATAACTTCCAGAATGTCTCTAATAGTCGAAAAAATATACCATTGCTCACGAAATGTTAGCAATAGTTAAATGTGTTTTAAAATTTCAAAATGATTTATATAATCAAAAATTTATAATAATTACTGATTCTCATTCAGTAAAATTTATGTTTAATAAAGATTTTAAAAATGATACATCTAAGCAAATGTTTGCACGAAGAAGATGGCAAGCTCAATTAACTCCTTTTGATTTTGAAATATTTTATAAAAAAGGATCTGAGAATTCTCTACCTGACTTCTTATCTCGAGAATTTTTACAGGTTTCATGAGACGTGGCAGTTCTCAGTCTCCTTATAGGGGACGAGGTGGAAGACCCCCGGTAATATCTAGGGGAGGAAGACATTTATATAATTCAGATATATCTGGATTATCAGGATATGGATCCTCATCCACATCCAATATTGATCTGGGTAATATCCCAAAAGATCATCCATTATATGGACAATTGCAAGAATACTTGCTACAACAGCATAAAGGTAATACCTATGCTTCGGTTACTGAAAATGAATCTGAATCAGATTCTAAGTCTTATTATATGAGATCTTCTGAAGAATGGGGGATTTCTACCCTCACAGAAAAACAATGTTTTATTGAAAAACAACAATCACTTTCCTATACTTATTGGGATTATATCCAAAGTTTTCATAAAACTTTTTATTACGAAAATTCTAAACACAAAAGATACATATCCCCAATTGGGAATATCCATGGTGGAATACTCATGGACCCTCAGTAAAAATTTTACCTGAGCCATTAACTTCAATTATACCATTTCTTGGATCTTATACACATCTAGATCCTTAAAAAGTTATACTCCCAATTAAAATATTCCTTTACCCACAGAAATAGCTACCATATATTTCTTTCTTGAATTTTCAATCCCTTGGATTTATAAATGGGAAACTGAATATGGATATACCCCTGAACTGTCTCTTATACACATCTAGATGTGTATAATACCAAATTAAGGATAAACTCATGAAAATAGACCCGATACAAAACAATTATTTGGTCAAGAATTATTGGATCAAATAAAAGAAAAAATTCAAAGTATATAGATACTAGTATCAATATAACCTGAGCTCTTGGAGCCATCTAGATGTGTATTAAGAGTATCAGGGTGGAATATTTTCCAGAAGCACTATGACAAAAGATGAGCTTCTAAAAAATTTTGAAGAATATTTTAGAAGCACTCAAGCAAAAGAAGCAATGAAGAAAAAGATTAGATGGTCAAAAATATTCAAGACAAATGTCGACATCAAAGTGGATCCCACACAACAGTAAATTCACTGTTCAAAAACTGTATAAACAGTAAAAATCACTGTGAATTCACGGATGAACAGTAAATACACTGTAGAAACAGTAATTTCACTCTACGGATTTCAAAAAATCCAACTGTACATTTAATTTTTTTTCGAATCCGATAGTCTATAAAAGCTCCCCATTTGTATAGCCGGGGAAGGTGTGCCTTTTAGATTTTCTTTTCTTAGTTTCTTCTCTTCTCTTCTCCTATTGTACATCTCTACTACTCTCTTGTAAATACTTTTAGTTTAATAAAAGAAGAAGACCCCGAGGTATTCCTCATCAGCCTCTTCTGAGGTACCTTCTTCCCTTTCCCTTTTATTTTTGTATAAGTCCTGACATAATATGTCAGGCTAATTGTCATATGTTGGTTGTTATCTTATCTTAAGCGTTAGACGATACATAGATTATTTTGAACCCTTTCTTTAAAAACTTTTTAATAAAAGGTTTTCTAGGTTCGGTTCTTTAAAGTTTTCGGGCATGTTATATTTAATTTATGATTGTTGGCACAGGAAGTACCCGCTTAGCCGATGAGTGAAGGCGTTTAGGGAAAAGGAAGGCAACATAGCAAGAATAAATTAAATATTTTCATTGTGCAGCATATGCTGTCTCTGATACACATATAGATGTGTATAAGAGACTTCTAATTAGCACCGTATTGGGATTCAAAGTATTGGTTTGACAAATCGTATCTAAACTAACCACATCTATTTAGTCTGGACGAGTAGGCCAAGGACCGTCCGCCACTTGAACTTAGTTTTAATAGATGTGTATAAGAGACAGGTCCTTTATTAGGCTTAAAGCCAACACGGTATTCCAACAATTTTTGGGCTTCGTATTAATGCTATAGTCCAAGGTTTAGTAAAAAGGTTGAACCCAAAAACCTAGACTGCTGATTATTAAGAATGATTTTACAAAGAAAGAGTTTGACTCTAATTTATGTATGTTGTGGTTAGTGGCGGACGGTCCTTGGCCTAATCGCCAGATCTAAATTTTGAACTTAGTTTTAATACGATTTGCAAACCAATACGGAATCCCAATACGGTGCTAAGCCAATACGGTATTCCAACACGGTTTGGGCTTTGTATTAAGGCTATAGTCCAAGGTTTAGTGAAAATGGTATCAGAGCAAGGACTTAAGATTTGATAACAATTGACATAGATGTTTATTTTATAAAAAATGGATAATCTTCCATTATCATCTGTACCAGCAGATTTATAAGAATCATATGATCACTATAAAATTAAAAGAATAATATGATATTCCTCAAGATATTGATCTACTTAATAAGTGGACAATTCCGAAAATTTCACCATCTGTTATTTATAAATATGGTTTATTTGATAATATTGTATCAAAATATGTTGTTAAAACAACAGAAAAATCAATTCCTTTAAATTCTGATGAACATGTTATACAATTATTAGATCATAATGATATTGATTCTTATAGATCTGCTGGTAAATTTAATTTTATGCATATTGGTTTAGTGCAAATTGTTTTTAAACCTTTAACTTTAAAAGGTTTACCTGAATCATTTATAGCTGCTGTACGAGATGCTCGTAATCTTGATTGGAAAAAATCCTTAATCGGTATTATACAATCCAGTCTGGCCAATGGTCCAGTTTATTTTAATGTTTATCCTAATTTACAATTATCTTTATCAACAATGTTAATATACTTGATGCTTTAACATTAAATGAATCAGCAGATCTATAAGACTACACTCTTATACACATCTAGATGTGTATAAGAGACAGATTTTGTTTTCCAATACTGATTACTACTTTGATCGTCCAGCAGTATAAATTGATCAATAATCTCTGATACACATCAGATGTGTATAAGAGACTAATTTTAATAAATCTCAGATTATAACTAGACAACCAATTAAATGGAATGAAATTCAATTTCCTGATCATTGGATTATAAATAAAGGCATTTCTTCTTCATCTCATGCTAAAAATATTACACAGCATGATCCTCAGATTATATCTACCCCGATGGACAAATTGTTCTTCGATTTGATAAAGGATGCTGAAAATGCTGACATAGTACCTGGTTCTAGACCATCATCATCTAGACATCCTTATAGGACATTTTCTTCTCAATATCATTTTCTTTAACTGATGATAATTATATTCCTGCACGAGCAAATCCTGTACAGCAGCTATAAATGCTGTCTCTTATACACATCTGATGTGTATCAAAGAGACAGGGATAATCATAAATGAAAGGTAATATATTTAGAAGACAATTCATAATAATGAATTAGATAAGGAAATTCCTACTGAATCTGAATTAGATTTTAATTTATGACTACAGTTATAGATTTTAGTCCCGGTTCAACTGCAAGACAGTTAATAAAACAAGAATTTTATTCTTTACAATGGAAAGAATTTAGACAATGGTTTTCTCCTTATAGGGGACGAGGCTGTCTCTTATACACATCTTTTATGAATTCATGCTTTAAAACCATTGTCTAAATTCTTTCCATTGTAAAGAATAAAATTCTTGTTTTATTAACTGTCTTGCAGTTGAACCGGGACTAAAATCTATAACAGTAGCTGTCTCTTATACACATCTAGATGTGTATAAGAGACAGTAGTTAAACAGATTAAATGTGAAAATTTTTATACAAAGTTTTAGGTGAACAAATTAGTTCTCTTCATAATAAAATGGATAAATTATTTTCTTTAATAACAAAGATTTCAAATTCTATTTCGACTAATAGTCAAAATCATGATTTTCATGAAATTGCAAAAGCTTCTTTGCAACCTCCACCTATCATTAATGGTTTTAATTTTAAACCTATTTCTGACTTAGAAAAACTTTTAGATGAAAAGTTTTCTTCATTAAAAATTAATACTCTTAATTTTGAAAATAATTTGCAATCTTCTCCTAATAAAGGAAAAGTAATTTCAGATGAAATTAAAAATGAAATTTATAAAATTATAGTTACGGATAATAATCCTAGCACTGATAGTGTTACTAGTATTTCTTCTGATGATAATTATGATTCTGATGATCAAATTCATATACATGATCATTCTACAGATTCTGATAATATTATTTGTAATACATCATCTCCCTGTTGTAATACTTGTAATAGTAATAATATTACTACTATTTTGACCATTACTGAATATGATAACATTCTTTCTCAATTTCAAGATTTTCAAATAAATATGATTACAAATGATAATATTCTTGAGTTATTAACTCAAATACAAGATAATGATATTCGATCAAAAATTTTAGATTGGGCATCTTCATCTACATCTGCCTCATCATCTTCTCCATCTTCTTCTCATAAATCGAATTCAGTTGTAATAAATTCTGAACCTTATACAATGTTAGAAATTAAAAATAGGATTGGTAAATTATATCAATCACAAGAAACAGGAATCACATTAGCAAATTTGCATGATGAAATAAAAAATTTGAAAAATGAAATTCATTTATTAAAACAAAATAATATTTTTATAGATAATAGACTTTCTTTTGTTGAAAAATCTTTTAATAAAGGAAAAGAAATAGTTAAACCGATAGAAAATATTTCTTCCAGTAATACTAAAAATCAATTTGATAATTTTCTAAATATTATGCAAATTGTAACATCTCATAGATGGTATATAAAAATTAAATCTGATTTTAATTGATAATGATTTCTTAGCTGAATCAGTTGCCATGATTGATAGTGGTGCTGATCTTTGTTGTATTCAAGAAGGTTTAATACCTACTAAATATTATTAATGCTTGCTCATAATTTACTGATGCATTCGGTGATAAACTAGAAATTAATTATAAAATTCCAACTGCTTATATTTGTCAAGATAATATCTGCATTCCTCAGACATTTTTACTTGTTAAAAATCTGATGAATCCTGTCTCTTATACACATCTAGATGTGTATAAGAGACTTTATATCCTATTAAAAATTTGGATAATAATGGTTTTACTGGTTATTATAAAAACCAAGAAATTTATTTTCAGTTTATAACTGATACTCTTACTAGAGATATAAATTCTCTTATTGCATTAAAATATTTGCATTAATAATTTCTTTGATAAAAAATTAATTATATTCTTAACAAATCTTTATTCAATTTTGTAGATAGCATTTCTCAGATAAAGGATGACTAATGAAGCCAGTTCGAATAAAAATTTGTTAAGAATATAATTAATTCAATTTAAACCTATCTATTATACAAATATAGAATATCCTATTAGAAATTATTATAATCAAAATTATTATAATTATAAAACCTAGAAGAGACAATAAGAAGTAAAAATTATTTTATTCTAGAATTATTATAGCAAAAAATAGATCTAGAACAAATAAAAAGAAGAATAATAGCTTTTGAATATACAAAAGAACAAGAACAAGATCCTATATGGACATATGCTGCATTACAGCAAGAATATAATATAGAGCAAGCAGAAATAAATTTCTGTAAAAATATATATCATTCGAAAATAAAACAATTATATGAATTATCAATCTGATAAATATTTTAAGAATTTTACAGGTTTCATGAGACGTGGCAGTTCTCAGTCTCCTTATAGGGACTAGGTGATAAGACCCCAGTAATATCTAGGGGAGGAAGACATTTATATAATTCGAGATATATCTGGATTATCGGGATATGGATCCTCATCCACATCCCAAATTGATCCGGGTAATATCCCAAAAGATCATCCATTATATGGACAATTGCAAGAATACTTGCTACAACGATAAAGGTAATACCTATGCTTGATTCGAAAATGAATCGATTCGATTCTAAGTCTTATTATATGAGACCGAAAAAGAAATTATGTCTCTTAAGCAGTGAATTCATAAAATGTCTATAAGATATAGGTTCAAGGTCTACTGTATGTATAAACCCTGTCTCTTATACATGTTTCAGTGCGAATCATATAAGACTCGCACATATTATGAAAAATTCTTCTAAATAGTGAATCAAATGATATTCACATTTTCAGCCTCCTATGGCTAATACTATTATTTATAATTTTTCAAAAATTAATTTTAAGAAAATTATATCTTGAAGAATGGGGAATTTCTACCCTCACGAAAAACAATGTTTTGTTGAAAAACAACAATCACTTTCCTATACTTATTGGGATTATATCCAAAGTTTTCATAAGAAAACTGAGATTGAGAAGAAAATGTCCTATAAGGATGTCTAGATGAATGGCTGTCTATAATAACCATTGGTTTATCCATTATTGGATAACTCATGGAGGATCAGTAAAAATTTTAGGTTGAGCCATTAAATTCAATTATACACATTCTTAGATAAAAATTTCACCTATCCTTAAAAAGTTATACTCCCAGGAAAATATTCCTTTACCCACAGAAATAGCTACCATTTATTTCTTTCTTGAATTTTCAATCCCTTGGATTTATAAATGGGAACCCGAATTTGGATATACCCCTGATCATTTAGAGTGTTTATTGCTGTCTCTTATACACATCTAAGTGCAATGAGGCACTATGACAAAAGATGAAATTGTTGCTGCTTATATGGAGCAAGTGAAAGAACAATTAAAAGAGCATATTAAACAAGATCTTTCTATTGATCTCAATCAAATTGATGAAAATGCAAATGATGATAATGAATCATGTTCTTCAAAAGACAATTCAATGGACTCTAATAATTCATTCCAAATTGCTGGAGAATCACAACCAATTGAAAAGCCCGAAGATATTCTTCAAAGTGTTTTAGAAGCACTCAAGCAAAAGAAGCAATGAAGAAAAAGATCAGATGATCAAAAATATTCAAGACAAATGTCGACATCAAAGTGGATCCCACACAACAGTAAATTCACTGTTAAAACTGTATAAACAGTAAAAATCACTGTGAATTCACGGATGAACAGTAAATACACTGTAGAAACAGTAATTTCACTGTACGGATTTCAAAAAATCCAACTGTACATTTAATTTTTTTTCGAATCCGATAGTCTATAAAAGCTCCCCACATGTATAGCCGGGGAAGGTGTGCCTTTTAGTTTTCTTTTCTTAGTTTCTTCTCTGACATACTATGTCAGGACTTAACAAAAATAAAAGGGAAAGGGAAGAAGGTACTATATATCTTTCCAGATTCAATTGGTTGAATTCCCGAGATATTCCTAATCAGCCTCTTCTGAGGTACCTTCTTCCCTTTCCCTTTTATTTTTGTTAAGTCCTGACATAATATGTCAGGCTAATTGTCATATGTTGGTTGTTATCTTATCTTAAGCGTTTGACGATACATAGATTATTTTGAACCCTTTCTTTAAAAAACTTTTTAATAAAAGGTTTTCTAGGTTCGGTTCTTTAAAGTTTTCAGGCATGTTATATTTAATTTATGATTGTTGGCCTGGGAAGTACCCGCTTAGGTATGATTTGAAGGCGTTTAGGGGCTGTCTCTTATCAACATTTAGAACAATAAGACATAAATATTTTCATTGATTACAACACATCTACCTTGGACTATAGCCCTTAATACCTAGACTTCTAATTATTATCAGAATGATTTTACAAAGAAAGAGTTTGACTCTAATTTATGTATGTTGTGGTTAGTGGCGGACGGTCCTTGGGCTAACCGCCTGATCTAAATTTTGAACTTAGTTTTAATACGATTTGCAAACCAATACGGAATCCCAATACGGCCTAAAGCCAATACGGTATTCCAACACGGTTTGGGCTTCGTATTAAGGCTATAGTCCAAGGTTTAGTAAAAAGGTTATCAAATTGATTTTTAGTATTACTGGAAGAAATATTTTCTATCGGTTTAACTATTTCTTTTCCTTTATTAAAAGATGTTTTCAGTGGCGGACGGTCCTTATCTATAACCGCCTGATCTAAATTTTGAACTTAGTTTTAATACGATTTGCAAACCAATACGGAATCCCAATACGGTGCTAAGCCAATACGGTATTCCAACACGGTTTGGGCTTTGTATTAAGGCTATAGTCCAAGGTTTAGTGAAAATGGTATCAGAGCAAGGACTTAAGATTTGATAACAATTGACGCATAGATGTTTATTTTATAAAAAATGGATAATCTTCCATTATCATCTGTATCCTCTTTATCATCATCATATGATAAAAATAAATTAAAAGAAGAATATGATATTCCTCAAGATATTGATCTACTTAATAAGTGGACAATTCCGAAAATTTCACCATCTGTTATTTATAAATATGGTTTATTTGATAATATTGTATCAAAATATGTTGTTAAAACAACAGAAAAATCAATTCCTTTAAATTCTGATGAACATGTTATACAATTATTAGATCATAATGATATTGATTCTTATAGATCTGGTAAATTTAATTTTATGCATATTGGTTTAGTGCAAATTGTTTTTAAACCTTTAACTTTAAAGGTTTACTCGAATCATTTATAGTCATGATAACAGATGGTGATCTTGATTGGAAAAAATCCTTAATCGGTATTATACAATCCAGTCTGGCCAATGGTCCAGTTTATTTTAATGTTTATCCTAATTTACAATTATCTTTATCTGATGTAGGTATAATATACTTGATGCTTTAACATTAAATGTTAAAATTCATGGTTATAATTATGTACCTGGATCTAAACTTATATGTTTATGTTATAGAGTTTGTTTTATTTTCATTTGTTTTAGTTTGTTTTTATAGCTATAGATAATGTCTAATATACACATTTTTAATTCTTATTTCACTTGCTCCATATAAATTACAAAAATTTTTGAATAATTTGAGCTGTCTCTTATACACATTGATTTTAAAGATAAGTTCAATTAATGTATCATATAAAGGTCTAATCAGCCTGAAGAGACTTGGCTGAGGGAGCTCGGGTAATTCAAGTTTAGCTAAATATCTTTGAAGTTGTTCTTTTATTTCTGAATTGTATAAGAAGAAAAATAATTTCTAAGATGTCTGGTCTCATATAATAACTGTCTCTTATAGGACATTTTCTTCTCAATCTCGATTTTCTTTAATCGATGATAATTATATTCCCGCACGGTCAAAACTCGCATCATTACATACAATTGATGATAATATTTCATCTACTTCTAATATTGATCATATTACATATAAATGAAAATCTGTCTCTTATACACATCTAGATGTGTATAAGAGACAGGGATATAACTCCGTAGATTAATTACAGAAAGATAAGGCATATTGATATGATTTTAGTCCCGGTTCAATATGCAAGACAGTTAATAAAACAAGAATTTTATTCTTTACAATGGAAAGAATTTAGACAATGGTTTTTCGAGGTTTATACATCTCAAGACCTTGATAATATATCAAAAGAATTTTATGAATTCACTGCTTTACATAATAAAATTATTCCTTTTGTTCCTTGGTTCATAACTACTTATTTGAATAATTATATTAATATTTTGGAAAGATCATATCAATTTCCTGATGGAAAACAATCTACGGAGTTATATCCTCCACAAAAATTATTTACTTTACCAAATAATACTTCTATTTCATTTAATGCTTTTCAAAAGTTAACAGAAAATAATATGTTACCTGTTACTTTGCAACATCTATTAATAATATGTATCAACAAAATAATTATACTAATATTTTTATTAAAGTTTTAGGTGAACAAATTAGTTCTCTTCATAATAAAATGGATAAATTATTTTCTTTAATAACAAAGATTTCAAATTCTATTTCGACTAATAGTCAAAATCATGATTTTCATGAAATTGCAAAAGCTTCTTTGCAACCTCCACCTATCATTAATGGTTTTAATTTTAAACCTGCAATTTCTGACTTAGAAAAACTTTTAGATGAAAAGTTTTCTTCATTAGAAATTAATACTCTTAATTTTGAAAATAATTTGCAATCTTCTCCTAATAAAGGAAAAGTAATTTCAGATGAAATTAAAAATGAAATTTATAAAATTATAGTTACGGATAATAATCCTAGCACTGATAGTGTTACTAGTATTTCTTCTGATGATAATTATGATTCTGATGATCAAATTCATATACATGATCATTCTACAGATTCTGATAATATCAGAAGAAATACTAGTAACACTATAGAAATGTGTGTAAAGACTTGTTTATTAAAAAATCTTTTTAATGAAAAGATTCTTTCTCAATTTCAAGATTTTCAAATAAATATGATTACAAATGATAATATTCTTGAGTTATTAACTCAAATACAAGATAATGATATTCGATCAAAAATTTTAGATTGGGCATCTTCATCTACATCTGCCTCATCATCTTCTCCATCTTCTTCTCATAAATCGAATTCAGTTGTAATAAATTCTGAACCTTATACAATGTTAGAAATTAAAAATAGGATTGGTAAATTATATCAATCACAAGAAACAGGAATCACATTAGCAAATTTGCATGATGAAATAAAAAATTTGAAAAATGAAATTCATTTATTAAAACAAAATAATATTTTTATAGATAATAGACTTTCTTTTGTTGAAAAATCTTTTAATAAAGGAAAAGAAATAGTTAAACCGATAGAAAATATTTCTTCCAGTAATACTAAAAATCAATTTGATAATTTTCTAAATATTATGCAAGGATTGTAACATCTCATAGATGGTATATAAAAATTAAATTTATAATTGATAATGATTTCTTAGAATCGATTGCCATGATTGATAGTGGTGCTGATCTTTGTTGTATTCAAGAAGGTTTAATACCTACTAAATATTATAAAAAGATGCTCATACTTTACTGATGCATACGTGATAAACTAGAAATTAATTATAAAATTCCAATCGCTTATATTTGTCAAGATAATATCTGCATTCCTCGACATTTTTACTTGTTAAAAATCGATGAATCCTCCTATTATATTAGGAACTCCTTTTATTAATGCTTTATATCCTATTAAAAATTTGGATAATAATGGTTTTCTTGTTATTATAAAAACCAAGAAATTTATTTTCATTTATAATCGATACTCTTACTAGAGATATAAATTCTCTTATTGCATTAAAATATTTGCATTAATAATTTCTTTGATAAAAATTAAACATTTAATGTTAAAGCATCAAGATCTGGGTCTAATTTCTGTCTAAATTTCTTGTCACATGACATCTTCGAAAGCAAATCTCTTATTCAAATCTATTTCTGGAAAATATTCCACCTATGGATTATACAAATATAGAATATCCTATTAGAAATTATTATAATCAAAATTATTATAATTATAAAAGAGATTTAATAAGAAGTAAAAATTATTTTCGTTCTAGAATTATTATAGCAAAAAATAGACTAGAACAAATAAAAAGAAGAATAATAGCTTTTGAATATACAAAAGAACAAGAACAAGATCCTATATGGACATATGCTGCATTACAAAGAATATAATATAGAGCAAGCGAAATAAATTTCGTAAAAATATATATCATTCAAAAAAAAACAATTATATGAATTATCAATCTGATAAATATTTTAAGAATTTTACAGGTTTCATGAGACGTGGCAGTTCTCAGTCTCCTTATAGGGGACGAGGTGGAAGACCCCGAATATCTAGGGAGGAAGACATTTCTGAAAATGAATCTGATTCTGATTCTAAGTCTTATTATATGAGACCAGAAAAAGAAATTATATTTCATCTTGATGAAAAAGATTGCCAATTATCAAGATCAACCTTGGAAAATACTTCAAAGGTACACATGACTGATAAAATTCCAACAATTTTTGAATCATATATACTCCGTCTGTCTCTTATACAAATTCTAGATTGTATAAGAATCAGCTGATATTCAGCATTTCAGCCAGTATGGCTAAAAAGAATTTATAATTTTTTTAAAATTAATTTTATGAAAAGTCTAAATGAAAACTTTGGGAATTTCTACCCTCACGAAAAACAATGTTTTGTTGAAAAATTATAAATAATAGTATTAGCCTTAGGAGGCTGAAAATGCTGAATATCAGCTGATTCACTATTTAGAAGAATTTAAACATAGGAGGCTGATGTGCGAATATCAGCTGATTAGTATAGGAACTGTCTCTTATACACATCTAGATGTGTATAAGAGACATTGGTTTATCCACCAATGGATACTCATGGACCCTCAGTAAAAATTTTACCTGAGCCATTTCTTCAAGATTATATAATTCTTGGATAAAAATTTCACCTATCCTTAAAAGTTATACTCCCAGAAAATATTCCTTTACCCACGAAATAGCTACCATTTATTTCTTTCTTGAATTTTCAATCCCTTGGATTTATAAATGGGAACTGAATTTGGATATACCCCGATCATTTCCCTTGTTTATATCGAACCTATTATACCAAATTCGGATAAACTCATGAAAATAGACCAGATACAAAACAATTATTTGGTCAAGAATTATTGGATCAAATAAAAGATGAACCTGTCTCTTATACACATCTAGATGTGTATAAGAGACAGTTTATAGACTAGTTCGGATTCGAAAAAGAATTAAATGTACAGTTGGATTTTTTGAAATCCGTACAGTGAAATTACTACAAATAACAGTTATCATAATCCTTTCTCTTATACACATCTAGATGTGTATAAGAGACAGCCATTGAATTGTCTTTTGAAGAACATGATTCATTATCATCATTTGCATTTTCATCAATTTGATTGAGATCAATGAAAGACTCTAATAATTCATTCCAAATTCTGGAGAATCACAACCAATTGAAAAGCCGAAGATATTCTTCAAAGTGTTTTAGAAGCACTCAAGCAAAAGAAGCAATGAAGAAAAAGATTAGATGGTCAAAAATATTCAAGACAAATGTCGACATCAAAGTGGATCCCACACAACAGTAAATTCACTGTTCAAAAACTGTATAAACAGTAAAAATCACTGTGAATTCACGGATGAACAGTAAATACACTGTAGAAACAGTAATTTCACTCTACGGATTTCAAAAAATCCAACTGTACATTTAATTTTTTTTCGTGAATCCGATAGTCTATAAAAGCTCCCCATTTGTATAGCCGGGGAAGGTGTGCCTTTTAGTTTTCTTTTCTTAGTTTCTTCTCTTCTCTTCTCCTATTGTACATCTCTACTAATCTTGTAAATACTTTTAGTTTAATAAAAGAATGAAATTCCGAGGTATTCCTCATTGATATAATATTATAGGTACCTTCTTCCCTTTCCCTTTTATTTTTGTTAAGTCCTGACATAATATGTCAGGCTAATTGTCATATGTTGGTTGTTATCTTATCTTAAGCGTTTGACGATACATAGATTATTTTGAACCCTTTCTTTAAAAAACTTTTTAATAAAAGGTTTTCTAGGTTCGGTTCTTTAAAGTTTTCAGGCATGTTATATTTAATTTATGATTGTTGGCCTGGGAAGTACCCGCTTAGCCGATGAGTGAAGGCGTTTAGGGGAAAAGGAAGGCAACATAGCAAGAATAAATTAAATATTTTCATTGACAGAAAATTTTAAAGGTAAAAAAAGAGTTGAGCCCAAAAACCTAGACTTCTAATTATTAAGAATGATTTTACAAAGAAAGAGTTTGACTCTAATTTATGTATGTTGTGGTTAGTGGCGGACGGTCCTTGGGCTAACCGCCTGATCTAAATTTTGAACTTAGTTTTAATACGATTTGCAAACCAATACGGAATCCCAATACGGCCTAAAGCCAATACGGTATTCCAACACGGTTTGGGCTTCGTATTAAGGCTATAGTCCAAGGTTTAGTAAAAAGGTTGAACCCAAAAACCTAGACTGCTGATTATTAAGAATGATTTTACAAAGAAAGAGTTTGACTCTAATTTATGTATGTTGTGGTTAGTGGCGGACGGTCCTTGGCCTAATCGCCAGATCTAAATTTTGAACTTAGTTTTAATACGATTTGCAAACCAATACGGAATCCCAATACGGTGCTAAGCCAATACGGTATTCCAACACGGTTTGGGCTTTGTATTAAGGCTATAGTCCAAGGTTTAGTGAAAATGGTATCAGATGATTATGCAAGCAAGGACTTAAGATTTGATAACAATTGACATAGATGTTTATTTTATAAAAAATGGATAATCTTCCTGTATCTTATACACATCTTTATCATCATCATATGACAAAAATAAATTACAAGAAGAATATGATATTCCTCCAGATATTGCTCTAGTTAAGTAGATCATCATAGATTCTGTTCTTAATCCTAATTTACAATTATCTTTATCTGATGTTAATATACTTGATGCTTTAACATTAAATGTTAAAATTCATGGTTATAATTATGTACCTGGATCTGAACTTATATGTTTATGTTATAGAGTTTGTTTTAAACTGCTCTCTACTTTGAATCCAAAGTGTAAATTGATTAATAATCATTCTGAAGAAACAATTTTAATTGAGACTAATTTTAATAAATCTCAGATTATAACTAGACAACCAATTAAATGGAATGAAATTCAATTTCCTGATCATTGGATTATAAATAAAGGCATTTCTTCTTCATCTCATGCTAAAAATATTACACAGCATGATCCTCAGATTATATCTACCCCTGATGGACAAATTGTTCTTCGATTTGATAAATCGAATATTCCATCTAGACATAGTATTGGTTCTAGACCATCATCATCTAGACATCCTTATAGGACATTTTCTTCTCAATCTCAGTTTTCTTTAACTGATGATAATTATATTCCTGCACGGTCAAAACAGCTGCATCATTACATACAATTGATGATAATATTTCATCTACTTCTAATATTGATCATTTACATATAAATGAAAATAATATAATTAGACCAATTCATAAAAATGAATTAGATAAGGAAATTCCTACTGAATCTGAATTAGATTTTAATTTATGACTACTGTTATAGATTTTAGTCCCGGTTCAACTGCAAGACAGTTAATAAAACAAGAATTTTATTCTTTACAATGGAAAGAATTTAGACAATGGTTTTTTGAGGTTTATACATCTCAAGACCTTGATAATATATCAAAAGAATTTTATGAATTCACTGCTTTACATAATAAAATTATTCCTTTTGTTCCTTGGTTCATAACTACTTATTTGAATAATTATATTAATATTTTGGAAAGATCATATCAATTTCCTGATGGAAAACAATCTACGGAGTTATAGGATATAACCTGTCCTTCAACACATCTAGATTTTATAATTTTGATTATAATAATTTCTAATAGGGAATTCCATATTTGTATAATCTATTTGAGGAATATTTTTCAAATATTACTTAATCCATATAAGCAGTCTGTAATTATACATAATATTTTTATTAAAGTTTTAGGTGAACAAATTAGTTCTCTTCATAATAAAATGGATAAATTATTTTCTTTAATAACAAAGATTTCAAATTCTATTTCGACTAATAGTCAAAATCATGATTTTCATGAAATTGCAAAAGCTTCTTTGCAACCTCCACCTATCATTAATGGTTTTAATTTTAAACCTATTTCTGACTTAGAAAAACTTTTAGATGAAAAGTTTTCTTCATTAAAAATTAATACTCTTAATTTTGAAAATAATTTGCAATCTTCTCCTAATAAAGGAAAAGTAATTTCAGATGAAATTAAAAATGAAATTTATAAAATTATAGTTACGGATAATAATCCTAGCACTGATAGTGTTACTAGAAGATCTTCTAATTTTCTTAAAATTACGATGATCAAATTCATATACATGATCATTCTCTGATTCGATAATATTATTATTGAGAATACTTGTAATAGTAATAATATTACTAATATTATGAATGATAACATTCTTTCTCAATTTCAAGATTTTCAAATAAATATGATTACAAATGATAATTTTCTTGAGAAAGAATTAACTCAAATACAAGATAATGATATTCGATCAAAAATTTTAGATTGGGCATCTTCATCTACATCTGCCTCATCATCTTCTCCATCTTCTTCTCATAAATCGAATTCAGTTGTAATAAATTCTGAACCTTATACAATGTTAGAAATTAAAAATAGGATTGGTAAATTATATCAATCACAAGAAACAGGAATCACATTAGCAAATTTGCATGATGAAATAAAAAATTTGAAAAATGAAATTCATTTATTAAAACAAAATAATATTTTTATAGATAATAGACTTTCTTTTGTTGAAAAATCTTTTAATAAAGGAAAAGAAATAGTTAAACCGATAGAAAATATTTCTTCCAGTAATACTAAAAATCAATTTGCCGAAGATACTCTTACTAGAGATATAAATTCTCTTATTGCATTAAAATATTTGCATTAATAATTTCTTTGATAAAAAATTAATTATATTCTTAACAAATCTTTATTCAATTTTGTAGATAGCATTTCTCAGATAAAGGATGACTAATGAAGCCAGTTCCTCTTCTTGTCACATGACATCTTCGAAAGCAAGAGAAAAATTCAAAAAATCTCTGGAAAATATTCCACCTATGGATTATACAAATATAGAATATCCTATTAGAAATTATTATAATCAAAATTATTATAATTATAAAAGAGATTTAATAAGAAGTAAAAATTATTTTCGTTCTAGAATTATTATAGCAAAAAATAGACTAGAACAAATAAAAAGAAGAATAATAGCTTTTGAATATACAAAAGAACAAGAACAAGATCCTATATGGACATATCTTTGCATTACAAGAACATAAAATCTAATTCAGATTCAGTAGGAATTTCCTTATCTAAATCATTTTTATGAATATGGTCTAATTATATTATTTTCATTTATAAATATTTTATCAATTTTACAGGTTTCATGAGACGTGGCAGTTCTCAGTCTCCTTATAGGGACGAGGTGGAAGATAGATCCCCCAGTAATATCTAGGGGAGGAAGACATTTATATAATTCAGATATATCTGGATTATCAGGATATGGATCCTCATCCACATCCCAAATTGATCTGGGTAATATTGACCCATTTTCTTAAATGGGATGTGGATGAGGAGCCATAATCCGTGTTATAATCCAGATATATCTGAATTATATAAATGCTGAATCTTATACACATCTAGATGTGTATAAGAGACATGTGTATAAGAGACAGCCCTTGCTCTGATACCATTTTCACTAAACCTTGGAACCTTGGAAAATACTTCAAAGGTATTTGGTGATCAATTATGTTTCCAGGCGAATCATATAAGACTCGCACATATTATGAAAAAATTCTTCTAAATAGTGAATCAGCTGATATTCAGCATTTTCAGCCTCCTATGGCTAATACTATTATTTATAATTTTTCAAAAATTAATTTTAAGAAAATTATATCTTCTGAAGAATGGGGAATTTCTACCCTCTTAGAATTATCTATTAACCTGTCTCTTATACATTACTAGATAATATAAGATTATCCATAGGGGAATAAAATCCTGAATGTCATGTCTTTTTATTTAGGTAAAATTTTAATCCAAGATGTGTATGTAAATCTCTCATAAAATTGAATTTATTCCAATAATTGGTCCCCAATTTATTTATCCAGATTTATTGAAAATTCATGGACCCTCAGTAAAAATTTTACCTGAGCCATTTCTTCAATTATACCATTCTTGGATAAAAATTTCACCTATCCTTAAAAAGTTATACTCCCAGGAAAATATTCCTTTACCCACAGAAATAGCTACCATTTATTTCTTTCTTGAATTTTCAATCCCTTGGATTTATAAATGGGAACCTGAATTTGGATATACCCCTGATCATTTCCCTTGTTTATATCGAGCCTATCTTTCGGGCACTTCAAATATGGTAACAGCACAGTTACATTCTTGTATAATGGTGATGAAGCTACATCTAGATGTCGGGAAGGAGACAGGTGGTATATCCACTTTCATGTTGACATTTATAAGTGAAGAACATTGAAAAGATCATTTTAAGTCATTGATCTTTTGCTATTGATCTCAATCACTTTGAAGAACATCTAGATGATGATAATGAATCATGTTCTTCAAAAGACAATTCAATGGACTCTAATAATATCTTCTGAAGAATTGGAGAATCTAGACCTTATTAAGCCCGAAGATATTCTTCAAAGTGTTTTAGAAGCACTCAAGCAAAAGAAGCAATGAAGAAAAAGATTAGATGGTCAAAAATATTCAAGACAAATGTCGACATCAAAGTGGATCCCACACAACAGTAAATTCACTGTTCAAAAACTGTATAAACAGTAAAAATCACTTTGTGAATTCACGGATGAACAGTAAATACACTTGTAGAAACAGTAATTTCACTCTCACGGATTTCAAAAAATCCAACCGTACATTTAATTTTTTTCGAATCCGATAGTCTATAAAAGCTCCCCATTTGTATAGCCGGGGAAGGTGTGCCTTTTAGTTTTCTTTTCTTAGTTTCTTCTCTTCTCTTCTCCTATTGTACATCTCTACTACTCTCTTGTAAATACTTTTAGTTTAATAAAAGAAGAAGACCCCGAGGTATTCCTCATCAGCCTCTTCTGAGGTACCTTCTTCCCTTTCCCTTTTATTTTTGTTAAGTCCTGACATAATATGTCAGGCTAATTGTCATATGTTGGTTGTTATCTTATCTTAAGCGTTTGACGATACATAGATTATTTTGAATCTTTCTTTAAAAAACTTTTTAATAAAAGGTTTTCTAGGTTCGGTTCTTTAAAGTTTTCAGGCATGTTATATTTAATTTATGATTGTTGGCCTGGGAAGTACCCGCTTAGCCGATGAGTGAAGGCGTTTAGGGGAAAAGGAATGCAACATAGCAAGAATTCAGTAAATTAAATATTTTCATTGACAGAAAATTTTAAAGGTAAAAAAAGGTTGAGCCCAAAAACCTAGACTTCTAATTATTAAGAATGATTTTACAAAGAAAGAGTTTGACTCTAATTTATGTATGTTGTGGTTAGTGGCGGACGGTCCTTGGGCTAACCGCCTGATCTAAATTTTGAACTTAGTTTTAATACGATTTGCAAAAGAATACGGAATCCCAATAGGCCTAAAGCCAATACGGTATTCCAACACGGTTTGGGCTTCGTATTAAGGCTATAGTCCAAGGTTTAGTAAAAAGGTTGAACCCAAAAACCTAGACTGCTGATTATTAAGAATGATTTTACAAAGAAAGAGTTTGACTCTAATTTATGTATGTTGTGGTTAGTGGCGGACGGTCCTTGGCCTAATCGCAGATCTAAATTTTGAACTTAGTTTTAATACGATTTGCAAACCAATACGGAATCCCAATACGGTGCTAAGCCAATACGGTATTCCAACACGGTTTGGGCTTTGTATTAAGGCTATAGTCAAGGTTTAGTGAAAATGGTATCAGAGCAAGGACTTAAGATTTGATAATAATTGTCATTATGTTTATTTTATAAAAAATGGATAATCTTCCATTATCATCTGTATCCTCTTTATCATCATCATATGATAAAAATAAATTAAAAGAAGAATATGATATTCCTCAAGATATTGATCTACTTAATAAGTGGACAATTCCGAAAATTTCACCATCTGTTATTTATAAATATGGTTTATTTGATAATATTGTATCAAAATATGTTGTTAAAACAATTATAGGAGGATTCATCAGATTGGAGACAGTATATAGATCTATAAAAATATGTATTTTGTTTTAATAAATGAATTTCATTTTTAAAATTTTTTATTTCATCATTTTGAATATGCTGAATGCTTTAACATTAAATGTTAAAATTCATGGTTATAATTATGTACCTGGATCTAAACTTATATGTTTATGTTATAGAGTTTGTTTTAAACTGCTCTCTACTTTGAATCCAAAGTGTAAATTGATTAATAATCATTCTGAAGAAACAATTTTAATTGAGACTAATTTTAATAATTCTCAGATTATAACTGTTCTTCTTAAATGGAATGAAATTCAATTTCCGATCATTGGATTATAAATAAAGGCATTTCTTCTTCATCTCATGCTAAAATATTACACAAAGATGATCCTCGATTATATCTACCCCCGATGGACAAATTGTTCTTGATTTGATAAATCGAATATTCCATCTAGACATAGTCTCTTATACACATCTAGATGTGTATAAGAGACAGGCAGTAGGTAAAACTTCTCAATCTCGTTTTCTTTAGCGATGATAATTATATTCTGCGCACGGTCAAAACTGCATGTATAAGAGACAGATATAATCCCAGTCCACCATAGGAAAGTGATTGTTGTTTTACATACAAATGAAAATAATATAATTAGACCAATTCATAAAAATGAATTAGATAAGGAAATTCCTACTGAATCTGAATTAGATTTTAATTTATGACTACTGTTATAGATTTTAGTCCCGGTTCAACTGCAAGACAGTTAATAAAACAAGAATTTTATTCTTTACAATGGAAAGAATTTAGACAATGGTTTTTCGAGGTTTATACATCTCAAGACCTTGATAATATATCAAAAGAATTTTATGAATTCACTGCTTTACATAATAAAATTATTCCTTTTGTTCCTTGGTTCATAACTACTTATTTGAATAATTATATTAATATTTTGGAAAGAAGTAGATGAAATTCCTGATGGAAAACAATCTACGGAGTTATATCCTCCACAAAAATTATTTACTTTACCAAATAATACTTCTATTTCATTTAATGCTTTTCAAAAGTTAACAGAAAATAATATGTTACCTGTTACTTTGCAACATATTAATAATATGTATCAACAAAATAATTATACTAATATTTTTATTAAAGTTTTAGGTGAACAAATTAGTTCTCTTCATAATAAAATGGATAAATTATTTTCTTTAATAACAAAGATTTCAAATTCTATTTCGACTAATAGTCAAAATCATGATTTTCATGAAATTGCAAAAGCTTCTTTGCAACCTCCACCTATCATTAATGGTTTTAATTTTAAACCTATTTCTGACTTAGAAAAACTTTTAGATGAAAAGTTTTCTTCATTAAAAATCTAATGTGTATAAGAGACACATTTGTAATCTTGGAATAATAAAGGAAAAGTAATTTCAGGATGAAATTAAAATTTTCTGTCAATGAAAATATTTAAGTTTATTAAAGCTAGGCACTGATAGTGTTACTATATTTCTTCTGATGATAATTATGAGCGGGTTCTGATGATCAAATTCATATACATGATCATTCTACAGATTCTGATAATATTATTTGTAATACATCATCTCCTGTTATAATACTTGTAATAGTAATAATATTACTACTATTTTGAATGATAACATTCTTTCTCAATTTCAAGATTTTCAAATAAATATGATTACAAATGATAATATTCTTGAGTTATTAACTCAAATACAAGATAATGATATTCGATCAAAAATTTTAGATTGGGCATCTTCATCTACATCTGCCTCATCATCTTCTCCATCTTCTTCTCATAAATCGAATTCAGTTGTAATAAATTCTGAACCTTATACAATGTTAGAAATTAAAAATAGGATTGGTAAATTATATCAATCACAAGAAACAGGAATCACATTAGCAAATTTGCATGATGAAATAAAAAATTTGAAAAATGAAATTCATTTATTAAAACAAAATAATATTTTTATAGATAATAGACTTTCTTTTGTTGAAAAATCTTTTAATAAAGGAAAAGTAAATAGTTAAACCGATAGAAAATATTTCTTCCAGTAATACTAAAAATCAATTTGATAATTTTCTAAATATTATGCAAATTGTAACATCTCATAGACAGGTATTACCACTATCTTGAATTGAACATGATTTCTTAGTGAATCGATTGCCATGATTGATAGTGGTGCTGATCTTTGTTGTATTCAAGAAGGTTTAATACCTACTAAATATTATAAAAAGACTGCTCATACTTTACTGATGCTTGGTGATAAACTAGAAATTAATTATAAAATTCCAATCGCTTATATTTGTCAAGATAATATCTCTTAAGTCCTTGCTCCTGTCTCTTATACACATCTAGATGTGTATAAGAGACAGCTACAAAATTGAATAAAGATTTGTTAAGAATATTATTAAATTTGGATCAATAAAATTATTACTGGTTATATTAAAATGCAAGAAATTTATTTTCAGTTTATAACTGATACTCTTACTAGAGATATAAATTCTCTTATTGCATTGAATAAATATTAAAATATTTGCATTAATAATTTCTTTGATAAAAAATTAATTATATTCTTAACAAATCTTTATTCAATTTTGTAGATAGCATTTCTCAGATAAAGGATGACTAATGAAGCCAGTTCCTCTTCTTGTCACATGACATCTTCGAAAGCAAGAGAAAAATTCAAAAAATTTCTGGAAAATATTCCACCTATGGATTATACAAATATAGAATATCCTATTAGAAATTATTATAATCAAAATTATTATAATTATAAAAGAGATTTAATAAGAAGTAAAAATTATTTTCGTTCTAGAATTATTATAGCAAAAAATAGACTAGAACAAATAAAAAGAAGAATAATAGCTTTTGAATATACAAAAGAACAAGAACAAGATCCTATATGGACATATGCTGCATTAGCAAGAATATAATATAGAGCAAGCAGAAATAAATTTCTGTAAAAATATATATCATTCGAAAATAAAACAATTATATGAATTATCAATCTGATAAATATTTTAAGAATTTTACGAGTTTCATGAGACGTGGCGCTTCTCGGTCTCCTTATAGGGACGAGGTGGAAGACCCCATAATATCTAGGGAGGAAGACATTTATATAATTCGATATATCGGATTATCGGGATATGGATCCTCATCCACATCCCAAATTGATCTGGGTAATATCCCAAAAGATCATCCATTATATGGACAATTGCAAGAATACTTGCTACAACGATAAAGGTAATACCTATGCTTCGGTTATGTGTATAAGAGACAGCTGATTCTGTATAGGAAGTCTTATTGTATGTTTTTCAGAATAAAAATTTGTTCGCCTAAAACTTTAATAATTGCCAATGGCAAGATCAACCTTGGAAAATACTTCAAAGGTATTTGACTGATAAAATTATGTTTCCAGGCGAATCATATAAGACTCGCACATATTATGAAAAAATTCTTCTAAATAGTGAATCAGCTGATATTCAGCATTTTCAGCCTCCTATGGCTAATACTATTATTTATAATTTTTCAAAAATTAATTTTAACAGAAAATTATATCTTCTGAAGAATGGGGAATTTCTACCCTCACAGAAAAACAATGTTTTGTTGAAAAACAACAATCACTTTCCTATACTTATTGGGATTATATCCAAAGTTTTCATAAAACTTTTTATTACGAAAATTCTAAACACAAGCACACTTGGTTTATTGTATAAGAGACAGATATATATTATTTTCATTTATATGTGTATATCAATATTAGAAGCTGTCTCTTATAAACCCATTAAGGATTTTTTGTGATCAAGAATTTCGAGCAATCGTACAGCAGATATAAAAATCTTCAATTAAACCTTGAAAAATTATAAATAATAGGAAAATATGTCCTTTACTGACAGAAATAGCTACCATTTATTTCTTTCTTGAATTTTCAATCCCTTGGATTTATAAATGGGAACCTGAATTTGGATATACCCCTGATCATTTCCCTTGTTTATATCGAACCTATTATACCAAATTCTGGGATAAACTCATGAAAATAGACCCAGATACAAAACAATTATGTACACATTGGTCAAGAATTATTGGATCAAATAAAAGAAAAAATTCAAAGTTATATAGATACTACTTCAATTACCCGAGCAATGGAGCCAAGTCCTTTCAGGCATATTGCCAGAAAACTACAAGTGCAATCAGGCACTATGACAAAAGATGAAATTCATTGCTGCTTATATGGAGCAAGTGAAAGAACAATTAAAAGAGCATATTAAACAAGATCTTTCTATTGATCTCAATCAAATTGATGAAAATGCAAATGATGATAATGAATCATGTTCTTCAAAAGACAATTCAATGGACTCTAATAATTCATTCCAAATTGCTGGAGAATCACAACCAATTGAAAAGCCCGAAGATATTCTTCAAAGTGTTTTAGAAGCACTCAAGCAAAAGAAGCAATGAAGAAAAAGATTAGATGGTCAAAAATATTCAAGACAAATGTCGACATCAAAGTGGATCCCACACAACAGTAAATTCACTGTTCAAAAACTGTATAAACAGTAAAAATCACTGTGAATTCACGGATGAACAGTAAATACACTGTAGAAACAGTAATTTCACTCTACGGATTTCAAAAAATCCAACTGTACATTTAATTTTTTTTCGAATCCGATAGTCTATAAAAGCTCCCCATTTGTATAGCCGGGGAAGGTGTGCCTTTTAGTTTTCTAATCTTAGTTTCTTCTCTTCTCTTCTCCTATTGTATAATCTCTACTACTCTCTTGTAAATACTTTTAGTTTAATAAAGAAGAAGACCCGAGGTATTCCTCATCACCTCTTCGAGGTACCTTCTTCCCTTTCCCTTTTATTTTTGTTAAGTCGACATAATATGTCGCTAATTGTCATATGTTGGTTGTTATCTTATCTTAAGCGTTTGACGATACATAGATTATTTTGAACCCTTTCTTTAAAAACTTTAATAAAAATATTAGTATAATTATTTTGTTGATACATTTTATTAATATGTTGCAAAGTAACAGGTAACATATTATTTTCTGTTAACTTTTGAAAAGCATTCTCTTATACACATATTATTTGGTAAAGGAAGGCAACATAGCAAGAATAAATTAAATATTTTCATTGACAGAAAATTTTAAAGGTAAAAAAAGGTTGAGCCCAAAAACCTAGACTTCTAATTATTAAGAATGATTTTACAAAGAAAGAGTTTGACTCTAATTTATGTATGTTGTGGTTAGTGGCGGACGGTCCTTGGGCTAACCGCCTGATCTAAATTTTGAACTTAGTTTTAATACGATTTGCAAACCAATACGGAATCCCAATACGGCCTAAAGCCAATACGGTATTCCAACACGGTTTGGGCTTCAGATAAGGCTATAGTCCAAGGTTTAGTAAAAGGTTGAACCCAAAAACCTAGACTGTCTCTTATACACCTAATATCTGTCTCTTATACACATCTAGATGTGTGAAAGAGACAGGATCCTGTCTCTTATACACATCTAGATGTGTATAAGAGACAGATCTAAATTTTGAACTTAGTTTTAATACGATTTGCAAACCAATACGGAATCCCAATACTCAGAGTACCAGGTGCTAAGCCAATACGGTATTCCAACACGGTTTGGGCTTTGTATTAAGGCTATAGTCCAAGGTTTAGTGAAAATGGTATCAGAGCAAGGACTTAAGATTTGATAACAATTGACATAGATGTTTATTTTATAAAAAATGGATAATCTTCCATTATCATCTGTATCCTCTTTATCATCATCATATGATAAAAATAAATTAAAAGAAGAATATGATATTCCTCAAGATATTGATCTACTTAATAAGTGGACAATTCCGAAAATTTCACCATCTGTTATTTATAAATATGGTTTATTTGATAATATTGTATCAAAATATGTTGTTAAAACAACAGAAAAATCAATTCCTTTAAATTCTGATGAACATGTTATACAATTATTAGATCATAATGATACATTCTTATAAATCTGCATAAATTTAATTTTATGCATATTGGTTTAGTGCAAATTGCTTTTAAACCTTTAACTTTAAAAGGTTTACCTGAATCATTTATAGCTGTACGATTCATCTGTATTTTAATGTTTATCCTAATTTATAATTATCAGGATCTGATGTTAATATACTTGATGCTTTAACATTAAATGTTAAAATTCATGGTTATAATTATGTACCTGGATCTGAACTTATATGTTTATGTTATAGAGTTTGTTTTAAACTGCTCTCTACTTTGAATCCAAAGTGTAAATTGATTAATAATCATTCTGAAGAAACAATTTTAATTGAGACTAATTTTAATAAATCTCAGATTATAACTAGACAACCAATTAAATGGAATGAAATTCAATTTCCTGATCATTGGATTATAAATAAAGGCATTTCTTCTTCATCTCATGCTAAAAATATTACACAGCATGATCCTCAGATTATATCTACCCCTGATGGACAAATTGTTCTTCGATTTGATAAATCGAATATTCCATCTAGACATAGTATTGGTTCTAGATAAGACTTAGAATCAGACATCCTTAGAGGACATTTTCAGTAACCTCAATCTCGTTTTCTTTAGCGATGATAATTATATTCCTGCACGGTCAAAACCTGCATCATTACATACAATTGATGATAATATTTCATCTACTTCTAATATTGATCATTTACATATAAATGAAAATAATATAATTAGACCAATTCATAAAAATGAATTAGATAAGGAAATTCCTACTGAATCCGAATTAGATTTTAATTTATGACTACAGTTATAGATTTTAGTCCCGGTTCAACTGCAAGACAGTTAATAAAACAAGAATTTTATTCTTTACAATGGAAAGAATTTAGACAATGGTTTTTCGAGGTTTATACATAATAAGACCTTGATAATATATCTAGATGTGTATAAGAGACAGGTATAATAATAAAATTATCAACCTTTTGTTCCTTGGTTCATAACTACTTATTTGAATAATTATATTAATATTTTGGAAAGATCATATCAATTTCCTGATGGAAAACAATCTACGGTCATCTAAATAGTTATATCCTCCACAAAAATTATTTACTTTACCAAATAATACTTCTATTTCATTTAATCTTGTTCAAAAGTTAACGAAAATAATATGTTACATTACTCTGCAACATATTAATAATATGTATCAACAAAATAATTATACTAATATTTTTATTAAAGTTTTAGGTGAACAAATTAGTTCTCTTCATAATAAAATGGATAAATTATTTTCTTTAATAACAAAGATTTCAAATTCTATTTCGACTAATAGTCAAAATCATGATTTTCATGAAATTGCAAAAGCTTCTTTGCAACCTCCACCTATCATTAATGGTTTTAATTTTAAACCTATTTCTGACTTAGAAAAACTTTTAGATGAAAAGTTTTCTTCATTAAAAATTAATACTCTTAATTTTGAAAATAATTTGCAATCTTCTCTAATAAAGGAAAAGTAATTTCAGATGAAATTAAAAATGAAATTTATAAAATTATAGTTACGGATAATAATCCTAGCAATCGATAGTGCATCTAGATACAAATATTACAGACCTACTATTACTACTATCTTGAATGATAACATTCTTTCTCAATTTCAAGAATATCAAAGAAATACAATACAAATGATAATATTCTTGAGTTATTAACTCAAATACAAGATAATGATATTCGATCAAAAATTTTAGATTGGGCATCTTCATCTACATCTCCTCATCATCTTCTCCATCTTCTTCTCATAAATCGAATTCGATTGTAATAAATTCTGAACCTTATACAATGTTAGAAATTAAAAATAGGATTGGTAAATTATATCAATCACAAGAAACAGGAATCACATTAGCAAATTTGCATGATGAAATAAAAAATTTGAAAAATGAAATTCATTTATTAAAACAAAATAATATTTTTATAGATAATAGACTGTCAGGATATTTGAAAAATCTTTTAATAAAGGAAAAGAAATAGTTAAACCGATAGAAAATATTTCTTGAGTAATACTAAAAATCAATTTGATAATTTTCTAAATATTATGCAAATTGTAACATCTCATAGATGGTATATAAAAATTAAATTTTTAATTGATAATGATTTCTTAGCTGAATCAGTTGCCATGATTGATAGTGGTGCTGATCTTTGTTGTATTCAAGAAGGTTTAATACCTACTAAATATTATAAAAAGACTGCTCATACTTTACGGTCTGCTTCTGGTGATAAACTAGAAATTAATTATAAAATTCCAACTGCTTATATTTGTCAAGATAATATCTGCATTCCTCAGACATTTTTACTTGTTAAAAATCTGATGAATCCTCCTATTATATTAGGAACTCCTTTTATTAATGCTTTATATCCTATTAAAAATTTGGATAATAATGGTTTTACTGGTTATTATAAAAACCAAGAAATTTATTTTCAGTTTATAACTGATACTCTTACGTAGAGATATAAATTCTCTTATTGCATTAAAATATTTGCATTAATAATTTCTTTGATAAAAAATTAATTATATTCTTAACAAATCTTTATTCAATTTTGTAGATAGCATTTCTCAGATAAAGGCTGACTAGTCCAAGGTCTTCTTGTCACATGACATCTTCGAAAGCAAGAGAAAAATTCAAAAAATTTCTGGAAAATATTCCACCTATGGATTATACAAATATAGAATATCCTATTAGAAACGAGCATTATAATCAAAATTATTATAATTATAAAAGAGATTTAATAAGAAGTAAAAATTATTTTCGTTCTAGAATTATTATAGCAAAAAATAGACTATAACAAATAAAAAGAAGAATAATAGCTTTTGAATATACAAAAGAACAAGAACAAGATCCTATATGGACATATACTGCATTACAGCAAGAATATAATATAGAGCAAGCGAAATAAATTTACGTAAAAATATATATCATTCAAAATAAAACAATTATATGAATTATCTTTATAAGACTATTGTAATATCTAGGGGAGGAAGACATTTATATAATTCAGATATATCTGGATTATCAGGATATGGATCCTCATCCACATCCCAAATTGATCTGGGTAATATCCCAAAAGATCATCCATTATATGGACAATTGCAAGAATACTTGCTACAACAAAGATAAAGGTAATACCTATGCTTCGGTTACTGAAAATGAATCTGAATCTGATTCCAAGTCTTATTATATGAGACCAGAAAAAGAAATTATATTTCTTCTTGATGAAAAAGATTGCCAATGGCAAGATCAACCTTGGAAAATACTGTATTATTTGACTGATAAAATTACAAATTTTTGCAAAGATTAGAAGACCGCACATATTATGAAAAAATTCTTCTAAATAGTGAATCAGCTGATATTCAGCATTTTCAGCCTCCTATGGCTAATACGACGTGGCAGTTCTCAATCTATCCCCAATTGGTTTATCCATTGGTGGACTACTCATGGACCCTCAGTAAAAATTTTACCTGAGCCATTTCTTCAATTATACCATTCTTGGATAAAAATTTCACCTATCCTTAAAAAGTTATACTCCCAGGAAAATATTCCTTTACCCACAGAAATAGCTACCACATATTTCTTTCTTGAATTTTCAATCCCTTGGATTTATAAATGGGAACCTGAATTTGGATATACCCCTGATCATTTCCCTTGTTTATATCGAACCTATTATACCAAATTCTGGGATAATGTACTCATGAAAATAGACCCAGATACAAAACAATTATTTGGTCAAGAATTATTGGATCAAATAAAAGAAAAAATTCAAAGTTATAAGAGACTAGTCTATAACCAATACTATGTATAGATGAGACAGTAGTATTACTGCCCCGAGGTATTCCTCATCAGCCTCTTCTGAGGTACCTTCTTCCCTTTCCCTTTTATTTTTGTTAAGTCCTGACATAATATGTCAGGCTAATTGTCATATGTTGGTTGTTATCTTATCTTAAGCGTTTGACGATACATAGATTATTTTGAACCCTTTCTTTAAAAACTTTTTAATAAAAGGTTTTCTAGGTTCGGTTCTTTAAAGTTTTCGGGCATGTTATATTTAATTTATGATTGGTTCTGATTATTAAGAATGATTTTACTAGAAAGAGTATGACTCTAATTTATGTATGTTGTGGTTAGTGGCGGACGGTCCTTGGCCTAATCGCCAGATCTAAATTTTGAACTTAGTTTTAATACGATAAAGAGATTGCAAACCAATACGGAATCCCAATACGGTGCTAAGCCAATACGGTATTCCAACACGGTTTGGGCTTTGTATTAAGGCTATAGTCCAAGGTTTAGTGAAAATGGTATCAGAGCAAGGACTTAAGATTTGATAACAATTGACATAGATGTTTATTTTATAAAAAATGGATAATCTTCCATTATCATCTGTATCCTCTTTATCATCATCATATGATAAAAATAAATTAAAAGAAGAATATGATATTCCTCAAGATATTGATCTACTTAATAAGTGGACAATTCCGAAAATTTCACCATCTGTTATTTATAAATATGGTTTATTTGATAATATTGTATCAAAATATGTTGTTAAAACAACAGAAAAATCAATTCCTTTAAATTCTGATGAACATGTTATACAATTATTAGATCATAATGATATTGATTCTTATAGATCTGTAAATTTAATTTTATGCATATTAGTTTAGTTCTAATTGCTTTTAAACCTTTGGTAAAAGGTTTATTGTCCTTTATTAAGGAATAGCTGAATACGAGATGAATAATCTTATTAAGGATATAACATATTTTTATCAAATACAATTATTCTGGCCAAAATTCCAGGTTTATTTTACCATTATCCATAATTTACAATTATCTTTATCTGATGTTAATATACTTGATGCTTTAACATTAAATGTTAAAATTCATGGTTATAATTATGTACCTGGATCTAAACTTATATGTTTATGTTATAGAGTTTGTTTTAAACTGCTCTCTACTTTGAATCCAAAGTGTAAATTGATTAATAATCATTCTGAAGAAACAATTTTAATTGAGACTAATTTTAATAAATCTCAGATTATAACTAGACAACCAATTAAATGGAATGAAATTCAATTTTCTGATCATTGGATTATAAATAAAGGCATTTCTTCTTCATCTCATGCTAAAAATATTACACAAAGATGATCCTCGATTATATCTACCCCGATGGACAAATTGTTCTTCGATTTGATAAATCGAATATTCCATCTTGTCTCTTATGACACATCTAGATGTGTATAAGAGACAGGTCATCAATAACACTACCATTGAACATAATATAATCAACCAATCCACGAGGCAAGAATCCAGAAGTGTCACTAAAACCGAATCAATTAGATTTTAATTTATGACTAATGTTATAGATTTTAGTCCGGTTCAACCGCAAGACAGCTTAATAAAACAAGAATTTTATTCTTTACAATGGAAAGAATTTAGACAATGGTTTTTCGAGGTTTATACATCTCAAGACCTTGATAATATATCAAAAGAATTTTATGAATTCACCGCTTTACATAATAAAATTATTCCTTTTGTTCCTTGGTTCATAACTACTTATTTGAATAATTATATTAATATTTTGGAAAGATCATATCAATTTCTGATGGAAAACAATCTACGGAGTTATATCCTCCACAAAAATTATTTACTTTACCAAATAATACTTCTATTTCATTTAATGCTTTTCAAAAGTTAACGAAATTTCTGTCTCTTATTTACAACAGATTGGAGAATATGTCTCAATACAATAATTATACTAATATTTTTATTAAAGTTTTAGGTGAACAAATTAGTAAAATTCATAATAAAATGGATAAATTATTTTCTTTAATAACAAAGATTTCAAATTCTATTTCGACTAATAGTCAAAATCATGATTTTCATGAAATTGCAAAAGCTTCTAAGGCAACCTTCTGTGGAAGATAATTTTAAACCTATTTCTGACTTAGAAAAACTTTTAGATGAAAAGTTTTCTTCATTAAAAATTAATAGTATAAGAATTTTGAAAATTATCCGTAATCTATCTCCTAATAAATTTCATTTTTAATCGATGTTGGAATAATTTCTTATTGATACACTCTATACTTGCGGATGCGTTAATCCTTGCATGCTGTAGTCTTACTAGTAAAATTTAGATCTGGCGATTAGGCCAAGGACCGTCCGCCACTAACCACAACATACATAAATTAGCGTCAAACTCTTAATACATATGTTGCCTTACAGTGTAATACTTGTAATAGTAATAATATTACTACTATTTTGAATGATAACATTCTTTATCAATTTAAGATTTTCAAATAAATATGATTACAAATGATAATATTCTTGAGTTATTAACTCAAATACAAGATAATGATATTCGATCAAAAATTTTAGATTGGGCATCTTCATCTACATCTGCCTCATCATCTTCTCCATCTTCTTCTCATAAATCGAATTCAGTTGTAATAAATTCTGAACCTTATACAATGTTAGAAATTAAAAATAGGATTGGTAAATTATATCAATCACAAGAAACAGGAATCACATTAGCAAATTTGCATGATGAAATAAAAAATTTGAAAAATGAAATTCATTTATTAAAACAAAATAATATTTTTATAGATAATAGACTTTCTTTTGTTGAAAAATCTTTTAATAAAGGAAAAGAAATAGTTAAACCGATAGAAAATATTTCTTCTTATAATACTAAAAATCAATTTGATAATTTTCTAAATATTATGCAAATTGTAACATCTCATAGATGGTATATAAAAATTAAATTTTTAATTGATAATGATTTCTTAGCTGAATCAGTTGCCATGATTGATAGTGGTGCTGATCTTTGTTGTATTCAAGAAGGTTTAATACCTACTAAATATTATAAAAAGACTGCTCATACTTTACGGTCTGCTTCTACGTGATAAACTAGAAATTCTCTTATACACATCCAACTGCTTATATTTGTATGAGATAATATCTGCATTCCTCAGACATTTTTACTTGTTAAAAATCTGATGAATCCTCCTATTATATTAGGAACTCCTTTTATTAATGCTTTATATCCTATTAAAAATTTGGATAATAATGGTTTTACTGGTTATTATAAAAACCAATGAAATTTATTTTCAGTTTATAACTGATACTCTTACTAGAGATATAAATTCTCTTATTGCATTAAAATATTTGCATTAATAATTTCTTTGATAAAAAATTAATTATATTCTTAACAAATCTTTATTCAATTTTGTAGATAGCATTTCTCAGATAAAGGATGACTAATGAAGCCAGTTCCTCTTCTTGTCACATGACATCTTCGAAAGCAAGAGAAAAATTCAAAAAATTTCTGGAAAATATTCCACCTATGGATTATACAAATATAGAATATCCTATTAGAAATTATTATAATCAAAATTATTATAATTATAAAAGAGATTTAATAAGAAGTAAAAATTATTTTCGTTCTAGAATTATTATAGCAAAAAATAGACTAGAACAAATAAAAAGAAGAATAATAGCTTTTGAATATACAAAAGAACAAGAACAAGATCCTATATGGACATATGCTGCATTACAGCAAGAATATAATATAGAGCAAGCAGAAATAAATTTCTGTAAAAATTATATTATTTTCATTAAAGATAATTGTAAATGAAAAAGATTGCCAATGGCAAGATCAACCTTGGAAAATACTGTCAAAGGTATTTGACTGATAAAATTATGTTTCCAGGCGAATCATATAAGACTCGCACATTATTTATGAAAAAATTCTTCTAAATAGTGAATCAGCTGATTTTCCAAGATTTTCAGCCTCCTAAGGCTAGTACAATGATTTATGAACTCGTAACAACTTAAATTATAAGAAAATGATCTCTTCTGATATTACCCAGATCAATTTGGGATGTGGATGAGGATCCATATCCTGATAATCAACAATCACTTTCCTATACTTATTGGGATTATATCCAAAGTTTTCATAAAACTTTTTATTACGAAAATTCTAAACACAAGCACACTTGGTTTATTAAACTGTGCTCAAATATCCTATCTCAATCTATCCCCAATTGGTTTATCCATGAGATGGACTACTCATATTACCCTCAGTAAAAATTTTTCCACAGGTATAAATGTGTAAAGAAGGATTATTCCATAATTTGATCTTGTCAGTTGAACCTTTTAAAGTTATACTCCCAGAAAATATTCCTTTACCCACATCTTCAAAAACATACCATGTATTTCTTTCTTGAATTTTCAATCCGCTGTCTCTTATACACATCTAGATGCAACAGGGAGATGATGTCTTACAAATTGTTTTATCAGGAATCAAGTATTTTTACAGCAATGAAGAAAAAGATTAGTGAATCAAAAATATTCAAGACAAATGTCGACATCAAAGTGGATCCCACACAACAGTAAATTCACTGTTCAATAACTGTATAAACAGTAAAAATCACTGTGAATTAACGGATGAATAAAAGAAATACACCGTAGAAACAAGATTTCACTCTACGGATTTCAAAAAATCCAACCGTACATTTAATTTTTTTTCGAATCCGATAGTCTATAAAAGCTCCCCATTTGTATAGCCGGGGAAGGTGTGCCTTTTAGTTTTCTTTTCTTAGTTTCTTCTCTTCTCTTCTCCTATTGTACATCTCTACTACTCTCTTGTAAATACTTTTAGTTTAATAAAAGAAGAAGACCCCGAGGTATTCCTCATCAGCCTCTTCTGAGGTACCTTCTTCCCTTTCCCTTTTATTTTTGTTAAGTCCTGACATAATATGTCAGGCTAATTTTGATATGTTGGTTGTTATCTTATCTTAAGCGTTTGACGATACATAGATTATTTTGAACCCCTTTATTAGGAGAAGATTTTTAATCTAAAATTTTTAGGTTCGGTTCTTTAACTTAGTAATCAGGCATGTTATATTTAATTTATGATTGTTGGCCTGGGAAGTACCCGCTTAGCCGATGAGTGAAGGCGTTTAGGGGAAAAGGAAGGCAACATAGCAAGAATAAATTAAATATTTTCATTGACAGAAAATTTTAAAGGTAAAAAAAGGTTGAGCCCAAAAACCTAGACTTCTAATTATTAAGAATGATTTTACAAAGAAAGAGTTTGACTCTAATTTATGTATGTTGTGGTTAGTGGCGGACGGTCCTTGGGCTAACCGCCAGATCTAAATTTTGAACTTAGTTTTAATACGATTTGCAAACCAATATGGTATCCCAAGACGGCCTATAGCCAATACGGTATTCCAAGGACCGTTTGGGCTTCGTATTAAGGCTATAGTCCAAGGTTTAGTAAAAAGGTTGAACCCAAAAACCTAGACTGCTGATTATTAAGAATGATTTTACAAAGAAAGAGTTTGACTCTAATTTATGTATGTTGTGGTTAGTGGCGGACGGTCCTTGGCCTAATCGCCAGATCTAAATTTTGAACTTAGTTTTAATACGATTTGCAAACCAATACGGAATCCCAATACGGTGCTAAGCCAATACGGTATTCCAACACGGTTTGGGCTTTGTATTAAGGCTATAGTCCAAGGTTTAGTGAAAATGGTATCAGAGCAAGGACTTAAGATTTGATAACAATTGACATAGATGTTTATTTTATAAAAAGGAGTTCCTAAAGAGACAGCTATTATTCTTCTTTTTATTAAAAGGTTTACTGAATCATTTATAGTCTTTACGAGATGCTCGTAATCTTGATTGGAAAAATCCTTAATCGGTATTATACAATCGATCCGCCGATGGTCCAGTTTATTTTAATGTTTATCCTAATTTACAATTATCTTTATCTGATGTTAATATACTTGATGCTTTAACATTAAATGTTAAAATTCATGGTTATAATTATGTACCTGGATCTAAACTTATATGTTTATGTTATAGAGTTTGTTTTAAACTGTATCTACTTTGAATCCAAAGTCTAAATGATTAATAATCATTCTGAAGAAACAATTTTAATTGAGACTAATTTTAATAAATCTCAGATTATAACTAGACAACCAATTAAATGGAATGAAATTCAATTTCCTGATCATTGGATTATAAATAAAGGCATTTCTTCTTCATCTCATGCTCAAAATATTACACAAAGATGATCCTCAGATTATATCTACCCCTGATGGACACATTAAGAAATTGTTCTTCGATTTGATAAATCGAATATTCCATCTAGACATAGTATTGGTTCTAGACCATCATCATCTAGACATCCTTATAGGACATTTTCTTCTCAATCTCAGTTTTCTTTAACTGATGATAATTATATTCCTGCACGGTCAAAACCTGCATCATTACATACAATTGATGATAATATTTCATCTACTTCTAATATTGATCATTTACATATAAATGAAAATAATATAATTAGACCAATTCATAAAAATGAATTAGATAAGGAAATTCCTACTGAATCTGAATTAGATGATAATGGTTATAACTACTCTATGTCTAGTCCCGGAAGTTTGAGAAAACTGATATAAACAAGAAAATGTGTATTAAGGATAGAAAGATGATTAGACAATGGTTTTTCTGTCTCTTATACACATCTAGATGTGTATAAGAGACAGAATTCAAAAGAATTTTATGAATTCACTGCTTTACATAATAAAATTATTCCTTTTGTTCCTTGGTTCATAACTAGATTATTTGAATACCTTTGAAGTATTTTGGAAAGATCATATCAATTTCCGATGGAAAACAATCTACGGAGTTATATCCTCCACAAAAATTATTTACTTTACCAAATAATACTTCTATTTCATTTAATGCTTTTCAAAAGTTAACGAAAATAATATGTTACATTGTTACTTTGATACATATTATTAATATGTATCAGAGTAATAATTATACTAATATTTTTATCTAAAGTTTTAAGTGAACAAATTAGTTCTCTTCATAATAAAATGGATAAATTATTTTCTTTAATAACAAAGATTTCAAATTCTATTTCGACTAATAGTCAAAATCATGATTTTCATGAAATTGCAAAAGCTTCTTTGCAACCTCCACCTATCATTAATGGTTTTAATTTTAAACCTATTTCTGTCTCTTAGAAAAACTTTTAGATGAAAAGTTTTCTTCATTAAATTATTAATACTCTTAATTTTGAAATTAGATTTGCAATCTTCTCCTAATAAAGGAAAAGTAATTTCAGATGAAATTAAAAATGAAATTTATAAAATTATAGTTACGGATAATAATCCTAGCACTGATAGTGTTACTAGTATTTCTTCTGATGATAATTATGATTCTGATGATCAAATTCATATACATGATCATTCTACAGATTCTGATAATATTATTTGTAATACATCATCTCCCTGTTGTAATACTTGTAATAGTAATAATATTACTACTATTTTGAATGATAACATTCTTTCTCAATTTCAAGATTTTCAAATAAATATGATTACAAATGATAATATTCTTGAGTTATTAACTCAAATACAAGATAATGATATTCGATCAAAAATTTTAGATTGGGCATCTTCATCTACATCTTATCATCATCTTCTCCATCTTCTTCTCATAAATCGAATTCGATTGTAATAAATTCTCGGAATTGTCCACTTATTAAGTAGATCAATATCTTGAGGAATATCATATCTGTCTCTTATAGAATCACATTAGCAAATTTGCATGAAATTTATTAATTAAGCTATGAAATTAAAATAATAATAGACTTTCTTTTGTTGAAAAATATTTTAATAAAGGAAAAGAAATAGTTCTCCGATACAAAATATTTCTTCCAGTAATACTAAAAATCAATTTGATAATTTTCTAAATATTATGCAAATTGTAACATCTTAGATGGTATATAAAAATTAAACCACTAATCAATCATGGATTTCTTAGTGAATCTTGCCATGATTGATAGTGGTGCTGATCTTTGTTGTATTCAAGAAGGTTTAATACCTACTAAATATTATAAAAAGACTGCTCATACTTTACTGGTGCATTCAGTGATAAACTAGAAATTAATTATAAAATTCCAATGCTTATATTTGTCAAGATAATATCTCGCATTCCTCGACATTTTTACTTGTTAAAAATCGATGAATCCTCCTATTATATTAGGAACTCCTTTTATTAATGCTTTATATCCTATTAAAAACTATCTACAAAATTGAATAAAGAAATGTTCTGGAAAATATTCCACCTATAGATTATACAAAGATAGAATATCCTATTAGAAATTATTATAATCAAAATTATTATAATTATAAAAGAGATTTAATAAGAAGTAAAAATTATTTTCGTTCTAGAATTATTATAGCAAAAAATAGACTAGAACAAATAAAAAGAAGAATAATAGCTTTTGAATATACAAAAGAACAAGAACAAGATCCTATATGTTTAAAATATAGAGCAAGCGAAATAAATTTCGTAAAAATATATATCATTCGAAAATAAAACAATTATATGAATTATCAATCGATAAATATTTTAAGAATTTTACGAGGTTTCATGAGACGTGGCGGTTCTCGGTCCTCCTTATAGGGACGAGGTGGAAGACCCCAAGAATATCTAGGGAGGAAGACATTTATATAATTGAGATATATCGGATTATCGGGATATGGATCCTCATCCACATCCCAAATTGATCTGGGTAATATCCCAAAAGATCATCCATTATATGGACAATTGCAAGAATACTTGCTACAACAAAGATAAAGGTAATACCTATGCTTCTTCTTGAAAATGAATCGATTCGATTCTAAGTCTTATTATATGAGACCGTAAAAGAAATTATATTTCTTCTTGATGAAAAGATTGCCAATGGCAAGATCAACCTTGGAAAATACTTCAAAGGTATTTGATGATAAAATTATGTTTCCAGCGAATCATATAAGACTCGCACATATTATGAAAAATTCTATTAAGTAGATCAATATCTTGAGAAATATCATTTTCAGCCTCCTATGGCTAATACTATTATTTATAATTTTTCAAAAATTATTTTTAAGAAAATTATATCTTCTGAAGAATGGGGGATTTCTACCCTCACAGAAAAACAATGTTTTGTTGAAAAACAACAATCACTTTCCTATACTTATTGGGATTATATCCAAAGTTTTCATAAAACTTTTTATTACGAAAATTCTAAACACAAGCACACTTGGTTTATTAAACTGTGCTCAAATATCCTATCTCAATCTATCCCCAATTGGTTTATCCATTGGTGGACTACTCATGGACCCTCAGTAAAAATTTTACCTGAGCCATTTCTTCAATTATACCATTCTTGGATAAAAATTTCACCCATTCTTGAAAAGTCTAGACTGTAGGAAAATATTCCTCTACCCACAGAAGATAGCTACCATTTATTTCTTTATGAATTTTCAATCCCTTGGATTTATAAATGGGAACGGGAAATGATCAGGGGTATAACCAAATTCGGGTTCCCATTTATGAATCCAAGGGATTGAAAATTCAAGAAAGAAATAAATTTGCTTTTGCTGATGTGTCTAAAAGATCTTGAACAATTCTTATAGCTCTTTCAAGATCTTTCTAATTGATCTCAATCAAATTGATGTGATAAGAAATGCAAATGATGATCATGAATCATTTTCTTCAAAAGACAATTCAATGGACTCTAATAATTCATTCCAAATTGGAAAGCATTAATTGAAGAATATCTTCGGGCTTTTCAATATCTGTCTCTTATACACATCTAGATGTGTATAAGAGACAGTATTATGCAAGGACTTAACAAAATCAGATAAGGGAAAGGGATCCAGGTACCTCAGAAGAGGCTGATGAGGATCCCACTCAACAAAAATTCACTGTTCAAAAGTGAATAAGGTCTGTCTCTTACTACACATCTAGCTGTGTATAATACACATCTAGATAGAAACAAAGATATTCACCGTAGAAACATAATTTCACATGCGGATTTCAAAAAATCCAACCGTACATTTAATTTTTTTCGAATCCGATAGTCTATAAAAGCTCCCCATTTGTATAGCCGGGAAGGTGTGCCTTTTAGTTTTCTTTTCTTAGTTTCTTCTCTTCTCCTCCTATTGTACATCTCTACTACTCTCTTGTAAATACTTTTAGTTTAATAAAAGAAGAAGACCCCGAGGTATTCCTCATCAGCCTCTTCTGAGGTACCTTCTTCCCTTTCCCTTTTAATTTTGTTAAGTCCTGACATAATATGTCAGGCTAATTGTCATATGTTGGTATGTTATCTTATCTTAAGTGTTTGACGATGCATAGATTATTTTGAAATGTATGACTTATTCTTCTTTTTCTTTTTAATAATCAGCATCTAGATATCTATAATAACCTTATTTACAATTAGCCTGACATATTATGTCAGGACTTAACAAAAATAAAAGGGAAAGGGAAGAGTGAAGGCGTTTAGGGGAAAAGGAAGGCAACATAGCAAGAATAAATTAAATAGTTTAAGAGAAACATTATATATAAATCAGAAAATTTTAAAGGTAAAAAGGTTGAGCCCAAAAACCTAGACTGCTGATTATTAAGAATGATTTTACAAAGAAAGAGTTTGACTCTAATTTATGTATGTTGTGGTTAGTGGCGGACGGTCCTTGGGCTAATCGCCAGATCTAAATTTTGAACTTAGTTTTAATACGATTTGCAAACCAATACGGAATCCCAATACGGCCTAAAGCCAATACGGTATTCCAACACGGTTTGGGCTTCGTATTAAGGCTATAGTCCATCACTGCTTTACATAATAAAATTATTCCTTTTGTTCCTTGGTTCATAACTACTTATTTGAATAATTATATTAATATTTTGGAAAGATCATATCAATTTCCTGATGGAAAGCAATCTACGGAGTTATATCCTCCACAAATATTATCCAAGGGACCAAATAATACTTCTTTTCATTTATATGTAAATGATCAATATTAGAAAATAATATGTTACCTATTACTCTGCAACATATTAATAATATGTATCAACAAAATAATTATACTAATATTTTTATTAAAGTTTTAGGTGAACAAATTAGTTCTCTTCATAATAAAATGGATAAATTATTTTCTTTAATAACAAAGATTTCAAATTCATTTGCAAATAATTAGATAAAACTAAGATTTTTGAATTTCTATAAAAGCTTCTTAGCAAAAAATAACCTAGTCCGTCAATGGTTTTAATTTAAAATATATTTCTGACTTAAAAATACTTTTAGATGAAAAGTTTTCTTCATTAAAAATTAATACTCTTAATTTTGAAAATAATTTGCAATCTTCTCCTAATAAAGGAAAAGTAATTTCAGATAAAATTGTAATCTAGAAAAATGAAATTTATAAAATTATAGATACGGATAATAATCCTAGCACTGATAGTGTTACTAGTATTTCTTCTGATGATAATTATGATTCTGATGATCAAATTCATATACATGATCATTCTACAGATTCTGATAATATTATTTGTAATACATCATCTCCCTGTTGTAATACTTGTAATAGTAATAATATTACTACTATTTTGGATAATAATCAAAATAAAGAATATTATAACATTCTTTCTCAATTTCAAGATTTTCAAATTAATATGATTACAAATGATAATAATTTTGAGTAAATAACTCAAATACAAGATAATGATATTCGATCAAAAATTTTAGATTGGGCATCTTCATCTACATCTGCCTCATCATCTTCTCCATCTTCTTCTCATAAATCGAATTCAGTTGTAATAAATTCTGAACCATATACAATGTTAGAAATTAAAAATAGGATTGGTAAATTATATCAATCACAAGAAACAGGAATCACACTAGCAAATTTGCATGATGAAATAAAAAATTTATTAAATGACATTCATTTATTAAAACAAAATAATATTTTTATAGATAATAGACTTTCTTTTGTTGAAAAATCTTTTAATAAAGGAAAAGAAATAGTTAAACCGATAGAAAATATTTGTATTCCAGTAATACTAAAAATCAATTTGATAATTTTCTAAATATTATGCAAATTGTAACATCTCATAGATGGTATCTTGAATATAAGGTATTGATTCATCTGATCGTTTTTAACAATGCAATATTTTGATGACAATAGTGTTAAAGCATCAAGTTATATTAACATCAGATATAATAATTGCAAAATAGGATAAACAAAATGATCATAAGTTACGGTCTGCTTCTGGTTCCCATTTAGAAATTAATTATAAAATTCCAATCGCTTATATTTGTCAAGATAATATCTCGCATTCCTCGACATTTTTACTTGTTAAAAATCATGAATCCTCCTATTATATTATACTCATTTTGAAAATACTTTCTATCCTATTAAAAACATGGAGTAAAACCATTATTATCCAAATTATTTAATAGGATATAAATATTATTAATAAGTTTATAACTGATACTCTTACTAGAGATATAAATTACCTCAGAAGAGGCTGATGAGGCATTAATAATTTCTTTGATAAAAATTAATTATATTCTTAACAAATATTTATTCAATTTTGTAGATAGCATTTCTCGATAAAGGATGACTAATGAAGCCGATTCCTCTTCTTGTCACATGACATCTTGAAAGCAAGAGAAAATTCAAAAATTTCGGAAAATATCAAAGAAATTATTAATGCAAATATAGAATATCCTATTAGAAATTAAAGATAATCAAAATTATTATAATTATAAAATCTAGATTTGATAAGAAGAAAAATTAATATTTTCGTTCATTAGAGAATTATTTAGCAAATAAAGACTAGAACAAATTATTGTCTCTTATAATAGCTTTTGAATATAAGAACAAGAATAATTCCTATATGGTCTCCTTTTGAATTCTTTTGATATATTATCTTATACAGGGACTGTCTCTTATACACATCTAGATGTGTATAAGAGACAGATTTATGTGCGAGTCTTATATGATTTGCCTACAACATAATTTTATCAGTCAAATACCTATGAAGTTCGGTTACTGAAAATGAATCTGATTCTGATTCTAAGTCTTATTATATGAGACCAGAAAAAGAAATTATATTTCTTCTTGATGAAAAAGATTGCCAATGGCAAGATCAACCTTGGAAAATACTTCAAAGGTATTTGACTGATAAAATTATGTTTCCAGGCGAATCATTTCTTTATAAGACTCGCACATATTATGAAAAAATTCTTCTAAATAGTGAATCAGCTTATGATCTAATAATCAGTATAACATGGTTAATAATAGTATCTAGAATCTTATAAACATCTAGAAGTTATAAAATTATATCTTCTGAAAATGGTAGCTATTTCTGTGGGTAGAGGAATATTTTCCTGAAAAACAACAATCACTTTCCTATACTTATTGGGATTATATCCAAAGTTTTCATAAAACTTTTTATTACGAAAATTCTAAACACAAGCACACTTGGTTTATTAAACTGTGCTCTGAATATCCTATCTCAATCTATCCCCAATTGGTTTATCCATTGGTGGACTACTCATGGACCCTCAGTAAAAATTTTACCTGAGCCATTTCTTCAATTATACCATTCTTGGATAAAAATTTCACCCATTCTTAAAAAGTTATACTCCCAGGAAAATATTCCTCTACCCACAGAAATAGCTACCATTTATTTCTTTCTTGAATTTTCAATCCCTATCAAAAGTCAAGATTTTTACTGAGGGTCCATGGGCTGTCTCTTATACACATCTAGATGTGTATAAGAGACAGATATCAAATTCTGGGACAAACTCATGAAAATAGACCCAGATACAAAACAATTATTTGCTCAGGAAAAATTTTTAATGAGGAAAAAATTCGAAGTTATATAGATACTAACTAAGAATTACCCAAGACAAAAAACACATCCTTTCAGGCATATTGCCAGAAAACTACAAGTGCAATCAGGCACTATGACAAAAGATGAAATTGTTGCTGCTTATATGGAGCAAGTGAAAGAACAATTAAAAGAGCATATTAAACAAGATCTTTCTATTGATCTCAATCAAATTGATGAAAATGCAAATGATGATAATGAATCATGTTCTTCAAAAGACAATTCAATGGACTCTAATAATTCATTCCAAATTGCTGGAGAATCACAACCAATTGAAAAGCCCGAAGATATTCTTCAAATTGTTTTAGAAGCTGTCAAGAAAAAGAAGCAGGATGAAGAAAAAGATCAGATGATCAAAAATATTGTGACAAATGTCGACATCAAAGTGGATCCTCTTACAACAGTAAATTCACTGTTCAAAAACTGTCTCTTACACAAATCTAGATGTGAATTCAAGATGAACAGTAAATACACTGTAGAATTACAGTAAAATTAAGAGTATTAATTTTTAATGAAGAAAACTTTTCATCTAAAAGTTTTGTACAATAGGAGGAGGAAGGCACACAGAAACTAAGCTTACAAATACACATCTAGTCTGTGTATATGATTTTACATCTAGATGTGGATCTACCTGTCTCTTATACACATCTAGAATGTAAGATACTCTCTTGTAATTATTTTATTTAATAAAGAAGAAGACTGAGGTATTCCTCATCACCTCTTCGAGGTACCTTCTTCCCTTTCCCTTTTAATTTATTAAGTCGACATAATATGTCGAGGCTAATTGTCATATGTTGGTTGTTATCTTATCTTAAGTGTTTGACGATGCATAGATTATTTTGAACCCTTTCTTTAAAAACTTTTTAATAAAAGGTTTTCTAGGTTCGGTTCTTTAAAGTTTTAGTGATCTATTTAATTTATGATTGTTGGCACAGGAAGTACCCGCTTAGCCGATGAGTGAAGGCGTTTAGGGAAAAGGAAGGCAACATAGCAAGAATAAATTAAATAGTTTCCTTGACAGAAAATTTTAAAGGTAAAAAGGTTGAGCCCAAAAACCTAGACTGCTGATTATTAAGAATGATTTTACAAAGAAAGAGTTTGACTCTAATTTATGTATGTTGTGGTTAGTGGCGGACGGTCCTTGGGCTAATCGCCAGATCTAAATTTTGAACTTAGTTTTAATATGATTTGCAAACCAATACGGAATCCCAATACGGTGCTAAGCCAATACGGTATTCCAACACGGTTTGGGCTTTGTATTAAGGCTATAGTCCAAGGTTTAGTGAAAATGCCCGTATTGGCTTAGCACCGTATTGGGATTCCGTATTGGTTTGCAAATCGTATTAAAACTAAGTTGCTAAGCCAATAAGGTTTTCTACCTTTTACTTGCTCCATATAAGCACTGTCTCTTATACACATCTAGATGTGTATAAGAGACAGGGTCCTACACATAATATGTCATACTAGTTGTGAATCATAAGTGTATAGGTTATTGGGAAACTCTATAGCATAAACATATAAGAAAGGGAAGAAGGTAAAGAGGTCAATAGATCTTCTTCTTTTATTAAACTAAAAGTATTTACAAGAGAGTAGTAGAGATGTACAATAGGTTATTTATAAGGATAACTTATAGTTATTTATAAATATGGTTTATTTGATAATATTATATCTAAATATGTTGTTAAAACAACAGAAAAATCAATTCCTTTAAATTCTGATGAACATGTTATACAATTATTAGATCATAATGATATTGATTCTTATAGAACTGCTGGTAAATTTAATTTTATGCATATTGGTTTAGTGCAAATTGCTTTTAAACCTTTAACTTTAAAAGGGTTTACTCGAATCATTTATAGGCTCACGAGATGCTCGTAATCTTGATTGGAAAAAATCCTTAATGGGTATTATACAATCCATCTGCCAATGGTCCATTTATTTTTAGGTATTACCTTTATGCTGTAGAGTTTGTTTTAATGCAATCAAGTATATTTAAATTGATTCTTCAAATTGTGTATTACATCATAAACATTAAAACAATTCAAAGTTGAGACCAGATTAAAACAAATCTATAAGATCTGTCTCTTATACACATCTAGATGTGTATAAGAGACAGGTATAATCCATAGGTGGAATCTTCATTGCTTCTTTTTCTTGAGTGCTTTTGAAACTGTCTCTTATACATCAGGAAATTGAATTATATCTAGATTTAATGGACAAATTAGTTATTCGATTTGATAATTCGAATATTCCATCTAGAATTGTATTGGTTCTAGACCATCATGTGTATAAGACAGGTCTTATAGGACATTTTCTTCTCAATCTCAATTTTCTTTAACTGATGATAATTATATTCCAAAAAGAAATAAAAAATTTTGAAGTCAAATTAAAAAAAATTCATAAAAATAAATTAGATAAGGAAATTCCTACTGAATCTGAATTAGATTTTAATTTATGACTACAGTTATAGATTTTAGTCCCGGTTCAACTGCAAGACAGTTAATAAAACAAGAATTTTATTCTTTACAATGGAAAGAATTTAGACAATGGTTTTTCGAGGTTTATACATCTCAAGACCTTGATAATATATCAAAAGAATTTTATGAATTCACTGCTTTACATAATAAAATTATTCCTTTTGTTCCTTGGTTCATAACTACTTATTTGAATAATTATATTAATATTTTGGAAAGATCATATCAATTTCCTGATGGAAAACAATCTACGGAGTTATATCCTCCACAAAAATTATTTACTTTACCAAATAATACTTCTCTAACAGAAAATTATTTTTGTTTACCTAATCATATTAATAATATGTATCAACAAAATAATTATACTAATATTTTTATTAAAGTTTTAGGTGAACAAATTAGTTCTCTATATAATAAAATGGATAAATTATTTTCTTTAATAACAAAGATTTCAAATTCTATTTCGACTAATAGTCAAAATAATGATTTCCATGAAATTGCAAAAGCTTCTTTGCAACCTCCACCTATAATTAATGGTTTTAATTTTAAACCTATTTCTGACTTAGAAAAACTTTTAGATGAAAAGTTTTCTTCATTAAAAATTAATACTCTTAATTTTGAAAATAATTTGCAATCTTCTCCTAATAAAGGAAAAGTAATTTCAGACTGAAATTATAAACTCAATAATTCTTATAAGAGACATAAACCAACTAATAATAATGATACATACCCTGGTTTAAAAGAAATATATGAATGGAATTTAGATGGTTATACTGATAGACAAATTAGTAATTTAATACATAGAATGGGTAAAATTTTTTGTAAAAAGCAAATAATAATAATGATAAACGTGTTGCTTCAATGATAGTTCTGGATTTACTTGGTCAACTAAAAGGATGGTGGGATAATTATTTTACCCAAGATAATAGAGATACAATTTTAAATGCTGTTAAATCAGAATCAAATACATCTCAGGTTACTGAAGATGCAGTTTATACACTTATGATTAATATTCTAGATCATTTTACAGGACGTTATACAATTAATCATGAAAATATTCGTTCTTTATTAAATGGATTAAGATGTAAAACTCTTACATCTTTTAGATGGTATAAAGATACAATAGGAGGAGAGAAGAGAAGAAACTAAGAAAAGAAAGAGTTCAATTCGTATGATTATTATACTTATGGAAAATTAGTTGGCACTTGTGTACAAGAAGGCATAGCCTTATGTAATGAAATTAGATTAAATCAACAGTTAAAAAGACAGCAATGAACTGAAAAAAGACAATTAGGACAATTTTGTAGCCAATTTGGGTTAGAAAATATTTCTTCCACGACAAAATCATATCAGAGACCTTCATGGCGTAAAGGTAAAAGGTCAACACCCATTAGATCAAAAGAAAAACAAAAAGAAAAGCGAGAATTTATAAAAACAGAGAGAATCTCAACCTAAAAAATTTAGGAAAAAACCAATTAAATGTTATAAATGTGGCAAAACAGGTCATCTAGATGTGTATAATTGTACTGAAAATAAAAAAGAAAAAATTAAGAAATTAGATTTAGACGACGAAATAAAAAATGAAATTTATTATGTATTATAGAAACACATACAGATGATAGTATTGATAGTAATACTAGTATTTCTTCTTCTGATGATTGTGATTCTGATCATGAGTTCATATACATGATCATAATTATACAGATTCTGATAATATTATTTGTAATACATCATCTCCTTGTTGTAATACTTGTCATAGTAATAATGATAATAATCATGATAAAGAATATTATAACATTCTTTCTCAATTTCAAGATTTTCAAATTAATATGATTACAAATGTAAATAATACCCCCTGTCTCTTATACACATCTAGATGTACAAGAGAATAATGATTTTCCTAGTCATTATGAAAAACAAGAAATTTATTTCTAGTTTATAACTAATATTGTTACTCAAAAATATTTTATTAATTTTAGAAATTAATAATTTCGTTATTTTAATTATCCTCTTACAAAATTTTATTCAATTTTGTAGGATGACTAATGAAGCCAGTTCCTCTTCTTGTCACATGACATCTTCGAAAGCAAGAGAAAAATTCAAAAAATTTCTGGAAAATATTCCACCTATGGATTATACAAATATAGAATATCCTATTAGAAATTATTATAATCAAAATTATTATAATGCATTATATATTTCTTCTATATATATATAATCTAGATGTTCAGAATTATTATAGCAAAAAATAGACTAGAACAAATAAAAAGAAGAATAATAGCTTTTGAATATACAAAAGAACAAGAACAAGATCCTATATGGACATATGCTGCATTACAGCAAGAATATAATATAGAGCAAGCAGAAATAAATTTCTGTAAAAATATATATCATTCAAAAATAAAACAATTATATGAATTATCAATCTGATAAATATTTTAAGAATTTTACAGGTTTCATGAGACGTGGCAGTTCTCAGTCTCCTTATAGGGGACGAGATGGAAGACCCCCAGTAATATCTAGGGGAGGAAGACATTTATATAATTCAGATATATCTGGATTATCAGGATATGGATCTTCATCCACTTCCCAAATTGATCTGGGTAATATCCCAAAAGATCATCCATTATATGGACAATTGCAAGAATCTTATACAACAGCATAAAGTATAATACCTATGCTTCGGTTACTGAAAATGAATCTGATTCTGATTCTAAGTCTTATTATATGAGACCAGAAAAAGAAATTATATTTCTTCTTGATGAAAAAGATTGCCAATGGCTCTTATCAACCTTGGAAAATGTATAAAAGGTATTTGATGATAAAATTATGTTTCCAGGTGAATCATATATTATATTCTTGCTGTAATGCAGCATATGTCCATATATCACCGATATTCAGATTTTCAGCCTCCTATGGCTAATACTATTATTTATAATTTTTCAAAAATTATTTTTAAGAAAATTATATCTTGAAGAATGGGGATTTCTACCCTCACAGAAAAACAATGTTTTGTTGAAAAACAACAATCACTTTCCTATACTTATTGGGATTATATCCAAAGTTTTCATAAAACTTTTTATTACGAAAATTCTAAACACAAGCACACTTGGTTTATTAAACTGTGCTCAAATATCCTATCTCAATCTATCCCCAATTGGTTTATCCATTGGTGGACTACTCATGGACCCTCGAATCAGATTATACCAAGATCCAGGAGTAGACAGAATTATTCATTCTTTTATAAAAACTTCACCCATATAAAAGTTATACTCCCAGGAAAATATTCCTCTACCCACAGAAATAGCTACCATTTATTTCTTTCTTGAATTTTCAATCCCTTGGATTTATAAATGGGAACCCGAATTTGGTTATACCCCTGATCATTTCCCTTGTTTATATCGAACAGATGATCAAATAGTAATTTCACTATTCATAGTTACTGTTTAAATAGTAAAATCACTGTGCATTCACGGATTTACTGTATCAGATCCAGGATAATGAACCATGTTCTTCAAAAGACAATTCAATGGACTCTAATAATTCATTCCAAATTGCTGGAAAATCACAAGCAATTGAAAAGCCCGAAGATATTCTTCAAAGTGTTTTAGAAGCACCCAAGCAAAAGAAGCAATGAAGAAAAAGATCAGATGATCAAAAATATTCAAGACAAATGTCGACATCAAAGTGGATCCCACACAACAGTAAATTCACTGTTCAAAAATTGTATAAACAGTAAAAATCACTGTGAATTCACGGATGAACAGTAAATACACTATAGAAACAGTATATTCACTGTAGAAACAGTAATTTCACTGTACGGATTTCAAAAAATCCAACTGTACATTTAATTTTTTTTCGAATCCGATAGTCTATAAAAGCTCCCCATTTGTATAGCCGGGGAAGGTGTGCCTTTTAGTTTTCTTTTCTTAGTTTCTTCTCTTCTCTCCTCCTATTGTACATCTCTACTACTCTCTTGTAAATACTTTTAGTCTTAATAAAAGAAGAAGACCCCGAGGTATTCCTCATCAGCCTCTTCTGAGGTACCTTCTTCCCTTTCCCTTTTATTTTTAAGTCCTGACATAATATGTCAGGCTAATTGTCATATGTTGGTTGTTATCTTATCTTAAGTGTTTGACGATGCATAGATTATTTTGAACCCTTTCTTTAAAAAACTTTTTAATAAAAGGTTTTCTAGGTTCGGTTCTTTAAAGTTTTCAGGCAGGATCTATTTAATTTATGATTGTTGGCCTGGGAAGTACCCGCTTAGCCGATGAGTGAAGGCGTTTAGGGGAAAAGGAAGGCAACATAGCAAGAATAAATTAAATAGTTTCCTTGATGAAAATTTTAAAGATAAAAAGGTTGAGCCCAAAACCTAGACTGCGATTATTAAGAATGATTTTACGGGGTCTTCTTCTTTGAAGAAGAAATACTAGTATTACTATCAATACTAGTTTCGTACTGTAAATTATACACATCTAGATCTGTATTTGAGATTTAGTATAAATACGATTTGCAAACCAATACGGAATCCCAATACGGTGCTAAGCCAATACGGTATTCCAAAACGGTTTGGGCTTTGTATTAAGGCTATAGTCCAAGGTTTAGTGAAAATGGTATCAGAGCAAGGACTTAAGATTTGATAACAATTGACATAGATGTTTATTTTATAAAAATTGATAATCTTAATTATCATCTCGTATCCTCTTTAAGTTCATCATATGATAAAAATAAATCTAAAATAAGAATATGATATTCCTCAAGATATTGATCTACTTAATAAGTGGACAATTCCGAAAATTTCACCATCTGTTATTTATAAATATGGTTTATTTGATAATATTATATCTAAATATGTTGTTAAAACAACAGAAAAATCAATTCCTTTAAATTCTGATGAACATGTTATACAATTATTAGATCATAATGATATTGATTCTTATAGAATTGCTGGTAAATTTAATTTTATGCATATTGGTTTAGTGCAAATTGCTCCCCTATAAGAGACAACTTGAAAGGTTTACCTGAATCATTTATAGGCTGCATGCGAGATGCTCGTAATCTTGATTGGAAAAAATCCTTAATGGGTATTATACAATCCATCGGCCAATGGTCCATTTATTTTAATGTTTATCCTAATTTACAATTATCTTTATCTCGATGTTAATATACTTGATGCTTTAACATTAAATGTTAAAATTCATGGTTACAATTATGTACACGGATCGAACTTATATGTTTATGTTATAGAGTTTGTTTTAAATCGCTCTCTACTTTGAATCCAAAGTGTAAATTGATTAATAATCATTCGAAGAAACAATTTTAATTGAGACTAATTTTAATAAATCTCGATTATAACTAGACAACCAATTAAATGGAATGAAATTCAATTTCCTGATCATTGGATTATAAATAAAGGCATTTCTTCTTCATTTCATGCTAAAAATATTACACAGCATGATCCTCAGATTATATCTACCCCTGATGGACAAATTGTTCTTCGATTTGATAAATCGAAAGAGATGTTCCATCTCGACATAGTATTGGTTCTAGATCATCATCATCTAGACATCCTTATAGGACATTTTCTTCTCAATCTCAGTTTTCTTTAACTGATGATAATTATATTCCTGCACGGTCAAAACCTGCATCATTACATACAATTGATGATAATATTTCATCTACTTCTAATATTGATCATTTACATATAAATGAAAATAATATAATTAGACCAATTGATAATGGGAAATTCTATTAGGATATTTATAGAAAACTTAATGGGAAGTGGATGTCCTATCCATATCCTGATGTCCAGATATATCTGAATTAGATAAATATAATTTATTTATAAAATTCGAATAAGTATATTGTTTAGATTTTTCCATGTAAATTTCAATAAAAGAAGTTGATCTAATACTATATATTTTCATCTATATGTAAATATCAGAGACAGAAGTAGATAGCAAGTATTCATGCAATTGTCTCTTATACACATCTAAACATAATTTTATCAGTTAATATTTTGTCTCTTATACACATCTATGATAGGTGGAGGAGGCAATAGAAGCTTAGATGGCTGTCATGAATATCATGAGTTTGACTATTAGTCGAAATAGAATTTGAAATCTTTGTTATTAAAGAAAATAATTTATTACCTATTACTCTGCAACATATTAATAATATGTATCAACAAAATAATTATACTAATATTTTTATTAAAGTTTTAGGTGAACAAATTAGTTCTCTACATAATAAAATGGATAAATTATTTTCTTTAATAACAAAGATTTCAAATTCTATTTCGACTAATAGTCAAAATCATGATTTTCATGAAATTGCAAAAGCTTCTTTGCAACCTTCACCTAGGATTAATGGTTTTAATTTTAACCTATTTAAAATTCGTTTATTCTTATTATTAATATGTTGCAGAGTAATATTTTCTGTCTCTAATACACATCTAGAACGTGTATAATTTTTACAGATTCACAAATTTTTTATAAGTTTGGTGATAAACCAACTATGTATCATTATTATTACCTCGTCCTACTCCTCAGGATATTTTGTTTGAGGAACAACAGCATATTATTAATAATAGTTATTCTGGAAAAGAAATATATGAATGGAATTTAGATGGTTATACTGATAGACAAATTAGTAATTTAATACATAGAATGCTTATGTATTCCACTGTAGCAAAAGCAAATAATAATAATGATAAACGTGTTGCTTCAATGATAGTTGCTGGATTTTCTGTCTCTTATACACATCTTGAGGAATATCTGTATAAGGCATACAGACATCTCTTATACATGTATCTTATAGACATGCTATTACTTTCTGGAATCAAAAACTCCAGAAAGAAAAAGATGCAGTTTATACACTTATGATTAATATTCTAGATCATTTTACAGGACGTTATACAATTAATCATGAAAATATTCGTTCTTTATTAAATGGATTAAGATGTAAAACTCTTACATCTTTTAGATGGTATTAAGATACTTTTCTTTCTGGTATATACAGTTTTTGAACTTCCAGAAAGTAATAGTCCTTATTGGAAAGCCAAATTTGTTGATGGTTTACCTCCTTTATTTGCTGAGCGCATTAAAAAGGCTCTTCGAAAAGATAATATTTCAATTCCGTATGATTATTATACTTATGGAAAATTAGTTGGCACTTGTGTACAAGAAGGCATAGCCTTATGTAATGAAATTAGATTAAATCAACAGTTAAAAAGACAGCAATTAACTGAAAAAAGACAATTAGGACAATTTTGTAGCCAATTTGGGTTAGAAAATATTTCTTCCACTTATACACATTCATATCAGAGACCTAAATTTTATAAATAAAAGATCAACACCCATGTCTCTTAAAGAACATCAAAAATAAAAGACAGAATTTGTCAAAAATAGAGAGAATCTCAACCTAAAAAATTTAGGAAAAAACCAATTAAATGTTATACATGTGGCAAAACAGGTCATATAGCTCCTAATTGTACTGAAAATAAAAAAGAAAAAATTAAGCATTATAGATTTAGACGACGAAATAAAAAATGAAATTTATAAAATTATAGAAACACATACAGATGATAGTATTGATAGTAATACTAGTATTTCTTCTTCTGATGATTGTGATTCTGATCAAGTTCATATACATGATCATAATTATACAGATTCTGATAATATTATTTGTAATACATCATCTCTTTGTTGTAATACTTGTCATAGTAATAATGATAATAATCATGATAAAGAATATTATAACATTCTTTCTCAATTTCAAGATTTTCAAATTAATATGATTACAAATGATAATAATTTTGAGTTAATAACTCAAATACAAGATAATAATGATTTTCCTAGTCATTATGAAAAACAAGAAATTTAGAGACAGTTTATAACTAATATTGTATTCCAAATAATTTTATAATCGTATTAGAAACTATAATTTCAGTCTATTATACATGTCTCTTGTGTACATGAATTTTATTCAATTTTGTAGGATGACTAATGAAGCCAGTTCCTCTTCTTGTCACATGACATCTTCGAAAGCAAGAGAAAAATTCAAAAAATTTCTGGAAAATATTCCACCTATGGATTATACAAATATAGAATATCCTATTAGAAATTATTATAATCAAAATTATTATAATTATAAAAAAGATTTGATAAGAAGTAAAAATTATTTTCGTTCTTGAATTATTATAGCAAAAAATAGACTAGAACAAATAAAAAGAAGAATAATAGCTTTTGAATATACAAAAGAACAAGAACAAGATCCTATATGGACATATGCTGCATTACAGCAAGAATATAATATAGAGCAAGCAGAAATAAATTTCTGTAAAAATATATATCATTCAAAAATAAAACAATTATATGAATTATCAATCTGATAAATATTTTAAGAATTTTACAGGTTTCATGAGACGTGGCAGTTCTCAGTCTCCTTATAGGGGACGAGGTGGAAGACCCCCAGTAATATCTAGGGGAGGAAGACATTTATATAATTCAGATATATCTGGATTATCAGGATATGGATCCTCATCCACATCAACATAGATGATTCTAAGTCTTATTATATGAGACCAGAAAAAGAAATTATATTTCTTCTTGATGAAAAAGATTGCCAATGGCAAGATCAACCTTGGAAAATACTTCAAAGGTATTTGACTGATAAAATTATGTTTCCAGGCGAATCATATAAGACTCGCACATATTATGAAAAAATTCTTCTAAATAGTGAATCAGCTGATATTCAGCATTTTCAGCCTCCTATGGCTAATACTATTATTTATAATTTTTCAAAAATTATTTTTAAGAAAATTATATCTTCTGAAGAATGGGGGATTTCTACCCTCACAGAAAAACAATGTTTTGTTGAAAAACAACAATCACTTTCCTATACTTATTGGGATTATATCCAAAATTTTCATAAAACTTTTTATTACGAGAAATCATCATAGGGACAAACTCATGAAAATAGACCCAGATACAAAACAATTATTTGGTCAAGAATTATTGGATCAAATAAAAGAAAAAATTCAAAGTTATATAGATACTACTTCAATTACCCGAGCAATGGAGCCAAGTCCTTTCAGGCATATTGCCAGAAAACTACAAGTGCAATCAGGCACTAATAATTATGACAAAAGATGAAATTGTTGCTGCTTATATGGAGCAAGTGAAAGAACAATTAAAAGAGCATATTAAACAAGATCTTTCTATTGATCTCAATCAAATTGATGAAAATGCAAATGATGATAATGAATCATGTTCTTCAAAAGACAATTCAATGGACTCTAATAATTCATTCCAAATTCTTTGCCGAGAATCACAACCAATTGAAAAGCCCGAGATCAATAGAAAGATCTTGTTTAATATGCTCTTTTAATTGTTCTTTCACTTGCTCCATATAAGGATATTACAACCTGTCTCTTATACACATCTTCCTGTGTATCCCACACAAGAGTAAATTCACTTGTTATCAAACTGTATAAAGACACATCTAGATGTGTATTCACGGATGAACATTAAATACACTGTAGAAACAGTAAATTCACTGTAGAAACAGTAATTTCACTGTACGGATTAAAAAAATGAGTTGTACATTTAATTTTATTTCGAATCCGATAGTCTATAAAAGGCCTCCCCATTTGTATAGCCGGGGAAGGTGTGCCTTTTAGTTTTCTTTTCTTAGTTTCTTCTCTTCTCTCCTCCTATTGTACATCTCCACTACTCTCTTGTAATTTTTTTATTTTAATAAAGAAGAAGACCCCGAGGTATTTCTCATCAGCCTCTTCTGAGGTAACCTTCTTCCCTTTCCCTTTTAATTTATTAAGTCCTGACATAATATGTCAGGCTAATTGTCATATGTTGGTTGTTATCTTATCTTAAATGTTTGACGATTCTAGCTATGTTAAACCTTCTTTAAAGAAAGGCATTGTAATATAATCTTGTTCTTGTTCTCGGTTCTTTAAAGTTTTCATTCTTCTATTTAATTTATGATTCTTAGCCTGGGAAGTACCCGCTTAGCCGATGAGTGTAGGCGTTTAGGGGAAAAGGAAGGCAACATAGCAAGAATAAATTAAATAGTTTCCTTGACAGAAAATTTTAAAGGTAAAAAGGTTGAGCCCAAAAACCTAGACTGCTGAGGGCTTATTAAAAATGATTTTACAAAGAAAGAGTTTGACTCTAATTTATGTATGTTGTGGTTATCTAGACGGTCCTTGGGCTAACCGCCTGATCTAAATTTTGAACTTAGTTTTAATACGATTTGCAAACCAATACGGAATCCCAATACGGCCTAAAGCCAATACGGTATTCCAACACGGTTTGGGCTTCGTATTAAGGCTATAGTCCAAGGTTTAGTGAAATGGTATCAGAGTAAGGACTTAAGATTTGATAACAATTGACATAGATGTTTATTTTATAAAAAATGGATAATCTTCCATTATCATCTGTATCCTCTTTATCATCATCATATGATAAAAATAAATTAAAGGAAGAATATGATATTCCTCAAGATATAGATCTACTTAATAAGACTGAAAATTCCGAAAATTATCACCATCTGTTATTTATAAATATGGTTTATTTGATAATATTATATCTAAATATGTTGTTAAAACAACAGAAAAATCAATTCCTTTAAATTCTGATGAACACATGTTATACAATTATTAGATCATAATGATATTGATTCTTATAGAACTGCTGGTAAATTTAATTTTATGCATATTGGTTTAGTGCAAATTGCTTTTAAATTAGGAATTTTAAAAGGTTTACCTGAATCATTTATAGCTGCATTTGAGATGCTCGTAATCTTGATTGGAAAAAATCCTTAATGGGTATTATACAATCGATCGGTTTAAAAGCAATTTGCACTAAACCAATATGCATAAAATTAAATTTACCAGCAGTTCTATAAGAATCAATATCATTATGATCTAATAATTGTATCTGTCTCTTATACACATCTAGATGTGTATAAGAGACAGTCTTTATGTTATAGAGTTTGTTTTAAACTGCTCTCTACTTTGAATCCAAAGTGTAAATTGATTAATAATCATTCTGAAGAAACAATTTTAATTGAGACTAATTTTAATAAATCTCAGATTATAACTAGACAACCAATTAAATGGAATGAAATTCAATTTCCTGATCATTAAAGAAAATTGAGATTGAGAAGAAAATGTTCTATAATTATGTCTAGATGATGATGGTCTAGAAAAGTACCTGCAATTACTACACATCTAGATGTGTAATTAGATACAATTGATATAACTTTTCAACTATGGGTGATATTGATTATACACATATAAATGAAAATAAAATGTTTTAGACCAATTCATAAAAATGAATTAGATAAGGAAATTCCTACTGAATCCGAATTAGATTTTAATTTATGACTACTGTTATAGATTTTAGTCCCGGATCAACTGCAAGACAGTTAATTGATAATAATATTGTTTGTAATACACCATCTCCTTGTTGTAATACTTGTAATAGTAATAATATTACTACTGTACTATTTTGAATGATAACATTCTTTCTCAATTTCAAGATTTTCAAATAAATATGATTACAAATGATCGGGTATTCTTGAGTTATTACACTCAAATACAAGTTAATGATATTCGATCAAAAACTTAGATTGGGCATCTTCATGTGTATCTGCCTCATCATCTTCTCCATCTTCTTCTCATAAATCGAATTCAGTTGTAATAAATTCTGAACCATATACAATGTTAGAAATTAAAAATAGGATTGGTAAATTATATCAATCATAAGAAACAGGAATCACCATTAGCAATCATTGCATGATGAAATTATAAATTTGAAAAATGAAAACCATTTATTTATAACAAATTTCTAGTTTATTATTAAATTTTTAATTGATAATGATTTCTTAGCTGAATCAGTTGCCATGATTGATAGTGGTGCTGATCTTTGTTGTATTCAAGAAGGTTTAATACCTACTAAATATTATAAAAAGACTTTGAATACTTTACGGTCTGCTTCTGGTAATAAACTAGAAATTAATTATAAAATTCCAACTGCTTATATTTGTCAAGATAATATCGCATTCCTCGAGACATTTTTACTTGTTAAAAATCGATGAATCCTCCTATTATATTAGGAACTCCTTTTATTAATACTTTATATCCTATTAAAAATTTGGATAATAATGGTTTTAGGTTATTATAAAAGTTTTTTAAAGAAAGGAGATGTGTATAAGAGACAGGTCTTACTAGAGATATAAATTCTCTTATTGCATTAAAATATTTGCATTAATAATTTCTTTGATAAAAAATTAATTATATTCTTAACAATTCTTTATTCAATTTTGTAGATAGCATTTCTCAGATAAAGGATGACTAATGAAGCCAATTCCTGCTGATTGTCATATGACACCTGAAAAAGCAAGAGAAGATTGTAAAAATTTCTGGAAAATATTCCATTATAAATATTATACAAATATAGAATATCCTATTAGAAATTATTATAATCAAAATTATTATAATTATAAAAGAGATTTAATAAGAAGTAAAAATTATTTTCGTTCTAGAATTATTATAGCAAAAAATAGACTAGAACAAATAAAAAGAAGAATAATAGCTTTTGAATATACAAAAGAACAAGAACAAGATCCTATATGGACATATGCTTACAGACAAAGAATATAATATAGAGCAAGCGAAATAAATTTCGTAAAAATATATATCATTCAAAAATAAAACAATTATATGAATTATCAATCGATAAATATTTTAAGTATTTTACGAGTTTCATGAGACGTGGCGCTTCTCGGTCTCCTTATAGGGACGAGGTGGAAGACCCCATAATATCTAGGGAGGAAGACATTTATATAATTCGATATATTCGGATTATCAGGATATGGATCCTCATCCACATCCCAAATTGATCTGGGTAATATCCCAAAAGATCATCCATTATATGGACAATTGCAAGAATACTTGCTACAACAGCATAAAGGTAATACCTATGCTTCGGTTACTGAAAATGAATCTGATTCTGATTCTAAGTCTTATTATATGAGACCAGAAAAAGAAATTATATTTCTTCTTGATGAAAAAGATTGCCAATGGCAAGATCAACCTTGGAAAATACTTCAAAGGTATTTGACTGATAAAATTATGTTTCCAGGCGAATCATATAAGACTCGCACATATTATGAAAAAATTCTTCTAAATAGTGAATCAGCTGATATTCAGCATTTTCAGCCTCCTATGGCTAATACTATTATTTATAATTTTTCAAAAATTATTTTTAAGAAAATTATATCTTCTGAAGAATGGGGGATTTCTACCCTCACAGAAAAACAATGTTTTGTTGAAAAACAACAATCACTTTCCTATACTTATCAAGATTATATCCAAAATTTTCATATTTACGAACTTTTTATTACGAAAATTCTAAACAGAAGCACACTTGGTTTATTAAACTGTGCTCAAATATCCTATCTCAAAATATCCCCAATTGGTTGATCCATTGGTGGACTACCCATGGACCCTCAGTAAAAATTTTACCTGAGCCATTTCTTCAATTATACCATTCTTGGATAAAAATTTCACCCATTCTTAAAAAGTTATACTCCCAGGAAAATATTCCTCTACCCACAGAAATAGCTACCATTTATTTCTTTCTTGAATTTTCAATCCCTTGGATTTATAAATTGGAAGCTAAATTTGTAGTTCTGTCTCTGATACACATCTAGATGTGTATAAGAGACAGCCATGAATATTATAGCATTATTACTTATATGGAGCAAGTGAAAGAACTCTTATAAAGAGCATATTAAACAAGATCTTTCTATTGATCTCAATCACTTTGATGAAAATGCATAATGATGATAATGAATCATGTTCTTCAAAAGACAATTCAATGGACTCTAATAATTCATTCCAAATTCTGTCTCTTATACACATCTAGATGTGAAAAGCCCGAAGATATTCTTCAAAGTGTTTTAGAAGCACTCAAGCAAAAGAAGCAATGAAGAAAAAGATCAGATGATCAAAAATATTCAAGACAAATGTCGACATCAAAGTGGATCCCACACAACAGTAAATTCACTGTTCAAAAACTGTATAAACAGTTAATTTATTCTTTCTTGTTGCCCTGTCTGTTTGCTAGTTGAAACAGTATATTCACTGTAGAAACAGTAATTTCACTGTACGGATTTCAAAAAATCCAACTGTACATTTAATTTTTTTTCGAATCCGATAGTCTATAAAAAGCTCCCCATTTGTATAGCCGGGGAAGGTGTGCCTTTTAGTTTTCTTTTCTTAGTTTCTTCTCTTCTCTCCTCCTATTGTACATCTCTACTACTCTCTTGTAAATACTTTTATATTTAATAAAAGAAGAAGACCCCGAGGTATTCCTCATCAGCCTCTTCTGAGGTACCTTCTTCCCTTTCCCTTTTATTTTTAAGTCCTGACATAATATGTCAGGCTAATTGTCATATGTTGGTTGTTATCTTATCTTAAGTGTTTGACGATGCATAGATTCTTGATTTGAACCCTTTCTTTAAAAACTTTTTAATAAATGGCTATACAGGTGGGGTTCTTTAAAGTTTTCAGGCAGGATCTATTTAATTTATATTGTTGGCCTGGGAAGTACCCGCTTAGCCGATGAGTGAAGGCGTTTAGGGGAAAAGGAAGGCAACATAGCACAGAATAAATTAATTAGTTTCAATGACAGAAAATTTTAAAGGTAAAAAGGTTGAGTTAAAAACTATTTAATTTATTAGAATTAAAATTGATTACTTTTCAAAGAGTTTGACTCTAATTTATGTATGTTGTGGTTAGTGGCGGACGGTCCTTGGGCTAACCGCCTGATCTAAATTTTGAACTTAGTTTTAATACGATTTGCAAACCAATACGGAATCCCAATACGGCCTAAAGCCAATACGGTATTCCAACACGGTTTGGGCTTCGTATTAAGGCTATAGTCCAAGGTTTAGTGAAAATGGTATCAGAGTATCTGATGTTAATATAAATGCTTTAACATTAAATGTTAAAATTCATGGTTACAATTATGTACCTGGTTCTGAACTTATATGTTTATGTTATAGAGTTTGTTTTAAACTGCTCTCTACTTTGAATCCAAAGTGTAAATTGATTAATAATCATTCTGAAGAAACAATTTTAATTGAGACTAATTTTAATAAATCTCAGATTATAACTAGACAACCAATTAAATGGAATGAAATTCAATTTCCTGATCATTGGATTATAAATAAAGGCATTTCTTCTATTCATCTCATGCTAAAAATATTACATCCTCAGATTATATCTACCCCTGATGGACAAATTGTTCTTCGATTTGATAAATCGAATATTCCATCTAGACATAGTATTGGTTCTAGACCATCATCATCTAGACATTCTTATAGGACATTTTCTTCTCAATCTCAATTTTCTTTAACTGATGATAATTATATTCCTGCACGGTCAAAACCTGCATCATTACATACAATTGATGATAATATTTCATCTACTAATATTGATCATTTACATATAAATGAAAATAATATAATTAGACCAATTCATAAAAATGAATTAGATAAGGAAATTCCTACTGAATCCGAATTAGATTTTAATTTATGACTACTGTTATAGATTTTAGTCCTGATCAAATTGCAAGACAGCTTAATTGATAATAATATTGTTTGTAATACACCATCTCCTTGTTGTAATACTTGTAATAGTAATAATATTACTACTATTTTGAATGATAACATTCTTTCTAATCAATTTCAAGATTTTCAAATAAATATGATTACAAATGATAATATTCTTGAGTTATTAACTCAAATACAATATAATGATATTCGATCAAAAATTTTAGATTGGGCATCTTCATCTACATCTGCCTCATCATCTTCTTCTCATAAATCGAATTCAGTTGTAATAAATTCTGAACCATATACAATGTTAGAAATTAAAAATAGGATTGGTAAATTATATCAATCACAAGAAACAGGAATCACATTAGCAAATTTGCATGATGAAATAAAACATTTTAAAAATGAAATTTATTTATTAAAACAAAACAATATTTTTATAGATAATAGACTTTCTTTTGTTGAAAAATCTTTTAATGAAGGAAAAGAAATAGTTAAACCGATAGAAAATATTTCTTCCGAATACTAAAAATCAATTTGATAATTTTCTAAATATTATGCAAATTGTAACATCTCATAGATTTATACAATTGAATTAAATTTATGAATTGATTATGATGAATTAGATGTATGAGAAGCCCTGTCTTGATAGTGGTGCTAGATCTGTATTGTAGACAAGAAGGTTTAATACACTACTAAATATTATAAAACAGTTTTTATCCAAGAATGGTAAACATACGTATAAGAGACAGATTCCAAAAAGCACTAGGATGATCAGCACAAATAGATTGTGAAAATTGTTCAGAAATAGATTTAATCTTTTCTTGAACTTTTGGTCCTCTTATTATATTAGGAACTCCTTTTATTAATGCTTTATATCCTATTAAAAATTTGGATAATAATGGTTTTACTGGTACTTATAAAAACCAAGAAATTTATTTTCAGTTTATAACTGATACTCTTACTAGAGATATAAATTCTCTTATTGCTTTAAAATATTCTCATTTAAATTCATTAACTTCAGAAATTTATAGTATTTCTATTTCTGATATTTTACAACAACCAAAAGTTCAAGAAAAGATTAAATCTATTTCTGAACAATTTTCACAATCTATTTGTGCTGATCATCCTAGTGCTTTTTGGAATAGACTAAAAAAGCATGTAGTTTTTCTTCAATATGAAGATAATTTTCATGAACAAGATATTCCTACTAAAGCTCGACCATGTCAAATGAATTCTGAATTTTTAGAATTTTGTAAAAAAGAAATTGACATTTTACTTCAGAAAGGTTTAATAAAACCTTCTCAATCTCCCTGGTCATGTACTGCTTTCTATGTTAATAACAAAGCTGAACAAGAGAGAGGTGTTCCTCGTCTTGTTATAAATTATAAACCCCTTAATAAAGTTTTAAGATGGATTAGGTATCCTATTCCAAATAAAAAAGATTTGCTACAAAAATTATATAAGGCCAATATATTTTCTAAATTTGATTTAAAATCAGGATATTGGCAAATTCAAGTTTTTAAAGATCATACTTATAGAACTGCATTTAATGTTCCTTTTGGACAATTTGAATGGAATGTTATGCCATTTGGATTAAAAAATGCTCCTTCTGAATTTCAGAAAATTATGAATGATATTTTTATTCCTTATATGGAGTTTTTTTTATCATTGTTTATATTGATGATATACTTGTTTTTTCTGAAACATTAGAACTACATTTCAAACACCTTGATTTATTCAAGAAATTAATTATACAAAATGGTTTAGTTATATCAAAACCAAAAATTTGTATATTTCAAACCAAAATTCGATTTTTGGGTCATTTTATCGAAAAAGGAAAAATTACACCTATTAATAGAGCAATCGAATTTGCATCTAAATTTCCCGATAAAATTTTAGATAAAAAACAACTTCAAAGATTTTTAGGAAGTTTGAATTATATTTCTCCTTATTATAAAAATCTTTCTCAAGATTTAGCTCCTTTATATGATAGATTAAAGCAAAATAATATTCCTTGGAATGATAAATTAACTAATTTACAAATCGTAGATGTGTATAAGAGACAACATTTACCATGTTTATCATTAGGCAAATCCTAAATAGTCAAAAATAATAGAAACTGATGCTTCTAACATAGGATTTGGTGGTATTTTAAAACAAATAAGGTTATCCGGATAATAAACAAATCTATTTGGTTAGATTTCATTCTGGAAAATGGACTAATAGTCAGAAAAAATATGCCACTGTTGCTCACGAAATGTTAGCAATAGTTAAATGTGTTTTAAAATTTCAAAATGATTTATATAATCAAAAATTTATAATAATTACTGATTCTCATTCAGTAAAATTTATGTTTAATAAAATTTAAAAATGATACATCTAAGCAAATGTTTGCAAGATGGCAAGCTCAATTAACTCCTTTTGATTTTGAAATATTTTATAAAAAAGGATCTGAGAATTCTCTACCTGACTTCTTATCTCGAGAATTTTTACAGGTTTCATGAGACGTGGCAGTTCTCAGTCTCCTTATAGGGGACGAGGTGGAAGACCCCCAGTAATATCTAGGGGAGGAAGACATTTATATAATTCGATATATGGATTATCGGGATATGGATCTTCATCCACATCCCAAATTGATCTGGTAATATCCCAAAGATCATCCATTATATGGACAATTGCAAGAATACTTGCTACAACGGCATAAAGGTAATACCTATGCTTGTTCTTGAAAATGAATCGAATCGATTCTAAGTCTTATTATATGAGACCGAGAAAAAGAAATTATATTTCTTCTTGATGAAAAAGATTGCCAATGGCAAGATCAACCTTGGAAAATACTTCAAAGGTATTTGACTGATAAAATTATGTTTCCAGGCGAATCAAATGGATGGATACATATTATGAAAAAATTCTTCTAAATAGTGAATCAGCTGATATTCAGCATTTTCAGCATCCTATGGCTAATACTATTATTTATAATTTTTCAAAAATTATTTTTAAGAAAATTATATCCTACTGAATCTGAATTAGATTTTAATTTATGACTACTGTTATAGATTTTAGTCACTTACACATCTAGATGTGTATAAGAGACAGAACCAATACTATGTCTAGATGGAATATTATTCTAAACACAAGCACACTTGGTTTATTAAATGCTCAAATATCCTATCTCAAAATATCCCCAATTGGTTTATCCATTGGTGGACTACCATGGACCCTCAAAAATTTTACAGGCCATTTCTTCAATTATACCATTCTTGGATAAAAATTTCACCCATTCTTAAAAGTTATACTCCCGGAAAATATTCCTCTACCCACGAAATAGCTACCATTTATTTCTTTCTTGAATTTTCAATCCCTTGGATTTATAAATGGGAACCGAATTTGGTTATACCTGATCATTTCCCTTGTTTATATCGATAATAGGCTGTCTCTTATACACATCTAGATGTGTATAAGAGACAGATTCTTGAAAAGAGCATTGTTTAAACAAGATCTTTCTAACCAAATAAAAGAAAAATTACAAGTTATATGATACTACTTCAATTACCCAAGCAATGGAGCCAAGTCCTTTCGGGCATATTGCCGAGAAACTACAAGTGCAATCGCACTATGACAAAAGATGAAATTGTTCTTGCTTATATGGAGCAAGTAATTAAGAACAATTAAAAGAGCATATTATTAAACAAGATCTTTCTATTGATCTCAATCAAATTGATGAAAATGCAAATGATGATAATGAATCATGTTCTTCAAAAGACAATTCAATGGACTCTAATAATTCATTCCAAATTGCTGGTGAATCACAACCAATTGAAAAGCCCGAAAATATTTTTCAAAGTGTTTTATAAGCACTCAAGCAAAAGAAGCAATAAAGAAAAGATCAGATGATCAAAATTATTCAAGACAAATGTCGACATCAAGGTGGATCCCACAAAACGGTAAATTCATTCAAGATTCATAAACAGTACCTATGCTTCGGTGTATGATTTTGAATCTGATCTTTTTGATTATAGCTTCTTAGTATAAGTGCTTCTAGAACACAGTAAAAATACTTTTCGGATTTTTCAATTCCTACTGTACATAATTTGAAAAATTTGACGTCCGGCTGCCTATAAAGACCTCAATTGTATAGCCGAGGAAGGTGTGCCTTTTAGTTTTGTTTACCTTTTAGTTTTGTGTGCCTTTTAGTTTTCTTTTCTTAGTATTCTTCTCTTCTCTCCTCCTATTGTACATCTCTACTACTCTCTTGTAAATACTTTTAGTTTAATAAAAGAAGAAGACCCCGAGGTATTCCTCATATATGAGATGTTACAATTTGCATAATATTTAGAAACTTATTTAATACGATTTGCAAACCAATACGGAATCCCAATACGGCCTTTAGCCAATATTTGTATTCTTAACACGGTCTGGGATTCGTATTAGAGGCTATAGTCCATGGTTTAGTGAAAATGTCTCATTTTCACTAAACCTTGTATAATAGTCTCTTATACAAAGCCCAAACCGTGTTGGAATACCGTATTGGCTTAGCACCATTTTAACTTGTTAAATATTGATGAATCCTCCTATTACTAGTTAGGAAATCCTTTGTGAATAAAGCCCAAGGACCGTCCGCCACTAACCACAACATACATAAATTATAGTCAAACTCTTTCTTTGTAAAATCATATCATTTTCACTAAACCATGGACTATGGGCTCAACCTTTTTACCTTTAAAATTTTCTGTCAAGGAAACTATTTAATTTATTCTTGCTATGTTGCCTTCCTTTTCCCCTAAACGCCTTCACTCATCGGCTAAGCGGGTACTTCCCAGGCCAAGAGACATAAATGAAATAGTTCCTCTTCTTGTCACATGACATCTTCGAAAGCAAGAGAACCTTTATTAAAAAGTTTTTAAAGAAAGGGTTCAAAATAATCTATGCATCGTCAAACACTTAAGATAAGATAACAACCAACATATGACAATTAGCTGACATATTATGTCGACTTAACAAAAATAAAAGGGAAAGGAAGAAGGTACCTCGAAGAGGTCATGAGGAATACCTCTTCTTCTTTATTAAACTAAAAGTATTTACAAGAGAGTAGTAGAGATGTACAATAGGAGGAGAGAAGAGAAGAAACTAAGAAAAGAAAACTAAAAGGCACACCTTCCTCGTGTATACAATTGAGGAATTTATAGGCAGCCGGACGTCAAATTTTTCAAATTATGTACACTATCATTTTTAAAATCCGAACAGTGAAATTACTGTTTCTACATAGAAATTTACTGTTTGTACAGTATTTGTACAGTAAATCCGTGAATACACAGTGATTTTTAGCTGTTTATACAGTAATCTTGAACAGTGAATTTACTGTTTTGTGGGATCCACCTTGATGTCGACATTTGTCTTGAATAATTTTGATCATCTGATCTTTTTCTTTATTGCTTCTTTTGCTTGAGTGCTTCTAAAACACTTTGAAGAATATCTTCGGGCTTTTCAATTGGTTGTGATTCACTGTTCAATTGTTGACTGAATCTTCAAACAGTCTAAAATTCCTGTCTCTTATACACATCTAGATGTGTATAAGAGACAGGTCACGCTTCTGGTGATGTCTCGTGGTTTTGCTTTTATAACAATGGACCTCCCACAAAACAGTAAATTCACTGTTCAAGATTACTGTATAAACCTGTCTCTTATATACATCTAGATGTGTATAAGAGACAGCTCATAAATCGAATTCAGTTGTAATAACTTGGCTCCATTGCTTGGGTAATTGAAGTAGTATCTATATAACTTAATTTTTCTTTTATTTGATCCAATAATTCTTGACCAAATAATTGTTTGTATCTGGTCTATTTTCATGAGTTTGTCCTAATTTGATATAATAGGTTCGATATAAACAAGGGAAATGATCGTGGGTATAACCAAATTCGGTTCCCATTTATAAATCCAAGGGATTGAAAATTCAAGAAAGAAATAAATGGTAGCTATTTCGTGGGTAGAGGAATATTTTCCGGGAGTATAACTTTTAAGAATGGGTGAAATTTTTATCCAAGAATGGTATAATTGAAGAAATGGCTCAGGTAAAATTTTTACTGAGGGTCCATGGGTAGTCCACCAATGGATAAACCAATTGGGGATATTTTGAGATAGGATATTTGAGCACAGTTTAATAAACCAAGTGTGCTTGTGTTTAGAATTTTCGTAATAAAAAGTTTTATGAAAACTTTGAATATAATCCCAATAAGTATAGGAAAGTGATTGTTGTTTTTCAATAAAACATTGTTTTTCTGTGAGGGTAGAAATTCCCCATTCTTCAGAAGATATAATTTTCCTCTGAATCATGATTGATAAGTCTTATAAATATGAGACCAGAAAAAGAGAAAATGCGAATATCACCGATTCACTATTTAGAAGAATTTTTCATAATATGTGCGAGTCTTATATGATTCGCTGAAACATAATTTTATCACCAAATACCTTTGAAGTATTTTCCAAGGTTGATCTTGCCATTGGCAATCTTTTCATCAAGAAGAAATATAATTTCTTTTTCTGGTCTCATATAATAAGACTTAGAATCAGAATCAGATTCATTTTCAGTAACCGAAGCATAGTCAAGTACTTTATACTGTTGTAGCAAATTATTGCAATTGTAATATAATGGATGATCATTTCTACATTTCTAGATGTGTATAAGAGACAGGCTTATGGTTGAAGATCCATATCCCGATAATCCGATATATCGAATTATATAAATGTCTTCCTCCTAGATATTACCGGGGTCTTCCACCTCGTCCCCTATAAGGAGACTGAGAACTGACACGCCTCATGAAACCTGTAAAATTCTTAAAATATTTATCAGATTGATAATTCATATAATTGTTTTATTTTTGAATGATATATATTTTTACAGAAATTTATTTCTGCTTGCTCTATATTATATTCTTGTAAATGCAAAGATATGTCCATATAGGATCTTGTTCTTGTTCTTTTGTATATTCAAAAGCTATTATTCTTCTTTTTATTTGTTCTAGTCTATTTTTTGCTATAATAATTCTAGAACGAAAATAATTTTTACTTCTTATCAAATCTTTTTTATAATTATAATAATTTTGATTATAATAATTTCTAATGTGCATATTCCTGTCTCTTATTCCACCTATGGATTATACATTTTCCGAAATTTTTGAATTTTTCTCTTGCTTTCAAGATGTCATGTGACAAGAAGAGGAACTGCTTCATTAGTCATCCTTTATAAGAGACAGTTAATATACTTGATGCTTTAACATTAAATGTTAAAATTCATGGTTATAATTTTTATCAAAGAAATTATTAATGCAAATATTTTAATGCAATAAGAGAACATACATAAATAGTAGAGTCAAACTCTTTCTTTGTAAAATCATTCTTAATGGTCAGCAGTTATCTATTATACACATCTCTCAGACATTTTTACTTGTTAGAAATCTGATGAATCCTCCTATTATATTAGGAACTACTTTTATTAATCGATTTTTAACAAGTAAAAATGTCGAGGAATGCGATATTATCTTGACAAATATAAGCAATTGGAATTTTATAATTAATTTCTAGTTTATCACGAAGGCATCAAAATGGGAACCCGAATTTGGTTATACCCCTGGATTAAACCTTGTTGAATACTGATCAATTATACAGCACCAAGATGGACTTAATGGCCTGTCTCTTATTCACATCTAAATCATTATCAATTAAAAATTTAATTTTTATATACCATCTATGAGATGTTATAATTTGCATAATATTTAGAAAATTATCAAATTGATTTTTAGTATTACTGGAAGAAATATTTTCTACCGGTTTTATTATTTCTTTTCCTTTATTAAAAGATTTTTCAACAATAAAAAGAAAGTCTATTATCTATAAAAATATTATTTTGTTTTAATAAATGAATTTCATTTTTTATATTTTTTATTTCATCATGCAAATTTGCTAGTGTGATTCCTGTTTCTTGTGATTGATATAATTTACCAATCCTATTTTTAATTTCTAACATTGTATATGGCTCAGAAGTTATTACAACTGAATTCGATTTATGAGAAGAAGATGGAGAAGATGATGAGGCGATGTAGATGAAGATGCCCAATCTAAAATTTTTGAAGTAATATCATTATCTTGTATTTGAGTTAATAACTCAAGAATATTATCATTTGTAATCATATTTATTTGAAAATCTTGAAATTGAGAAAGAATGTTATAATATTCTTTATTTTGATTATCATCCAAAATAGTAGTAACATTATTACTATTACAAGTATTACAACAGGGAGATGATGTATTACAAATAATATCATCAGAATCTGTAGAATTATGATCATGTATATGAATGTGATCATCAGAATCATAATTATTCATCAGAAGAAATACTAGTAACACTATCAGTGCTAGAATTATTATCCGTATCTATAATCTTATAAATTTCATTTTTAATTTCATTTGAAATTACTTTTCCTTTATTAGGAGAAGATTGCAAATTATTTTCAAAATTAAGAGTATTAATTTTTAATGAAGAAAACTTTTCATCTAAAAGTTTTTCAAAGTCAGAAATAGGTTTAAAATTAAAACCATTAATTATAGGTGGAGGTTGCAAAGAAGCTTTTGCAATTTCATGGAAATCATTATTTTGACTATAAGTCGAAATAGAATTTGAAATCTTTGTTATTAAAGAAAACTTTTAATTTATCCATCTTTCTCTTGTAATAGAACATAATTTGTTGTAATAAGAGACAAAATCCTAATCTAATTATATTAATCTTGATACACATTATTAATTTTCCGATGGTAAGCAGGTAACATATTATTTTCTGTTAACTTTTGAAAAGCATTAAATGAAATAGAAGTATTATTAGGTAAAGTAAATAATTTTTGTGGAGGATATAACTCCGTAGATTGCTTTCCATCGGAAAATTGATATGATCTTTCCAAAATATTAATATAATTGTTTAAATAAGTAGTTATAAACCAAGGAACAAAAGGAATTATTTTATTATGTAAAGCAGTGAATTCATAAAATTCTTTTGATATATTATCAAGGTCTTGAGATGTATAAACCTCGAAAAACCATTGTCTAAATTCTTTCCATTGTAAAGAATAAAATTCTTGTTTTATTAACTGTCTTGTAGTTGAACCGGGACTAAAATCTATAACAGTAGTCATAAATTAAAATCTAATTCAGATTTAGTAGGAATTTCCTTATCTAATTCATTTTATGAATTGGTCTAATTATATTATTTTCATTTATATGTAAAGGAAAAATTACACCTATTAATAGATATGTCTCATCAATTGTATGTAATGATGCAGGTTTTGACCGTGCAGGAATATAATTATCACGAGGTTAAAGAAAATTGAGATTGAGAAGAAAATGTCCTATAAGGATGTCTAGATGATGATGGTCTAGAACCAATACTATGTCTAGATGGAATATTCGATTTATCAAATCGAAGAACAATTTGTCCATCAGGGGTAGATATAATCTGAGGATCATGCTGTGTAATATTTTTAGCATGAGATGAAGAAGAAATGCCTTTATTTATAATCCAATGATCTGAAATTGAATTTCATTCCACCCAATTGGTACACATAGTGTATTAAGAGACATTTATTAAAATTATTTTAATTAACATTGTTTCTTCAGAAGAATTATATAATCAATTTACATGAAAAATAATTTAAAGTTCTTTATCAGTTTAAAACTTGATCTATAGCATAAACATATAAGTTCAGATCATAAACATAGATTGCATAACATGAATAATAACTATATAATGTTAAAGCATCAAGTATATTAGCAAGATAAAGATAATTGTAAATTAGGATAAACATTAAAATAAACTGGACCATTGGTCAGACTGGATTGTATAATACACATTAAGGATTTTTTCCAATCAAGATTACGAGCATCTCGTACAGCAGCTATAAATGATTCAGGTAAACCTTTTAAAGTTAAAGGTTTAAAAGCAATTTGCACTAAACCAATATGCATAAAATTAAATTTACCTTTTAATTTATTAAGTCCTGACATAATATGTCAGGCTAATTGTCATATGTTGGTTGTTATCTTATCTTAAGTGTTTGACGATACATAGATTATTTTGAACCCTTTCTTTAAAAAACTTTTTAATAAAAGGTTTTTTAGGTTCGGTTCTTTAAAGTTTTCAGGCATGTTATATTTAATTTATGATTGTTGGCCTGGGAAGTACCCGCTTAGCCGATGAGTGAAGGCGTTTAGGGGAAAAGGAAGGCAACATAGCAAGAATAAATTAAATATTTTCATTGACAAAATTTTAAAGGTAAAAAAGGTTGAGCCCAAAACCTAGATCGCTAATTATTAAGAATGATTTTACAAAGAAAGAGTTTGACTCTAATTTATGTATGTTGTGGTTAGTGGCGGAATCTAGACTGATTATTAAGAATGATTTTACAAAGAAAGAGTTTGACTCTAATTTATGTATGTTGTGGTTAGTGGCGGACGGTCCTTGGGCTAATCGCCAGATCTAAATTTTGAACTTAGTTTTAATACGATTTGCAAACCAATACGGAATCCCAATACGGTGCTAAGCCAATACGGTATTCCAACACGGTTTGGGCTTCTTGTATTAAGGCTATAGTCCAAGGTTTAGTGAAAATGGTATCAGAGCAAGGACTTAAGATTTGATAACAATTGACATAGATGTTTATTTTATAAAAATGGATAATCTTCCATTATCATCGTATCCTCTTTATCATCATCATATGATAAAAATAAATTAAAGGAAGAATATGATATTTCTCAAGATATAGATCTACTTAATAAGTGGACAATTCGAAAATTTCACCATCGTTATTTATAAATATGGTTTATTTGATAATATTATATCTAAATATGTTGTTAAAACAACAAAAAATCAATTCCTTTAAATTCGATGAACATGTTATACAATTATTAGATCATAATGATATTGATTCTTATAGAATCAGGTAAATTTAATTTTATGCATATTGGTTTAGTGCAAATTGCTTTTAAACCTTTAACTTTAAAAGGTTTACTCGAATCATTTATAGCTGCATGAGATGCTCGTAATCTTGATTGGAAAAATCCTTAATGGGTATTATACAAGTATATTTATCAGATAAAGATAATTGTAAATTACCTGTTACATTGCAATCCAAAGTGTAAATTGATTAATAATCATTCTGAAGAAACAATTTTAATTGAGACTAATTATAATAAATCTCAGATTATAACTAGACAACCAATTAAATGGAAAGAAATTCAATTTCCTGATCATTGGATTATAAATAAAGGCATTTCTTCTTCATCTCATGCTAAAAATATTACACAGCATGATCCTCAGATTATATCTACCCCTGATGGACAAATTGTTCTTCGATTTGATAAATCGAATATTCCATCTAGACATAGTATTGGTTCTAGACCATCATCATCTAGACATCCTTATAGGACATTTTCTTCTCAATCTCAATTTTCTTCCTGTCAATATACACATATCCATTCTGTCAGAAAACAAATTTACAGAGAATATAATCCTCCAAAATATTAATTACATTTATTATGTAATAGTTATGAATTCACTAGATTTTTAAAATTAAAAATGAAATTTATAAAATTATAGATACGGATAATAATCCTAGCACTGATAGTGTTACTAGTATTTCTTCTGATGATAATTATGATTCTGATGATCAAATTCATATACATGAATAATCATTCTACAGATTCTGATAATATTATTTGTAATACATCATCTCCCTGTTGTAATACTTGTAATAGTAATAATATTACTACTATTTTGGATAATAATCAAAATAAAGAATATTATAACATTCTTTCTCAATTTCAAGATTTTCAAATTAATATGATTACAAATGATAATAATTTTGAGTTAATAACTCAAATACAAGATAATGATATTCATTTGAATTTTAGATTGGGCAGGAATCATCTACATCTGCCTCATCATCTTCTCTATCTTCTTCTCATAAATCGAATTCAGTTGTAATAACTTCTGAGCCATATACAATGTTAGAAATTAAAAATAGGATTGGTAAATTATATCAATCACAAGAAACAGAATCATGTCTGTCTCTTATACACATCTAGATGTGTATAAGAGACAGCTTGTGATTGTGGTTACTTGACCTCCCGGTCCTTGGGCTAAAAGCCAATCTAAATTTTGAACTTATACACATACTAGATGTCTCTTATACACATCTAGATTTGTATATTTCTTCCAAGAATACTAAAAATCAATTTGATAATTTTCTAAATATTATGCAAATTGTAACATCTCATAGATGGTATATAAAAATTAAATTTTTAATTGATAATGATTTCTTAAATCATTGCCATGATTGATAGTGGTGCGATCTTTGTTGTATTCAAGAAGGTTTAATACCTACTAAATATTATAAAAAGATGCTCATACTTTTGCAGTGATAAACTAGAAATTAATTATAAAATTCCAATTGCTTATATTTGTCAAGATAATATCGCATTCCTCGGACATTTTTACTTGTTAAAAATCGATGAATCCTCCTATTATATTAGGAACTCCTTTTATGGATTGTTGTGGAATGCTATTGATATAGTCCCGGCTATTGCTCCGGATAAAAATTAATTATATTCTTAACAAATCTTTATTCAATTTTGTAGATAGCATTTCTCGATAAAGGATGACTAATGAAGCTTCTCTTCTTGTCACATGACATCTTCGAAAGCAAGAGAAAAATTCAAAAATTTCGAAAATAATCCACCTATGGATTATACAAATATAGAATATCCTATTAGAAATTATTATAATCAAAATTATTATAATTATAAAAAAGATTTGATAAGAAGTAAAAATTATTTTCGTTCTAGAATTATTATAGCAAAAAATAGACTAGAATAAATAAAAAGAAGAATAATAGCTTTTGAATATACAATAGAACAAGAACAAGATCCTATATGGACATACACTTGCATTACAAGAATATAATATAGAGCAAGCGAAATAAATTTCGTAAAAATATATATCATTCAAAAATAAAACAATTATATGAATTATCAATCGATAAATATTTTAAGAATTTTACAGTTTCATGAGACGTGGCAATTCTCGGTCTCCTTATAGGGACGAGGTGGAAGACCCCGAATATCTAGGGAGGAAGACATTTATATAATTCGATATATCTGGATTATCGGGATATGGATCCTCATCCACATCCCAAATTGATCTGGGTAATATCCCAAAGATCATCCATTATATGGACAATTGCAAGAATACTTGCTACAACGGCATAAAGGTAATACCTATGCTTGATTCTCGAAAATGAATCGATTCGATTCTAAGTCTTATTATATGAGACCGAAAAAGAAATTATATTTCTTCTTGATGAAAAAGATTGCCAATGGCAAGATCAACCTTGGAAAATACTTCAAAGGTATTTGGTGATAAAATTATGTTTCAGAATCATATAAGACTCGCACATATTATGAAAAATTCTTCTAAATAGTGAATCGGTGATATTCAATTTTCAGCCTCCTATGGCTAATACTATTATTTATAATTTTTCAAAAATTATTTTTAAGAAAATTATATCTTCGAAGAATGGGGATTTCTACCCTCTTATGATCATTAATCCCTTGTTTATATCGAACCTATTATACCAAATTCTGGGATAAACTCATGAAAATAGACCCAGATACAAAACAATTATTTGGTCAAGAATTATTGGATCAAATAAAAGAAAAAATTCAAAGTTATATAGATACTACTTCAATTACCCGAGCAATGGAGCCAAGTCCTTTCAGGCATATTGCCAGGAAACTACAAGTGCAATCAGGCACTATGACAAAAGATGAAATTGTTGCTGCTTATATGGAGCAAGTAAAAGAACAATTAAAAGAGCATATTAAACAAGATCTTTCTATTGATCTCAATCAAATTGATGAAAATGCAAATGATGATAATGAATCATGTTCTTCAAAAGACAATTCAATGGACTCTAATAATTCATTCCAAATTGCTGGTGAATCACAACCAATTGAAAAGCCCGAAGATATTCTTCAAAGTGTTTTAGAAGCACTCAAGCAAAAGAAGCAATAAAGAAATTGATCAGATGATGTCTCTTATTCAAGACAAATGTGACATCAAGGTGGATCCATTACAAATAATATTATCAGAATCATTGAATCCTGTATAATTTAGTAAAAATGTACTGTGTATTCACGGATTTACTGTACAAATACTGTACAAACAGTAAATTCACTGTATAGAAACAGTAATTTCACTGTTCGGATTTTAAAAATCCTACTGTACATAATTTGAAAAATTTGACGTCCGGCTGCCTATAAATTCCTCAATTGTATAGCCGAGGAAGGTGTGCCTTTTAGTTTTCTTTTCTTAGTTTCTTCTCTTATAAGAGACTATTGTACAAACTATTGCAATATTATTCTGTCTATTATACACATCCTTTTCCCCTATAAGAGACATTCCCAATACGGCCTAAAGCCAATACGGTATTCCAACACGGTTTGGGCTTCGTATTAAGGCTATAGTCCAAGGTTTAGTGAAAATGGTATCAGAGCCTTAATACAAAGCCCAAACCGTGTTGGAATACCGTATTGGCTTAGCACCGTATTGGGATTCCATATTGGTTTGCAAATCGTATTAAAACTAAGTTCAAAATTTAGATCTGGCGATTAGCCCAAGGACCGTCCTCCACTAACCACAACATACATAAATTAGAGTCAAACTCTTTCTTTGTAAAATCATTCTTAATAATCAGCAGTACCTAGGTTTTTGGGCTCAACCTTTTTACCTTTAAAATTTTCTGTCAAGGAAACTGGTTTAATTTATTCTTGCTATGTTGCCTTCCTTTTCCCCTAAACGCCTTCACTCATCGGCTAAGCGGGTACTTCCCAGGCCAACAATCATAAATTAAATAGATCCTGCTCAAAACTTTAAAGAACGAACCTTTGTCTTCTTTTCCTAGATAGATCTTTTAAAGAAAGGGTTCAAAATAATCTATGCATCGTCAAACACTTAAGATAAGATAACAACCAACATATGACAATTAGCCTGACATTCAAAATAATCTATGCATCGTCAAACACTTAAGATAAGATAACAACCAACATATGACAATTAGACATATTATGTCAGACTTAACAAAAATAAAAGGGAAAGGGAAGAAGGTACCTCAGAAGAGGCTGATGAGGAGCACCTGTCTCTTATACACATCTAGATGTGTATAAGAGACAGCTTATATGGAGCAAGTAAAAGAACAGTTAAAAGAGCATATTAAACAAGATCTTTCTATTGATCTCAATCAAACCTTCCTGCTATACAATTGAGGAATTTATAGGCACGGACGTCAAATTTTTAAATTATGTACAAGATTTTTAAAATCCGAATGAAATTACTGTTTCTACAAAGAATTTACTGTTTGTACGATTTGTACAAGTGAATACACAGTGATTTTTACTGTTTATACGAATCTTGAATGAATTTACTGTTTGTGGGATCCACCTTGATGTCGACATTTGTCTTGAATAATTTTGATCATCCGATCTTTTCTTTATTGCTTCTTTTGCTTGAGTGCTTCTAAAACACTTTGAAGAATATCTTCGGCTTTTCAATTGGTTGTGATTCACCAAAGAATTTGGAATGAATTATTAGAGTCCATTGAATTGATCTTTTGAAGAACATGATTCATTATCATCATTTGCATTTTCATCAATTTGATTGAGATCAATAGAAAGATCTTGTTTAATATGCTCTTTTAATTGTTCTTTTACTTGCTCTAAAGATCTTGTTTAATATGCTCTTTTAATTGTTCTATTACTTGCTCCATATAAGCTGTCTCTTATACACAGAATTTTATGTGTACAATGAAAAGAATATAGACAATGGTCAATTTGTACTGTCTCTTATATCATGATCTTGAATGTGTATCAAGAGACATTTCAATGGATTCAAGAAATCCCTGTATGTTAATATAATTCTTCGATATAAACAAGGGAAATGATCAGGGGTATAACCAAATTCGGGTTCCCATTTATAAATCCAAGGGATTGAAAATTCAAGAAAGAAATAAATGGTAGCTATTTCTGTGGGTAGAGGAATATTTTCCTGGGAGTATAACTTTTAAGAATGGGTGAAATTTTTATCCAAGAATGGTATAATTGAAGAAATGGCTCTGTAAAATTTTTACTATATCTTCTGAAGAATGGGGGATTTCTACCAATGGATAAACCAATTGGGGATATTTTGAGATAGGATATTTGAGCACAGTTTAAACTAAACCAAGTGTGCTTGTGTTTAGAATTTTCGTAATAAAAAGTTTTATGAAAACTTTGAATATAATCCCAATAAGTATAGGAAAGTGATTGTTGTTTTTCAATAAAACATTGTTTTTCTGTGAGGGTAGAAATCCCCCATTCTTCAGAAGATATAATTTTCTTAAAAATAATTTTTGAAAAATTATAAATAATAGTATTAGCCATAGGAGGCTGAAAATGCTGAATATCAGCTGATTCACTATTTAGAAGAATTTTTTCATAATATGTGCGAGTCTTATATGATTCGACCCTGGAAACATAATTTTATCACCAAATACCTTGAAGTATTTTCCAAGGTTGATCTTGCCATTGGCAATCTTTTCATCAAGAAGAAATATAATTTCTTTTGGTCTCATATAATAAGACTTAGAATCGAATCGATTCATTTTCAAGAATCAAGCATAGGTATTACCTTTATGTTGTAGCAAGTATTCTTGCAATTGTCCATATAATGGATGATCAAACACTTAAGATAAGATAACCTTAAAACATCTAGACATCATTATATGCATAGACATAAGCCTGTCTCTTATACACATCTATAAATGAATTATATAAATGTCTTCCTCCCCTAGATATTACTGGGGGTCTTCCACCTCGATGTGTATAAGGAGACTGAGAACTGTCACGTCTCATTAAACCTGTAAAATTCTTAAAATATTTATCGATTGATAATTCATATAATTGTTTTATTTTTGAATGATATATATTTTTACAAATTTATTTCGCTTGCTCTATATTATATTCTTGTGTAATGCATATGTCCATATAGGATCTTGTTCTTGTTCTTTTGTATATTCAAAAGCTATTATTCTTCTTTTATTTGTTCTAGTATATTTTTGCTATAATAATTCTAGAACGAAAATAATTTTACTTCTTATCAAATCTTTTTATAATTATAATAATTTTGATTATAATAATTTCTAATAGGATATTCTATATTTGTATAATCCATAGGTGGAATATTTTCGAAATTTTTGAATTTTTCTCTGTCCTAGATGTGTGACAAGAAGAGGAACTGGCTTCCTTAGTCATCCTTTATCTGAGAAATGCTATCTACAAAATTGAATAAAGATTTGTTAAGAATATAATTAATTTTTTATCAAAGAAATTATTAATGCAAATATTTTAATGCAATAAGAGAATTTATATCTCTAGTAAGAATATCAGTTATAAACTGAAAATAAATTTCTTGGTTTTTATAATAACCAGTAAAACCATTATTATCCAAATTTTTAATAGGATATAAAGTATTAATAAAAGGAGTTCCTAATATAATAGGAGGATTCATCAGATTTTTAACAAGTAAAAATGTCTGAGGAATGCAGATATTATCTTGACAAATATTAGCAGTTGGAATTTTATAATTAATTTCTAGTTTATCACCGTAAGCATCAGTAAAGTATGAGCATCTTTTTATAATATTTAGTAGGTATATTGATCTACTTAATAAGTGGAAAGATCAGCACCACTATCAATCATGGCAACTGATTCAGCTAAGAAATCATTATCAATTAAAAATTTAATTTTTATATACCATCTATGAGATGTTACAATTTGCATAATATTTAGAAAATTATCAAATTGATTTTTAGTATTACTGGAAGAAATATTTTCTATCGGTTTAACTATTTCTTTTCGTTTATTAAAAGATTTTTCAACAAAAGAAAGTCTATTATCTATAAAAATATTATTTTGTTTTAATAGGCCAATTTCGGTATTCCAATTTTTATTTCATCATGCAAAAGCATAGAAGATGTGATTCCTGTTTCTTGTGATTGATATAATTTATCAATCCTATTTTTAATTTCTAACATTGTATATGGTTCAGAATTTATTACAACTGAATTCGATTTATGAGAAGAAGATGGAGATCTATGAAGAATATTATAACATTCTTTCTCAATTTCAAGATTTTTGATCGAATATCATTATCTTGTATTTGAGTTAATAACTCAAGAATATTATCATTTGTAATCATATTTATTTTAGATACGGATAATAATCCTAGCACCTATAATTTTATACATTTCATTTTTAATTTTATCTGAAATTACTTTTCCTTTCTTAGGAGAAGATTGCAAATTATTTTCAAAATTAAGAGTATTAATTTTTAACGAAGAAAACTTTTCATATAAAAGTTTTTCATGATCAGAAATAGGTTTAAAATTAAAACCATTAATTATAGGTGGAGGTTGCAAAGAAGCTTTTGCAATTTCATGAAAATCATGATTTTGACTATTAGTCAAAATAGAATTTGAAATCTTTGTTATTAAAGAAAATAATTTATCAGCATTTTATTATGAAGAGAACTAATTTGTTCGCCTAAAACTTTAATAAAAATATTTGTATAATTATTTTGTTGATACATATTATTAATATGTTGCAGAGTAATAGGTAACATATTATTTTCTGCTAATTTTTGAAAAGCATTAAATGAAAGAGAAGTATTATTTGGTAAATTAAATAATTTTTGTGGAGGATATAACTCCGTAGATTGTTTTCCATCAGGAAATTGATATGATCTTTCCAAAATATTAATATAATTATTCAAATAAGTAGTTATGAACCAAGGAACAAAAGGAATAATTTTATTATGTAAAGCAGTGAATTCATAAAATTCTTTTGATATATTATCAAGAGTCTTGTCTCTTATAAACCTCGAAAAGAGACAGTCTAAATTCTTTCCATTGTAAAGAATAAAATTCTTGTTTTATTAACTGTCTTACAATGGAAATCGGACTAAAATCTATAACAAGAGTCATAAATTAAATTATATTACTTCTTGATGAAAAAGATAGAATTTTACAGGTTATAAGCTGTCTCTTATACACATGGATGTGTATAAGTTCAGGTTATACAATTTGTCCAAAATCATCTAGATATAATCTGAGGACATGTGTAATATTGTGAGCATGAGATGAAGAAGAAATGCTTTTATTTATTATCCAATTATCAGGAAATTGAATTTCATTCCATTTAATTGGTTGTCTAGTTATTATCTGAGATTTATTAAAATTAGTTTCAATTAAAATTGTTTCTTCAGAATGATTATTAATCAATTTACACTTTGGATTCAAAGTAGAGAGTAGTTTAAAACAAACTCTTCTATAACATAAACATATGAGTTCAGTACCAGGTACATAATTATAACCAAGAATTTTAACATTTAATGTTAAAAGATCAAGTAACAACATGGATAAAGATAATTGTGCATTACAGCAAGAACTGTCTCTTATACACATCATTGGCCGATCGGATTGTATAATACCCATTAAGGATTTTTCCAATCAAGATTACGAGCATCTCGTGCAAGCCTATAAATGATTCAGGTAAACCTTTTAAAGTTAAAGGTTTAAAAGCAATTTGCACTAAACTAATGTGCATAAGAACAGCAATTTACATAGATGTATAAGAATCAATATCATTATGATCTAATAATTGTATAACATGTTCATCAGAATTTAAAGGAATTGATTTTTCTGTTGTTTTAACAACATATTTTGATACAATATTATCAAATAAACCATATTTATAAATAACAGATGGTGAAATTTTCGGAATTGTCCACTTATTAAGTAGATCTATATCTTGAGGAATATCATATTCTTCCTTTTTAGAATTTATTTTTATCATATGATGATGATAAAGAGGATACAGATGATAATGGAAGATTATCCATTTTTTATAAAATAAACATCTATGTCAATTGTTATCAAATCTTAAGTCCTTGCTCTGATACCATTTTCACTAAACCTTGGACTATAGCCTTAATACGAAGCCCAAACCGTGTTGGAATACCGTATTGGCTTTAGGCCGTATTGGGATTCCGTATTGGTTTGCAAATCGTATTAAAACTAAGTTCAAAATTTAGATCAGGCGGTTAGCCCAAGACCGTCCGCCACTAACCACAACATACATAAATTAGAGTATAACTCTTTCTTTATAAAATCATTCATAATAAGAAAGCAGTCTAGGTTTTTGGGCTAAACCTTTTTACCTTTAAAATTTTCTCAAGGAAACTATTTAATTTATTCTTGCTATGTTGCCTTCCTTTTCCCTAAACTTATACACATCTAGATGTGTATAAGATCTACAGACTGTGCCAACAATTATAAATTAAATAGATCCGCTGAAAACTTTAAAGAACCGAACCTAGAAAACCTTTTATTAAAAAGTTTTTTAAAGAAAGGGTTCAAAATAATCTATGCATCGTCAAACACTTAAGATAAGATAACAACCAACATATGACATTTCACTAAACCTTGGACTATAGCCTTAATACAAAGCCCAAACCGTGTTGGAATACCGTATTGGCTTAGCACCGTATTGGGATTCCGTATTGGTTTGCAAATCGTATTAAAACTAAGTTCAAAATTTAGATCTGGCGATTAGCCCAAGGATCGTCCTCCACTAACCACAACATACATAAATTAGAGTCAAACTCTTTCTTTGTAAAATCATTCTTAATAATCAGCAGTCTAGGTTTTTGGGCTCAACCTTTTTACCTTTAAAATTTTCTGTCAAGGAAACTATTTAATTTATAGATGTGTATAAGAGACAGCTCTTTTCCCTAAACGCCTTCACTCATCGGCTAAGCGGGTACTTCCCAGGCCAACAATTATAAATTAAATAGATCCGATCATCTTCTTCTTCTTATTAAACTAAAAGTATTTACAAGAGAGTAGTAGAGATGTACAATAGGAGGAGAGAAGAGAAGAAACTAAGAAAAGAAAACTAAAAGGCACACAAAACTAAAAGGTAAACAAAACTAAAAGGCACACCTTCCTCGGCTATACAATTGAGGAATTTATAGGCAGCCGGACGTCAAATTTTTCAAATTATGTACAGTAGGATTTTTAAAATCCGAACAGTGAAATTACTGTTTCTACAGTGAATTTACTGTTTGTACAGTATTTGTACAGTAAATCCGTGAATACACCTGTCAGTGATTTTTACTGTTTATACAGTAATCTTGAACAGTGAATTTACTGTTTTGTGGGATCCACCTTGATGTCGACATTTGTCTTGAATAATTTTGATCATCTGATCTTTTTCTTTATTGCTGGTAAATTGTTTGGTATCTGGGTCTATTTTCATGAGTTTGTCCCAGAATTTGATATAATAGGTTCGATATAAACAAGGGAAATGATCAGGGGTATAACCAAATTCGGGTTCCCATTTATAAATCCAAGGGATTGAAAATTGGTTTAGAAATAAATGGTAGCTATTTCTGTGGGTAGAGGAATATTTTCCTGGGAGTATAACTTTTTAAGAATGGGTGAAATTTTTATCCAAGAATGGTATAATTGAAGAAATGGCTCAGGTAAAATTTTTACTGAGGGTCCATGGGTAGTCCACCAATGGATAAACCAATTGGGGATATTTTGAGATAGGATATTTGAGCACAGTTTAATAAACCAAGTGTGCAACCTTTAGAATTTTCGTAATAAAAAGTTTTATGAAAACTTTGAATATAATCCCAATATGTGTATAGGAAAGTGATTGTTGTTTTTCAATAAAACATTGTTTTTCTGTGAGGGTAGAAATCCCCCATTCTTCAGAAGATATAATTTTCTTAGAAAATAATTTTTGAAAAATTATAAATAATATTATTAGCCATAGGAGGCTGAAAATGCTGAATATCAGCTGATTCACTATTTAGAAGAATTTTTTAATAATATGTGCGAGTCTTATATGATTCGCTGGAAACATAATTGAAAAATCAATACCTTTGAAGTATTTTCCAAGGTTGATCTGATTTGCCATTGGCAATCTTTTTCATCAAGAAGAAATATAATTTCTTTTTCTGGTCTCATATAATAAGACTTAGAATCAGAATCAGATTCATTTTCAGTAACCGAAGCATAGGTATTACCTTTATGCTGTTGTAGCAAGTATTCTTGCAATTGTCCATATAATGGATGATCTTTTGGGATATTACCCAGATCAATTTGGGATGTGGATGATATTCCATATCCTGATAATCCGATATATCGAATTATATAAATGAAGACCTGTCTCTTATACACATCTAATATCTGTATAAGAGACAGTATCTCAGATGTTAACTATACTTGCCAGCAATTGATCTCGTAAAATTCTTAAAATATTTATCGATTGATAATTCATATAATTGTTTTATTTTTGAATGATATATATTTTTACGAAATTTATTTCGCTTGCTCTATATTATATTCTTGTCAATGCAAAGATATGTCCATATAGGATCTTGTTCTTGTTCTTTTGTATATTCAAAAGCTATTATTCTTCTTTTTATTTGTTCTAGTCTATTGAATGCTATAATAATTCTAGAACGAAAATAATTTTTACTTCTTATCAAATCTTTTTTATAATTATAATAATTTTGATTATAATAATTTCTAATAGGATATTCTATATTTGTATAATCCATAGGTGGAATATTTTCCAGAAATTTTTTGAATTTTTCTCTTGCTTTTTCAGGTGTCATATGACAATCGAGGAACTGCTTTATCATCATCCTACAAAATTGAATAAAATTTTGTAAGAGAATAATTAAAATAAAGAAATTATTAATTTCTAAAATTAATAAAATATTTTTGAGTAACAATATTATGTTATAAACTAGAAATAAATTTCTTGTTTTTCATAATGACTAGGAAAATCATTATTATCTTGTATTTGAGTTAATAACTCAAGAATATTATCATTTGTAATCATATTTATTTGAAAATCTTGAAATTGAGAAAGAATGTTATCATTCAAAATAGTAGTAATATTATTACTATTACAAGTATTACAACAAGGAGATGGTGTATTACAAACAATATTATTATCAATTAACTGTCTTGCAGTTGATCCGGGACTAAAATCTATAACAGTAGTCATAAATTAAAATCTAATTCGGATTCAGTAGGAATTTCCTTATCTAATTCATTTTTATGAATTGGTCTAATTATATTATTTTCATTTATATGTAAATGATCAATATGAGAAGTAGATTTATATATATCATTAATTGTATGTAATGATCTGTCTCATCATCATCTGGACATATGTATAAGTCATTTTCTTATACACATCTAGATGTGTATAAGAGACAGGTAGATCTGGATCATCATACATCTAGATGGAATATTCGATTTATCAAGATCGAAGAATTAAATGGAATCAGCTGGCAGATATAATCTGAGGATCATGCTGTGTAATATTGTGAGCATGAGATGAAGAAGAAATGCTTTTATTTATAATCCAATGATCAGGAAATTGAATTTCATTCCATTTAATTGGTTGTCTAGTTATAATCTGAGATTTATTAAAATTAGTCTCAATTAAAATTGTTTCTTCAGAATGATTATTAATCAATTTACACTTTTATCTCACATCTAGATGTGTATAAGAGACAGGTCCAAGGTTTAGTTCGTAACTGTACATAATTATAACCATGAATTTTAACATTTAATGTTAAAGCATCAAGTATATTAACATCGATAAAGATAATTGCAAATTAGGATAAACATTAAAATAAATCGACCATTGGCCGATCGATTATACACATCTAGATCTACTTCATAAGTGGACAATTCCGAAAATTTTACCATCTGTTAAGCTATAAATGATTCAGGTAAACCTTTTAAAGTTAAAGGTTTAAAAGCAATTTGCACTAAACCAATATGCATAAAATTAAATTTACCAGCAGTTCTATAAGAATCAATATCATTATGATCTAATAATTGTATAACATGTTCATCAGAATTTAAAGGAATTGATTTTTCTGTTGTTTTAACAACATATTTAGATATAATATTATCAAATAAACCATATTTATAAATAACAGATGGTGAAATTTTCGGAATTGTCCACTTATTAAGTAGATCTATATCTTGAGGAATATCATATTCTTCCTTTAATTTATTTTTATCATATGATGATGATAAAGAGGATACAGATGATAATGGAAGATTTATCCATTTTTTATAAAATAAACATCTATGTCAATTGTTATCAAATCTTAAGTCCTTGCTCTGATACCATTTTCACTAAACCTTGGACTATAGCCTTAATACGAAGCCCAAACCGTGTTGGAATACCGTATTGGCTTTAGGCCGTATTGGGACACAACAGCATAAAGGTAATACCTATGCTTCGGTTACTGAAACTATTTAATTTATTCTTGCTATGTTGCCTTCCTTTTCCCTTAAACGCCTTCACTCATCGGCTAAGCGGGTACTTCCCAGGCCAACAATTATAAATTAAATAGATCCTGCCTGAAAACTTTAAAGAACCGAACCTAGAAAACCTTTTATTAAAAAGTTTTTTAAAGAAAGGGTTCAAAATAATCTATGCATCGTCAAACACTTAAGATAAGATAACAACCAACATATGATAATTAGCCTGACATATTATGTCAGGACTTAATAAATTAAAAGGGAAAGGGAAGAAGGTTACCTCAGAAGAGGCTGATGAGGAATACCTCTAGGGGTCTTCTTCTTTATTAAAATAAAATAATTACAAGAGAGTAGTGCAATTATTAGATCATAATGATATTGATTCTTATAGAACTGCTGGTAAATTTAATTTTATGCATATTGGTTTAGTGCAAATTGCTTTTAAACCTTTAACTTTAAAAGGTTTACCTGAATCATTTATAGCTGCTGTACGAGATGCTCGTAATCTTGATTGGAAAAAATCCTTAATGGGTATTATACAATCCAGTCTGGCCAATGGTCCAGTTTATTTTATTTTAATAAAGAAGAAGACCCCGAGGTATTAAGGTTTAAAATACTTGATGCTTTAACATTAAATGTTAAAATTCATGGTTACAATTATGTACCTGGATCTGAACTTATATGTTTATGTTATAGAGTTTGTTTTAAACTGCTCTCTACTTTGAATCCAAAGTGTAAATTGATTAATAATCATTCTGAAGAAACAATTTTAATTGAGACTAATTTTAATAAATCTCAAATTATAACTAGACAACCAATTAAAATGGAATGAAATTCAATTTCCTGATCATTGGATTATAAATAAAGGCATTTCTTCTTCATCTCATGCTAAAAATATTATTACAAATGATGATCCTCAGAGTTATATCTACCCCTGATGGACAAATTGTTCTTCGATTTGATAAATCGAATGTTCCATCTAGACATAGTATTGGTTCTAGATCATCATCATCTAGACATCCTTATAGGACATTTTCTTCTCAATCTCAGTTTTCTTTAACTGATGATAATTATATTCCAGCACGGTCAAAACCTGCATCATTACATACAATTAATGATAATATTTCATCTACTTCTCATATTGATCATTTACATATAAATGAAAATAATATAATTAGACCAATTCATAATAATGAATTAGATAAGGAAATTCCTACTGAATCTGAATTAGATTTTAATTTATGACTACTGTTATAGATTTTAGTCCCGGTTCAACTGCAAGACAGTTAATAAAACAAGAATTTTATTCTTTACAATGGAAAGAAGCAACATAATTTAGACAATGGTTTTTCGAGGTTTATACATCTCAAGACCTTGATAATATATCAAAAGAATTTTATGAATTCACTGCTTTACATAATAAAATAATTCCTTTTGTTCCTTGGTTTATAACTACTTATTTAAACAATTATATTAATATTTTGGAAAGATCATATCAATTTTCCGATGGAAAGCAATCTACGGAGTTATATCCTCCACAAAAATTATTTACTTTACCAAATAATACTTCTATTTCATTTAATGCTTTTCAAAAGTTAACAGAAAATAATATGTTACCTGTTACTTTGCAACATATTAATAATATGTATCAACAAAATAATTATACTAATATTTTTATTAAAGTTTTAGGTGAACAAATTAGTTCTCTTCATAATAAAATGGATAAATTATTTTCTTTAATAACAAAGATTTCAAATTCTATTATGACTAATAGATGTGTCATGATTTTCATGAAATTGCAAAAGCTTCTTTGCAACCTCCACCTATAATTAATCATAGTGGTTTTAATTTTAAACCTATTTCTGATCTTGAAAAACTTTTAGATGAAAAGTTTTCTTCATTAAAAATTAATACTCTTAATTTTGAAAATAATTTGCAATCTTCTCCTAATAAAGGAAAAGTAATTTCAGATGAAATTAATAAACTCAATAATTCTTATAAGTTTGGTGATAAACCAACTATGTATCATTATTATTACCCTCGTCCTACTCCTCAGGATATTTTGTTTGAGGAACAACAGCATATTATTAATAATAGTTATTCTGGAAAAGAAATATATGAATGGAATTTAGATGGTTATACTGATAGACAAATTAGTAATTTAATACATAGAATGCTTATGTATTCCACTGTAGCAAAAGCAAATAATAATAATGATAAACGTGTTGCTTCAATGATAGTTGCTGGATTTACTGGTCAACTAAAAGGATGGTGGGATAATTATTTTACCCAAGATAATAGAGATACAATTTTAAATGCTGTTAAATCAGAACCAAATACATCTCAGGTTACTGAAGATGCAGTTTATACACTTATGATTAATAATCTAGATCATTTTACAGGACGTTATACAATTAATCATGAAAATATTCGTTCTTTATTAAATGGATTAAGATGTAAAACTCTTACATCTTTTAGATGGTATAAAGATACTTTTCTTTCTAGAGTTTTTGAACTTCCAGAAAGTAATAGTCCTTATTGGAAAGCCAAATTTGTTGATGGTTTACCTCCTTTATTTGCTGAGCGCATTAAAAAGGCTCTTCGAAAAGATAATATTTCAATTCCGTATGATTATTATACTTATGGAAAATTAGTTGGCACTTGTGTACAAGAAGGCATAGCCTTATGTAATGAAATTAGATTAAATCAACAGTTAAAAAGACAGCAATTAACTGAAAAAAGACAATTAGGACAATTTTGTAGCCAATTTGGGTTAGAAAATATTTCTTCCACGACAAAATCATATCAGAGACCTTCATGGCGTAAAGGTAAAAGGTCAACACCCATTTTAAGATCAAAAGAAAAACAAAAAGAAAAGCGAGAATTTCGTCAAAAACAGAGAGAATCTCAACCTAAAAAATTTAGGAAAAAACCAATTAAATGTTATACATGTGGCAAAACAGGTCATATAGCTCCTAATTGTACTGAAAATAAAAAAGAAAAAATTAAGCAATTAGATTTAGACGATCAGATAAAGATAATTGTAAATTAGGATAAACATGATAGTACATAAGTAATATAAGTATCAGATCCAGGTCTGATGAATTGTGATTCATCAAGTTATCATATAAATGATAAAGCATTACTGTATATTATGATAATATTATTTGTAATACATCATCTCCTTGTTGTAATACTTGTCATAGTAATAATGATAATAATCATGATAAAGAATATTATAACATTCTTTCTCAATTTCAAGATTTTCAAATTAATATGATTACAAATGATAATAATTTTGAGTTAATAACTCAAATACAAGATAATAATGATTTTCCTAGTCATTATGACCAAAACAAGAAATTTATTTCTAGTTTATAACTAATATTGTTACTCAAAAATATTTTATTAATTTTAGAAATTAATAATTTCTTTATTTTAATTATCCTCTTACAAAATTTTATTCAATTTTGTAGGATGACTGATGAAGCCAGTTCCTCTGATTGTCATATGACACCTGAACAAGCAAGAAAAATTCAAAAAATTTCTGGAAAATATTCCACCTATGGATTATACAAATATAGAATATCCTATTAGAAATTATTATAATCAAAATTATTATAATTATAAAAAAGATTTGATAAGAAGTAAAAATTATTTTCGTTCTAGAATTATTATAGCAAAAAATAGACTAGAACAAATAAAAAGAAGAATAATAGCTTTTGAATATACAAAAGAACAAGAACAAGATCCTATATGGACATATGCTGCATACAGCAAGAATATAATATAGAGCAAGCAGATCAATTTGGGATGTGGATGATATCCATATCCTGATAATCCAATTATATGAATTATGATAATCCAGATATGATAAATTATAGAAATGTCTTCCTTATACATGATACGTGGCAGTTCTCAGTCTCCTTATAGGGACGAGGTGGAAGACCCCCAGTAATATCTAGGGGAGGAAGACATTTATATAATTCAGATATATCTGGATTATCAGGATATGGATCCTCATCCACATCCCAAATTGATCTGGGTAATATCCCAAAAGATCATCCATTATATGGACAATTGCAAGAATACTTGCTACAACAGCATAAAGGTAATACCTATGCTTCTTATGAAAATTAATCAATCGATTCCAAGTCTTATTATATGAGACCAGAAAAAGAAATTATATTTCTTCTTGATGAAAAAGATTGCCAATGGCAAGATCAACCTTGGAAAATACTTCAAAGGTATTTGACTGATAAAATTATGTTTCCAGGCGAATCATATAAGACTCGCACATATTATGAAAAAATTCTTCTAAATAGTGAATCAGCTGATATTCAGCATTTTCAGCCTCCTATGGCTAATACTATTTTATTTATAATTTTTCAAAAATTATTTTTAAGAAAATTATATCTTCTGAAGAATGGGGGATTTCTACCCTCACAGAAAAACAATGTTTTATTGAAAAACAACAATCACTTTCCTATACTTATTGGGATTATATTCAAAGTTTTCATAAAACTTTTTATTACGAAAATTCTAAACACAAGCACACTTGGTTTATTAAACTGTGCTCAAATATCCTATCTCAAAATATCCCCAATTGGTTTATCCATTGGTGGACTACTCATGGACCCTCGAAAATTTTACCTGAGCCATTTCTTCAATTATACCATTCTTGGATAAAAATTTCACCCATTCTTAAAAAGTTATACTCCCAGGAAAATATTCCTCTACCCACAGAAATAGCTACCATTTATTTCTTTCTTGAATTTTCAATCCCTTGGATTTATAAATGGGAACCCGAATTTGGTTATACCCCTGATCATTTCCCTTGTTTATATCAAATTCTGGGACAAACTCATGAAAATAGACCCAGATCTTTCACTTGCTCCTGTCTCTTATAAATTTCATATTGTTCAAGTCTGTTTCTATTATCATCAATCAAATTGATGAAAATGCAAATGATATAATGAATCATGTTCTTCAAAAGACAATTATTTTTTGGACTCTAATAATTCATTCCAAATTGCTGGACTTATCACAACCAATTGAAAAGCCCGAAGATATTCTTCAAAGTATTTTAGAAGCACTCAAGCAAAAGAAGCAATGAAGAAAAAGATCAGATGATCAAAAATATTCAAGACAAATGTCGACATCAAAGTGGATCCCACACAACAGTAAATTCACTGTTCAAAAACTGTATAAACAGTAAAGATAATCACTGTGAATTCACGGATGAACAGTAAATACACTGTAGAAACAGTATATTCACTGTAGAAACAGTAATTTCACTGTACGGATTTCAAAAAATCCAACTGTACATTTAATTTTTTTTCGAATCCGATAGTCTATAAAAGCTCCCCATTTGTATAGCCGGGGAAGGTGTGCCTTTTAGTTTTCTTTTCTTAGTTTCTTCTCTTCTCTCCTCCTATTGTACATCTATGTTACTATTCTGTAAATACTTTTATTTTAATAAAAGAAGAAGACCCCGAGGTATTCCTCATCAGCCTCTTCTGAGGTAACCTTCTTCCCTTTCCCTTTTAATTTATTAAGTCCTGACATAATATGTCAGGCTAATTGTCATATGTTGGTTGTTATCTTATCTTAAGTGTTTGACGATGCATAGATTATTTTGAACCCTTTCTTTAAAAAACTTTTTAATAAAAGGTTTTCTAGGTTCGGTTCTTTAAAGTTTTCAGGCAGGATCTATTTAATTTATAATTGTTGGCGGGAAGTACCCGCTTAGCCGATACACATGAAGGCGTTTAGGGGAAAAGGAAGGCAACATAGCAAGAATAAATTAAATAGTTTCCTTGACAGAAAATTTTAAAATTAAAAAGGTTGAGCCCAAAAACCTAGACAAATAAATTATTAAGAATGATTTTACAAAGAAAGAGTTTGACTCTAATTTATGTATGTTGTGGTTAGTGGCGGACGGTCCTTGGGCTAACCGCCAGATCTAAATTTTGAACTTAGTTTTAATACGATTTGCAAACCAATACGGAATCCCAATACGGTGCTAAGCCAATACGGTATTCCAACACGGTTTGGGCTTCGTATTAAGGCTATAGTCCAAGGTTTAGTGAAAATGGTATCAGAAGTTATTACAACTGAATTCGATTTATGAGAAGAAGATGGAGAAGATGATGAGGCAGATGTAGATGAAGATGCCCAATCTAAAATTTTTGATCGAATATCATTATCTTGTATTTGAGTTAATAACTCAAGAATATTATCATATTTGTAATCATATTTATTTGAAAATCTTGAAATTGAGAAAGAATGTTATAATATTCTTTATTTTGATTATCATCCAAAATAGTAGTAACGTTATTACTATTACAAGTATTACAACAGGGAGATGATGTATTACAAATAATATCATCAGAATCTATAGAATTATGATCATGTATATGAATGTGATCATCAGAATCATAATTATCATCTAAGAAATACTACTAACACTATCAGTGCTAGAATTATTATCCGTATCTATAATCTTATAAATTTCATTTTTAATTTCATCTTAAATTACTTTTCCTTTATTAGGAGAAGATTGCAAATTATTTTCAAAATTAAGAGTATTAATTTTTAATGAAGAAAACTTTTCATCTAAAAGTTTTTCGAAGTCAGAAATAGGTTTAAAATTAAAACCATTAATGATTCAAATTAGGTTGCAAAGAAGCTTTTGCAATTATCATGAATATCCTGATTTTGACTATTAATAATAGAATTTGAAATCTTTATAGTTATTAAAGAAAATAATTTATCCATTTTATTATGAAGAGAACTAATTTGTTCACCTAAAACACATCTAAAAATATTAGTATAATTATTTTGTTGATACATATTATTAATATGTTGCAGAGTAATAGGTAACATATTATTTTCTGCTAATTTTTGAAAAGCATTAAATGAAAGAGAAGTATTATTTGGTAAAGTAAATAATTTTTGTGGAGGATATAACTCCGTAGATTGCTTTCCATCGGAAAATTGATATGATCTTTCCAAAATATTAATATAATTGTTTAAATAAGTAGTTATAAACCAAGGAACAAAAGGAATTATTTTATTATGTAAAGCAGTGAATTCATAAAATTCTTTTGATATATTATCAAAGTCTTGAGATGTATAAACCTCGAAAAACCATTGTCTAAATTCTTTCCATTGTAAAGAATAAAATTCTTGTTTTATTAACTGTCTTGCAGTTGAATCGGGACTAAAATCTATAACAGTAGTCACAAATTAAAATCTAATTCAGATTCAGTAGGAATTTCCTTATCTAATTTATTTTTATGAATTGGTCTAATTAGATTATTTTCATTTATATGTAAATGATCAATATGAGAAGTAGATGAAATATTATCATCAATTGTATGTAATGATGCAGGTTTTGACCGTGCAGGAATATAATTATCATCAGTTAAAGAAAACGAGATTGAGAAGAAAATGTCCTATAAGGATGTCTAGATGATGATGGTCTAGAACCAATACTATGTCTAGATGGAATATTCGATTTATCAAATCGAAGAACAATTTGTCCATCAGGGGTAGATATAATCTGAGGATCATGCTGTGTAATATTTTTAGCATGAGATGAAGAAGAAATGCTTTTATTTATAATCCAATGATCAGGAAATTGAATTTCATTCCATTTAATTGGTTGTCTAGTTATAATCTGAGATTTATTAAAATTAGTCTCAATTAAAATTGTTTCTTCAGAATGATTATTAATCAATTTACACTTATAAGATTCAATAGTATAGATCAGTCCAAAATAAAATATATTGCAAACTGCTCAATAAGTTTGATAAACCAAGGTAATTATATTATAACCAAATTTTTATTAAATTCAATGCTTAAAATATCATGAGCATGATCCCTATCATCTTATTGTACATCTGATGCAGGTTTTGACCGTGCAGGAATATAAATCGGACCATTGGCCGATGGATTGTCTAGATGTGTATAAAGACAGGAATTGCAATCAAGATTACGACATCTAGATGTGTATAAGAGACAGGACTTAATAAGTGGACTATTCCGAAAATTTCACCATCTGTTATTTATAAATATGGTTTATTTTAATATTATACCAGCAGTTCTATAAGAATCAATATCATTATGATCTAATAATTGTATAACATGTTCATCAGAATTTAAAGGAATTGATTTTTCTGTTGTTTTAACAACATATTTAGATATAATATTATCAAATAAACCATATTTATAAATAACAGATGGTGAAATTTTCGGAATAGTCCACTTATTAAGTAGATCAATATCTTAGAGGAATATCATATTCTTCTTTTAATTTATTTTTATCATATGATGATGAGGAAAAGAGGTCGATGATAATGGAAGATTATCCATTTTTTATAAAATAAACATCTATGTCAATTGTTATCAAATCTTAAGTCCTTGCTCTGATACCATTTTCACTAAACCTTGGACTATAGCCTTAATACAAAGCCCAAACCGTGTTGGAATACCGTATTGGCTTAGCACCGTATTGGGATTCCGTATTGGTTTGCAAATCGTATTAAAACTAAGTTCAAAATTTAGATCTGGCGATTAGCAAACCAATAGGACCGTCCGCCACTAACCACAATATCTGTAAATTAGAGTCACATCTTTCTTTGTAAAAGACATTCTTAATAACAGGTCTGATTCTTATAATCATTATTTTTATATTATAAAATAGTTTGAAATCTTTGTTATTTAATCTTCATCTACATCTGCCTCATCATCTTCTCCAAACGCCTCTCATACACATCTAAGCGTGTACTTCCCAGGCCTCTAACAATCATAAATTAAATAGATCCTGCCTGAAAACTTTAAAGAACCTAACCTAGAAAACCTTTTATTAAAAAGTTTTTTAAAGAAAGGGTTCAAAATAATCTATGCATCGTCAAACACTTAAGATAAGATAACAACCAACATATGATAATTAGCCTGACATATTATGTCAGGACTTAATAAATTAAAAGGGAAAAGGAAGAAGGTTACCTCAGAAGATCCTGAACTGTATAGCCTTAATTTTTTTTCGAATCCGATTCTATAAGAGACATAGCCGGGGAAGGTGTGCTCTAGTAGCTTTATGTGCCATTAAAAATAGAGCCTTTTACCTTTCTAATCTTCTTTAAACTCTTATACTGTCTCTAAATTTGTAAAGAAAACTAAAAGGCACACCTTCCCCGGCTATACAAATGGGGAGCTTTTATAGACTATCGGATTCGAAAAAAAATTAAATGTACAGTTGGATTTTTTGAAATCCGTACAGTGAAATTACTGTTTCTACAGTGAATATACTGTTTCTACACCTAGCACTGATAGTGTTACTGTTGTGTGGGATCCACTTTGATGTCGACATTTGTCTTGAATATTTTTGATCATCTGATCTTTTTCTTCATTGCTTCTTTTGCTTGAGTGCTTCTAAAACACTTTGAAGAATATCTTTGGGCTTTTCAATTGGTTGTGATTCTCCAGCAATTTGGAAAGACAATTCAATGGACTCTAATAATTCATCTGTCTTTATACACATCTAGATGTGTATAAGAGACAGTCATCCATGTTCTTCTCATCAATGGAAATGTCAGTTATAATATGCTCAAATTTAATAAAACAAAATAAAATGTCTCTTATACAAGCGAACAATTTCATCTTTTGTCATAGTGCCTGATTGCACTTGTAGTTTTCTACAGATTCTGATAATATTATTTGTAATACATCATCTCCCTGTCTGTCTCTTAGTACACATCTAGATGTGTATAAGAGACAGCATTTTATCCTATCTCAAAATATCCCCAATTGGTTTATCCATTGGTGGACTACTCATGGACCCTCCTGAATTTGATATAATAGGTTCGATATAAACAAGGGAAATGATCGGGTATATACCAAATTCGGGTTCCCATTTATAAATCCAAGGGATTGAAAATTCAAGAAAGAAATAAATGGTAGCTATTTCTGTGGGTAGAGGAATATTTTCCTGGGAGTATAACTTTTTAAGAATGGGTGAAATTTTTATCCAAGAATGGTATAATTGAAGAAATGGCTCAGTAAAAATTTTTGTGAGTGCCATTAGTCTCCCAATTGTGCTCAACCACTTTCTGTATCATACTTATGAATAGCAACATTTAGCCATTCTTAATATACCACTCATGCTAATGTCTATTACACAGCATTCTTAAAAAGATTATCTCCTGTCTCTTATACACATCTAGATGTGTATAAGAGACAGGAAAAACAACAATATTCTGTCAGAAGATATAATTTTCTTAAAAATAATTTTTGAAAAATTATAAATAATAGTATTAGCCATAGGATGCTGAAAATATTGAATATCAGCTGATTCACTATTTAGAAGTTTTTGCACAACTGCCACGTCTGTTTTAAACCTGTAAAATTCTTAAAATATTTATCGATTGATAATTCATATAATTGTTTTATTTTTGAATGATATATATTTTTACGAAATTTATTTCGCTTGCTCTATATTATATTCTTGTCAGTAATGCAGCATATGTCCATATATAGATCTAGATGTTCTTGTTCTTTTGTATATTCAAAAGCTATTATTCTTCTTTTTATTTGTTCTAGTCTATTTTTTGCTATAATAATTCTAGAACGAAAATAATTTTTACTTCTTATCAAATCTTTTTTATAATTATAATAATTTTGATTATAATAATTTCTAATAGGATATTCTATATTTGTATAATCCATAGGTGGAATATTTTCCAGAAATTTTTTGAATTTTTCTCTTGCTTTCGAAGATGTCATGTGACAAGAAGAGGAACTGGCTTCATTAGTCATCCTTTATCTGAGAAATGCTATCTACAAAATTGAATAAAGATTTGTTAAGAATATAATTAATTTTTTATCATAAGAAATTATTAATGCAAATATTTTAATGCAATAAAAGAATTTATATCTCTTTTAAGATTATTTATAAACCTGTCTCTTTAAATTTCTTGGTTTTTATAATAACCAGTAAAACCATTATTATCCAAATTTTTAATAGGATATAAAGTATTAATAAAAGGAGTTCCTAATATAATAGGAGGATTCATCAGATTTTTAACAAGTAAAAATGTCTGAGGAATGCAGATATTATCTTGACAAATATAAGCAGTTGGAATTTTATAATTAATTTCTAGTCTATTATACAGAAGCAGACCGTAAAGTATGAGCAGTCTTTTTATAATATTTAGTAGGTATTAAACCTTCTTGAATACAACAAAGATCAGCACCACTATCAATCATGGCAACTGATTCAGCTAAGAAATCATTATCAATTAAAAATTTAATTTTTATATACCATCTATGAGATGTTACAATTTGCATAATATTTAGAAAATTATCAAATTGATTTTTAGTATTACTGGAAGAAATATATTTTCTACCGGTTTTATTATTTCTTTTCCTTTATTAAAAGATTTTTCAACAAAAGAAAGTCTATTATCTATAAAAATATTATTTTGTTTTAATAAATGAATTTCATTTTTCAAATTTTTTATTTCATCATGCAAATTTGCTAATGTGATTCCTGTTTCTTGTGATTGATATAATTTACCAATCCTATTTTTAATTTCTAACATTGTATATGGTTCAGAATTTATTACAACTGAATTCGATTTATGAGAAGAAGATGGAGAAGATGATGAGGCAGATGTAGATGAAGATGCCCAATCTAAAATTTTTGATCGAATATCATTATCTTGTATTTGAGTTAATAACTCAAGAATATTATCATTTGTAATCATATTTATTTGAAAATCTTGAAATTGAGAAAGAATGTTATCATTCAAAATAGTAGTAATATTATTACTATTACAAGTATTACAACAAGGAGATGGTGTATTACAAACAATATTATTATCAATTAACTGTCTAAAATATGCAGTTGATCCGGGACTAAAATCTATAACAGTAGTCATAAATTAAAATCTAATTCGGATTCAGTAGGAATTTCCTTATCTAATTCATTTTTATGAATTGGTCTAATTATATTATTTTCATTTATATGTAAATGATCAATATTGGTAGATGAAATATTATCATCAATTGTATGTAATGATGCAGGTTTTGACCGTGCAGGAATATAATTATCATCAATTATAGAAAACTGAGATTGAGAAGAAAATGTCCTATAAGGATGTCTAGATGATGATGATTTAGAACTAGTACTATGTCTGGATTCTTCGATTTGATAAATCGAATATTCCATCTGTCTCATACACATATGGGCTGTAATCTTTGGTCATGCTGTGTAATATTGTGAGCATGAGATGAAGAAGAAATGCTTTTATTTATTATCCAATTATCAGGAAATTGAATTTCATTCCATTTAATTGGTTGTCTAGTTATAATCTGAGATTTATTAAAATTAGTCTCAATTAAAGAATTGTTTCTTCAGAATGATTATTAATCAATTTACACTTTGGATTCAAAGTAGAGAGCAGTTTAAAACAAACTCTATAGCATAAACATATAAGTTCAGATCCAGGTACATAATTGTAACCATGAATTTTAACATTTAATGTTAAAGCATCATGTATTTATCATCAGATAAAGATGTTTCTAATTGGATAATTGGATTAAAATACACCTGCATTTCAGGATAAAGATGTATAATACCCATTAAGGATTTTTTCCAATCAAGATTACGAGCATCTCGTATGCAGCTATAAATGATTCAGGTAAACCTTTTAAAGTTAAAGGTTTAAAAGCAATTTGCACTAAACCAATATGCATAAAATTAAATTTACCAATAGATCTATAAGAATCAATATCATTATGATCTAATAATTGTATAACATGTTCATCAGAATTTAAAGGAATTGATTTTTCTGTTGTTTTAACAACATATTTTGATACAATATTATCAAATAAACCATATTTATAAATAACTAGATGGTGAACATTTTCGGAATTGTCCACTTATTAAGTAGATCAATATCTTGAGGAATATCATATTCTTCTTTTAATTTATTTTTATCATATGATGATGATAAAGAGGATACAGATGATAATGGAAGATTATCCATTTTTTATAAAATAAACATCTATGTCAATTGTTATCAAATCTTAAGTCCTTAGATACCATTTTCACTAAACCTTGGACTATAAAATGTTATTTATTAGTACAATTTAACCTTTATTACTATAAATTATTATTTATTAGTCCTAGAAGAAAAATATATAAATATGATTAGAAAAAGAGGTCATTCAAAATACTAATTTTTTTTAAAAAAATTAAAAAAATGGTCCAGTCAATGGGTTGATCAGTCGAATCATTGATCAGATCAGTCAATAGGCCAATCAGTTAACCGGAAGGCTGGTTCGGGTTATCTCGCATGCCGACTTAGGCCGATAAATTCAGGTCCTAGCTTAGTCATATGGTACAGGACAGGCCGTTAACCTAACTTGCTACAGTATCTAGTGAGCTTATACCATTTAAGATGTGGGTCGAGACAGTCAGCCCACGGGTTGACACATCTAGATGTGTATAAGAGCTACTGTAGAACAAGGTTAGGCCTATCCTGGTCAAGAACAGTGTCTCTCATCAACTAAATTTCATGTTCCTAATCTTTTCTACACACAGAGTATGCTCATTTTTACTTTAAGGTCTTTCTTTCACTTTGTACTCTTTAAGTTGTATTCGATTCTCATTTTACATTTCATGCTTATTTTCATAGATATATTATTCCCGGACTTTCAAATTTTTAGTGGGTATTCAAACAGTTCACACCAATACTAAAAGTGGAATATTGATCAATTTTTTTAGCACTACTAAAATTTGGACTAAAGTGGGACGGATCTAAGAATTAGGATGCAATGTGCCCAAAATTTAGAATTGGGATGTAATGTGAGCGTTGATAATAAGTTAGGGGATTCAAAGTAGAATTAATCATGACTACTCAACTAGTAGCTTCAATATGTCTTTAAATAATGTCTGTGGTATGAACACATCTAGATCTGTATATTCTAGTAAGGTATTAAACATCTTGATTGAAATAGGATAAATCCAAAAGTTTGCGGTACAACTTGTCCAAAAATATGTATAAGATGTAAAGTGAGAATCGATTACAAGTTAGAGGGTACAAAATAGAGTAAGACCTTACTTTAAAAGTAATTTCTATAACTTGTAAAATATTTAGTGATTTTTTTGTTTATAAAGTCATTAAAAAAAAAAAAACCAAAAGCTAATAGAACTTTTCCACTTAGAATAAATGAGTAAAGAGTCAAGAAAACAGTTGGGGGGGGGGGGGAAGATACACTTTGGGCAGTCACCCAACCTACTAATTAGCTTAAGAATTAATATAGGCTGTATTTGGATAGATTTAATTCTTACCCAAAGCATGTGAAATCTATCTCATGCTCACAATATTATACAGCATGATCCTCAATTCAAATTAAACCACTGATTAACAAGTGCGAAATGAAGAATTGTTTTAAATAACTTTCTAATTTGGGTGGATTTGAAATTCATTTATTTTGACTTCACAAATTTCTCTAACAAATGGGTAGATTTCAAATCTTTCCCCAAATCTATCGATCCAAACACAACATATTCTTGAATTATTTACACGTTAATTACCCCTACTATAAAGTGCCACCTAACATAATTTGTAAATTATCACTACATAATTTCTTAGGACAATAAATCTTCTATTACATTTTTTGGTATTATATTTGTGTTATACCATGTGATGGGGTAACACTTATCCCTCATTTAATATATTCTTATATTAAAAATACTTGTGTAAACCCATCACATGATGTAACGTATGTGTACCACCAAAAATTGTAATAGAGTACCCAAAACCATTTCGTAATTTCATTTATTTTGGTCCATTTCAAGTTATTGTGATATATTCTCCCATATTTTCTTGTAAAACTTTCCAATTTACTTTATTCACATGATGTAACGTATGTGTACCACAAAAATTGTAGATGATAGAGTACCCAAAACCATTTCGTAATTTCATTTATTTTGGTCCATTTCAAGTTATTGTGATATATTCTCAAATATTTTCTTGTAAAACTTTCCAATTTACTTTATTTTACATTTATGTTAATATACAAAGTGAGAAAAATGTTCTAATATCAAAAGGGATGAAGAATATATAAATTGAGAATAATGTTCTAATATCAAAAGGGATGTCTCTTCATGTGATGTTATGAACAGATGAAGGCATGTCCTAATTGTAATCTTATTTTAATGTAGATCCTAAATATTCTTATCATTTATTCAATCTTAAATTATATCATAATTACTTTTATTTCCACCATAATCAAATAGTATTATTTACCTTTTATTATTATTTTTTATTTCCACCATGATCCAGGACGGCCAAGCATCACTTTATTGTTTTGCTTCAAAAATTCCTATCTGACATTCAATTATTGAGCAGTTTTCTCCTATTGAACTCAAACTCATAAATAAACATTATAAACTACACTAATGAACACTTAAAATAACTCTTGAATACTCAACAAAATACTCACAAGAACTAAGAAAAACAAAGGCGAATGCAAACCTTACCTCCCAATTGAGTTAGGTTAAAGACTCGACCTAGATCCTAAAAATACAAGTATAGTAAATTAGGATAATAAATACCTAAATAAGCACTGAAACACTAACTAAATGTATACTAACACATTCTAGCACAATAAAATAAAAAATCTGTCGCGCTTTATTTTTCGGTACGGAAAAAAGAAATATTACAAATAAAGAGAAACAAATAAATGTGAGTATAGTAATAGTACAAAAATAGGGTATGAAATGGGACTTTAAAGTGCGACATTTTTGAAGACTCAAAAATAATCTCATTTTGGAAAACTCAAAGATAATCTAGATAGGGTTTTTATGAAAACAAATAAATAAACAAAAAATGGAGTCGCCACCCGGTGTGTAAAATGCATTTGGACACTAACCTAAACCTAAAGGAAAGGGAAAAATCTTAGTTAAAGGTTAAAGGTTTAAAAAATATTTAAGTTATCATAGAAAAAGAAAATAGATAAGTAAAATTAAATAACGCAAACCCTATGGTAGATGACTCATAGTCTACGAAAACAAAAGAAAAAGGGTTTGGGAGTCCTATTAAGGAAAGAGAAGGGTGACTCATAGTCTACGAAAACAAAAGAAAAAGGGTTTGGGAGTCCTATTGAGGAAAGAGAAGGGTAGACTACTTTACAAGTAACCTAGGTACCCTTTCATCCCTAGAAAAAATCAGTTGTGTGATTTAATCCATGTTTCCATTAAATTGATCCAAATTTATATTAAGTTTGGATGGATTAAATGAAATCAAATAGATAATAAAAATGTACATAAAAAGAGTGGGGAATGGAAAAATTCACTGTGCCAACATTGAACTGGCATAGGAGAAAGATTTTCTACACTAGCATTGGACTAGTGTAAAATAAGAGAAAAGATATATACACACACACACACACGACTTAAATGCTAAATAGAATACTAAATAAAATAATAAACACATAAGCATATATAGAGCAATCAAAACATATAAAACATGATATTTTAAACATGCAAATCCCTAGCAAAAGTAGAAATCACATATCACATAATCCTACCTAATACATTAGGCCCAAATCTTTTTTGCAAAAAGTTATCTCATCTTTGGGGTCAATGCTAATGCGTACCTACACATGGCATGACCATATGTAGATACTCTAAGAAAGCGACAATTGAATCAAATTAAATAAAGACAATAAAACAAGAAGCAAATAAAACACGTGTTTCACATAAAGTTTAGAAATATACCTTCTAGAGCACAAATGTGTTTGTAGTTCTAATTCTAACTAACATGAACAAACAGGTAAAAAGTAACCTCTTTTATCCCGATGGTAATAATGCCAAGGAAAATAAAGTAATCATATGACCTAAGCAAGAACAAGAATATTTAACAAAAGCAATTTAAATAACCAAAATTATGTCAATGCATCAAGAACTATAATTATGTTGACCCTTAAGCCCAACATAGACAAAACCTATATGTCCCATTAAACTAAATACAACAAAAAAAAATCTAATAATTAAAAGAACTTGCCCTACAGGCCCATTAACCAAACAACAAAATAGAAAAAAAGGCCTCACATCAAGTTTAAGAATCAAAACGTGAATAATAAACAAACTTGAGAAATAGATCATTAAAGACCTCCTTCAATTTCTAAACACCATCATTTCTTTCTTTTTTATTTCATTTTTTTATTTTGATCCAAATCTCATTAAAATTATATATATATGTGTGTGTGTGTGTGTGTGTGTATGTGTGTATATCAATCAAAAAGACCTTAAAAGCTACTAGAACTCAAATATAATGCTAATTAACAAAGGAATGACAACAACAATATGATAAATCAAGAAATCCAAAACCTACTTTAGAGACTCATTCCAACGTCTTTAGATCTAATTGTTCACATTTTTAACATAAAAAAAAAATCTCTAGTTTATCTCTCTTAAAGCAGCAAAGAATTAACACACATATACATGTTCTACAAGGAAACATGATTTAACTAATTTTTATGTTAGAATTTAAGCATTAAAAATGGAAAAAATGTAGTAATAATAAAACAATAATAATAATAATAGCACCAAGAAAAAAACTTACCTATCCACAGAACTAAAATAGTGGCCAAGGTTAAAGCAATATCCTTACAAGTAACAAGTTTAAAACTTTCTTCTCCCTTTATGAGAATTTAGAATTTAGATTGTGTGTTGCTTTGTTTGTGTGTGAGGACCTGTATTTGTTTTGGTGTGCTTTGCGATGAGAAGAAAGAAAAGAAAATAAAGAGATTAGAGTTGGGAGAGAGACGTTGGGGTTTTGTTTTTTTGCCAAGAGTGGGAGGAAATAGGAGTGTTGGAGAAATTTGTTTTTTTGAGAGAAAAACTCATATCGAACTGGCCGGTTCGACTTGTTAAATCAGAAAATGACCACGGCACCGATTCGAGTGCTAAAGCTAGGAATTCAAAAAAAAACCTATCCAAAATTAGATAAAAAATATTGCTGCTAAAAATTCCATTGAACCGATTGCATCCATTTTTTTCTCTACCACCAGATCAAATTCAATTCTGAGAATCATCCATACATATCAGATCCTAATATCACAAAATTAACCACCAATTTCACCATATCATCCATCAGTTTCTTCAAATCAAATTGAATCCAACATGAGGAGTGGAGAAGAGAAAGGAAAAGAAGGTGGTGGAGGGTTGCGATTGGGATTGGGAAGTTGGAAGGGACAGGTGACAAGGAGAACATGGGAGCAGGGGAAGGAGGTCACCTGGAGAGAAAGAAGGTGGCCGCCCGTCTGAAAGAGAAGAGAGGTAACAAGAGTGAGAAATAGGAGGAGGGCAGCAGCAGCGTGGGAAAAAGAGGATGTGGTTGGGATGGAGGTAGGGGAAAAATGGAGAAGGATGAAAAGGGAATGGCCTAGGGTTTTTTATTTTGAACAAACTGATCTTTTGTGGGAGAAATAAAAAATGCCTGATCGAGTTTTAAAACATTGAAAAAATGGAATTGGGCGACATATGGTGGGAGTTTTGGGTTTTAGTAGAATTGTTGTTAGTGGTCTTGGGGTGTTAGGCGTGATTGGACCTTTTGAAGGTGCAATCATCTATTTCCCTTTTGTAATTATAATAAATAGTAGAATAATAAAACATACTAATTAAACATAAAAAATAAAGTAAAACTATAAAAAATAAATAATTTCTTTTTGTAAAACCATTGATTTGACTTTATCTTTTCACGTGCCTTTTGAGTGGTATGATGAAAAAATTTTAAAAGAAGCACACACTTTCTACTAGGGTTGCTGTTTCCATTTTTATATAATTTCAAGACCCCAATGGATCTATGATAAGATCCTTTATTTACAACGGAATGGTATACAAAGTCAACAGATCTCAATGAATACAATAGGATTTATGGCTACCCAAACTGTTGAGATATGACTGCGATGGATGGTTCGAACTTCACCTACTAGTATAATTTGTACCGGTTTTTAGCAAAACGAGAAGAACTGTGAGTTTACAAAAATATTTTAATAATTATCAAAAAACATAAATATCACTAAAATTTTAGTTTTGATTCGAAACATCACCCTAAAGGTTACTATTGAAAATCTCGCGTTTAGGCCCCCAAAAAATATTTAAAAATGGATTCTAAAAGCTGTCAAATTTTACCGAGATGTGAAGAAAACACAAACTCATATTTAGGAATCTAAAAATTATAAAAATGACAATTAGACATTAAAAGATAATTTTGCCCCTGCATTCACACACAAATGATAAAAATAGTTATTTTTCCCAAAAATGCGTATTTTTGTGAAATTGAAGACTTCATCTCATCTTTTATACATCTAATTTGTATAATTTTGATAATTTTTGGCACTTCATGGCAAAAATGCGTCAAAATTTGATGCCTACAAATAAAAAAAAAACACATACTTAAACACTAGAAATACTCGAAACTAGTTCAAAAATCGTTAAATTCATAGCACATGTGACTCTAGTTTTCTAGCGTTATCAAATTTATGCCAAACCTCATCTCTGAGGATTAGATAAACTCTTCCACCTAGTTAAACACGCTTGTTTTAGCTAGATATAGAGAGTTCAGCCAGACCATATTTTTGAGATACTTCTTTACTGACTTTTGGGGCATAATAGCCTCAAATGCTCACAAGGCTAAATGTTCTCTAGGTTCCTCAATAATATATCATGGGTATTCCTCTACCCAAGGCATTTGGCAACACCTTGCTAGTTCCAATACCGAAGAAAGTCAACCCCCAATTACTTTTGCAGACTTTCGGCCTATTTCTTTGTGTACTTTTGTTAGAAAAGTTTTCTCTAAAATCCTAGCTAGTAGAATATCAGGGAGCAGTCTGGTTTTGTAAAGGGTAGGCAAATGGCAGACACCATTTTGCTAGCACAAGAGCTACTTTCATATTTGAATAAAAAAAGTAAGGGGCCACAATTTAGTTATTATGCTAGACACGATGAACACTTTTTGATAGGGTTTCATGGACTTTTCTTTGGGTCATTCTCCTCAAATTTGGTTTTCATGTAGTGTTTATCATCTTGATAATGAATTATTGAAAAGGAAGTTGGTTTTCATGATTGCTAAATGGTAAAGTCATAGGGTATTTCAAATATTCCAGGGATGTGAAGCAGTGATCCCCTTTCTCCTTTTCTATTTATCATTTCCTCAGAGACATTTTCACAAGGTCTAAAAACAATATTAAACTGAGGACTTCCTCTCCATTTTTTCTCTTCCAAGAGGTTGTCTAAATGTCTCATACACTTGGCCTTCACAGATGAAACCATTCTTTTCGCTCAAGGAGACAGAAGAACAACAAAAAATCTAATGAAATTTCTTGAGTGCTATGAACATTGGTTGGGATCAAATCAAAAAGCTCGCTCATTCTGCCAACAGGACTTCCAAATCCCAACCCAGTCATTATATAATGCTTGACAAGATTTTCAAGCAAAAACCAACCATTTCAATATCTATACAAAAACCTCTTCACAGGGAAGGCAAAAATTCAATATTTTCAACATATGGTGGAGAGATTAGAACCAAAGCTCGCCAGATGGAAAGGTAAGTTGCTTTCTTCGGGAGAGGGACTTGTGCTCATTAAGCATGTTTTAATCTCTATTCCAATACATTAGCTTGCGGTCTTGAATCTTCCTAAATCGGTTATCCGGGCAATGGAACAAGTCACGACATCCTTTTTTTGGGAAGAAGCTGAGTTTGACACTAAAAAATGTTGGATAAAATGGACCAACTTGCGTGTACCTATGTGGTATAAGAAAATTGGTCTTGGAGTTAGGAGTCTTCATAACATTATCCAGGCTTTCACTCTCAAATTATAGTGGCAGTATTATTCTTCAAATTCCCTTTCGGCCACTTTCATGTGTGTCCGATATAGAAACCCTCAAGTTCACAATCCTTCCCCAGTTTGGAGAAGGATGATCAAAAGTAAACCTTTGTTGATTCACTCTTTCACACACTAGTCCAAAATGGAGCATCATCATTTTGCTTTAGCAGTGATATAGTATCTAGTGATGTCAAAATAATACACCCACTAAAAATATTACACGTGACTCTGAATCCGGGTACACTAGAGGTATTTTAATAATTTCACTAACATGGTTCAAATAGGCCCAGATGGATCAAGTATTAAATATTCGATTCGCGGATTGATTCGACCCAACAACCTCAAGTATAAATATTGAAATGGCAAGTTAGATTCATTAATCACTTTCTTAATTTTCTAAGTTCTGATTTTTATTGAATTTTACTCTTTGGTGCCATGGTACTCAACCTGTCTCTTATACGATACTAGACATATAAGACTAACCCTAATTAAATTTTTGCATCGACTGTATCTAAGATATATTATAGATTAGTAGTGATCATTTGTCAATACTATAGTTAGATTAGTACATTAAAAAGCATTATTTAAATATTTTTTATGAAAACCCTCCATAGTTAACCAATGTGATCTTTTTAAATATTTAGACAAATATAGTCTAATCATATAAAAAGTGCCAACAAAATTATAAAATAGTAGTGATAGTTACAATATATTATAATATTAAATATTAATCATGCACATTAATTGTAGTTGATTCAGTTTCAGTTTTTCATTTTAAAATGCCTAAACTAAAACCAAACCATTCAATGTCAGGTTCAGTTTGGTTTTTCATGCAAAAATAAACAGTTAAAATAGGTTCGTTTTGATTGGTTTATCAAAAATCTTGAATATCCCTACTCACATTTATGTTTGGAAAAGTTTGTGCAAACTTCCAATTAAAAATAAAATCAAACATTTTTTGTGAAGATATTTACATGATATAGTTGTTGTTAGAGGAATTATTTCATCAAGATTTAGGATTGATAATTACAGATGTCTTAGGTGTGGTGAAAGTACTAAAACCGTGGAGCATCTTTTTTTCTAGTGTTGTTATGCTCAACTTGTTTGGAAGTTATCTCCTATTTCAGGGCCTTCTATTCAACAATTTGAAGCTAATGTCTGGTTTTGGTAGGATAACTGAATACTTTGTATCTGTATGTTGATTTGACAAATAAAATGTTATAACTATTTTTGTTCTATGACACTTGTGGAAGTCTAGGAATGCATGTATATTTGATCATGTATGGGTTTCCGAGTTTGATTTTGTTGCTATAGCCCATTTTGAGTGGCTGAAAACATAACGTTATTAGTAACTTGTAGACATACTTTATGCTAATCCTTCGTCAGAGGTTTTATGAAAAGGAAAATACTTAGGTAGATCCGATCTTTGGTTCCACCTGTAGATCCTGTGGTCAGGATTAAATCTTAAAGAATCTTGCTTACATTAGTTGATGTCATAGATTCTCTATGGTTTAATCCACACTACAGGGTCTACAAGTGGAGTAAAAAACCAGATCTACCTAAGTATTTGCCTTATGGAAATGTCCACATGTTGGAACTATCAAGTTTAATACAGATGCTATAGTGATTAAAAGACAATCCAGATCTAGTTGGGCGACTGGTACTAGGAATTTTGATGGGAAGCTTGTCGGTGCTTGGCCTTCAAGGAGTTTTGCTTGTGTAGATGTTAGGGTCATTATAGCACGTGCTTAAGCCTATTAATGGATCGGGTCTAAATTCGAATCCAACCTGATATGGACTCATTTATCTAGATTTGGATCCATGAGAATTTTTGATTACCCAGATTTGATCCCAACCAATTTAGTTATTATAATAAATAAATATGATATGAATTTTTTCATCTCGACCCGATTAGGATCCGGATCTAATTAAAATATTTGACACTCCCTTCGTCCCATAATTTTTGTCGCATTCTAAGAATCTAGATTCTTAACAATAATAACTTGACTGTGATGTTAGTACTTTGCTTTCGCATTTTGCCTCTTATATTTCAAATTTTTAATTTGAATGTAATATTACCAAAAAGTACAGGAAGGATAGTATTGTACAAAGAGATAGAAATTTTTTTTGACTTTGTTAATATGACAAATATTTTGGGACATCTCAAAATAAAAAAGTATTACACTTTCAAAAAAAAAGGTAGAGAGTATATAATAAAATTATAAATTATATTCGTTATTCTATATGCACATATACTTATATGTTGTATAAATTGTCAATGTAAATTACATTTTATTATAGAACTCATGCATAAATATAATATGAAATAAGTATTTTTTATAATTACAAAAAATAAAATTTCTGTATAAAAATTTTAAATGTTAAAAGAATATCATAAGACTCAGACTTAGATTCATATCCGGATCTGACAAGATCTAATAGATCTAGATAAAAATTTATTTTTGTAGCTATCCAAATTCAAATTCGAATATACTAATCCGATCCAAGTCTATATATACTAATTCCAATGCGAATCCAATCTATTTAATGGCCTACATGTGCTACCAGAGCTGTTCTTGTTCGTTGACGAAACAATCATGGAACAACATTATTATTGAATCTGATGCTTTGGTAGTAATTTAATTGGTCAATCAAGTAGAAAAATGATGATGTATCCATTAGGATAATCTTGTTAGATATTCTTTTTTCTAGCAAATGTGCTTCCTTCATGTATTTTTTTCTTTAACATCTATGAATGGAAACAGAATCAATCATCTGTTGGCTAATTATGTGCTAATTATTTTAGATGATGTAGAATGAAAGGATGTCTTCTCTTGGTGGCTTCGTAAGAAGCACAACTTAGTATAAGCATTTAATGCTACTGTTACTTAAGTGATACTAGTAGTAAAGGCACATCCTATGAGTGTGAAATTTATAAAATTTTACTAAAAAATTAAAGAAGAAATATAGGTCATGGAAATAAGAGTAGAGATAAGTAAGGTTGTCTATCATTTCTGGTATAAAAAAGAAAAGCAAACTATAGTGATCCCATTTCTCTTGGCTAGCAAATACATAGAGATGTTCATAGTTTGGTTCAATCGAATCAAATTAGTTTGATTTTTGGTGTTCGGATAAATCGATTAAAAACAAAATAAGGGATTGATTTAGTTATTGAAAATTAATAACTGAATGATCAACTAATCGAACTTTTAGTTTTATTAATTTTATTTTTTCTTAACCAATTCAATATTTGCATTCCATTCACACTTTGAGATTGTTTTTAATCTTTTATTTTTGTTAGTTTTAGGTTTTCATTTATTAGTTCCATTAGTTTTATATTTAATTTTATACTTAGTTTTTTAATTAACAAGTGAATTTTGGATTAATTAGACATAGAAATCTAAAATAAAAAAACTTTGGTTAACCAACTGATAGAAAAAAATTTTGGTTTGGTTTTGGTTAAAATTTTCTTGCATCGAAAACCAAAAAAAAAATGAAAAAATTTTACCGAATAATTAAAAATTAGTTGATGAACACCCCTAGTCCCCTACAAATACATATATAACTAATTTTTTTTTTTGAATGAACATATGTAACAAGTTAATGCCACAGCAATGGTTACTAAAATGTCAAAATGTTAATGCCACAACAATCGTTACTAAAATGTCAAAATTACCCTCTCCTTTCTCCCAAATACTACTCCTGAACTTTTTTTCATTTCCCAATTCTCCCTTAAACTCCATAACATTCACCATCTCCATTCAAGCTCCTCCCTATTTAGTATTTCATGATCAAAACCACTCTAACCCAAAGCCCCGAATCCTCATCCTCTTTCTCTTGCATTAAACTGCACTGTGACCAAATTGCAAGAATATTTGTAAATGCTATTCATTTATGAAATCTAACTTGGATTTCCATAGCACGGTAATAAATTGCACCCAACCTTAAGCCTCGTCTGATTTTTGATATTATTTTTGTGATATTCAACTTGTTTCTAGCGTCTAATTTGAGTATTCTAGGTTGGCTGCTTTAGAGACAGTCTCCGACCTCTCATAACTCCTTCATCCTTCGCATAATCCTTTTTCTTCCCTCCGTTAGAATGGGTCTTGTGTTTCTTCACCACAAAAAATCATGATTTTTTTTTTTGGTAGAATAATTTTTTGGGTTCACTAGAATACAAATTAAACTGGAAGAATTTGTATGTTTGAGAAGATGCCAAACTAAAATTCAAAAACAAAAAAAAGAAATTGATGATTAGAGATGGTCGGGGGCTTCACAATGGCTTGTGGATTAGGTGAAATTGTAAAGGCTTTCGAGATGGCAACCTTGGTAGTGGTGGAAGGCTGGCGTTATAGCCAGAGTAAATTATATCCCGCCAGAGTAATTTTGTTCTATCAAAAATAACAGGTATACCCTTCAATAATCAAAGTTTTTTTTATTTTTTTATTTATTTTTTTAAGTTAGCAAACCACCTAAACATTGGTGGGGACACTAATCTCAAATCCAAATTTTCTTCAATTTTGTTATTGTTATCAGGACAACTCTCCCATTTTTTCCCTTCATCCTCTCTAATCAAAATTTAGTCCCACACCATCCCTACCTATCTCTTTCCTCACTAAGAAATGTACAGGACAATGGAACGATGCATTAATTAGAGTTCAAAAATTATATTGCCAGAGCAAATGTACCCACGATATATATGGGATATATCATCAAAGAAAAGTGAAGAAATTTACTAAAAAGGTGAGGAACAAAAAAATGTTGAAAATCCAATTTCTAGCATAATCCGTCAACCAAATTGAACAACAAAAAAAGAATTCGATGCCAAGAAATATTACTGAAAGTTGAAGCCAATTGAAATGAACTTAAAAAACAACTTGAAGTTTGATAAAACAACCATATCCACAAATTTGAAATATTACAGAAAGTTTCCTGGTTGTTGGATCTAGTAAAATAACCAGATCCAACAACCAAAAAGCAATTGTTCACGTGACAGAGATCTATAGTTTCCTAGGTTTGGCAGGGTACTACAAAAAGTTTGTGAAAGGATTCTCTTTAATAGAAGTGCCATTAACTAGGCTTACTCAGAAAAAGACCAATTTGAATGGAATGCAGATTAGGAGCCTAGATTCCAAGAGTTGAAGAACAAATTGGGATTCACAACAATATTGGCATTGCCATCCAGGATTGCACGATTTGTGATTTATAGTATTGCTTCAAAGAATGGTTCAGGTTGTGTGTTGATGCAGAACTGCATGGTTATTGCTAATGCTTCAAGGCAATTGAAGCCCTGTAACAGAACAACCCTACTCATGACCTAGAATTGGTAGCCATTGTATTTTCTCTAAAGATTTGGAGATGATATCCTTATGGGGAGCAGTGTAAAGTGCTTTTAGATCATTAAAGCCTTAAATACTTGTTTGTTCAAAAAAGGAACTCCACATGAGGCAGTGCAAATGGTTGGAACTACTCAAGGACTATGACTTGAAAATCAGTTATCACCCACGGAAAACCAACAAGGTAATAGATGGATTGAGCAAGAAATCCATGAAACCTATGGCCAATATGTCGGCGAAGCAAACGGAGTTTGGAGTATGTAGAATCCACAGCTAATATTAGCTACTCTAGTAGTTCAATCTGTAAACATTGATAGGATCAAGTTAGCTTCGATCACTAACGCAGAGCAAATGAAGATCGAGAACAAGGTTGCAAGCAGAGATCCAGGGGAATTTCAAACAATTGACAATGGCATTAATTGGATGCATGGGCGACTATGTGTTCCAAAACATGAAGCATTAAAGAATGATTTAATGAATGTAGTTCCCAATTCTAAATTCTCAATTCGTACAGGTATTACAAAAATTTTCAAGGATTTCAAACAACATTTTTGGTGGAACAATATGAAAAAAGAAATTGTAGAGTTTTTGGCCAAGTACCTAGTATGCCAACAGGTGAAATCTAAGCATCAAAAACCAAGTGGTCCGTTAAATCCATTACCTATTTCACAATGGAAATATTAACACATCACAATGGATTTTGTTAGTGGATTACCCAAGACGAGATTAGGAAATGACTAAATTTGGGTTATTGTTGATGCGTTGATAAAATCTGGTCATTTCTTGTTATTAAAGATTCTTACTCCAATGGACAGCATAGTAAGGATATATACTCATAATACTATGAATTTTCATGGAGTTCCATTCAATATTATCTCAGATTGGGATCCAAGGTTCACTCCGAGGTAGAAAGCTATGGTTATAGAAGTGGTCTTGAATTCAACATTTCATCCATCTAGATAGCTTGTACAATTAGAGATGACTATTCAAACCTTGGATGATATGTTGAGTGCTTTGCCATTGAATCCAGGGGAAACTAGGCTGAACACTTAATGTTGATGGAATTCTCCTACATCAATGTTATCATAATAGCATTGGCAACCATCATGGCTTCGTATGAACTCTATACAGAAGAATATGCAAGTCAGAATTGTACTGGGATGATGTAGGCAAAAGAAGATTGACATCGCCAGAATTGATTCAAGTCGTAGTTGACAAGGTAGCTTGATTACTTTATTAAACTAGAGTTATTTTACTAGTAAACTAAGGCTTTTTGATAGTTTATCTCTTTTTTTGGGGTTTATTTAAGTGTTTTAGTATAATTGTTTGCATTAAGAAATTGCATTTGCATCATTTGTAAATACTAACATATTAACATGAGTTTTTGGTTAGTATTAGTATAATTTGATTACTTAATTTATATGCTGTTGCAGGTTAGGAATTAATGGGCTAAAATCAAAGGTTGTAGTAGCCAAAAGAGCAAAATGCAAAATGATAGATGATGAAGACTTGAGCTGGAAAAAGCTTGATGTTGCAACACCAAATGTTCCATGTCACAACATCAAGGTGAATTTTCATGTCTAATTATTAGCTCGATGATGCGACACCAAGAATGTTCATGTTGCGACATTAAGGCGCGTTTAGCGTAAGTAATTAGAGCAGTTTCGTAATCTTTGGCTACAACTTGTTTAAATCCTACTGTGTAGTACACTCTAATACACATAGTATAGGTGTAGGTGGAAATTTATATTAATTAGGATAGTTGTAGTTTAACTTAACCATCATGTTTTCATTTTCATTAAATGTTCGCTTTAATTTTTTCTTTAGATCTAGTCTTTAAATTCTTGCATGTTTGTATTTTTATTAGATAATCGTAGTGGGTTTTACCAATTAGCTACAGTTGTATAAAATTTTTACATGTCTCTCTATAAACATCTAGCATTCCAAGTGTATAAAAGACAAGTTTCTTTTGAAGTTCTTCAAGGTTTTGTTAATTTAGTATTTCCAAGTTTAAAGTGTTCAATTATTTGCATTAGTCAGTGGTAATTTTTAGTGGGCTTTAGTTTAAATCAATCGAAAATCCAAAAATATATAGTTTTAGTCTATTTCCATATTTCAAATTTCCAGACTTTTAATTTTGTCAAGACCTGTATCTTTTTTAATTGCATGCCAAATTTATGCTTTCTTAAGATTCAAATTGGGTCTAATTGCTTTCCAATTTCAATATTGTTTTAGCTAGATTAGGTAAGTTAGTGTTAATTTTACTTGTTTGAACACTTACTACTTATCTACCAATGCTGCGAGGGTGAATTTTAAGTGTTTGCGTGGTTTTCATTTCTTGTATTGTTTGATCGTTGATTGAATTTGAATACCTTACCCGAACGAGCAATCAAGCGAACAAGTTTTTAGCACTATTGCCGGGGATTGTCCTTGCGTAATGGCAGTCTTATGTGCTTGGACGGTCGTGTAGAATAGGCATTTTTACTTGTTTTAGTATTTAGCTTTAGTTTTAATCAGTAGTTCTTTTCTTGCTTATATTACATTATTTTCTTTTGAATGGTTTGGCACTTGAGATTCAGTTTGTATAATTGGCTTATATCATGCATGGTATGTAAACGAAGACGACTATATTAGCGTTGACGATGAATTGGAAAGAGAATTAAGAAAGCTTAGAAAAGAAAAGCGAGTGCAACTGTGGGTTATAAAAGGTCACAATGGCATAATCCACACAACAATGCAAGGGGTCTAAATGAAAATTCAAGGATAGATGATAATGAAGAAATTGAAGGCAATAATGGCTCAGGTGGTATTGGTGCTGCAAATAGAGTCAATAACAATGGAAATTTCAATGGTGAAGTGGGAATCAACTGGCATGGAATGAATGTGAATGGAAGACCCATGAGAGATTACGTGGTGCCTAATTTTGATGGTACCAATTCAAGCATTGCACAAATGTGGGTTCAATCCTTTAATTTCAAAATTAAACCGACTCATATTCAAAATTTCCAAACTCATGAAGTGTTTAGAAGTGGCCCCAATGAAGACCTTTATACTCATTTATCGAATTTTGAAGAGGTCATGGATACTTTAAAGTTCAACGGGATTCACCTCGATTGTATTCATGAATATGCGGGTATCTCCATATTCCTTACATGATCAAGCTAAATAGTGCAATCTCACAGTCAATGAGCATTCAACATATGGAACAAACTTGCATCAGAATTTTGGGCTAGGTATTTTCCTCCATCTAGAACTGCCAAGTTGAGAAATGATATTACCTCTTTTAAACAAGACTCGAGAGAAAGCTTAAGTAAAGCTTGTGTAAGATTTAAACAACTTTTGAGAAAATGTCCTCGCCATGGTATTCCTCTTTGGTTCCAAATTCAAATGTTTTACAATGGATTATATTGATAAACTAAAGCCATTGTAGATGCATTAGTAAGTGCTCTTTGTCATTTAAAATGCCGGAAGAAGCATAAGAGCTTCTTAATGGGATGGCGTCTAATTATTATTATCGTGGACCTATAGCTCAATCGGGTGTTCAACAACAAGTGCATCAAGCTCAAGTTCAACAAGAAGTATCCTAAACTTGAACCAAAATGATGCATTCTTGGCTCAGCAATGAGATGATGATGAATATGATGACAAGCTAGACAAGGGCAATTGAAATTCTTGGGTAGGGGAACACGACATATGCTATCTCTTTATCTCCTCAAGGACCATTAGCATGTGATTTTTGTGGAGGAAACCATTTGAATGGTCAATGCAAAATCTCAACGGAAAATAATATGCAATTGAATTATAGCTCCAACTAACCATCTTCATCTAGAAATCCTCCCAATGTGTATGGTAATACCTGTATCCCCTCCTGGAGAAATCATCCTAATTTTTCTTAGAGCAACCAATATAACCTACAAAATGCCTTTTATCAACCCAACTCTCAATAACCAAATTTTCAACATCAGTCATCTTCTTCAAGACCTTACCAACCTCTTCATCAAATGAATGTGTTAAGAAGCTAATTCTTACTAGTCTCAACCAAATCCTTCATATCAAAACCAACAACCAAGGCCTTCTTACCAATATCCTAGCCAATCCCAACCAATGTACAATAACTACTATGTTCAAAGTTGGAGAGGGACAATGTTCAAGATGATAATCTAAAGAGGGAATTGGAAGTCTTTAGAAAGGAAAAAGAGACATGGGAAGGGAGTTTGAGATTTTAGATGGGAGCAAGATGCCTTGGCTAGTCATTAATCTGTCTCAAATACACATTAGAGATTCATAAGAGACAAGTTCCTCGACAAAAAAATAAACGACCAATGGTTTATCTTCTTAGTGACATAATTCTCAACCCAAGGAATAAGCATCAAGGGAATCACAATGGGAGAAAACAAGATCATGCTTTCATGTTGAGAAGTGGAAGAAAGTTGTTGGTAGAGAATGGGAGTGGTGAAAATTCAATAAGTGGAGGAAACAAAATCCAAAGTTAAGATTAATTTGAAGTCAAATGTAATGACATGGCAATGAATGAGAAAAATGGGAACAAATCTCGAAAGAGAAAAGTCAGGAAAGGTGAAAAATTGGAGGAACCTCTGCCTCTACATTCTTTGGTGAAGATACTGTTTCCTCATAAGGTTTATTGACCCAAAGAAGGAAGAAAAAGATAAGCAATTATATCAATTCCTTGAAGTATTCAAAATGCACCATATCAATATTCTCATGGTTGAAGCACTCACAATGATACCGTACTATGCCTGATTTATGAAGGAGATCCTAACTATAAGGGATCAGTGGGATGATAGGAAAGGATATGTGTATAAGTTCAAAGTATAGTGCAATTGTCCAAAAGGAGTTGCCACCAAAGCTAAAAATCTAGGTAGTTTTTCAATACCGGTGAATATTTGGGGATACAAATCGAATGGATCATTATGTGAGACGAGTGGAAGCATAAATGTGATGCCTAAGGCGATTTATGACAATATGGGGATAACAAATGCAAAGCATACACAAATCACCATTCAATTGGAGGACATATCTGAAAAGAAACCATATGGCTTATTGGAAAACATCTTAGTGCAAGTGGATAAACTCAATTTCCCAATGGAAACATCTTAGTGCAAGTGGATAAACTCATATTTCCCAATGGATTTCTTAGTGCTCGAGGTGGGATGGAATTCAAATATTCCATTGATCTTGGGAAAGCCTTTCTTATCTACCATGCATGCAATGATTGATATGAATCAAGGGAAATTGACACTCCAAATTGAAAGTAAAATTGTTGCATTCAATATCTTTGAATGGAATGATAATGTTCCAATTTTTGAAGAATTTTTTACCAACAACTCACTTGATTCTTTTGCTAATAGGTTCAATGACAATGCACTAAAAAATGATGAACACGAGCCACTCAAGGTGTTGGATAAAGCAAGGAATAACTTGAAGGATGAATTAAAGGAAAAATCCACTCCATGTAGGTTGTAATGAAAAAAAGGATCAAGTGTTAAGTGCAAGTATAGGAAGTTGATGACAAAAAGAGAGTGAAAATACGTAAGAAGAAGAGTTGGTGGTATGAAATACAATTTGATGTGTGGTTTGGTCTTGTATGTTTGGCGAGTACTTGTAAGAATAGCTACATCCGATCTGTAAGCTGAAAAGCAAGCATTCTTGGTTTATAAGAAAGGGATCCAAGTCTTTCTATGGAGGCCAAAACGAGAAGGATGGTCGACCATCCTTAAGGTTTTCGTTTGATCAATTCATGCCAGAGTCAAGCTAATGACTATAAACCATCGCTTATTGGGAGGCAACCCAATTTTTAATTTCATGTTATGTGTGGTGTTTAGCTTTACTTTTGTTAGGATTTGATTTGGTTTTATTAGGTTTATTTTAGTTGAATTTAGGTTTTACAATTTTCTTTATATTTTTAATAAATTTTCTAAGGAATTGAAGTGCAAATGATTCATTTATACTCGTGTCTTTCATGTCCGTAGGTGTTTAGAAAGTATGAATTGAACTAGTAAAGATGCTAAAAAATTGGCTAAGTATGGATGTTTTGATCTGTTTTGATGTCGCGACACAGAATTTCGATGTCATGACATCGACTTCAGGTTAGAATTTGTTTCAGTTTGATGTCACTACATCGAGCTTGCTTCCATGTCATAAAATCAAGTAAACTTCTGCAAGAACCACTTTTAGATTCGTATTGTGACATGGAGATTGATATAGCGACATCAACCATTTGAAGAACACATATTTACTTTTGTGTCACGATATCAAATACCCCATGTCGCGACATCGAGATGCTCCTATTATGTACATGACCTTCGATGTTGCGACATCAAATCTTTGATGTCACGACACCAAAATCGGGTAGAATGTTTAAAATGCCTCTTATCCAGCTATTTTAGCCAAAAATCCCAAATTCTTTCAAATCTAGCCGTCTAAGAACCTTTCTTCTTCCTCTAATTCTTCTTCTTCTCTTTAAAATACCATCAAACTCCATCATAAATCCACAAAATTCATCAACCTCATCTACAAATTTGGTATTTTCAGGGTGATTTCTCAACCTTCCAAGGGGTATTTCTTCAAAGATTCAAGTGTTTCAACTTTAATTATCTAGGTAAAATCTTCCAATCTTTTTGTGCTCAAGCCCATGAATTGTGTGATTTAGACTATTTCTATGTTGAATTCAAGTTTATTCTTGCCTTATTTGTTGATGTTTGCTTTGGGTTGCTTGTAAGTTCAAGAAAGTTGTTGGGTTGACTATTGGTTTTAATTGGAATATTTGTGCAATTTTTGGATGAAATTGTTGGCTGCTTTCAAGATTAATTGTGGTTACGGTTATTGTTGATGAATTATTGGATTAATTGTGGTTAATTATGGATTGTGTGTTGCACAAGTTTAATTGGTAAAATTGTGAATTGTGAGAATGCCTCCTGAAGGAAGAGGAAGAGGTAGGGAAGTGTTTGGTGGTGCTAAAAAATGAAAAGTTGGGAAAGGGTCTAGTAGTGAAGCTACCGAGCCCATTGTTGAGCCTATTTTCTCTTGTGATTGTACTTGAGACTTGTTCAATGCAAATGCAAAACGCGAGGCCATAAAGGAAAGAAGGTTTGATTTATCGATGAATTGTGGGAAACATGATGGAGTAAGAAAGGAATTAGAAGCTTAACTCAAAGCTAGGCAATGGGAGAGTTTTGACAAAGCAATTGAGCCAAGCTTGTGGGAAATATGAGGGAGTAAGAACGGAATTAGAAGCCCAACTCAATGCTAGGCAATAGGAGAGTTTTGACAAAGCAGCTGAGCCAAGATAAACAAACTTAGTTAATGAATTTAATTGTAATTTTTGCCAGCTTGAAGGGGTAAAGATGAGAGTTAGAGGTGTGTTAGTCAATTTCAGTGTAGAGGAAGTAAAACAAATTTTTCATGTTGATTTTAAACTGGCTTTGGAAGCCAAAACTACTTTGCTTAGTCCTGAACTCAATATTTTGTACGCGTTGGTTACAATTTTCTATTACCTACTGATGGACATCATACTGAGTCGGGAAAATGCAATTGTATCTATTCTATTATGTTGTTAAGGGAATCCAGCTTGACTTTGGGTATTTATTTTGTTCCTTGTGGGAATTATTCCTGTCTGATACCTGAAGAAACATTCCTTTGGCGAAATTTTTAGCTAAAGTTTTTTTATCATTTTGACATTCTCTTTATTGAAAAAAACAATATCCCCCATATTTTAATAAACCTTACGTTGAACGTAAAGGATTGTGTTTTTTCAATGAAAAATGGTTCACTAAAGTTGATTATGAAATTCAAAAATCAAAAGATACTGCATCAAGTTCAGGACAAGCACTCCCTCACTCCACTCCTCCTCAACACTCCTCTGCCACACTTCCACTGCCCAATCCTTCCCAAATTTCCTCTTTGAAACCCATCCTTTCTCAATTGTGCACCCTTGTCACATATTTGGGAAATCAAATGAGCACTTTTCAACACCGCATACTTCAAAAATTAAAAAGGTTGGAAACCAAACAGACCATTCTTCAGGAAGCCTTAAGTTTAGGTATGTCTGCCTCCGCTCTGTCTAATTTGCCAACATTCAGTCGTAGTACATTCTTGAGTCCTCTTTCGATAGTGATGACGATGACATTGAAGATATCAATCACTCCAATCCTAAGCCAGAAGCCCACGAGATCCAGTTGGTGCATCAAATCCTGAGAAAGCTACTATTCTAAGTGTCGATGCTGATGATGATGAGGATGTTGATGACACATTTTATTACATCATGAAATGCCGTGATCCTCAAGAAACTAGTAACCATGACAGTGAGGCTACAGATGATGATATGCCCACAAAAAAGAAAAACGCGAAAAGCAATCGAAGAAGAAAATGATTTAAACTCAACCTCTTACTTTCCATCTTTTAGATTTCTTTTGATTAGTTTGTCCATTGGTTAACTGTGGTTGAACTTAAATATAATTTTTTGACTTTTGCTTCTATTAATGATGCTACTTTTGTCTGTGTTTTATCAATTCTTGTTCGCCCTTGTTTCTCATCAGGGAAGCATCATCTCCGGAGGAGCTTGCTTTATACTTGTTTTGTTTTGATGACGCCAAAAGGGGGAGAAATGTGGTTGATTTATGATTGTTTGTGGTTTGATTGATTGAGGCATGATTGGTTCCAAATAATCAGTTTGCTTTGCCTTGTGATTTTTCATCATCAAAAAGAGAGAGATTATTGATCTACAATCTTGGTTTTGATGATGATAAATACAATCTAATGGTTTGAATATGAGTTGTGCAGGAATTCTATTTTTATGTCACAACTCAACTTTCGGATGCTACACACGGTTTGAATGCGACAAAGTTGCTCGGATGCAAGACTTTATCAGAACAAAATTTTCTCAGATGCAATACACCATTCAAAAGATAAGGCAGAGAGCCAGCATCTAAGGTACTGACTACGGACACTCATTATCACCCGAGAAAAATTCTATCGGACACGCCTGACCGTCCGAAGGAAGAGCAACACTTGGATAGAATGAAATCTTCCAGACCCATTACTCCGTCTGAGGATATGACTCATCAACCTACTAGCTTCGAATGTCGGAATGAACAGAATCTCGGCCTTTCGAACAAAGTTTCCAACTCAATGATATTATTGATCGAATGCTTGTTCAGATGCTTAAAAAATTGTAGATCTCAAACGTTCGAAACCTATAATGGTTAATTTCTCAATATTTTTTATTTAGTCGTTGGAAAGTGGTTGGAGCTATTTTATTGCATTTATAAAAGCCAACCTAGCCATAATTAATAAAAATAACTTACACATTGAATGCAAGCAAGTACAAAAGCAATTTGAGTATAAATTAGCTCTTTAGCAATATTGTATTATAATGCACTTAAGAATGCTATTCAAAAGCATTGAATGGAGTGATAATCTTGTCCAAAAGTGAGGTTGAGTATAATATCCTTGGGTCAACTAAGGAGAAGTAGTGTGAGTAACGATTATCTGAATTTGTGTACAATATAGATTATTGACTCACCAAATTTGAAGAAGCATCTTGGTGGATTACTACTCCAAGTTTGCTAGCTTGGGAGTGTTGTTTGTTTGATCTCTCTATTTACTTATTCTGCTCATATTGTGCTTAATTGATTATATTTCTATCAAAATTACTTGTTAGTGTGAAATATTTTATGTTTGGTTATTGCATATCATTTGAAAATTATTTTTAAGAAACCTAATTCACCCCCCTCTTAGGTTATTTTGGGCCAACAAAGACCATTTCCAGCTTGGCATTTTGGTCTAGCTCATGAGCATTTTATACACCACCCGAGGGACCGGTGCAACAAGTAGAACAAGAACAACTTGATGGGGTCGGAGGGGTCAAAGATGTTCTACTTTGAAGAAGAGTTGGCATTGCGACAGTTTAAAGGCCGAGCTGAAACTCCAGACATCAATGAAGTCGAGGATGAAGAGTGATGGCTTGTAGTATATGGAGATCATCCTACCCCGATTTCTCTCAACCCGTCTCTTATTTATGAGTTGTTGTGGAAGTTTAGTAGAAACATTTGCACTTTTTCATTGCCTTAGCATTTATAGTACTTTATTATTATGTCATCTTTATTGTTTTTGAGTTTTATGGTTTGGTTAACTTTTATTAAAGTAGAGTGGCTAAGGGTAATTAAGCTGATGCCAAGTAGATTTATCATATTTTTGCTTAATTGACGGATAAACTACTTTGAGCAAACAATGATGTTACTTGGTATTAGTTATATATGCTCTAGCTTCTTTTTGCTTATGGTGAATGATTTTGAATAACTGCTTTTAGATTATGTTATCTTTATTTCAGGTTTACTGATGTTAGTATGTGTTGTTTGGTTTTCGGTGTGCAGAAGGATGAGTTGTAGTCATCATTGGAATAAGCATGACAAGTTTGGGCGTGTTATTTACTTGTATTAGGAATGGTACTTTTTGCGTGTTTGTAAATAGTTGTGTGGTAACATTTGGATGGAAAATTATGTGGTTGTGGTACTCAATGATGACAAATGACCTGAAATACCATACGACTGAATTATTTCAATTTGGATTTCATGAATTTTGGTGTGTTGAGTAGTTCTTTTGCGACAAAAGGATTTCAAAAATCATGTTTTACTTTGTTCAAAAAGTGAGAGATTCACATTTTTTATTAGTTCATTTGAAACATTGGTTTTGATTCCTTTCAAATAGTAATTTTTCTTTTCGAAAAATTGGTTAAATGGGGTATAAGTGATCTAGGTCATTTTGTATGTTCGCATAGATGAGTTATAATTCTATCAGGTAGTGATTGGTTTTGACATAATCTTGGGTACGCTTTACTCCTCTTCCTATGTTTAGGGCCATTAATAATATATATATATATATATATATATATATATATATAATTTGCTTCTAGGAATAAGGCTAGTACTAGATATCGGCATGTACCTATGTTGTTTTTTTGAAATATGCCATTAGATTAATTATAATTAATACAATGGTACCGTCATGTACCCATAAGAATTCTCTAAAATGACCATTAGTAGTCATGTTTTAGAATACCAACAATTCAAGGAAGAAATGTTTGTAATACTCATCATTGATATAATTCTATTCACTCCATGATAGATTAATATTCTCAATTTTGTGTGGCATGTACATTTAGATAAAATCCCAATAAACTTCTATTTCCACGAAGCCTTGTGTGAGATGGTTTGAAAACCTCATAATCCTTTTGATTTGAGAAAATTTGTATTTTGAATGCGTAAGATTTTATTTTTCGAAAACATTTTTGAGGATGGTTAATACTTTGTTATTTGAAATCTTGTGTTGAAATTTAAACTAGTCTTCTTTTAGCAAGTCGAAAAACTTGGAGTGACTAGATGAAATGGTTCAATTATCATACAGTATTTGAGATCCTTTAAGAGGTTTCTAAATTATTTAAAATACATTCATTGTTCACCTTTTGTGTTGTCAATTAGGTGGTATGTTTATGCGTACTTGCCAATTTGTATGTGTATAACATTCGAGTCCAAGATCCAATTGAGATGATTTTGGATGATTTGGAAATATGTTGAAGATTTATACAACTTTTTTGTTTTGAGTTTTCCAGGATTCTATAAGCATCTTGTTCAAAATTGCAAAGTTGGAAAATGTTCACCGGCGAGGAGCGATTGTGACACAATTTGGTAGATTCAGTATAAATTTCATATCTGAGCTCCAATTAAGGTTATTAAAGATATTTTGGAAAGCTAAGATATAGACCTACAACTTTTATGTTTTCCGTTTTGCCAAATTCGGTCTGCATCAGGGTCAAAATCGAAGCCGAAAGTGAAGCCCAGTGCACACGCACCCAAAATAGGCTGCGCATGTGCACCCGAAGCTGCAGTATTGCGTATTTTTTAGTTTTTGACAGATTTCTTTGTCCAGTTGGACTCATTTTCCCCTGATTTCACGTTTCTTATCCGTAGACCTTTATTGTAACCCTAAGTACTCATTATAAATACCCCAAGTAGGGTGAGAAAAAGGGATCGACACTTTTATTTTCTTTTGTCTAGGGTTTTTAGCAGTAGAAATTCTTCTTTATTCTTTTATGGCACTTTGTGCCTAAACCCCTTTTCTTGGTAGAGGAAATTGAAGCCACGGTCAATTCTACAAAGTTGTGAGACTTCTTGTGCTTGAATTATTCAATTATATGTCAAGTATTGATTATTTTTCTGTGTAATTAATTTTATGATTGTTCTTTTTAACTTAATATTGCTGCAGAATACTAAGTTATTAGAATTAATCTACTGCTAGATTGTTTTAACCACATGTGCTTAATTCAATCTGTGAAGCAACTGAGTTTGATAATTACTAGATTAGTGTTATTGAATTTAGGAAAATTAATCATCTAATTGGCGTAACCGCGTGTGTTTATGTTTAATTAGCCTAATTGTTCTTGTTGATTTTAATGCTTCTATTACACATCTTATGTGCGTGTCTGGGTTAAATTAATAGTTAGGGTTAATTGGATCGCGTGTTGAAAATTAACCAACTTTAGAAAAAAATAAGAATCAATTTTGAATTGGTATTCGTTCGGGTTAATTTTTCAATTAGTGCTTGATATAAAATTGAATTATCTTGTGTGTCAAGGATCGACTAGTGAAATTGCCATGGTGGATATGACCAAAACCAAGACTTTTCTTATATAGAATTTTCTTCAATTATTTTCTTGTTTTAGTTTTGTGAAGTTTTAAAGCATTCAAAACCCCTTTTTCCATTTAGCACAAGAATAAACTCCGTTCTCTATGGGACGACCTATACTCACCACTAATACAGTATAATTAACAGTTGTTAATTTTGGGTGCCTGCGACAGCATTACAACTCCGCATCAAATCATTTTGCATCACCAGTAACAGTTCACCAAAATTTAATTTGGCGAAACTTGACAAATCTTTTAGAAGTAGATAAAAAATGATAAACATGTCTTAAAACTTGGCGCAACACTTGTCTTACCAGAGAACCACAGAACTCAGAATGCTTGCATTAACTACTATTACATATGGAAAGCTTTCACATGTTATGAGTTATGTGGTCTAGATTGATCAGGAACAAATGGGTAAAATATATTTTAGTGATTGAGCAATTATTAGTATCTAGTAGTTATTAAATAATTAATGAAAGAGTCCTATATGCATTGGATTACCCACTGAATGTGAAAGCATCCCCCTTTTATAGAAAAATGAGTCATTCGTAATTTAAATAAATTCTTATAGTTAATTATTGAACAACTATTAAAAGATATAATACTTACGTGTTGGTGTGTGAAGGTAACTATAGATACCTTATAAAAAATTAGGCCATTATTCAATGCTGTCTCTTATTACATCACTTGTGGCGATAGTTTTTATGGGATATGTGAGACCAATGTTGTGGATGTTTATTTGTTAATTTTTCTAGTTTTAACTTCTTTTCTTCCATCAGCCATTCTATCTTCATCACTTCATCAATGGCCTACTAGCACCGTCAACACACCACTAACACACATAAATGCACACCCACCCAGCACCATACCATTGGCACCACCAATACGATTTCAATCCACAACCAACCACTACCAATCTTGAAAGAAAAGTTTCTAGAAGAATTGGACAGGATAGTAGTAGAAAGAAGATTGACCACTAAAAGGGAAAGGAAATAGAGAGTAGAGAATAGGGAATCAGGATGGGCTTTTGATACTTTAGTAAGAAAGAAGAAGAAAGAAGAGTAGATAAGAATTGGGTGGATGAGATTATGGAGTACTTTTTGAAAATCTCGATAAAGAAGTATATCTGGTTGACACAGAGAATATCTATCAAAGAATGGAATGCACGTGTAGTTTTCTGAGAGAGAGGAATATAGTGTTAGCAAGTGTATATGTGCATTAACTCTCCAAAAGAGAGTCATTTACTTTCATTCTAACTTAGATCTTAATCAGTTTTCGGGGTGTTTTATCTAGTAAGTAAAGGTGTTTAAGTCAACTTTAGGATATTTAGCAATAAGTATTAATTTTTTCTGATTGTGGTGTTTTAGTGCTTTTATTAATTTGTTATTTTGTATTTTGTATATTGGAAAATGAATTGGGAATTGAAGTGTGAGGAATGGATGATTAAGTTGAGCTAAATTTGAAGAAGATTGGAAACCGAACTTAATGCTGCGGCATTTCATTGTAGGCCTATCTACATTGCCCAGTTTTCATCTACAATTTTGGTAGAATTCGTGAGCACAGCACTGCTGCATCTTTTTGGACAAATGGAAATCTCAGCACTACAACATTACAACCTCGATCAAAATAAGGCAGTTGGTGGTTCCTTTCTTTTTTAGACCAGAGTTTGGACTCTATTGAGATTTTAATTGACTGAGACTTATTCCAAACTTTAAGCTTGCTTTCTATCAACAGATACAATATTAGAAGACACATATATGGATAGAGAAACATCAAGAAAATGTAGAGAGTCCTAGGTCTGTTTTGCATTAAAGAGAGCCGTCAATCCAATAAATGCCAAGGTCAGAAAGAAGACAAAAAAGGTGACACAATTTTAGTTCTTTTATTCTCTTTCTTTCTTTTGTTCTCATAGAATATGTCTCTTCTTTGATGTTTATTGAAGTACGTGAAATACTCATATCTAGTTATATCAATTATAAAACACCTATATCTTACCACTAACCAGATAGCGTACTGCAAGTGTACAGGGTCAAATAGTAGCAAAAGGAAGTAAGGACAGAACCTACAATTGATGATAAATTGGTCAATAATGTTGGATTACTATTTGAATTGTTTGATTTAAGAAAATATTTTACTAAAACAAAACAAAGAAACTAAGGAAGCAAATTAAAATGGGCTAGAGTTCGATTAGCCAATTCCCAGGGTTTAATCAATTGATTGGGCCAAATTGCTTAACGGGTCTAGCCAGGGATTCCTTTCTTACTGTGAATCAATCCCTTGACTCGGATCATGATTCAAGTCAATTATCAACATGGAGTTCAAGGAACTAACTAGAAAAAGCATCACGGCTTGACTACTAGCCTTCCTGATCAACTAATAAACTAGTCAATTAATTAACACTCAATGCTCATACATTGTGCTATAACCTACTAACTTGGCTTAAGAAAAGAGCCCTATTCTCTCACCAACCTACCAAATTATTTACTACTATCCAATTATCCACTATTTTCACCATCCAACCCATCAATAGATTAATAACCATTGGAAATTTGTATCATCAACCTTAACACAAACTAACTAGTGCACAAAGCATGTGAAAAGAAAGAAAATAAACTAAGCTGACCATTAGACTAAAAAAGTAGTCAAACAAAAGGATTTATAGAAAAACAACTAAACTGAAACACACTAGATTAATACAAAGAAAAGGCAATTAAATATAACCTAAAACATTTCACTAAATGTTTTCAAGAATTAAAATTAAACTATACCTAATCTAAGAAAACCTTGCATGAATAAGGAAGAAGAAAAATAACTGAACCAAGCCTACTAAAGCTTGTCCGAATATACTACTACTTCCTGCTTAACCTCAAATAAGGCTTAAAGGTTCTATATATTTATCTGGATAGGGTTGAGAAGAATTTTTGCATCAACAATTTGCCCTGAACTGGATTTCTTTGCCCTTGGAGCATTTCAAACTGTGGTCCAATATTTCATTCTTTTAAATTCCACACTGTAGGTTAGAATAAGGGTTGCTCAGCTTGATTAGTTTTTTGGACCGCAGTCGAAGAATTTTGTACTGAGTTTTGTACAATTACGATACCAAACACTATGTTTCTTCTAGAAATTTGGTATGACTCTATCATCCAATTATAGCTTGATTTGGTCCGTTTTTCTCTGACCAAACACTACATATAAATACACTTAGTCATTTAAAAAAAAAATTTAAAATAACATCAAAACACTAAATTGACACAAACTAACACATTCTAAAGCATAAAAGCAAAAATAGGCAATAACAACACTTAAGCCCTAAAATGTTTGAAACTAAATGTAAAACACTTAAATTTTGGATACATGTAACTCTAGTTTCCTACAGTTATCACATCCCCACACTTAAACTTTTTCATGCAACATAAAGATATAAAAAGAGAAGGAACAACTAAAATGACTAAAACCAAACACTTAACATCCCCAATTTCACAAACGACCAATAATGGAATCCATATACACTTTGTTGCACTCAAAAGGACTAGTTTAAGCAACACAAACGACCAATTTTCCTGGATAAAAAATGTTTTCATAAAGGTACTACTGTTCTAAATTCCTTAAGAAAAATATGTTTTGTTGCACTCAAAGGGACCAAAAGCCGATCAATTATTTAGGACTCTATTTAGGAAACTAAGTAAGTTTCTTATTAATGATGCACAATAGATAACATCTCACCTCCTACATGTTGGTATTTTAAAAGTGAAAAAACACATTTCAAAGATTTTGCATCTACTTACCTCATTTTAAAGCAATCCCAATAGCTTATTTTGAAGACACAACAATTGTGATACTGATTCCTCTATTCACCTTATTTTCTACAATAATAGCATATTGTGAGGGCATGAAATTTTTTATGCCGATTCCTTTGCTTGCCTTATACATAATAACAAAATATATTTTCAAATATTTTTAGTAAATGTGACCTAAACCAAGGAAGAGGAAAGAAACGCACTCAAAAATTATATCAAGAATTAAACACTGATAAAATAGATATAATATTTCTAAATTGCAATCATACAAATAGCCTAACTCATTAACAACCTTTCAAACATCTTTGTGTATATAAGAAAATTTGACAAAAATTAGTGCTTTTGAGAAGGAGCAAAGATATTCCAAATAAACTACTTTCAAAACCATTTGGAACAATGCTCACTATTTAAAATTGGGAATAGTTGGCTTTTGAAACAAGCACTCGCAACAAGAAATATACATTGGACTGTTCAAAATACAATGAACAAATAAATACCACAAGTTATATGCTACTACTATGTCTATAATATCTCTGAGCAAAAAAATTTCCTTTTACCAGCTATTTACCAGAACTTCTATTCATGGGAACAAAACCATTCCAAATAACCTAATAAGAGTCAAAAGCACACCACCACACTTTTTAGTTTATTCAATGATGAGGACAATTCATCCATCCAATCATCCATATCACAAAAAAAATGAAAATACTAGTAAGAGGAATTGAAACACATAAATAGACAAAAAAAAAAAATACTAGGCAATGACTTTAGACTACACTAGGGCATCACGAAGCCTACGTAGATGATGGCAATATAATAATCAGAAAGTGAATGTGAAAGAAATTAGTTAAGCACAATTAAAATTTAGGAATAGTAATTCAATATGCAGTCATGAAATTCATCTATATTAAGCACAACACTAAACAAGCATAAGCAATGAACAATCTCAAGTTGAACATGTAAATGAAATTTCCATTTAAGCACATATGTCCCATAAGTAGTCTATACTACTTCAACCAACATCATTACACTAAGGAGGGGTCATTGACTTAAAGGCTATCACACAAGAGAAATAAAAATACACATAATACATAAAGCGCATCAACAACTTGAAGTCTCGGAAGTTAAATGTAAAAACTAAGTCCAAGTTCATTCCATAAAGCATATGTCAATCATAAATCACAAGAAGTCCTACATTGTTATCAACATTGTCAACAACAAAAATGTTATCCATGTATATTTGATTATCATTTACCAACAACAATTGTAAACTACACTAATCACATGGCTACAAGTCATTATTACCCTTTGGGTTCTTATACTAAAGAAATAGAAAGTAAATTAAAGCATAATAAATAAAAAGGAAAAAAATATTCCTTCAAAAACACAGAGGTGGCTTTCCACTACTTATCATAATCCTTGGTGAACTTGCACCATTTCTTAAGACCTCCAAAGTCCGGAAGAATTTGTTGAAGTTTAGCTTATATCCCTGGTCCCCTATAAAAGTTATTCCTCTTCTTTATCCACGTCTTGAACCGTTTCTTTTCCCACTAACACCTTAAATTGTACCTCATTCATCACCACCGGCATAAACTCATACTTATTCAAAAGCTGTGTCGGAGGTCATTCCTGACAAGTATCAAGTGTCTCAGTTGTTATGACTTCAAGTTCAAGAGGTTCTTGGGAATTAATTTCCTTCAAGATGTGTTCCTCATTTTATTTTTCTTGAACCAGTCCTTTTCAGTTAGTGGAAGTGTTGGAGTCCCTTATTCTTCACCATCCATCGTACTTTGGAACTCAGCAATTGGGATTTGTAACCTCTTGGTGGAGTTTTCTAGATTCTCTAAATTTTGAACTTCGTCCAAAAAGAATTTTGCTTGCTCTTCTAGGAATTTGGTTTGTTATTCAAAGAGCTTGGCTAGTTCTTCTTGATATTTAGCTTGTTTATATTGGATCATTGTCAACATCACCATCAATATTGCCTATTCATTTCTTGAGCAGGTTGGTGAAGGAAATCAGGCTCTATTTGTTGGCATGAAGGCTCTTGAAGTGGAGAGTAAGAATAGGTATTGTCTTGGTAGCTCCCATAGGAAATGATAATTGGCCATACCTCTATTACCATAATAATGATAGTTAATGGTGTATAAATCATTCCAATTAAATCCTTGAATGTTCTTGGAGAATTTAGGTACACAAAAAAAACAAAACAATACCCTGTCTCTTATACAACAACAAGATGTGTAAGAGAGTTTAGACTACGAGTTAGTCTAGACTATCCATCACGAATAAAATTTTTTGGGGATTGAAATTCTTCTATGATGTTTATTCATTCGCATGAAAGTACTCACATCTAGTTATATCATTTATAAAATACCTAAATCAACTACTAACTAAATGGTGCACCGCAAGTATACAGGGTCAAATAGTAGCTAGCGGAATTAGGGATCAAACCCACAAGGATCGGTCGATAATTTCCCATTATTTGGTTAGATTACTATTTGAAGAGTTTGATTTCCGAAAAGATTTTAATACAACTAAAAATAAAGAAACTAAGAAGGCAATTTAGAACGGTTTAGGGTTTGATTAACCAATTCTTGGGATTTACAAATTAATTGGATCAAATAGCTCAAGGGATCTAACTAGGGATTCACTCCCAACTATGAATCAAGCCCGTGTCCCATCTCATGATTCTAGTATAATTATTAATGTGGAGTTCAAGGAACCAACAAAAAAAAGCTAGCTTCTTGCCCTGACTACTAATGGCCATAATCAAGTAACAAATTAGTCTAGTAATTAACTCTCAACACTCATATGTTTTGTGAAAACCCACTATGTTGGCTTAAGAAACCTAGGGCCCTATTCTTTGACCAATCTACCAAAGCACTTACTACTATCTATTTATCCACCATTTTCACCATCAAACCCACCAATAAATTAATACCAACGGGAAATTTGCATCGTCACACCTTAACCCAAACTAACTAGTGCATGATTAAAGATGAGAACTGAAAAGAAAGCATATACTAAGCTAACCATTAAACTAAAATAATTTACACCGAAAAGTCTTCAAGAATTTACAACTAAACTGCACCTAATCTAACAAAATCCTCCCCAAATGGATTACAATAAGAACTAACCCTAGCCTACAAAAGTTTGTTCTAATCTACTATTACTTCATACTCAGCTTCAAATGAGGCTTAAAGAGTGTATTTTTTTGCCTAGCGTGGAGAAGAAGTTTTGCAACAACGATTTGCCCCAAAATAGACTTCTTTATCAATTGAGCATTTTGGACCGCAGTCCCATATTTCATAATTTAGAATTCCGTGCTGCTATCAAAATAAGGGTTCCTCAGAGTTGAAGAGGTTTTCAGACCTCGGTCCCAGAATTTTTTACTAGATTTTGGGGCCAGAGTTTCGTTTTTAGTAGCATTCCAATGATTTGTCGTTGCAGTCCAATTTTGTGTCCTTTGCTTTGGCTCTGTCATCCAATTATGGCTTGATTTATCTATTTGTCATCCAATTACTGTATGCTTTTCTCCAACCAAACCCTAGATCTGAAAACACTTTGTTATTTACAATAAAAACACTAAATTGACACAAACTAACACATTTTAGAACATAAAACCAAAAATAGGTAAAAAAAAAAAAACCTTAAGCTCTAAAAATGTTCAAAACTAACAAAAAGAAAAACACTTAAATTTTGGGTATATATAACTCTAGTTTCCTATACTTATCATTTTTTATCTTCAATTATGCTCTGTATTCATCTTCTAGGGTTTTATTTGGAAGTTGTCGTCAATATTGATTATTGAAATTGTATTTCTCTATTTGATTCCGATTGAAAGGTTTGCTTATTCAACTCTCTTATCTGCTTAATGATTTTAGTTGATTGTTCACAATCTAGATTGAGTTGTAAACCATAGTTGGAACTTGATTAACAAAGATTAAGGTTAGGCCGGGATTGAATTGCTTAAGTTTCCTTAATTCAACAAATGAATGAACTAATTCGTGTATATTAGGGTTGGTTACCAATTCACCTTCAATAATCAAATTATGTTGGTTCTAAACGTGTGAATCGAAACCCAAATTCAAGAATTACGGTGAGTTTGTTAAGATTAATAGAATTTTATGATTTTACGAACATCATACAATTGCCATAAAACTCTAGATTGGTAATCTTAAATCAAAATTGAGAAACAAGTGAAACAAGATAATCAATTGGATTGACAACGAACATATAAACCCTAGAGATTTTTTATTCGTGATTTTGATCCTTATTTCCTTAGTTTTTTGATTAGAAACTTCTTTGTTTCATAATTTCTACTCAATTATTCATTTGTTTGAATAGAGTAGAAGTGTTTTAATTTTGGTAGTTATACTTAGCTAGTGTAAAGTACAATCTCGGTTGGGAAGGAACTTTGCATCACATGATTACTGCAACGATACGTGCACTTATGTGTGTCGATCGTGCAACTATGTGCAATAAGAAAAATGTTTGTTTGAATAAGAAAGAGAGAGAGAGAGAGCATGTTTGTGGTGAAAGAATGTGTCAGTGCATGTGAGGGAGTGAATGTATATGTGAAAGATGTGTGCATAAGTGATAAAAAGTGTGTATGTGCGTGTGAAAGAATGTGCTTGTAAAAGAGTGTACGAGTGTCTATCAAAGATGGAGTAAGAGAAAGAGAAAACTTTGAGAGAGAGAGAAAAGAAAGAGAAACAAAGAGGAAGTATGTGTGTGTGCAAGAATGTCCTTGTAAAAGAGGTAGTATGAGAGAGCATGTAAATGTGTGAGACAAGGTGTAATTACGTGTTTGACTGATAGAGTGTGTTTGAATGTGCTGTATTAAAGGAGATAGAGGGTATATGTTGATAACCTAAAGGAAAAATTTGGATTTTAGATACCCAATTAGTTCTTGCAGGTCTTAGGGTTTTTGTTCATTTTTTCTTTTGAGTGTTAGTGGTTGTTTTGTTCAGTATATAAGTTTTATTTAGTCTTGGTTATCATATATTAATATTTGTTTAGATGTAAGGTTTTGGTAGGAAATGATCAAATGCAAGCAGACCACAGTAAGACGAAATTTGGCTCACTATATTTAAGAATCTGATTCATGGCCACGGCTAGGAATTCATAGGCAAAAAAAAAAAAAAAAAAACTAGCCATAGCCAGCCCGTCTACACCAACATCTAAGAACTCTCGGACCGTGACTGGGATGGATAAAGGCATAAAATTCTGACTGCAAACCAGACTCTTATAGGAGGGTATTTTTGACTAGAATGAGCAATTTTTTCATGCCTTTTAAGAAATACCTAGTTATAAATTTATAGAAATACCTAAATCCAACTACTAACTAGGCGGCATTGCGTAAGTATATAGTAGTCAGCTACTCGATATAAAGGGAAGTAAGGATCGAGCCCACAAGGATTGGTTGGTGATTATTGATTATTTAGTTGGATTATTAGTTGAAGTGATTGATTTTAAAGAGATTTAAAAAAAACAATAATTTAAGGGACCAAGAGAGTAATTTAAAGGCTAACTATTGCAATATTTTTAATATTAACACTAAGCTAATCATCTTCCTTAGACCAATTAAAGTAGGCATGTAAAAAAGACCATTTTAGAAAGCAATTAAAGAAAGCAAGAAAAAGGGAAAGCATTTTAAGTGAGAAATTAACTTATCTAAAATACTAATTATCACTAAGGAAGCATAATTGAAGAAAGCCGATTAACTAATCTACTCTAATTAACTAATCTTGACTACAATTTCTCACTATTAAAGCATTTTTTATAAGGCCTATAAACTAATTTAGCGATTACACTAAGAAATCAAGTGAAGAAAGAAATTAATCTAAAAGCCCATAAATTAATCTATTCTAATTAGATAATCTAAGTTATATTTGCTTACAACTAAGAAAGAGTTCTAAAGAAGCATTCAAGAAATCGTGTAAAAAGTGAGCAATTTAAGAAAGCATTTTAATTTGCTGCGAATAAATTACTACTAAAAAAGTATATTTAAAGAACAAATTAATCTATGAAAACAAATAAAGAAAAGTATTTTACAAAACTACACTAGCTTCTTTAGAACTCCTGTCTCTTATACACATCTAGATGTGTATAAGAGACAGCCTTAGTGTTGAGGGAGTATCTTATACACATCTTTATGTGTATAAGAGACAGTTTATTTAACTTATATGTTAAGAAAATGTTCCCCAAATCTGTTGTTTGTTGAAGAATTAAGCATACACTAAGGCTTTCTACTCCACTCGACTTTTTGTGTCTAAGATACTTCTCCTCCAAAGTTGCTTTAAGGATGTATTTCTAGTGCTAAGATTGGTGAAAAGGCTGTAGCAATATTCTACCATAATCATCTAGATTTGGTATCTTATTGTCTATACAGTGACTTGGTGACATCGGCATCAAGACAGAAGGAGAATTAGTAATCACGGTCACTTCTTTAATTTGGTGACCTTGGTCACTAATGATTTCATGACCTCCCTTGGTGACCGTGGTTACTAATTCTCCTTCTTCATTCTTGTGACCGCAGTCATTGATACATCTTGTTGGTTATTGCAGTCACTGAGTTCGGTTAATCTTTCAGTAGCAATAAGAGTTTGGGACTGCGGTCACTGATTTCCTTCTTTCATCAGGCAATCACTGATTATAGCTTGATTTGATCCATTTCTCATTCGATTGCTGCATCATTTTTTACAATCAAACCCTACAAATAAATACACTATTAATTATATAAAAATACTAAAATAATATTAAAAATACTAAATTAATATCTCTTAACACATTCTTGAATGTGAAATAAAAGATAGGCATAAACATACACTAAATCACTAAGAATGCTCAACATTAGGGGCAAAACACTCAAGTTTAGGGTATATATAACTCTTGTTTCCTAGAATTATAATCACACCTCTTAATTTAAGATTTTGCTCGTCTTGAGCAAGATAGGGAAAGAAAAGAACAACAAGAAAAGTTAACACAAAACACATAACACCACCATCAAAATTGAAATGTTGAACTCTAGTGCTCTAATCGAAAGTGAAAATGGAGTTTTAACTCAACAAACTCAACATTTTAATCCACCCACTCGTCTACAATAGGATAGAGTACTTTTAGTCACAAACATTACTTTGACTAATGAAGTGTTTATGAAATGCCAATTCAAATATAAGTCGATATAGAATAAACAAGTCATGTTTCTCAAAAATTGCCTTCAAGTAGAGAAGGATCATTAAGACTTGTTTTGAGAACCACAAATTGATGCAAACAAAAATACAACGATATTTGTTGGCAATGAAAGGTTTAGAACATCAATTGAAGCAGTGCTTCACCGTCGACTCTCTAATATCCCATAACCCAGATTGAGGATCATTTAGGACTTTTAAAGTTTGTAATGTAGGCTAAGACTGTAACAAGGTAGGATAAATTTGAATAGAAGTGACTCAAATCACCTTAGTTATTTCAATACAAACTCTTGGACTACTATCCCAAACATACAAGTCCCAAAATCAACATGACTTAACCAACCAACACTTGAAAGGCAAAAACATTATTTCTACTTAAACTAATTTTTGAAAGTAAATTGAACCTTCTTTATTCAATAAAGGATAACAACACTTTCAGTTTTCTATCTTTTTCTCTATCTCTCTCTCTTTCTCTCTTTCGAGAATTCCAACTCTGTAGAAAATAATAATGACATACATGAATTAATTACTACAAGGGAAATATAATTAACATTAAACATCTTCACTTCAATCCCCAAAGCAATTACACTTCAAACCATCATATAAGCTCTAACTATTACATTAGAGAACTAACATAGATAAACAATGACTAAGGGGATGAGATGAAGAGAGGATAGATAAACAAAGTGGTATGGCTAAATTATGTGGTTGACAAATAAATTGAGGATTTTATAAGACTCAACAGGGACACGCGGGATAAATTCATGTAAGGTAGGCTTTTTGGTTCAAATGGTTCAAGAAAATGCCTAAATTATTTCCAAAATCCAGCTGTTTTTTCTAAAATGGGGAATTCAGACTACCCCAATAAATGTACCAAGCCAAACCTCATAGAACCCACAAAATATTGAAAATGCAAGTCCATGTAACATGACCGAGTGATGTTTAACTTATTTCTTTCTCTAGTCAAAACCAATTTCTAAAAAGCTTGAAATGTTTAAGCCATTTCAATAATCAATTCTTGGTATTGGAAATCTACCTGCAGAAAAGGTAAAGTTCGGGATTAAAACTAGTTTAAGAAAAACATTTTATGAAATGGTTGAAAACATGGTTGAGTTTCAAGGGTTCATTCTCATTTTTCACATGAAGTGAAACCTATGTTTAACATCCAATTTCTACTCTCACAAACAACAAAAACAAAATCCATTCGGAAAGAACATGATAATATAACCACCACACTGGATTTCATAACATTAAATAATGATAAAACTCATCCTACCACTCACCCACATGACAATAAATACAAATACTACAAGAAAGCATAAAAACATATATGATATCAAATATAACATATGGCAATGAGTTTGAATCATGCTTGGACAATCAAAAAGCTAATATAAAAGCTGGACAACATATGAACCAAGTGAAGGTGAATGCAACCAATTAAGCTCAAATTGAAATTAGAAACAAGAGTTCTACCCTTTAATTATGGAATTCACTAATTAATAAGCACAACACTAATTAGGCAAAATAATGAGCAATTTCAAGTAAACCATATAAATTCTATTTCCAATTAACATGAGTCCTAGAAATTGATTTTCCTTCGACAACCAATCATCGCTATACTAAGTAAGGGTCCTTGGAGTTTCAGGGTTCAAACAATTTAAAGAACAAGAAAAACACATATAAGGATAAAAAGGTTTAACACGACAAATGGGTTATCTAGATGCCCAACACATTTCCCCGAAATGTAGTTTCACACTTAATTCAAAGAGACATTCAATCACTAAAACTGATCTCAAACCATGTCAAGTATTCATATTAATTTCTCAAACTAAGCTGAAAAATTTAGCACATAAATGTAGTAGCAACTAGAAATCTCACAAGTATAAGGTAAAAAAAAAGTTTATGTTCAACCCATAAATCATATATCCATCACATGACAGAAGTCCTACAATCCCATCAACATTATGATCGATAACCAAGTTTGTCCAAGTATATCAATATTCATTGGCTAACATCAAAACATAAATTAATTAAGAACAATGCTACGAGCCATCATTCCCCACCTGTTTCTTAAACTAAAGAAATTAAACCAAAATAAAGCACTATAAATAAAAGGGAAGGAAATACTCCCTCAACACTAAGGAGCCTTGCCACCAATGTGATAGTCCTTGGTAAACTTCCTCCATGGCTTGGCCATCTCCGAAGTCTCCAAGGAAATGAACTTAGGTATATGTAGCTGGAACCTCCCTGGCCCCCATGAGTATGTATTCTTCTTCATGCACTTCTTGAGCCACTTCTTTGTCCACAAACACCTAAGATGGAACCTCTTTTTTTGTAATTGGGACAATACACACTACTTGTGCCAAGGGAAAGTTGGTGGTTGTTCCTAACAAGTATTGAGTGACCCGGTTGTTGTGATTTCAAGTTCAAGAGGTTCTCGAGAACCTGTTTCCTTCAATGTGCACTCTTTATTTTTATCTACTTGAATCGGTTCCTCACCCATTGGTGGAGGAGATCGAGTCCATTGTTATTCACCATTTAACATTCCTTGAACTTTAGCAAGTTGGTCTTGTAACGTCATGGTGGATTTTTCTTGGTCTTCAAAGAATCTATCCATATTTCCTCAAAATTCAACCATTTCTTCTCAGAGTTGGGCTATTTCTTGAAGCATCATCTTCCTTTCCATTGATCTTGCCTCATCATATTCTTGAATTGGTGGGTGAAAGAATTAGGACGCCATTAGTCCATAATAAAGGCTTTTGAGATAGAGGGAAAGAATAGGAATTTTTTTGGTAGCTCTCATAAGGATATGTATTGCTAGACCATCCAATTTGATAATCTAAGAGGTAAAGAGAGTAACCACAACGACAATCAGGCTAATTGGGTAGACTTCCATTACCATAAAAATGATAGTCTCCTTTGAATGAATCATTCCAATTAGGTCCTTGCATGATCTTGAAGCAACAAATAACACTAATAAAAATAAGAAAAAGATGTTAAACAACACAAACAAGAAAATTAGGAAAGCTCTTGGTACACTAGTTGAAATCAACTATCACAAGGAAATTCTTTTTGGATTTTCAAAGTAAGAACACAACTATAAAATGAAAATCTCTTTGGATCAATTCAATAAACAAAATGACTATACAAGAAAACAAAAAATTTCAATAGGTTTCTGAGCAAATTAAATCAATAGCATCGAAAACCAGTTCCTGACAACAATGCCAAAAACTTGATTCCTTTTTGAAATTTCGCCTAGTTATAAATTTATAAAAACACCTAAATCTAATTACTAGCCAGGTAGTATCCTACAAGCATACGATTGTCAAGTAGTAGTAAAGGGAAGTCGGGATCGAAACCACAAGGATTTGTCTGTAATTACTTAATATTTAGTTGGATTATTAGTTGAAGTTATTGATTTTAAAGATATTTAACTAAAAATAAAATTTAAGGGACTGAAAGATCAATTTAAATGCTAAATATTACATTAAAATAAATACTAACACTAAAGAAAACATCTTAGAGAGAGCAATTCAGGTAGGCATGTCTCTTAGACACATTTTAGAAATCAATTAATGAAACCAAGAAAAGAGAAAGCATTTTGGGTGAGCAATAAATTTTATTTTTAGTTAAATATCTTTAAAATCAATAACTTCAACTAATATTGATTTTTTTTAGTAACTGTCTCTTATACACATCTTGCAACTAAGAGAAACATCACTATAGAATCTATAAAATTAGGTCTAGATTAGAACTCTGTAAAATCAAGTGAAGAAAGCAATTAAACGAAATACCCATAAATTATACTATCCTAATTTGCTAATTTACAGCTATATTCACTTCGAAAGCATCTGTTTTAGTAGAAGGGTAGAAGTGTCATGTGAAAAGTAAACAATGTAAGATAGCATTTAAATTTACTACTTACAAATTACTACTAAGAAATCATATTTAATGAAGACCATTTAAAATTAAGTAAATTTTCTGTCTCTTATTTAAATGAAATTACACTAGATTAACACGAAACACATGAAATTAGATATAAATTAAACAGAACTTACACTACCACTTTTCAATCTACAACTAGGAATTAAAAACTGCAACTATAACTATGAATGTACTACATCTAAACTAAGAAAATCCTCTCTAAATGGGAGCAAAGTGATTAACGACACTACACCAAGGCTTTCAACTCCACTCCTACCTTAATTCTATCCTACTTGCCTCTAAAGAGGTTTTAAGGATGTATTTACAGTGTTAGGGTTGGGCAGGAAACAGCTGCAACAATATTCTACCATGATCTGGATGATGTTACCCCTCAAAATTCTAGAACTGTACTTGGTAACCACAGTCACTGAGAGCTTGGTGACCGTGGATACTGGAATTGCTTCTTCAATTTTGTGACCACATTTACTGATAATTTCGTGGCTTCCTTTGGTAACTGGTGGTTACCGATTCTCCTTCTTTATTCTAGGACAGCGGCCATTGATGGTTCTTGTTTGTGATCGCTGTCATTGAGCTCGGTCAATCTTCCAATCGGCGTAAGAGTTTGGTGACCGCAATCACTGATTTCCCTTCTTTGTTTTGGTGACTGCAGTAACTGACACTTAGCCATTTTTCTCAAAATTCTGCTTGTTTCTGTCATCCAATTACGACTTGATTTTATCTATTTCTTATCTTATTGTTTTGCTATTTTCTCCGATCAAACCATTCAAATAAATACACTTTATTAATTATAAAAAAGACTAAAATAACATTAAAAACACTAAATTAACATAAACTAACATACATTCTAGAGCATGAAAGCAAAAATAGACAAAAACACCCACTAAATCTCTATGAATGCTCAAAATTGATTATAAAATACTCTAGTTTAGGGTATATATAACTCTAGTTTTCTAGAATTATCACTTTTTTTTTTCTAAAACTCTTCCCATTAAATCCTTGCACTATAAATATATCTTAGCCTTTTTTGAAACGTATTAGGAGTAGGAGTAGATTGCCTTCCTCTTTCTCATTTCACCTTCCTTCAGGGGAGTAAATTTTAGTTTCTTATTGCATTTTCTCTACGTGTAAAAGATTCGAGCTTTGGATTTCTAGGTGTTAAAAATATATGTATATATTAATTTTTATTTTCATGTTTACTTCAGCTTAAATGGCTTACAGTCATGCTTTTATTTACCTGCTTTCTTTGAAAATGGTTTCGTAGTTTTCATTTGTCATTTAAAAACCCTTTCTTTTATGTTAATGTTTTTAATTATGCACTAGTTAATCATGGGCTAGTGTTATGATGAATTCCCCTTTGGTAATTATTAACTACTTTGTTAAATGTTGCAATTGGTAAATTGGACATTATTAATGGTCAAATTAGTTATTACGAGAATTGATCACTTCATTATTTGGTAAAATGAGATGAGAAGCTGGAGTTTAAACTCTAACTATAGTCCATGATTAACAATTGTATTAGGGCTATAATTTTATCTTAACTCGAATAGATTACCTAGTTAGTCATCTAATATTACATAGGGTAATTGATCGAATTTGGCTTGATCTAGTTGGTAGGAGTGATCCTCAATTTGGAATAGTTAAAATTTTAGACCTAATTGACAAGATTCCCAATTAGGTTATACACACTTGGGAATTGTCCTCTACGTTGGCTAACTAACCAATTGGCTGATGATTTGACCAAAACTGAGAATTAACTAGTTTAGACCCCAACCAAAGTTTTAAAATGGCTTTTGTAGTGTATTTTTTCTTTCAATAATATTTTTCAAACCACAACCTTTTTATTTCGATCCGTCCAAATAATCAATGAACCCAAAAGTCAATACTTACTACCAATTCTCCATAGGAATGATCCCTATTTTGCTATACTTCTTTTGATCCCGTATACTTGTGGTACACCATAGACTAGTACATAAATAGGTGTATTTTCAGCTTGTCTCAATTTGTCTCATTGTTGTCAAGGATTGTGATTGGTAATATCGAATATTTAGGACACAAGCTAAGTTTGAGTTATGTAATTTGAAAAGCGTAAAAGGACTTTTAATTTCGTACTTTATTGTCTTTACTTTGAAAAAACAAAACCTTTGAATGGATAGTTGATAACTCTCTAAAATGAGTACTAATTCCATATGTTCACCATAGTTTTGTTTCAAACCTTAAGTCTTTCTATGTTTGTTTTAAGGTTTAAGTTTTTTTGAGTAATTTGGAGTAAATTAAGGTTTTTATTTAGAAATGTTATTTCTTAGTGTTTTCGGTCACATATTATGTATTTTATAGGTTTTACAAGAATTGGGATTAGAAATAGTTGATTAGCACGTGAATGGGACAACTGGAACAAAAATCAGGGATTTTCAACACAAGAGCTGGGTGGTGAAAGCTCCTAGCAAGGCCTGGCTACACCAAGCATCAGCTGGGAAACATAGCTCATGCGAATCACATGTAGATATATCATTTATAAAACACCTAATTCTACTACTAATTAGATGGCATCCTACAAGTATACAGTGTCAACTATTAGCAAGTGGAAATTTGGATCAAACCCAAGAGGATTGGTCGGTAGTCATTGATTGTTTGGTTATATTACAATTTGAAGAAACACATCTAAAAGGAGATTTAACTAAAACTAGATTTAAAAAGATTTAACTAGTGCATAAAAGTAAACATCAATAGTAAAGAAAAGCATTTTAAAGATACCAATTCACTAATCAAAACTACTAATTAACACTAAGAAGGCTTAATTAAAAGAAACCCATAAACTAATCTACTAATTACTGCTAAAAAAGCAAAAGAAAAAGAAGAAACTTAAAAGACAGCAATTCTAGACTACCATAAAATTAAATTAAACAATAACACTAAGAAAGCATTTTTAATAAAACATTTCAAGAAGGCATGTAAAAAGAATGCATTAGAAAGAAATTAACTAACCTAAACTCTTATACACACTAAGAATGCATCATTAAAGAAAGTCCATAAACTAATCTAGCAATTACTACTACATAACTACGGAAACAGGAAATTAAAGATTAAATATAGTAGTTTGAAAATATATTAATTACTTAGTAGGCTGTCTCTTGCACACTTCAACAAGAAAATAAAATTACAACTTCTGAAAGAATTGAAAAAATGAAAACTAGAGCTAAAAAGTTCCTCCCCAAGTGGGGAAGAGGAAACTCTAAACTACACCTACTAACACACCACTAACTGTGAGCAAAATTGGCCAAAGTATGTTATTTATAGTGCCAAGGTTGGGGAAGAAGTTTTAGAAAATTCAGACCACAGTATCAATTTTTCTCCCACAAAATTGATATGTGCGGTATCAACTGGCTCACTTGACCACTTTGCTATTTTGCACTGAAAATCTTCGTCTGACATCCGATCGATGCGTCAATTTTTTCATGCGACCCTAACACATAAGAGCACATTAATTATTATAATAAACACTTACAATAAAACATAAAAAAATAAACAAACACTCACAAAAAGAGGCCAAAAACAAGATTTTTTATAAAGACAAAAAAAAAAAAAAAAAACACACTTTACTCCCAACAAAATTTGTATAAAGACAAAACAAATGCCAAATAGAAGAATCTCTAATAAAATAAGATAATTTAAGAGATAAAAACATACTAACAAATCAAAGTAAAAATAAACTATAACATACAGCACAACATTAGGAATGCCCAAAACTCGTAGTAAAACTATTAAGTTTTGGATATATATAACTCTAGTTTCCTAGGATTATCAGCACTCTAACCCCTTGGGGGCTGCAGCCAAGGCCCAGAGGCATCCAACACACAGTGGCAAACATCGCCAAGCAAACTATTATCCATTTTACTATTCAAAATCGAATGACCAAGTAAATACCATAAGTTATATACTAATATTAGGTCCATATGATCATTGAGCACCAAAATTACCTCTTTCTATCTATAAAACAGAACATTTATTCACATAAACAAAACCATTCCCTAAAACATAATAAGACTTAAAAGCACACCACCATACTTTTTATGTTATTGAATGTTGAATACAACTCATCCTATCACTCACCCATATCACAAGAAATAAAAATACTACTAGCAAACGTAAAAGCACATATCTAGCTAAACATAATTTTGTGCAATGATTTTGAATTATACTTGGGCAATCAACAAGCTATAATAGACAAGATTGGCAACATGTTGCACTTATTGAATGCAGTTGAAAGAAAATAAAACTCAAAATGAACTTAGAAACAAGAGTTCTACCTTTTAATATAAACTTCATCAAAATTAAGCACAACAATAAATAAACTTAAGAAACAAACAATTTCAACTTTAACATGCAAGATGCATAATCACTTTAAACACAAAAGGCCTATAAGTTGTCTATCCATTTTCGAAAAACATCATTGCACAATGGAGGTGTCATTGGAACTTCTCTGGACGTTAAACAAGTTTTTCAGAAAGAGAAAAACACACATAAGTAGATGCCCAACTCATCCCGTAATCTTAGATTCACACATAATTGGCTTCAAAGAGACATTCAAGGTCAAAGACTTCTATTAATTCATATCAAGAATTGACAAGAATTTCTCAAAATAAACTCAAATATTTAGCACATAAAGTGTACCATCAAGTCAAATTTCCGCAATCAAATGGTAAACACTTTGTTCAAATTCATCCAATAAAGCTTTATATCATTTACAAATCACAACATGTCTTACATTGTCATCAACATTGTCATGAATAACCAAATTCGTCCAATTATATCAAAATTTAATTACCAACATCGAAATATGAATTAAACAAAGCACAAGGCTGCAAGCCTTTATTACTAGTAGGTTCTTAAACTACGATGAAGCTAGTAAAGTAAAATAAAGCATGGATAAAGAAAAAGAAAGGAAATACTTCCTCAACAACACCAAGGAGGCTTTCCATGTATATCATAGTCCTTGCTAAACTTGTTCCCTTGTTTGGCATGTCCAAAGTCTCTAAGGATTTGTTGAACTTTGTCATAAGTAGTTTGTGCCTCCCTCCCGGTCCTCTCTAGAATGTATCCCTCTTCTTCCACTCCTTGAGCCGTCTCTTTCTCCAGAAACACTGCAAATAGAACCTCTTTTATGGTTATCTAAGCAAACTAACACTCATTAAAAGGATAAGTTGATAATGCTTCTAAAAAAGTGTAGAGTGACCCCATTGTTAACAATTCAAGCTTGAGAGATTCTTCATAACCGGTTTCTTCCAAGACATACATCCTCTTTGTCCTCTTGAACTGGTTCACTCTCATCTCTATCTGTTGGCACTGTCTAAGTCCATCTGTCTTCACCATCCATCATTCTTTGAACTTTGGCAAGTTTGTCTTGGATAACCGCTTGTTAGATTTTTCTTGGTCTTTGAAGAATCTAGCTTTCTTTCCTTGGAGTTGAAGTTGTTTCTCAAGGAGTTGAGCATGTACTTCATGGAGTTTATATCGATCTTCTCAAAATTTGGTTTGTTCTTCTTGGAATTTGGTCTGTTTTCTTCTACTTGGATTTGGGCTAGTTCTTCTTGGAATTCTTGAAGTATCATTCATATTTCCATCGATCGTACATCATCAAATTATTGGATTGGTTGGTGAGGGAATTGGGGCTCCATTGGTTCATCTGAAGGCTCTGAAGGTGGAAGGAATGAATATGGATTTTCTTGATAGCTCTCATAAGGACATGGATGGCTATACCATCCCTCTTGATAGTCTAAATGTTAGGGAGAATAATTATAATAAGAATCATGCTCATTGCTATACATCCATTATCATAAGATTAATAATATCTTGGGTATGAATCATTCTAATTAGGTCATTGCATGTTTTTGGAGAAACAAACACAACAATTAAACGAAAACAAGAAAAATAACTAAGAGACACAAACAAGTAAAGTAGGGAAGTTAGACTACTAGTTTGTTGAAACTATTCATCACAAAGAAAATCTTTTTGGATTTTTCAACATAAGAACACAAATACAAAATAAAAGTCTTTTTGGGTTTTCAATCAAGTGAAACAACTATACTAGAAAATAAAGAACTTCAAGCTTGTACTCCAACCAAATTATATCGATATCACCGAAAACCAATCCCTGACAATGGAGTCTAAAAAATTGATACAAATCATATCTGGTTATATCATTTGTAAAACACATAAATCCTATACATCCGGTAAGTATACGGTGTCAACTTATATCATGTGGAGCAAGGGATTGAATCCATGAGGATTGGTCGGTAATTGACGTTTATTTGGTTTTAACTAAAACTAGGTCTAAAATTATTTGAATAGAGCATAAAAGTAAACATTAATATTAAGGAAAGCATTTTAAAGAAATCAATTAAATCATCTAAAATAATTAATTAACAATAAGAAGGAATAATTAAAGAAAACCGATAAACTAATTTGCAAATCAATACAAAGAAAGCAAAGAAACTAGAAGTTAAGGGAAAAGTTAATCTAGACTACCGCATTTTTTTAATTAAAACCATCCAAAAAGGTGGGGGTAAACACTATTTTTATTAAAAGAAAAAAATTGTACAAAGAACGGGGACTAAGCCAGAACCTCTTGAAAACAATTTTCACCAAACACATGTAGGGTTCCCTATTTGCTAGAATCATGCAACTTGAATTTGAGCGAATTGGTTTGATATTGTTTGCCAAGAAAAACCTTCCAGAATCCCATGGGTATTTGACAAAATTTGACAATTAATAATAATTGGAAAATTCACGAGCACTTCTTGTTGACATCATATGTGTTCTTGGCTAATTAACTGAGCCTTTATGCTTTTTTCCTCTCTTGCTTGGCATTCTTTTAAACTACATAACCCCCTGTTGTTAGGACCTTGGCTGCTGCATTTTCCGTTCCTACAATTTTACTGATGGTACATAAGTCCTCTGTAGAGAAAGGAACTAAATCCCTTGGATATTCCAAATCTGAAAAATATGTAATTAAATTAATTGGCTGTGAAAAATGTTCTATTGTTGGGTCATCTCTTGCCGCAGAATTTAATAATGTCTACTTTTCTCACAACTCGTTAATTAATGCTCTATGAGCTGGGTCAAACGAATCCATGTTGCATCTTATGTGGCTTATTAGGTGGAGTTGCGATGGAATCCATGCATGTATTTACAAGGCTAGTTCAAGTTGGTATGGAAAGCATTAATAATAAAGAGAGCATTTCAAAGAAAGAAATTAAAGAAAGTATATAAAAAGAAAGCATGATTAGAAAGCAATCAACAGACCAAAACTACATGTAACCACTAAGCAAGCATGTTTATAAAACAGTTATCTAACACATAAACTAAGATACCCATTACTACTAAAAAAGAAAGTAAAGAAATAATTAAACTTATTAAACTATGGAAGGTTAACATTAAATTACAAATTAAGTAACGTAGGTTGAACATAAATCAAACACTTGCTAGAGTAAAGCTTGCATCTTGAACAAGAAAGTGAAAACTACAACTACTGGAAGACTTCAAGAAATGAAGCCCTAAGTTAAAAGGTTCCTCTCCAAGTAGGAAGGAGAAAACTCTAAACTACAAATACTAACATGCCACTGACTATGGGAAAAATAGGCCTAATACTACAATTCATTCTACCAGGCTTTGGGAAGAAGTTTTAGCCATTTTTTGGATCCATTTGGACCATTTTGCCACTCAGAAAACTTAGACATCCTATTAATGCACCAAAAATCTTCATTCGACGTTCAATTGATTTGCTATTTCTTTTGGAAACCCTGACACATAAGAGAACATTAATAATTATAATAAAAAATTGAAATAAACCTAAACACTTAAACAAAACACTCACATAAGAGACCAAAAAGAAAGACGAGCAAAGACGATTGAAATCCCTAACTCCTAATGGAATAAGAGACAGGTTATAGGGGTTAAAGACAAAATACAAACAATTAGTAAACACATAATAACACATTTACCACATAATCGTAAAATAAGCAAAAGGACAGAATAAAGCATTAAGAATGCTCGAAACTAGTAGCCAAATCATTAAATTTCGGGTGCATATAACTCTACTTTCTTGGAGTTATCAGCTCTCTGACCAGCCAAGGCCTAGAGGTTACAGCAGCAAAAGTGTCTCATAATTTTTAGTGCTTTTAGGTCTTTTGTGTCCATTCTGAGCCCGTTCTGTTACATTTTGAAATTTATTCAAAACACTAAAATTTGCAACTCTGAAAATGTTCAATTTCTATCTCTTATAAAGTTATCTTGGACCTCAAAAATGCATTCTTCTTTAGCCTTCCCCTCGGGAGCTATGAGTTAGGCTAGGATTTTATTTGTTTTTCAAGAAGAATCAAGAAGGGGTGAAAGATTGACAACCTTAGACAATGAATTTGCAATTATTTCTTAAACCTTCATTAACCTTTCTTATGCTTATTGAATTCTGTTTTTACTGGTCTTTATCATTTTTCATGTTCTATATTTCTCTTAATAGGGTTTTCAAATATAGCCTTTGTGATTTCATGAACTCATGTTTTACTGTCATTTATGGTAGATTTCCATTAAACATTGATACTTTTGTTATGTTCTTATTGCTTTCAAGTCTTTAGCAAATTCTTGCATGTTCATGTAAATATGTGATAAATGGACCAAGTAATTCAGATGCCAAGATCATGCAGCAAAGTCATTCATCTGGAATTAACACCAGACCAAGGATTAATTCCCATTCGTATGGTCACTTTAAGAATTCCATGCACGTAATTGTCATTCTTTTGATACCAGTTATTTATACTAGACAAAGACAAGTAATTAGGAAGAAAAAGGATTCTTTCATGTTTGAAATATTTGTAGTAGATCTTAGAAAGATAATTTGGTTAAAAGTCGAGTTATTATTGCATAATCATTGTCTAATAACCGAAATTTGGATTTGGACTAGATAATCTTGAAAATCAATCTAGGATAACTTAAACTGAGTTTACATGTGATCAATAGGTGAAATAAAAATATCCTAATACTTGATCTTTTTTTTCTAACTTTAGTTAATCTTTTACCCTAGTTTAGTTCAATGTTATTAATCTCAGTATATTAAATCAATTTATCCAAATAGGAGTAAAATTAGCTATTTCAATGCTTATTCAACAATCCTTGTAGGAACGGTACTCACTCAATACTATAAAACTTGATACAATCTCGTGTTCTTGAGAGACTGTAGGAATTCGTACGTCAAGTTTTTGGAGCCATTGCTTGGGACTAGTATAGAATAAAATTAATAAAACTAATTTTATTACTAATTTGGATTTAGTTTAGTTTAATTTTTAGTTTATTTCTGTTATTTTTATTTTACGGTTTTTCACATTACAATGACCATTTTTGCAATAATGTGTGGAAATCAATTGGGGCAGTGTGGCCCAAATTTAGAAGATTGCAATACAAGATGGTGTGAATACCATCCAAACTTCTATTGGAGTGATCAAGTGGGATGCAATCCAAATGAATCTTCTTCTCTACCACCTCAAGATCCGGAACCATATTTTGAGCATGAGCTTGGCACTATAAAGCAAACTTTTATAAACTTCATGGAAGTGATGAGGAGTTCATTTTGAAGCTTTGATACTTAACTTGAGTAGATTTTGGGACAATTGGAGGAAAACACTCAAGACCACATCCCTACTCTATGTGCTCAAGTTGATAATTCTACTTTTAGATGTGTAATGGAAGATGAAGCTAGTAAAGACATAGAAGGGAAAGCAAACAGAAAAGACGACTTCATGCTGAATAAAGACATCTACAAGGAAGAATATTTGACTCCAATTGGAGCACAAATGGAGACAGGATGGCTCAAAACATTAAGGTGGATTGGGATACCACTAGTAGTTAAGAAGCTTCCACCATTTGCCAAAGAACCAAGATCATGAGTTTGCTTTGGATGTGATACGCTACCGAGATATTGATCAAAACATTAACTTTGGAAGAATATTTGACTCCAATTGGAGCACAAATGGAGAAAGGATGCTCAAAACATTAAGGTGGATTGGGATACTACTAGTAGTTAAGAAACTTCCACCATTTGCAAAAGCACCAAGATCATGAGTTTGCTTTGGATGTGATATACGCTATCGAGATATTCTCAAGGACTACCACATGCTTGATAGGCTTCCAAAGCTTTACGAGGGCAGTGTTTCATTCTTTTTCTCTTTATATATATTTGTGCTTTATATTAGTTAGTTTAAGAACCCAGTGAAGCAATAAACATTTTAAGCCACAGGACTAGTAAAGTTTATGTCTTTTATGTTGTAAACTACTTTAAATTTTGCTTTGAATGTGTGTTTAGCTTAAAACAAAGTAGTATAATTTAGCTGGGATGGAAAATACACTTGATGAATTCCTATTGTCTGAAATTCTCAATTGGACTTGAACTTGGTTTTTGCTATTAGGCTATGGAATTTCTAGTTTTTGTACATTATCTTTGCTATATGGAGTAGTTTGATGAGAAGTTGTATAAACACTTGTTATTGATAACTCTATGTTCATAATTATTTTTATTTGTGTCTCTTTTTGTTATGAGTTTAGGTGTGTTTAGTTCCATTTGTTATATTTTAGAGTAGTATAGTCATGTTTAGGGTGTTCATAGAACTTGTGTTGTTTAAAGTCATTTTTGTAGTTAAATGTGAGTTTTATAAGTATAATTGTCTGTTCATATGGTTTTGTGCTTTGTGCAGATGAAACTATGGGGGAAATGGTCAATTGACAATGGAATGAGGGGCTTAAAAGTGGAGGAGCAAGCAAATAAGGAAGACCTGAAGAAGGCCAACAGCTGACTATACCTGGACCAAGGCAAATCAGTCGTACAAAACAACTGAAATAGCATAGCAGTCGCTGACTACAATTTTTTCATGTGTTTCACTCGCAGTCTGCCGGAGAATAGTGGACTGTGCAAGAACAGTAGTAAACTACCCACGTGAACAGTCTGCGGGTGGTTCGTATGGGCCTAGGCTTTTTAATGCTATTTTTATAAATAGGGGATGATGTAATAATACAAAAGGAGTGAATTCTCGAATTTTATTTTCAGTCATTTGGTTAGGGTGTTAAGACTACTTTTTTCTCATACTCTGGGGTTTATTTATTCTTCAATTCCTTAGATTAATTTTGGGTAAATTACACTAAACTCCCTTGTGTTTTTGCCTAATGTTTAGGCTACCTCTATATGTTTTATATATCTATAAGAGACACTCCTTATAGTTTGGACTAGAGTGTAAGTGTTAGTTTTTCCACCTAATTTAACAGTCAAATATCAAAATAAGGGTATTTTCGTCTTTTAATAATTTCTTTAAGCATACATTAAAAAGAACAATAGAGGTAACAAGAAAGGTATAGTCGAAAAATGTTTTGAAATGGTTAAATTATACAATTAAAATTTTGATTATGTTGGTATTCATATTAGTTACTGCCTCCCTCCCATTTTATATGTCCTGTACTATTTCTATTTAATTTGTCCTAAATTACTTGTCACCCCTTAAAAAGGTAAATATACAGAGGCCATTTTACCTATTTTACCCTTCATGTAAGTCCCAAAGCATTAAAGTCATATTACAACATTAATTACTCCCACAAACCATATCAAAACTTTGAACTTCAAAATCAACTACCAAATGTTTCAATTTGAAGTGAGGGAGAACTGTGGAATAAATATTTTACTAATTAGTCAAACATAAACTTTTCTTAAACTGTATACAAGTTTTACCCGCACCAAATGAAATGAGAAGGAAAGAGTATTTTAATTTTTCCATAAGATCACAAAGACATATATATTAGGATAGATTTTATAATTGTACACTTCTTTAGGAGTCCAATGTCTACTTTTTTAAGGCTATAACTGAAATTTTATGAACTTGAAAGAGGGAAAATAAGTAAAAGTGAAAGTTGAGGTACAATGACATACAAAAAAAAAAAGGCTTAGGGAAATATTGCACTTTTTAATACCAAACGTTTAAAAATACACATCTAACATTTAGATAAGAAGCTTAAAATACGCATCTAACTTTTTGTCTTGTGCCCGTAGATGTGAAGTGCATAAATTTTTTTGTTCTGTTTTCCTTCTTAAAAATGACTAGAAAATGACTGCAAATACCTCTTATATGTATTATATATACTTTGTATGTTGGGGGATATATCTGTCAATTAGCCCTTTTTCGCTATGTAATACAACAAAAATTGCCTATCATATGTACAATTATAAAAAATACCCTTTTGATACCAATAGTGTTAAACTATTGAGGGATATTATATGTATTCAATACTCTCTATGACTTAGAAACAATAATTTACTTTTGAATTCTTTCACGGCCATACAGTTTTTAAGTTAGTGTCTTTGATCAAATCCTAGCCACTCAGTCATACCAATTTTGTTAACACCAAATCTTTTATTAGATATATTTTCTCCAAATTTTCTCGATTCTCTCTTAAAAAACCTAGCCAACTCTTACTTTTCTCTCTCCCATCCTCCAGCAGTCACTATTTCCCTCACTCTTCCCTGGTTCCCCTCAACTCCTTTAAAATTCTCCACAAAAAGGCTACCTTAAAATTAGACAGATTTCAAACTAGAGGAATGTAGGAGGGGTAATATTTCTCTTTTGGAGGATTTGATGAGAATGCAAGAGGGATATCATGTCCTAAAAAAAATTCCAGTTATGGTTTTAAGATACTTTCAGGCTTAGATTTTATTTCTCTTATTAAAAATGTTTTTTCTTTTTATATTTTATGGGCTTTAATTTAGCTAGGTTGATGTTGCTTCAAGAACTACAGGAGAACCAAAATGAAAGGTCCAATTTTTCATGCCTTTTTTCCATTGATGGCTTATTTATTCAGTATTATTATTATTGTTTTGGTTATAAGCTCGTGATATCTTCATTTTTCAGCAAACCTCAGACAAAAAATTCATTATCATTCACATTTTCATATATTTTTGGTAGGTGTTTGGGTCTTCACAATTAAATCTCTATATGTCTTAGACACATGTATAAGAGATAGATTATGAAAGCACACAAAATTTTAGATGTTACCTATTAACAATAATCATTTTAGCTTGGATTTTTGACAGATGTTCAAAGAGACTTATACTATCATCTCCATGAATATTAATATAAAAAAAAAATCAAAGTTCTTGGTTTCTTACCTTTTTATGTTAAATATTTAGTTTTCTCTTGCTTTTCTTTTGACACCCTTTATGATAATAGAATTGATCTACCTCATTTCATTGTTTATTTTGTAGGTGATGGATGATGGGTTTTTAATTCGATATAATAAATATACAATTTCCTAATTGATGATGTATTCTTTTTGGGATTTTCATGGAAAAGTACAATTGTAGCCTACTTCTGAAGTAAGTTTAAAATAATATATACATATATACGTAGCACACACACACACATATATATGACATTTTCATGCTTTCTTGATAGCTACTTTCCTTTCCACTCAATTATGTAGCTGTTAAATTTTTGGATTTTGGCTTAGTTCGCTATATTGATATTTTGACTACATTAATTCTATTAGCCAGCAATAAAAAAGACTAAAAGTCACAAGAGAAATGTTGAACCCCGGTTATGTTAATCATGTTTTGACGATGACCAAATCACACTAATGGTTTAATAACAAGTGTGCAGAAAAACAGGTAAATTTGGACGCAAATGATCGTCCGAACAAGTTGACCACAAGACTTCAAATAATCAAGAATTGCCGTTTCAAGAATATGATGGTAATCGTCCGACACAAAATTTGAAGCAAGCCTCGGACGAAGAAGCGCTCCGATCATTTTCCGAGAGACTTCGCCTGATCGGACGCATCCTCGGGCGTCCGAACGAATACCCTCGAGAAACGAGCAGACGTGTCGGATGCATGATTTACCAGCGGCCATCCGAACGGTCCAACAGCTAGTTTGTTCGGACGCACTTTTGCTGTATAGGCCGTCTGAAAGGTCCAACGGCTAGTTTTCCAGTAAACAGAAAATAGCCGTTGGGAAGTTGGTTGGAAGCAGATATTTAGCAACTATAAATACCCCTAGGTCTGATTTAGTGAAAATGGACTTCTACATTGATTACAAACAATTCTTGAGCTATTTGGGAGAAATAGTGGGTACAAGTGTTGTAATAGTCTAGGTAGTGTGAAAAGAGCTTAGAAGTGTAAAAGTTCTTCAAGTGTAAGAGTGGAGAGATAACAATTGTAACAAAGGGAGGTTGTGAGAGTAAAACTCTTGGCTCAACTAAAGGAAATTAGTGTGAGCAAGAGTGATCCTCATTTGTGTACAAGAGGTTATTGTCTCACCTACTTTGAAGAGACTTTTAGTGGCTGAACTTCAAGTTGTGAACTTGGTAGTTACCTAGTAAGAAGCTCTTTGTAGTTGCAAGCTCCAAGCTTGAGAAGCTAGGGAGTTTGGTTTGATTCTCTTAATCTCAATATTCTTATTTGTTCTTTAAGCTTAAATTGTTGAATATCTATTGTATTCATTTGTGCTTAAGTTTTCATTTTTAAAAAAGTTTAAATATTCTTTACAAAAACTAGATGGCTGTCTCTTATACACAAAGATGTCTTAGAGACAGGCAGATCCCCCCTCTTAGGTTGCTTTTAGGGCCAACAATTGGTATCAGAGCATTGGTCTCTTTATTTTGCTTAAATTGCATTAGAGTAAAGATCATGGCAACCAATTATGCTTTGTTTTTAGAGGGGCATTCTATCACTAGACCTCCCATGTTTAATGGCATTAATTTTGTTTTTTGGAGGGATAGAATGAAAATTTTTGTTCAATCTAATGATATTGATTTATGGTATATTATTTGTGAAGGTCCTTTAGAAGCTAATATTTTTGATGAAAATACTCATAGATTAAGGCCTAAGACTAGATATGAGTTAAATGCACAAGATAAAATAAATTTATCTTTAAATGCTAAAGCCATTAATATTTTGTATAATGCTTTGGATGCAGATGAGTTTTCTAAAGTAAAAACTTAAGCACAAAGGAGATATGGGACAAATTGAAAGAAACTCATCCATGAAGGAAGTGAAGATATTATAGAGCAAAAGAAGTCACTTCTTGTGGCTAAATATGAATCCTTCAAAATGGAACCTTATGAGAACATTGACAAGATGTATTGTAGGTTCAATGATATGGTAAAGGATTTGGAAGGTTTGGGTAAAGAATATTCCTTGGGTGAAAAGAATAGAAATTTTTTGAATGCTTTACCTAAGGAATGGGAACCTAAATCCATTGCCATAGAAGAGTCTAAAAATTTAAATTCTATGCCTATTGATTCATTGATCAATTCTCTAACCTCATTTGAATTGAAGTTGAAATACAAGCTACAAGATGAGGAGGCAAAGGGAAAAAGAAGCATGGCATTTAAAGCATCATCAAAAAGGAGAAAAGACTCAAGGAAGCCTCACTTCAACAACTTCCAAATCACTTGGCATGATTGCAATTCGGATGGAGAGGTTGAAGAAGAATATGAGGAGGCTCAAATGGCTTTTATGGCACTTGGCAATAATGAGGTATCACATCTAGTTGTGATTCTTGTGATGATTCATGTGATAATGATGATGATGATGTTGAATCATTTATTTTTAAGATGCATGAATGTTTGAAAGAATCATATGCTAAGAACAAAGAGTTAAAAATTAAAGTTAATACTTTATTGAGTGCCAACTCAAAACTTGTGCATAAAAATAATTCTTTGACAAAAGAAAATGATGTTTTGAAAGAAAAATTTGTTGGAAAACCACTAATATGTGCAACAATAGCTTCATTGAAGAAGAGATTAGATGATCTTGATGTTACTTTGAAAACAAAGAAAGAAAATGTCTTTGAAAAGAAAAGAACTAGAAATATGTTTTTGAACAAAAATTTTATCACCTTTAGAAAAAATGATTTGTGCTTTGTTAAATCTAAATCTTCTTTTTATGGCAATAAGAATATTATTTGTAATTATTGTCATCAACATGGCCATATAAAGAAAAATTGTTATGTTAAAAGAAATGAAAAATTGGGAATAAACTAATCTATTTGGGTGATTAAGCATGCTACTAATCCAATTGGACCCAAGAAAGTTTGGGTACCAAAAGTTGTTACTTAACTTTGCATGTAGGTATGCTTGAAGAGCACTAAAGAATTCAAGATAGTATTATCTTTGAAGGGTGTTCAAGGCATATGAGCTAAAATGTGTATAAGAAATAGGTAACATCTAAAATTTTGTGTGCTTTCATTTATCAAGTTGAACTATGTTGTGTTTAAATTTATTTAGAATGCTAGGAAATTTGTATCCCCATTTTTTTTCCAATAATAAGTCAACTTGTAAAAGAAAGGGGGAGCATTCAAATTTCTTTTGAATTATTTTGCAAAAAATTGCCTCACACTTGCTTCATTGTTTTGATGATGCTTTTGGTAAGGAATGAGCGAAAATGGTTTTGGTCCTTATTCTTTGCATAAATTCTCTCATTTCTTATGGAACACATATTCTTGAAACGGAAGAATTGTTCCATGTACTCATTCTATTCATCTTTCAAGGGATGAGAATAAACTTAGGGGGAGCTTAAATTACATTACACATCTTACGTTTTGATAAGAGCCAAAAGAGGGAGACAGATATGGTGGACAACCATGTCTTGTACTTCATTTTGTTCGGAAGAACATTTGCGTTCGAACTAACCTCTTTGTCATCACAAAAAGGGGGAGATTGTTACAACCCCGGTTATGTTAATCATGTTTTGATGATGACCAAATCACACTAATGGTTTAATAACAATGTGCAGAAACAGGTAGGTTATACATTCAAATGATCGTCCGAACAAAACAACCACAAGACCTTCGCGGACGCACAATAACTGTCCGAGTGATGTTACCTATCGGACACATGGTCATCGTCCGACACAAAGAATTTGAAGCAAGCCTCTGACGAAGAACAGCGTCCGATCACTGTTCCAGAATACACATCTAGATCGGTGTATCCTCGGACGTCCGAACGAATACCCTCAGAGAACGGATTCTTGTCGGATGCATAGATGTTTACCAGCGGCCGTCCGAACGGTCCAACAGCTACAGATCTAGTTTGTTCGGACGCACTTTTGCTGTATAGGTTACTTGACATCTATTTTCACAACTAGCTGTTAAACAGAAAATAGCCGTTGGGAAGTTGTTGGAAGCAGATATTTAGCAACTATAAATACCCCTAGGTCTGATTTAGTGAAAATAGACTTCTACATTGATTACAAACAATTCTTGAGCTATTTGGGAGAAATAGTGGGTACAAGTGTTGTAATAGTGTAGGTAGTGTGAAAAGAGCTTAGAAGTGTAAAAGTTCTTCAAGTGTAAGAGTGGAGAGATAACAATTGTAACAAAGGGAAGTTGTGAGAGTAAAACTCTTGGCTCAACTAAAGGAAATTAGTGTGAGCAAGAGTGATCCTCATTTGTGTACAAGAGGTTATTGTCTCACCTACTTTGAAGAGACTTTTAGTGGCTGAACTTCAAGTTGTGAACTTGGTAGTTACCTAGTAAGAAGCTCTTTGTAGTTGGAAGCTCCAAGCTTGAGAAGCTAGGGAGTTTGGTCTGATTCTCTTAATCTCAATATTCTTATTTGTTCTTTACTGGCTCTAAATGTTGTAGAAGATCTAATATTCTTTGTGCTCTAAGTTCCACATCTAGATGGGCATAAGAGTTTGAACCTACAAAGCGTCCGATTGAAGCGAATGTTCTCATAGAGGTTCCATTTTGAAGGATTCATATTTTGCCACAAGGTGACTTCAATTGGTATCTGAGCATTGGTCTCTTTATTTTGCTTAAATTGCATTAGAGTAAAGATCATGGCAACCAATTATGCTTTGTTTTTAGAGGGGCATTCTATCACTAGACCCCCCATGTTTAATGGCATTAATTTTGTTTTTTGGAGAGATAGAATGAACCTACAATACATACCTGTCTGATATTCATTTTAGGTATATTATTTGTGAAGGTCCTTTAGAAGCTAATATTTTTGATGAAAAATACTCATAGATTAAGGCCTAAGACTAGATATGAGTTAAATGCACAAGATAAAATAAATTTATCTTTAAATGCTAAAGCCATTAATATTTTGTATAATGCTTTGGATGCAGATGAGTTTTCCAAAGTAAAAGGGTGCATATCGGCCAAGGAGATATGGGACAAATTGAAAGAAATCCATGAAGGAAGTGAAGATATTATAGAGCAAAAGAAGTCACTTCTTGTGGCTAAATATGAATCCTTCAAAATGGAACCTTATGAGAACATTGACAAGATGTATTGTAGGTTCAATGATATGGTAAAGGATTTGGAAGGTTTGGGTAAAGAATGTTCCTTGGGTGAAACAGTATTAATTTTTGAATGCTTTACCTAAGGAATTAGAACCTAAATCCATTGCCATAGAAGAGTCTAAAAATTTAAATTCTATGCCTATTGATTCATTGATCAATTCTCTAATGTCATAAGAATTGAAGTTGAAATACAAGCTACAAGATGAGGAGGCAAAGGGAAAAAGAAGCATGGCATTTAAAGCATCATCAAAAAGGAGAAAAGACTCAAGGAAGCCTCACTTCAACAACTTCCAAATCACTTGGCCGGGCATGATTGCAATTCGGATGGAGAGGTTGAAGAAGAATATGAGGAGGCTCAAATGGCTTTTATGGCACTTGGCAATAATGAGGTATCCTCTAGTTGTGATTCTTGTGATGATTCATGTGATAATGATGATGATGATGTTGAATCATTTATTTTTAAGATGCATGAATGTTTGAAAGAATCATATGCTAAGAACAAAGAGTTAAAAATTAAAGTTAATACTTTATTGAGTGCCAACTCAAAACTTGTGCATAAAAATAATTCTTTGACAAAAGAAAATGATGTTTTGAAAGAAAAATTTGTTGGAAAAACCAAGATCATGGAAGAACAAGCTTCATTGAAGAAGAGATTAGATGATCTTGATGTTACTTTGAAAACAAAGAAAGAAAATGTCTTTGAAAAGAAAAGAACTAGAAATATCAAGAGAACAAAAATTTTATCTCTTTACTAATTCTGAGGCTTTAAGTATCAGAGACAAATCTCATTAAATGGAACTCTTAATGGCGATTATTTGTAATTATTGTCATCAACATGGCCATATAAAGAAAAATTGTTATGTTAAAAGAAATGAAAAATTGGGAATAAACTCTATTTGGGTGATTAAGCATGCTACTAATCCAATTGGACCCAAGAAAGTTTGGGTACCAAAAGTTGTTACTTAACTTTGCATGTAGGTATGCTTGAAGAGCACTAAGGAATTCAAGATAGATTATCTTTGAAGGGTGTTCAAGGCATATGAGCTAAAATGATATTGAAATAGGTAACATCTAAAATTTTGTGTGCTTTCATTTATCAAGTTGAACTATGTTGTGTTTAAATTTATTTAGAATGCTAGGAAATTTGTATCCCCATTTTTTTTCCAATAATAAGTCAACTTGTAAAAGAAAGGGGGAGCATTCAAATTTCTTTTGAATTATTTTGCAAAAAATTGCATCACACTTGCTTCATTGTTTTGAGATGCTTTTGGTAAGGAATGAGCGAAAATGGTTTTGGTCCTTATTCTTTGCATGTAAATTCTCTCATTTCTTATGGAACACATATTCTTGAAACGGAAGAATTGTTCCATGTACTCATTCTATTCAGCTTTCAAGGGAGAGAATAAACTTAGGGGGAGCTTAAATTACATTATTTATCTTACGTTTTGATAATGCCAAAAGAGGGAGAAATAATGGACAAATTCTCATGTGTTGTACTTCATATTTTATGGTTGTTTTTTGAATTGTCCAATGGATTTGTCATCATCAAAAAGGGGGAGATTGTTGAACCCCGGTTATGTTAATCATGTTTTGATGATGACCAAATCACACTAATGGTTTAATAACAAGTGTGCAGAAAAACAGGTAGGTTCGGACCCAAATGATCGTCCGAACAAAACAACCACAAGACTTCACGGACGCAAATAACTGTCCGAATGACAGAGCTTCGGACGATGGTAATCGTCTGACACAAAGAATTTGAAGCAAGCCTCGGACGAAGAACAGCGTCCGATCATTTTCCAGAAGACTTCGCTTCGATCGGACAGCATCCTCGGACGTCCGAACGAATACCCTCAGAGAACGGACGCAGTGTCGATGCATGATTTACCAGCGGCCGTCCGAACGGTCCAACGGCTAGTTTGTTTGGACGCACTCTTGCTCCATCACGTCCGAATGGTATAACGGCTAGTTTTCCATTAAACAGAAAATAGCCTTCTGGGAAACACATGGAAGCAGATAGTTTAGCAACTATAAATACCCCTAGGTCTGATTTAGTGAAAATAGACTTCTACATTGATTACAAACAATTCTTGAGCTATTTGGGAGAAATAGTGGTACAAGTGTTGTAATAGTGTAGGTAGTGTGAAAAGAGCTTAGAAGTGTAAAAGTTCTTCAAGTGTAAGAGTGGAGATAACAATTGTCTTATACACATCTAGATGTGTATGAGAGTAAAACTCTTGGCTCAACTAAAGGAAATTAGTGTGAGCAAGAGTGATCCTCATTTGTGTACAAGAGGTTATTGTCTCACCTACTTTGAAGAGACTTTTAGTGGATACAACACTGAACTTCAAGTTGTGAACTTGGTAGTTGCCTTGTAAGAAGCTCTTTGTAGTTGCAAGCTCCAAGCTTGAGAAGCTAGGGAGTTTGGTTTGATTCTCTTAATCTCAATATTCTTATTTGTTCTTTAAGCTTAAATTGTTGAATATCTATTGTATTCATTTGTGCTTAAGTTTTCATTTGGGGCATAAAGTTTGAATTTCTATTAAGCACATAAAAAGGTTTCTTTTTAGAGATAACCTAATTCACCCCCCTCTTAGGTTGCTTTTAGGGCCAACAATTGGTATCAGAGCATTGGTCTCTTTATTTTGCTTAAATTGAATTAGAGTAAAGATCATGGCAACCAATTATGCTTTATACACATTTAGATGTGGCATTCTATCACTAGACCTGGTTATGTTTAATGGCATTAATTTGGTATCAGAGCATTGGTCTCTTTATTTTTAGAGGGGCATTCTATTCCTAGCAAGTGATATGCTCATTATGTCATATATTTTTTTGTATCATTTACCGCGTTTAAGTTATGTAATGCAAGCAATATTTGAGTAAATTATGAGCTTAATTGTTTATTTTTAGTTTGTGTAGGTTTGCAATGAAAAAGGAGTAAAAAAGGATCAAAAAGTTGGCAAAAAATCACAGTGTTGGAAAACGTACTCTAGCGAGGAACGAATTTGAATACTAATTGGTACTTTGAGTATAACTTTCTTGTCTAAGCTCCGATTGAGTTGATTCAAGATACATTGGAAAGCTAAGAGAGAGAATTACAACTTTCATGTTTTTAGTTTTTCCAAATTCTATTGGCATCAAAGCAAAATTGAGGTGGAGTTGAAGCAGGTGTTTTGGAAGTCGCGCATGCCTGCACATGTGTGCAAACTCCAATGGAACTTTTTGCTTCTATAAAATGCGCACATATCTGAGGCATGTGTGCATGACATGTGTACTCCTGTAGAATTTGTTATTTTGGCAGCCTTTTTCATTCAGTTGGACTCCATTTCATGGCTTTCATGTTTCTATCATTGGAGAGGAATTTAACCTTATTATCCCTTGTAAACACCCCATTGTAGAAAGGAGCTGAGCAAAGAAAAATCATTAGTTAGGGTTAGACACTAGATCATTAGCGTGGATAGATCATTATATTAGGGTTTTAGTTTTCTTGTTAAGAGCTCAAGCTTCCTTAACTTTTGTTTTAGCTACAATTACTGAGTTTGCTTCCTTATATTCAATTCAATTCCAGTTCTTTATTGCAATTCGTATTCAAATTCTATCCTATTGCATTTACTCTTCTAGTTTAGTAATTGATGTTTGATTTCATTAAAGTTAATCACTTTCTTTAGTTTTAATTGGATTTGGTAATTGATCTTATTTTCTTAGTGGTTAGAATTAATTTAGTTAGGTAGAAACAAAATCTTTTAATTCATTTGTCTAACTAGCAAATAGGTTCATGAACCCTAGTAATTGTTCCATAGTCCTATGGAACCTGTCTCTTATACACATCTAGACCCTTTATAAGGATCCTTGCACATTGTACACATTCTTGATTAGTATAATTACAGGATTTAGAAGATAACTTTTTGTGAACTAAAAGACCTAAGAGACAACATTTACCCAAACACCAAGCCAGTAGAAAACTTGAGAGTCGAAGCTTGTGATAAGGATACTGCTAGCAATACTTATTATCCAAGTCATCCAGAACCTCAAGTTACATGAACTATTAGTAGACAAAGTATTCCCAATTAGTACATAAATGGCTATATCCCAGGGGTGAACGGCAATCGAGGAGAGAACATTCCTAAGCCTTCATCTCAAACATCTGACCCAAATATAATGGCAAAAGTCAAACTTTGACTCACCAATTTTTTTCTGAGAACAAAATGGGTCAACAAATACTATCTAATATTGATTGTGATCCAATCCTTTTACATTGATGACTTCCTTAGAACAGATTCTAGCTAATTTCAAACAATCAAACCTTGATCAATTCAAAGGCACTACAGACCCCACAAACCATGTGGATTATGTCTACACTGTTGCTAAGCTCATTATGGTTTTCTGATGCAACTAAATGTAAGTTGTTTGGGAACACATTACAAGGGTTAGCATAGAGGTGATTTGAAGAACTTCCAGTGGAATAAGTGTCCTCTTATAACAATCTGGTAGATAAATTTTTAATACATTTTACAAGAAGGCAAGTCATCCAAAAGTTTGCTACACATTTGATAATTATTATGCAGAAAAATGAGGAAACTTTGGTTCAGTACATCTGCTTTAATAATGAGGCTGTGCAAGTTCGTGATATAGATGAGAACTTGATGATCATTACATTTTACAACTGATTAAAGCCTGGCTTATTAATCACGAGTTTCATTCTAAAGTACCGAAGACCTTTGCATAATTAATGAAAAGGGCTCAAAGTCATATGAGAGGCAAAGAGTCCAATAGAGCCAAAAATGAGCTGATGGACTATAAATCAAAAGGAAAACAACCAATGAGGTTTATACGAAGGCTCAGAAAAAGATTTGATAAAAAGGAAAAGATAAAAGAATTTGACGTAATGAAGGGGATTTGAACAAGATAATACTTACGAAAGAGAATCCTCGTATAAACCATTTAGATGTTCGAGGATCTTAGACGGTCAGGTTATTTATCTAGGATCAAATAATTATAGACTGACCAAAACTTGTATTTTGCCCGATGATGATTTTACTCCCCTCAATGCTTCCAAAAGTGCTATTATTTTTGAAATTAAAACATACATGTTGTTGCACTTGCTAAGTTGGCTTTTGACATTTACTCTTATCTTAATAAGGAAATTTTGGTGGAAATACAAGAAGGGCGAACCATTGATTAAAAAGAAACTATGGAAATCAATAATGACCTTGGATGGATGAAGCCAATCATAGACTTCTTATCTATGGTTATTTTACCTAAGGATCAAAAGGAAGCTCAATGAGACATGAGTCGATTGGAGAAGTATTAGGTTATAGGGGACCTCCTGCATCAAAAGTCTTATTTGTGTCCACTTTTTTAATGCGTAAGCCCAAACGAGGCAAAGTGGATGTTCCCCTAATCCATGACAATAATGTCTCTTATACACATAATGAGGATGTACTCATGCATCCTGACTCTAATAAATGTTATAAGCAAAATATGACATAGTGCCATGCATACAGATGCCAATGATTTAGTTCACCAATGGATAATTGCCAAATAACCACTCTTATCTTAATGGGTCCTGTGGTGAACTAAAGGGCTATTAATAGTCCACGGCCATTCGAACAATGAGGAATAGACTTAGTCAGACCATTTCCGGTAAGTCTAGGGAATTTCAAATATTTGGTAGTACAAATGGTGGAGCTTAACAAGTCAATAAAATCAAGTTTGAAGTCCAAGCAAGTCCAGGGTTCAAGTTAGTGAACTCCAAAAGCCCAAGAATTGAACAAGAATTTGATCCACTGTGAAAGGGTCGAGGAAACCCTAGTTTCGACCATACTCTAGTGTATAACCACTTTAATCCTATTTGACCTAGGATTTAGCTTCAAGACTTGACTTAGGATTTATTATTTTATGTGTTTTCTTAACTTAGGCAAGTGTTAGTCTATATTAGTCTTATAGCCAATTTTTAGTCTTATGTGGCAGTCCTAAACCTGTTTAGACTTGACAAGTTAGAATTCCAAGTGTTGGTAGGACTCCTCTGTGGGGAGCTGGGGGTTGATTTTTCATCCTATTTATGCCTGCCATACAGTAGAAACATTCATTCTTCATACAGTAAAAGTTTCATTCTCCAAATTGCCTTCCAAAGACTTAGGTATTTTGCAAGATTGATTCTTGCGATTACCTATCCTGAACACTATCGGTTCTTGTCTCGTTATAGAGAACAGGTCGATGTATCATACAATCAAGAATAGATGCTTTGAATTCTTTATTTCCTAATCAAAGGGTTTGAATAAATCAAGCCAGAATCGCTAAAGTATTATTGGAATTCTCATCAATTTTGGGTCTCGCCAGTTTTATCTAAGGGGTTTGCATCAGAGTGGAATCAGGAGCTTTGGTTCCTAAACATGTTTGTTTTCTTGTCACATACATTTCAGCATTGTTTTCTATATATATTCCTTATTTTATCCAAAAAAAATCATTACTCTTCATCCATAAAAATAAAAATCAAATTCAACTTGGTTGTATATTTTACATTCTTGTGATGTTCTTTTTGCGATTTTTCTAGTGCTACAAATTCGATAATTTTTATGAAATTTTTCTATGAATTATTATTCTGATTGGGTCCTGGAATTATTCATCATCATCTATTAAAAATAAAGACAAATAAAAAGAAAAAAAAAAACCCCTAGCCGATTAGCTTTGACTTCTCGAAATCATTGCCATTTGCGATTTTCTTGTGCTTCAAATTGTCACGCCCCAAAAACGGGACCGTAACACGCCGTGCTAATGGTACACCGGCCCAAAGCGTAAGGCACAAATGAACAGAGCAACAAACTTAACCGCAATGTAATAGAACCATCAAACCATTTCTTAACTATACAACCGAATGTTTCATTTCACACAAGAAAATACGAATGTACAAAATAGGTTCTTAGTACAAAAGATGCTCTGTTTCACATTAGTTGTAATATAAAACCTATCTAATACACTACCTCTCCAAACAAAGAGAAGCTTGGAAGATTATCATGAGTCCTACCAGAATGTGGAATGGGAAAATCTAAAAGTTTAACGTGATGGAGAGTCAAAAATGAGCACCTAATCGAAAAATTATAAATCACGTGGGGTGAGCATAACTAGCTCGGTACACATCTAGATGTGTATAAGAGACAGGCACAACTTTGAGTCTTAGAAAACATAAAGATAATAACATTTGTGAAAACCATAGTCATGAAGTAGTTTCTAAAGTCCGAGAGAATGTCTTCTGTGAAACCCAGTAGACAGGTGATAGTTTCTAAAATTTCTCATGCCATTTAAACGTCAGGCATGTCCAAAACATAGCCAAACAGATCCAATTATTTCAAAACACAATATGCTTTAAGCATAGCTTTAAATTTCCAAGTAAGTTTCAATGAGAATATAATAAAATAGCATGAGTATCTTTTAGGCTCAAAGATCTGACTAGTACTGTAGGTCATACCTTTGAGCCTAAAAGATACTCATGCTATTCGACACAGGTCAAGTTATCCCATCACAAGACCCCGCAGATCAAATAGTTCATAACAGTCATAGCAGTCACCATGGCGTCCCATGGATGACTATAGAATCGGTTCTCCCCAAATCAAACATTTCCAAACACATCCAAACTTATATACCTAGGTCACCTATGAGCCAAAACAGTCATAAAATGCTTTCATATCAAAAGAGTTTGCAAACATATCCATGTGATTAACATAAAATAGCTTGGTCCCGATTTCATATGTAATAATTCCAAAACTTGGTAAAAGTGCAATTCCAAACATCATACACATTCTAAAATCCATCCAAACATATTTTGAAAGTCGTTAAACAAAATACAAGTGGAAGAGGGTCTATGTTACCCACCTATCAAAGCAAAAACTGCACAAATGATCACGAGCGCGATCGCCGCGGTAGGTGGCGTGGTACCTAAAAAGTATAAGAGGACTCTTAGAAGAGATGTAGAAGTTAAAGAATGACTAGGGCGAAAACGACGCGAAAGCTAGAAAACGACACCAACACTCTTTGGTCAAAATGACCTTTTCATAATTTCCGACCAACTTCGACAAGCTAAAACCCTAGTCAAAACACTTAGTTAACCCCTCAAATTACGAGCTAGATTAGGAGATAATAAGCTCGGTTTCCAGAAAAACCGTAAAAACTTCGCCTCTCCTAGGCTATAAGTAGGTTATCCTCCGCCAACAAAATCCAATTCCAAGGTATTCAAGGGACCTTAGTTACAACCCAACTCAAAACAACATATTCTAACCAACCAATGCATAAACGGGAAGTAGTTCACCGGAGCAATAGCCGGAACTATATCAATAGCATCTCTTATACACAGGACTAGAGCTTGCTTAAGAGACAGTGCCTAGCGCGATTGCTTTGATCCGAGATTGTCCTGTCTCTTATACACATCTAGACCAAACTTCCGCTACTTACAAAATGAAGGGAAATCAATTCCACTTGGTTTCAAGTCTCAATTCCTATCCAAACTAACCTTAAAACACTCTTAAAACATCATTATATGCATAGACATAAGCATTCATAGCATAACACTCTAGGGCCACATATGGAAGACAAAACCCCAACTCACAATCTTAAAATATGTAATCTAACCGTGGAAAGTTGTTAAAAATCAACCCCAATCACTTCCCAACCTCCAAAACACTAAAAACAACCCATAACATACATAAATCATAACATATAAGGCTGCAAAGAGGGTTTTTTTTTTCTGCCATAAAGAATAAAACAAGTCTTTATACACATCTTGGATGTTAAAGCCCATAAGCCATACAGTGCTAAAATACATAAAATCTTGGAATCTTCCAAGTCTTCTTCTTGCTTTGTTTCTTCCTCATTTGGGGAAAATGGGAAGAGAGTTTCGGCCAGCAGCTAGGAGAAATGAGGAAGAAACAAAGCAAGAAGAAGACTAAAAGATTCCAACTGTGACCCAAATAGTTCCCCATTTGACCAAGACAGACTCCAAGTTGACTATGTAACCCAAGACTAATTTTTGGTACTAAATTATCATTCGATTTTATAGTTAAGAAATGGTTTGATGGTTCTATTACACAACACATCTAGATGTGTAATTAGAGTCAGTTTATATACATCTGCATGAAAGATAAGAGACAGGAAAAAGAAACATTGCCGAATAGAAAAACGAATAAGTTGAAGTACTTTATGACAAAAAATAATATGAAAAACATTTTAAACCAGTTAAACGAATCAAAGAACAAGGCTAGTAAAATACTGGGTTTCACACAAATTGTCGTGGCTATTTTGTGACATATTTTGGAGGTATTTTTTTGTTGGAAATTTGTACGATAAGATGTTTAAAAAATAATAAAAAACTGCCGAGAAAAAAAAATGCAAACTAGCTCATAAACCCTTCTCGAGTATTATAAGAGTTTGCATAAATGTTTAGTTATCCAAAACTAGTTGCTATATATTATTTTTATACACTTGTACAATTGAAATCCTTTTTTTAGTTGGAATCCAACTTTATCTTGTCTCATGTTCCACTTGTATTACACTATTGATGATTCCCAAACCTTATTTTGATGATGACATATGTACTAAACTCTGAAATCAAGTTGTGCAGGTCCGCTATTTTGTCTACTGGAAACAGGGCTTTCGGATGCAGTACACCATCTGAACTGTACTAAATTTCTCGAACAGGAGCGTCCAATAAAGGTTTCAACTAACGCATTAAACTGTTCGAACGGATAGGTGGAGGAGCATTTTTTCAAGCTCCTCATTATACACATCTAGATGTTATGAAAGACAGACCACCACTTGAACATTTTTATTTCCATATG